>CM033357.1:9974267-11174267 GCA_019395295.1 Osmanthus fragrans | reverse complement strand
TTTATTTATGTTTGCATTGTTTTTGATATCTTCTTTGTGACTTAAGTTGTGATTGGGCAAAACGAACACATTACACCACAACCAAGGAGCAAGTGAAGAGGTTAGTTGAAAAAATATTTGTGAGATGGAGGCAACTTCTCAACTTGATTGTCAATTGTCCGACCTTGCATCTCTTGTGCAACAAGTGGCTCTTCAAGGAATTCAACACCAAGAAGTGTGCATGATTTGTTCGTATACGGGACACCCTTCTCACGCATGCCCGACACTTCAACAAAGAAGAGCCTTTGAACAAGTGAATGTCATTGGGGGCTATCAAATGCAACAGAGACAAAGGTATGATCCATATGCCTGCACGTATAATCATGAATTTAGTGATCACCCTAGTCTCGGTTATGAAGAAAATCATTTCACGTCTCCACAAGCACAGTTTGATTATCTACAGAGTTTCTATCAACAAGATCAACCACAATATTTTCAACCTAGTCAACAAACTCAAACTCCAAATTCTAGTATGTCTCTAGAGGAAATGGTTGAGCCCTTGGCTTCGAGCAGTCAACAAGCTCCACCTCAAAGCTCAGATATGTCCCTTGAAGAAATGGTTGAATCCTTGGCTTCAAGCAATCAACAAGCTCCACCTCAAAGCTCGGATATGTCCCTTGAAGAAATGGTAAAGTCTTTGGCCTCAAACAATATGCAATTCCAACAAGAGACTATGCAATTTCAACAAGAGATATTTCAACAAGAAACAATGACTTCAATCAAGAATTTGGAGGCACAAGTGAGTGAATTGGCTAGCATCGCGGAGAAAATGGAGGCTTGAAGATCTAAACAACTTCTTTCTCAAATACTCAACCCGGAGGAAAATGTTAGTGTCGAGACACTAAGAAGTGAGGAGATTTTGGATGAGGTACCAATGGAGATGGAAGATCATATTGAGGAACCAACGCAAGAAAATGACTTAGCTTGTGAGAATTTTGTTGAAACCATGGCACCACTTGATTCATTACCAAGTAATCCACCAAGGTATGATTTCTCCTATATTACTATTCCAATTTCTAATGAGAAAATTCTACCTTTGGTGATGCAGGCTCTTACTTTTGAATTCATCATTTTCCCCGAGCACTTGAAGTATGCAGATTTGCAAGAAAGGAAGATACTACCCGAGATAGTTGCAAGGAATCTCACTACACTCCACAACCAACTTAGGGAAGTACTTGAACACCTTGCTCTTAATCTTTCATGCTTTATTTTTAAGGGCTATGTACAATATAAATTTGGTGTGAAGGTGTATGCTTGTTGTGATGGTTTGGTAGCCTTGTCGACTTTGCTTTTAGTTGTTATATTGCTTTAGTTTATGGAATGTGGACATGAATGCTACATGTTGTTTATTTTCATCCACTTATTCCATGTTTGACTATTTATCGAGCATTTGAGTCATGAATTTCATCACACGCACTCGTTGGTGGAACTTGAGGTTGTTAGTGAACTTAAATGATCATATTGTTGACAATTCTTTGATCACTACCTATGAAAGAATAAGTTTGGGGGTGTGACTGAACGATGAATGAAACTATTTAGAAGTGTGTTAATTCTTTGCTCAAATGATTGATATTGTGGAGAGCTCTTGAATTTCAAATGAAAGTTAGATGTTATTTTTATCCCAATCGAAAAGAAAAAAAAATTCTGTAGGAAAAAGTTGTCTACCTTAAGGAATGTGAGTCAACGTTGAGTAATTTGGCCCTATGCATCTTTAATGTGTGGGAGACGATCTACCAATGAAGAAGGCTACCCTTAGGGACTGAAGCGTGAGCTACCTACATTGGAAAAATGAAGCAAAAGAAAATTGATGCTATATCCTTAGTTGCTATTGTTGAATGATTGGTGTTGTGCGTGATTTTCCTAACATAAGTTTGTTGTTTGAATACTCATAAGCTTTTATGGGGAATTAATAGATGACTAGATGATCTAATTTGTCGGTTCGATCCAACCAAAATTGAGAGAAAAATATTGAGTGATTTGAGAGCAACCCTATGTTTTCGATACCTTGGGGCTTTAGTGAGAATATCAAGTTTGGGGGAGTGCGCAATCCCACGAGCAAGAATTTTTTTTTTGACCATTTTGAGAGTCGGAAACAACACCAATTTGTATAATGCGATGAATTGGAATGACTACACACACACGAGTCAAACATGGTATAAGTTTAAAAATATTTTTTGTAGCATTTTTGTGTGCATTTCATGAGTTATTAGCATATGTGAGAATTGAGGCAAAGTGGCCAACTTTCAAACCTTGAAGTTTTTGTTATTATATAGTATTATTGTTTGATTTTTATTTGTGTGTTTGCATGTTTATTTTTATAGCTTTGTTCGATGACTAACAAAGATTTAAGTTTGGGGGTGTGATAAGTGTGGATTTTGCACTTAATTTATACCATTAAATTTAAATATTTGAGAGTTTTCATTAATATTTAGTTACTTAATATAATTATATTCTATTTTGTAGGTGTTCCATTTCCAAAATCCCAAATTGGAGATGAAAACGGAAGAAAGAAAGAAAAAGGACCAAAAGTGCACAAAAAGATAAATTTGGGGACCAAAATGCACAAGAATCGAAAGTTGGAGAACCTAGGCTGCAACAATGGAAAATATTGGGATGGCGCTGCAGCGCCAGCGCCACTGTAGCAGCGCTGCAGCGCCCGTACTTCTGTTTGTGGCGCCGCGGCGCCCGACCTCCCGGGTAGCGAAAAAACTCAATTTTGACCCTTTTTTGGCTTATTTTCGACCCAACTTATCTCATTTCCTTCCTACAATATAAATACTACTTGAAGACCACTTCTAGGGCAAAAAATAAGGGAGGAGCAGCCCCAAACAAGAGCAAAAATATGGGGAACTCCATTGCCAAACCTTGAAGAAAATGGGGAAGATGAAGAAGAAGCTCCAATGGCATTGATCTCAACCTTCCATATCTTCATCCATAAGCTTTTCTCTTCTCTTTAATCTCATTTTCTATCAATGGGTTGTATTATTTTGTTAGCTATTATTGAATATCTTATGCATAGCTAAAACCTATTGTGATTGGGGGTTATTTTGGAACACTAGAATGATAATTTAATCAATTTGTGCTTCAAAGTTCTTGAGATTGATGTGGTTAATTCATTGTTCTTAATGTGTTTATTATTCTTCTCGATTATTTAGCGGGCCAACTAGATGATTGAGTTGTTTTCAATAAATGCTATTTTGGAAATTTTAGTACGTAATCACTAATTTAACCAAAACCTAGTAGCAACTACACTTTGATGGATTATGAGGAATTTTCTATTAAATGTAGGTGGATTATCACTTAAGTTAACAAATCGAGCTTGTGTGTTTGTGCTTAATTCAATTCGACTCTCTCGTGTGAATGCTTTTGTTAAATTAAATCCAGGGAGCTTATCCTAGGTTGTTTAATGAATAGGGTTGGGTAAAGAGCTTGTTTTATTCAACTAAAATGTAAGGAGAGTTTGAGGTAATCGAGTTTTTGATTATTCTCGAATTGTTGTTGATCTTTTGAACGAAAATTCTTTGCGAATATCTATTAGAAATTCATTCTAGCGGTGAAGGAGTACCCCTCGATCACATATTCCTTCATTTGTTTCCTTTTTATTATTGTCTTTTCCATTTTTCAGTTATCGCTTTCTTTAGTTTAATCCAACCAAAACCTCCCCCCCCCCATTTACTTATTTGCACATTTTTACTTTTTTATTGCAATTGGCATAATTGAAAACAATCCTCTGCGGGAATGACCCTTACTTACCGCATTACTATTTCAACGACACATTTTTAGAAAAGTAAGGAATATTATTTTGACCCCTTTTTGGGCGTGTCAATTTCGATTAGTCGATTTCGATATTTCGTTCAATTTGATTTTTTTGGTTTTGTTCGGTTCAGTTAGTTGATTTAAATTTTCCTATCAAATTGATTTTTTTAATTGTTCAAATTTTGGACTCACTTATACTACAAGAACTAAAATAATTAAATAAATTTACATTACAAGAACTATTAACTAACAAATAAAATCGGGTTAATAAACACGGATCAACAGAAAACTTAAGAAATTTGTTACTTTTTTATGCATTAAGTAGTTTGACTGTTTAAGTATGAAAAAATGTTAAATATAACATAATGAGCTCGTGAAAGGAAATTCACAATACTATTACTTACTGGCAATATCATAGATTGGAAGGAATCGAGATATAGTTATACGATAGGACTTATCTTTTGAATTTTATTTTTCTTTATAAAAACAAAAAAGAAAAAAAAGTAAACATGTAAGCGGTTGGGTCAGTTCGGTTAATTAGCGGTTTGAGGTTTCAAACCATGGTTGAACCGATCCACCATAGTTTTGTTTAAAAAAAAAAAAAAATCAAACCAAACCAAACCAATTATCTATATCAAATCAACCCAAATCGAAGTCTGTTCTGTTTGATTGGTTTTAGCGATTTATCGATTTTTTTACCCAGGTCCAATTGAAACCGAGATTTCGGATTTTTAACTTATATAGCTCTTCTACTTTGTGTCCGTGTAACGAAAATTTAATTATTAAAAAGTTCACTTTTATTAAAATGATGATTATATTCTTGCTTTAAAGTAAATTAAAAGTGTAAAAAGTAAAAGGAAAAAAAAAACAAAAAAAAACAAGCCGTCCCTATGAAATATTCAACCATCACTAGAAGCCAGTGATGCGCCCACCCTAATAAACATTCAACCATAACTGGAAAGTGGAAAGCACCATCCAAATTGAAACCACTCCACTTTTTACGATTCTATAGTTTTATACTTTATTTTCTGGTATTTTGAATAAGTGACGAGTAGTCCTTATGTAATTGTATTTGTTTTCATTATCCCAATCTTTCATGAAAGTTAATGGATGTGGGTAGTAGATAGAGAATGGTTGATTTTCTTGTATTTAAACTTATGTTGCTCATGTAATTAAGCGTGGAATGAATTATATTGTAAACTTTGGGAGGCTTATTGATTCCTATAATAACAATATTGGAAGGTCCAAGTTTCTTCGAATTGACCCACTATTCGTCTATTTTTTTTATACCTTTTATTTTTCAAGACGAAAACTCATCTTCGTATCACAAATTATAAATCTCTTAAACTGGATATAACATACGTTTGAAGAAATGGAAGGTCGAACATGATGGAGAGGGACTAGTTTTGGATTTTTTCTATATCTTCAATGGGGTCAGCCATGGTGAAATTAGGTTTGTCTTGCGCGTGTATGTATATATATGTGTGTGTTCATTTTTTGGTAGGTATTTTGTATTTATGTTAATGTAAGAGTATACAAGTCATCTCATTAATAATTTGATTTGTCAACAGTAAAATGAACGGTTCCTATTACGTGGGAGCTCAAAGTCACAAAGTTATAGGTTGTGGTTTCCACACTAACTGAATGGTTGGAAACTCAAGACCTAATTTTTCAAAATATTTTTCTTTTTTCTGAACTTGTCTAAATAAAATAAATATTATGCAAAATGGTTAACGTTGGGACTTTGCTTGGTGTACAATATTAAAAGTTGTTCACTCTTACAGTCCCTTCACAATGAGAGACCCCACAATTTTTTAATTCACATAAGCCCCCTCAACATGTGAGGGGGACTGTAAATCAAAGTGTACAAATGGTTTAACCCCTTAACGTTAAGTAGTTTGTTGGCACGTGATTTTAATGTCAACTAATTCCAGCATAATTGGTGCAGTTTATATATTCTTATTGGTATAAGCACCTATATATCCACTCCCATTAATTGATTGAATGTAGTGGGTATTATTCTCACATAAATTGATGCTTACACTTGAGCCAAATAGCATTACTCAATTAAAATAACATATCTTTCATTTGTACTTGTACAATTCATTTATGATCAATCCCTTGTTTGACAAAACTTTTTAAGATTGTATGTTGGTGAGTTTCACGAAGTTGGTGGTTAAAAAAGTGAATAAAAATAATGAGTCCAGTGAAACACAATTAAGTTTGATCAATTTATAAGTTTTGAAAGAAGCACTGTACCAAAGTATGAAAAATGTATTATAATGCACTTCTAAAAGTTTTCTATAAACCTTTCGAACTGCTACTGAATCCATAAATAGACAAAAGATAACTCGACGACCTGAAACATCTTAGTAGCCAGAGAAAAAGAAAACAAAAACAATTTTCGTAATAGCTAATGAACAAAGTGAGAGCAACCTAAATCGTGAAAATGGGATTGTAGGAGAGCAATACAAGCGTCGTGCTATTAGGCGAAGCAACACAAATGCTGCACTATAGATGGTGAAAAGTCCAGTAGCATCACTAGTGCTTTGACGCGAGTAGCATGAAATATGTGGAATTCCACGAGAATGAACAAAGATTACCTTGCAAGACAAAATACTCTGGAGTGACCGATAGCAAAGTAGTAACGTGAGGAAATGATAAAAAAACAAAAACCTACACGCCCTTCCTTGTCTCTGGGTACCTAGGTATCCATCGTAAATTTTTCTTCGTTAGAACCTCGACCATCTAAAACTATACCATCCTAAAGTGCTGTTAAAATGATGGATCTAAACGTTAGTAATTAAGGGCATGTTTGATTGCTTCCATTTTCTATGGAAAATGGAAATCATTTTTTATTTCCATGTAATTGTTGTGTTTGATAGGATATATTTTCTTGGCAATCCATTTTTTACTTTCACCCCCACACGTGCACCTTTTCCAAGTTTTTGATGAAAACCATTTCCTACCATTTTGGTGAAAAAAAACCTGATTCCATTTTTTTTGTGGCAATTGAAAAAAATTCTATTCCCAATTTTAAAAAAATTAAAAATTATTCATTTAATTGACAATTTCCATGGAAAACAAAGCCAAACAAATTGTATTTGATTTTTTTTGGGTAATTGGAACAAATTCTAGCACCAATTGTAAAAAAATCAATCACTTTAATGGACAATTTTCATAAAAAAATAAAATCAAACGAACACCAAAATTTCAAAAAATTTCGAATGAAAAATTATACCAATCAAACACAATTAATCGACAATTTTTGGTAAAATAATTTCTAGGCAATTCAATTCTCTGTATTTCGTTTTCTTTCCACCTTGCAATCAAACAGACCCTAAGGGTGCGTTTGATTGCAAGGGTGAAATTTGGGTGGAAAGAAAATGAATTATAGGGAATTGAATTGCCTAAAATTTGTTTTAGAGGGAATTGTAATTGACAATAGCACATTTGTTACATTTTTCACCCCTTAATATTTTCATTTATATGATTATTAGACACCGAAATGCACTAAATGTTTCTATATCTTGGTTTAGGTGGCAAATGGGTGAAACATGTGAAAAATGGAAGAAACAAGTGAAAAAGAATCAAAATGGAAGAAACAAAAGTTCCAGGACCAAATTGCAAATACCAAAAGATGACTTGGAAGACAAAATGAAGATTTGAGGGTGTTCGGCATCAATTGGATGAGGAAAGAAGTCGACGGGATGAAATATAGTCAAAACGTCATCACATATACTGAAAAGTTTTTCATCGATTTTCAACATCATATTTAGATAATTTCTCATGGTATAAGATCGAATTGGAAGTTGACATCTGAATGAAAGATTTAGTCCATCGAGTCAACTTTCCAACGCACTTTGAATCACCTCATTCGGATATCGGGAGAGAAAGATATTGTCAAAATAATAAAAGCTGTTCGGCGAAAAAATAATATAACTAAGCGGTCGCTTAGAGTAAATTGGCAAGCGGTCGCCCACAACCCTACCGAGAATTCAAAGGCAGCTATCATTGAATTAAGCTACCGCTTGAATTTACACTAAGCGGTAGCTTAGTGATTTTTCCGGTTGTGAAGCAAAGGGAGGAACTAATTCAGGGTTAGGATTTTCATGTCGTTTATTTATCAAACTTGGTATTTATTTTGTTAAATAAACTTCTAGATCTAAGTTTTCATCTTTATGAATTAATCGTGGAATTGCTTTAGCATGTGTTCGATTTTCATAGAATTAATCACGTTCTTTCTATCGAATAATTGAACCATGTGTTGAATTTGTATTTCATTTAATCTATTGGTGTGATTGTTTATTACTTTATGCTACAAGTATATGGTAAATTTGTAATCTTATTTCAATAGATGATTGTGGGAATTGTGAAGGAACTTAGAATTTAGGAGTATAATTGTGAATCATATTGATATTGAATGATAAATCTTCCGATTAGAGTGCCGGGATGAAAGCCTCTAATTGCGTTATTAAATTGAATAGACAACATTGAATGATCTGATCTGGGTGAGGGAATTCCAAAACTTCACTTTCTTAATTTACTAAATTTTATCCCAAAACTTTGTTATTGATTTAATTGTCAACAACCAAACATTCTTGCAAACTTTGAGAGAACAAATCACCACTTTTGAAACCTTTAATAATTTTTCCATCTCTCTGTGGATACGACACCCCAAAGCTACACTACAACACCACGGTAAACTTTGGGCGTAATCAGTAATTAATAGTGTTTGATTGATATATTTTTCCACCTAATTCGTTTGGCTTTGTTTTTCGTGTAAATAGTTTTTGGGATAAATTTTTTTTACAATCTGTATTAAAATTTGTTTGGATTGCCAAAAAGTAAAAAGTAAAATAAAAATAATAATTTTTGAAATTTTTTTGTTTTCGTTTGACTTCGATTTTAAAGTAAATTGTCAATTAAATAGATAAAATTTTTTACCATTGAGTTTATAATGTGTTCCAATTGCTAAAAAAAAAAAGCCCAGAAGGTGGAAATGGTTTTCATGGAAATAATAATCAATCAAACACCAAATTAAACATGGAATTGGAATTAGTTTTCATTTTTCATCCATTTTCTAGGCTATCAAACATAGCCTAAGGGCCTGTTTGATAGGCCCATAATTCCGAGTAAGTTGGAAAATGTGGGCAAGAATTCCACCTTAAGGCTTGTTTGATGGGCCAATTTTTCCAGGCTTATGAATTCCACCTTAAGGCTGCACATGACCATTTATTCCACCAAAATGAGGAAACGAATTCCTAGGGTTGAGCAAGTCATTCGTTTCTTGGCAAAACCTTTCCCCATTTTTCCCCCCCTCTCTCTCTCACGCCGACTCCCGTCTCTGGAAAATTTTCAAGTCCAACTTTGCTTTCAGATCAGGTATATTTTCTTCGAGCTTGTACTTTGATTTCTCATTGAGTGGATCTTGGAAGGATGAGGGGAGATGAAGGTTGAGAATTTCTAAGGGTGGTTACCCTTCCTCTGTACCCAATGATTTTTCTGTTAAAATCGCAACAACCCTTGTATCTATGCATTTCTGTCTGTAAAAATAGTTCGGTGTTGTTTAATGGGAATGTGATGATTTTCTTCGACCTTCTTTGCTCATCATCTCGGGCAAAGGGAACAATCCGACCCGTATCTTGGCATGGCAAATCGGAAGGCGTGTGATTGGAGGGTTTTTGTACTCTCTATCCCACTTGCAACCGGTGTTTTATAGTCATGGAATGGCCGGCGTTCTCTTCTCCGATTGTTAGGAATCTGATCCTCCAACAATTCCAGAATCACATATGTCAAATTTCATACTTATTTCTTCTATACGAGATTTTTTGGTGAATTATTTTGTTCTTCAGTTCAGTAACCAGAATTTTTCGAATCTGGAAATGCAAATATGTTGTTAATTTGTCACTTGTTTTTCGAATCTGGAATGATAGTTTGAGCTTAACCCACTTTGCTTATTTGTTGGGGCTGACTGAAAGCAGTAAATTGCTGCAATTTATGATTCAATTTCATACCTGCAACTATGAGTTTGTTACTTGTGTTCGAATCTGTAATGATAGTTTGAGCTCAACCCACTTTGCTTATTTGTTGGGGCTGACTGAAAACAGTAAATTGCTGCAATTTATGATTCAATTTCATACCTGCAACTATGAGTTTGTTACTTGTGTTCAAATCTGGAATGCTAGTTTGAGCTCAACCCACTTTGCTTATTTGTTGGGGCTGGTTGAAAGAACTAAACTCCTTCAATTTATGATTCAATTTCATACCTGCAATATTGAGTTTGCTGCTTGTTTTCGAATCTGGAATTTCTAGTTTGAGCTCAACCCACTGTGTTTCTTTGTTCTGGCTGACTGAAAGAACTAAACTGCTGCAATTTATGATTCAATTTCATACCTTCAACATTGAGTTTGCTGTTTGTTTTCGAATATGGAATTTCTACTTTGAGCTCAACCGATTGTGCTTTTTTGTTCTGGCTGACTGAAAGAACTAAACTGCTGCAATTTATAATTCAATTTCATACCTGCAACATTGAATTTGCTGCTTGTTTTCGAATCTGGAATTTCGTTGCACTATGCTTCTTTGTTCTGGCTGCCTGAAAGCAGTATGTAGAATGCAGTAAATTGTAAGAAATTATGATTCAATTTCATACCTTCAACAGTGAGTTTGATGTTTGGAAATGTATCTATGAATAACCAATTTGGTTTTTGGTTTAATGATCAATGAGAAATCCTTTTGTAATTGGCAATTATACAATAGAAATTTATTTTCATTTATGCTATGTTCAATGTAATTTAAATTTTCATTGTCTTCTCTAGTAACATGTAAATTATTTATGCACATATGCTTACGAAATGAAATTAATAATTCTGTAAATGCCTTTTATCGTTAAACAGTTGAAATAAATTGTAAATCTGTATGTTTGATTTCTTCTCATCCCAACACAATTCACAGTGGATTAGTTTAATTCCATAACTTTAAACGTATGAAACTACAAGTAAAAACGGTTAATTATCATAAAATCCGGAATATGGTATGTAGCAAAATCCGATATTTGACTTCTAGTGAGATTTGTATATTTGAAAATCGTGAATCTTAGATTCGACTTGGAATTTTAGGGAACACACCAACAAAAAAATGAATGGAGACAATGAGATTTTACATTGAAATAATTGCACCTTTTAGTATTACGGTACTTCCATTAACCAACCGCCTACTATTTTTTTCTTATAAAGTACAAGTAACTACATAAAGACGGCATAAATTATCTAGAAAAGATAAATCTTAACGTTCAAGGATTGAATAAAAAATTTAATTGCACAAATGAAGAAAGTCAACAACACGTTTGACAAACAACTAGTGATGGCAATTGAGCCGAGCAATGAGCCGAACAAAAAAAATTTGGACGAGCCGCTCGGCGAGCGACTCACGAGCTTGGGCTCGTGGCTTGTGGGCTCGTCCAAAAAAAAAAATTAAAAATTAGAGAGTTAGTGACCAGAACGGTCACTTTAGTAAAAAAAAAAAAAAAAAAAAATTAAAAATTTCATTTTCTTCCTATAAATACCCATCAATTACAACATTTTTTTCTCACCAAAGTTACTATCAATCTCTTATTCTCTACTATACTCTCTACAAATCAATTATAATCAATATTATTCATTCATTCTTATTTCTATACTCTTCTACATTTTATATTCATATCATTAAATTATACTCTTGATTTTACAATATATTTTCTACACTACTACATAATATTCATTCATTCACTTCTCAATTCTACTTCACTTCTTCTTTTTCAATATTCAATTTTAATTATTCACAAATGGATCCACGCTCATTTATTGAAAACTTGTTCGATGTCGTAGTCGGGAATGTAGCACATGTGCCCCATAATCAATTTGGGAATGAGCTGTCGGTCTAGATGAAGTACCCATTCCAGAAAATATTGAAGATTACAATGTTCATAAAAGTAGTCATCCAATTGATTTGGATGACGTTGATATCGATGCTCCAATTGATTTGGAATAGGATGATGAACCTGTTATTGAAATTCCCAATGCAAGAGGGAAGAGAAAGGGGAAGAAGCAGGCAAAATGTTGGGACCATTTTAAATTGGTTCAAATTGATCGTGTGATCGAGGGAATTCAAGAAATCAAAGCAGTATGTAAATACTGTCGACAACGATTAGCTCATCAAAAAGGCATTGGAACCACCCACCTCAACCGTCACTACAAAACACGTGCGGTCAAACATGGTCTTCGTCCCGCTGGTCAAACGCAACTACAATTTGGTAGTCCAGGCAGCGGTGCTACAACTACGCTACTTAATACATGGATGTATTCGGAGGAAAGAATTCGAACAGGAATGGTGAAATACATTGCCGGATCTGAGTTGCCACTAGCACAAACGGACAACCAACATTTCGTTACCTTTGTGCAAGAATGTCTTCAACCGAGGTACGTTGGGGTAAGTCGAAATACTGTTCGTTTTGATATAATAGAATATTTTGAAACTGCAAAGAAAACATTGATTGTCGATTTAGAAAAATATGGGGTTGTGATATCTTTAACTTCGAATTTATGGGAAGGGATTAATAAAAGAGGTTATGTTGTTGCAACTGCACATTATATAAACCCACTTTGGATCATGCATAAAAGAATAATTGCTTTTAAAATTATTGAGTACCCGCACAATGCTCCCAATATATTCAGTGCTATTATGAACATTATCAGAGAATATAAATGCGAGAGTAAAATTCGCTCTTTTATGTTCGACAACGCTAATGTAAATAAGGCTGTTATCGAGAAACTACAAAGAGTATTCCAACCCGAATTCGGTGGTTATTTATTTCATATTCGATGTGTATGCCATATTTTAAATTAAATAGTACAAGATGGTTTAAAATATGTTAAGGATGAAATTCAACGAATTAAGAATGCACTAACTTATATCACTATTACACCTAGTAGAAAACAAGCGTTTGAAGATTTTTGTGCCGAAAATGGGGTGTCGCATTCAAAAACTTTTATTAGTGACGTAGCGCATAGATGGAACTCCACATATTTATTATTAAAATCATGTGAAGGTTTCGAACATTTAATTACTGAATTTTATAACAATAGGCATATGTGGGACGACGACGAAAATATTTTGAATGAATCTGATTGGGCTTTAGTTATTAAAATTAAAGCTTTTTTGAAGTATTTTTATGATTCTACAAATATTTTATCTGGTGTTTATTATCCTACTAGTTGTATGGTCCTTTAACGTCTTTATCTAATTTTTAGGGCTTTTGATAGATATAAAGATGATCCCAATTTTAGTTCAGTTATAATTGCGATGGAATTAAAGTTTAGAAAATATTGGGAAGACTTGCCGATGTTATTTCCATTAGCATGCGTCATGGACCCCCAATATAATTTATCGGGTACTAAATTTATAATTGAACGAATGTCAAAATCTTTAACTTTTAACATACCTATTACCTATAGGAATTTGGAAGCAACTTTATTTGAAATGTATGTAACATATGCTTCACGAATGGGTACACATGTTACTCATGTACCCTTCGACTCTACAATTACTCCTCCCACTAATTTAGGAGATGACGATGCTGAAATTTTAAATTTACTTGAAGGCATGAACTCATATAAATATGGTCAAATTGGATATGCATATGGTTCATCCAGTAATAGTAGCTTGTCTTCCACTGCATGTACTCAAACATCGAGTAATAGTCCAAATGTATTGCCTGCTGAATTACTTGATTACTTTAATCATAATTGGCCTAGTAACAATGCACTAAGGAAAAATTCAGAAGAAGTAGTTGACTTCTGGCGAAAGTATGAATGTCGATGGCCAATAGTTTCTGCAATGGCAAAAGATCTACTAACACCTCCGATTAGCACTGTAGTTTCGAAATCTACTTTTAGTGCAGGGTCTAAGGTTCTCTCTGAAGTTAGAAATCGACTAAAAGAAGATATTTTAGAAGCATTAATGTGCGTGAAGGACTGACAAGACGCTCATTTTCGACTGCAAGATAAATATGTCGAAATTGCATGTAGTCAAGTAAGTGATATTTAGTTTAATCATATTTATGACGGATTTTTATTTTAATACCTTTATAATTTTTTTAAAAAAATTGTATACGTAACAAATTGTTCGTGTACAATTTTTAACTCCGCCTACTCGAAATTGAACTATTGAAGTAGCCGGTCCCAAACTCGGATAAAGGAGGAGGGTTTATATTTTAATATTTTATTATTTTTAAAATGAAAAATATTTTGAAAAATCATTTGACAATTTCTCATATTTTTTTTAATTTTATCATTTATAAAATAATTATTTTCAATTAATATATTTTCTTTAAAACAAACTTGAAAATGAAAATATATTAATTAAAAATTATTTATAAGTAAAAAAATTAAATTGTAATTACAAAAAACTTATAAGTATTATTTATAAGATAAATTCACAAAAAAATATATTATAAAAATATACTTTATCAAAGTCTAAATAAATTGTTTACAAAATAAAAATACTTATAAGATAAAATTTTCCTGAAAATCTATTTTTTTTTAAAAAAAATTTAAAAAAAACGTACATTAATAAAAATATAAAAAAAGGAAAAAAAAAAGGCGAGCTCACGAGCCGTGAGCTCGGCTCGCTCCAACCCACGAGCCACGAGCTCATGGGCTGAGCCGAGCTCACCTTTTTTTAACGAGCCGATCACGGCTCGGCTCGTTGCCCACGAGCTCGTTGAGCAACGAGCCCGAGCATGAGCCGAGCTCGTAAGATAACGAGTCGAGCCGACTCGACTCGACTCATTGCCATCACTACAAACAACCTTAACGAAGAGAATTATAATTATATATATGAAATGGATTGAATAAACAATACAGTAATTGGAAAAGAAAAAAAAAACATACATTTATTTAATCTTGCATTAGTCTCACAGAAGCGCTTTATAGGCCAACTATGATTTTCTATTAACGATATTTATTGCTCATTCAAAATTCATAGAAATGCAATTTTGCAGATCATGTTCATTTCGAATTTGATCTTTTTTGTTAATTGATAATAATATTTAACGTGATGTCACTTTCTAATAGTCTCTTCAAGTCACATGGCTACCATTACGAGCCAACGATGTTACCAAAGACAACAACTAGGTCTATTTTGGATGCTGGTCATATAAGGAGTTGTACATTACAATACAATTAGGCGTCATAATCGACGACTCCCTAGAGGCCCACAAAGGAATTGGGACTCCGAAAGAGAAATTATCCTTATAAGAATGTTCGGTGATAGTGACAGAATTTGTTATGATCTACTTAGGATGAAAAGACTTCGTTTGAAAGATTCTGTGCTCGTTCACGAACATATGGTTTGGTTGACAATAGATCCATCAAAGTAGAGGAACAAATGACTATATTTCTCAACACCGTTGGACACGACCAATGTAATCGAACTGAGAGTTTTACGTTCTTCAGATCTAGTCAAACTGTTAGTTATTACTTCCATACAGTCCTACAAGCTTGTCTAGAACTGTATAGAGATGTTGTGCACAATGCTACTACTCAAAACTCACCATACGAGAAGGAGAAATTGCAGCCATGGTTCGAGTACTTTAAGGTGAGGTGCTACTATATATCTTGTAATATAAATTTCCATTTTTGTTTTACTAGATATTCTGTAAAATAATTTTTTTCTCGTTTTAGGATTCCGTAGGGGCCACCAACGGTACTCATTTTCCTGCAAATGTCCCTGTCGAGAATCAAACGAGGTATCGCAATAGGAAGCAGATGATCACCCAAAATGTTTTGGTCGCTTGCACATTTGATATGAAGTTTACGTTTGTGCTTGCCGGTTGTGAGGGATCCGCTCATGACGGTCGGTTGTTAAGGAGTGCAACATTACGACAATGACATATGCTAACAATTCCATTCAGTAAGAACTAGACATCTTGTCCTACAAGTTGACTTTTCACCTCATTTTAGTCTAACAAATGTTATATTAACAACCATGCGTTGAATAGGTAAATATTATCTTGCCGATGCTGGATTTTCATTTGTTAACGGATTCCTATCACCCTACCGCCGGACACGATACCATCGTTGAGACATCGAAGGACATCGGCCTGAAAGTAAGAAAGAGCTGTTTAATTTTCGTCATTCAAATTTGCAAAATGTAGTGGAGAGGATTATAAGTCTTCTAAAAAAAAGGTTCGCTTATTTGAAGCATCAACCGTACCACGACATTGAAACACAATTAAGGATTGTCCTTGCATGTTGTGCAATTCACAACCTCTTAAGGCTCGATAACTCAGAGGACCTGTGTGACGAGGATGACTATAATAGCGATGATGAGGTTAACCTTGGACATGTTGATGCATCCGAAGATGACACATCAAATACTCATATATCGTTCACCGCAGAAGCTGCATGAGCTACTAAAAGGGAAGAAATGGTTGACGAAATGTGGATCGAGTACCATCCAACTCATTATTTGTGTGTTACTGTAGTGTTCGGATATAAACTTGCTAATGTTGTTGTCTTCTGCAATTTTCGTCAGTAAATCTGTTCATTGTATCAAAATATTCGGAACTATTGTACTTCTTATGTGTTATTACTTCCATTTTTATGTTAAATTGCATTTATGTCTTGTTGTTTGGTCTATACAAGTGTTGAAATAATTTGTTGTTACGATTGTAATATTGAATAATTTATTTTTATTTATTCACATGACAGATTAGATAGCACAGAATCGTTGAAACTATCCGGGTATGTTGCCTGTTCCCTGACCGGCTACCGCATCGGACGAGAATGATAGTGGAAATAAAAAATTACAAGCGGATCAATTTGTGAGGAACCGTCACATACATTGGAGTGATGACATGGACGTTTAATGATCACTGCACTGGTTGAACAAGTGTTGGCTGGACACAAAAGAAGTGACAATGACTTTACTTCGTTCCAAGTTGCGAAAGCAATGGAAAGGGTACTTCATGGATGCGGAGTTACGATTTCAGATAAGAATGCGAGGGCGAGATTGAAGACGCTAAAGAAGGAGTACGCTGAAGTGCGGCAGTTGCTAAGCATGAGTGGTTTTGGGTTGGATCCAGATACAAGCCGCATTGTAGTTGATGCCGTTGTTTGGGTCGAGTTTATTAAGATAAAAAGTAGGATTCATTGTCTACAAATGTTACAAGTTATATATGCAATTGGATATTATTTCATGCAGTTGATTCGCACTAACATGTTTAACTCGCTGGGAAAGCCAGAATTCGGGAAGTGGAGGAGCAAAAGTTGTCCAAGATTTGATGAGATGAAAATTATATTTGGCAATGATGCTGCCACCGGGGAGCGCGCGGTGTCTGGTTTCGACCATTTCTAGCCTATCAATGGTATGCAGTGCAATTAATATTTTGTCGAATTTGATGTATTAAATATATTTAGTGTTTAAACGTATACAAATTGTTATAGTATGTATGTTTTGGTCTAACAAATTGTTATATTATATATGTAGTAACTGATGACAGTGTGAATGAGATTGATACCGAAAATGTGGATATGGATAACAGCCCAGTTACTATTCGTAAGCGTACCAATGAAGAAATAACCAATAAGAAGTGTCGTCGTGCATAACCAATGGATGAGAGTACTATCGCCCTACTAAGGATTGCCGATTCATCAACGAAAATTACTCAAGCTATGGAAATACAAACTACGATTGATACAAACAATTATGTGAATTGGCAGTTGATTCTGGAGAAATTAGAGGTTATGAGTCTAGAAATGAAGGACATCATGAAAATCATGAAAGCATTTCAATCCGATGAAGTTTTGGCTAAGGTATTTCAAAACTTGACGAGTGTGAAATACATGTGTGCTTTGGCTTTTGACAAGCTTGGTCGTGATCAACCTCCATTGTCATAGATTGCTTATGACTTATGGTTTTTGATTGTATGTTTTTGTAACACCTAATACATGGGCATTATATAATGTGCTTAGTTTTTGTAACGCACACACGTAGTTGTTATTTTGCAGCAATTTGTAACGTATGATATGGAGGTTTGTGTGCAGTATTTGGTAGGATACGGTACTAGTGTTGGTTTTGTAACATATGACAAAATGTGTGTCTGATGCCAACTAAATAGATTGACTAGCAAGCCATGTTTTTTATACCCAGGGTGTGGGCAGAAAAACTATATTTGATGTATATACTATTTTGTAACAAATGTTCTTCTATTCACGGTTGTTTGTGCAAATTTATTTTTTAACATCGACCTCGAAATTTCATATTCATAAACGGTTGATATTAATATTTCAATCCCAATTTGGTCACAATTTTTAACTGCATTTCTGGAAAAGGGGATGTTAACCCTTGTACTAAAACGTAAAGAATATACTTCAAGAAATGTAGAGTGCATCACATAAATAACATATACAAAATGGAGAAAAAAAAAAAGGAAAATACATAATTGGAAAACCAGCAAAAAAAGGAAAAAAATCAAAGGGAAAAAAATTAAAATAAAAAAGGGAACTAAATTAAATATTGAAAAAATAAATTAAAAATATAAAAACATTAAAAAGAAGGACAAATATGAAAATAATAAAATAATGAAAAATAAGAAGTTTCATGAAAATCATATCGCTTCAAACACCAAAAGATGGAAAAACTTGAAATTTTTCATGAAAAATGAAGTATATCAAACAACAAAAGTTGAAAATGTCTTTATTTTTCACCTGAAATGTTGTCAATCAAACACAAATAATTGTTAATTCCCGGTTAACAAGTTTTAGACAATTCCATTCCTTTCTACTCAAATTCCATCTTTACAATCAAACGGACCCTAAGTGTATGTTTGGAAATTGATCAATTTATATTATAAATTTGTTAAATATACTTTTTGTTCACAAAATATAAAACTCAATGAAATTATTCATTTAACCCTTGTTTGAGCCCATTTTTTCCGTCAAAATGTATTTTTGAACAGTGATTTGACCATTTGTCAACTTACATGTTTTTTCATAAAATAATGTTAAATTCAAATTCAAATTTTTATTTTTATTTTTAAATCACATATTGTCCAACACAATAGTGACAATACTATAACAAAATCCAGAGGCGGAGGGGAGGGGGTCCCGGGGAAGACCTGGCCCTCCCAATTTTTTGACTTTTTTTTATTTTTTTATTTATTTACGATTTTGTCCTATAAATTAACACTTAATTATGAGTTTCACCATGCATAAAAATTGGTTGTGACAAAAAAAATGAAGTATACCTGTTAGTATACAAAATTTTGAAATTGACATTAATTCTTCCAGTTGCTACTACTACGATAGAGATTGTATTTTCTATAATGAATTATGTCAAGAATGGATTGCACAATCGAATGAATGATAAATGATTAAATGATAACTTGATTGTGTATATTGAGAAGGATGTATTCGATAGGATTGATGGTGATGTAGTTATACAACATTATCAAAGTATGAGAATTCGAAAAGAACGCTTGTAATAAGATATGATTGTGTTAGATTAAAAATTGATACTCAATAAATATTTTCTTTTATACGTTTATTGATTTTTTTGTTAAAAAAATCGGGGGCAACGCCCCCCAAACCCCCATGGCCCCACCCTTTTACCTCTGTATCTTCAATTTTAAGACATCCAACTTAAAAGAGTTGGCTCCGCCACTTTCGTCATTTTTTTTGAAAAAAAAAACTAAAGGCTCAGACAAGCCCTTATTATCCCCAAATTCCGTCAAGTCCAATGCCTTATTGGGCTTCTCAGACACGTACTATTTCGTAGAATTATCTTACCAACTTTTGTGTGGGTGTGTGTGAACGCTACAACTCCACGCTTTTGATTTAAGCCATTTGAATCATATTATTTTTTCATTCTCATTCTTCTATTAATTTTCAATTACACACACCTCTATATTTTCAATTTTATGACCTCCAATTCAAAAGAGTTGGCTCCGCCACTTTTGTCATTTTTTTTGAAAAAAAAACTAAATGCTCAGACAAGCCCTTATTATCCCCAAATTCCGTCAAGTCCAATGCCTTACAATGGCTTCTCAGACATGTACTATTTCGTAGAATTATCTTACCAACCTTTGTGTGGGTGTGTGAGAACGCTATAACTCCACGCTTTTGATTTAAGCCATTTGAATCATATTATTTTTTCATTCTCATTTTTCTATTAATTTTCAATTACACATTTTTTAATAAAATAATATTTTTCATCACATCAATAATTTTTCCTTATTTTTCAACCATATATTTTCTATCACATCAACAATAAAAATATATTTTTCCTCTAATAATTTGGGTCAAACACGGCTAAATGTAGAGATCATTCCAAGATCCAAAAGCGCGACAATTTCCCTACTCCAAGCTTGTAAAAAAGCGATTTCTTCGAGACAGCGAGATTCCACAACGGCTTTTAGTTCAGAAACATTCAGGAGCGAATCCTGTGAAGAACAGCAAAGAGTGTAAAGATCAACTTCTACATCATTGTCTTGGCCAAGGTTCAATTCAATCTTCCACAAATTATTTTTCTTCAATTAGGGTTTTAAATATTAATTTCTCTTCCCCAAAGTAATACTGATAGTTTATTATGTTACATCTCTGGTGATATGTACTGCTGCATTTTTTATTGTTCATTTTTCTTTGACTTCACGAAACCCAAGTTTTGACTAATTTGGCGGTGGAAATGAATACGTGTTTTACATATTCTATTGCTGGGTTGGATATGAAAGCCACCCGAGAATACTGAAGAAGGAAAGCATGTTGATATTGTTGATTTGTTAGTCTCTAGTTTTTCTTTTTAATCTATGGACTGACCAACTTTTTAATCTTTCTATCTAATTTTTTTATTATTTTGCAGCTGATGCTTGATTGGATTATTAATTTTGAAAGTCAGTTTTTGCTCTCCGAATCCAAATTTGAGTTAATGGTGCTTGTGGAAGTATAGAATTTTCAGTGGTTTTTTTTTTTTAAATTCTGGAGGAATGATTCTATCTGCGCTTTTAACTTCAGTGGGAATCAATGTTGCCCTCTGCTTGCTCTTTTTAACTCTGTATTCTATATTGAAAAGAAAGCAAAGATATGCCAATATTTATTTACCACGCTTGGTTTCTGAGGGGAAATCCCAACTTGGAGATGGGTATAGCTTTGAAAGGATATTGCCCTCTGTCAATTGGGTGAAAAGGGCATGGCAGCCCTCAGAAGAGGAACTTTTGGCAAATTCAGGCTTTGACGCTGTGGTCTTTATGCGCATTATTACCTTCGGGTTAGTAAATTTTTAATTTGTTTCCTATTCTATCATTAATTTATGTGAAAGTATGAATATGTGTACTTACATGCCTTTTGATTGCTGATGAATGAATGCGTATCTTGGGAATCGTAATCTTGACCGTTTATTGGTAAATAGACTTGTTCAATTCGTCCCTTAGAAGAAAAAAGGAATGAAAAATACCGACATTAATAAACCAAGTAAAATTATGTAATATCTGGAGAAAGATTTAGCAACGCATGCGCACGCGCACGTGAATTGAACATGTCAAGTGTAATTGGCCATGGTATCCATTTGAATCATATAATATGGTTTGGAAAACACCAAAGAAAACCTTTTCCTTTGTTTGATTTTGGAAGAAAAAATGAAGCAAACACTTTTGCATAAGATGCGTTTCTTAATTTACATATCCCTTTCTATTTATTTCTCATGATATTCAACTGTTTAAAAAAAAAAAAAAAGATTTGATTTTTGTTTTGTTATAAAAGAAAAAGTGAGGAATATTATTTCCGCTGTATTCTTCTTTCGTCGTGAGACTCAAGATCTAAATGGAGTCTTAGGATTCTAGCGTATTTGGTGATGCGTGGCGAGTATTTAGCCATATGCAAAGTGGTTAAATTGAACACACCTAGAATTCCTCAAGTCAAGATCCGCAAGCACAGTTTGTGGATTAAGCTCCATTTCTATTAAGTGATTATTTTCCATGATGTTGTGACAAGCTTCAACTTTTTTGCATTTTCTTATTTTCTGTACCGTACATTATCTAGCCTATCATGCATCACCCCCCCCCCCCCCCCCCCCCCCCCCCCCCGAATTTTGCAGTTTGAGAATCTTTGGAGTTGCTGCTATAATCGGGATTTGCGTCCTTCTTCCATTCAATTATATGGGGAATCAGCTAAATATTGACTTTACAGACTTGCCAAACAAGTCTCTGGAGTCATTCAGCATCTCAAATGTTGATGATGGGTCGAACAGGTGACAACTACATGGCATAATAAACTCAAATTTTGTTTTCTGGTAATGAACTAATGTCATTGGTTACATCCAAGATTACCTCTAAGGATGGCAACCATATTATCGACCCTTTTTCGTTGCTCCACTTGCTAGCATATTTCCTCACTTTCTATTATTGATATGTCTATCCAACTTTAAATTCTGACTTCATCATCATTCCTTTTTTAGTTTTGGACGTGGGTACCAATTATAATGGATCCACTCAATGCTTTTCATCTTTCTATTTAGGTTAAAAAGTGACAATCTTTTTTTTCTCTGTGTTTCAAAGGTTATGGGTACACTTCTGTGCTGTTTATGTTTTCACTGCAGTAGTCTGCTATTATCTCTACTCTGTAAGTATATTGCGCGTGCCTAACCCTTTTTCCTGGTTTATTTGTTTACACTTTTGTGAAGTTAGAAAAACCAACATGTTGGTGAGTTACTGTTTATCTGCAGGAGTACGATTACATTTCATGTAAGAGGATTGGTTATTTCTATTCATCAAAACCTCGGCCGCACCAGTTCACTGTTTTAGTTAGAAGCATACCCAAGTCTTCTGGGAGTAGCTTCAGTGAAAGTGTTGAGAGCTTTTTCTCCGAATATTATGGTTCTGCCTATCTTTCCCACTCTGTGGTTCGTCGGACAAGCAAACTAAAAGGGCTCATTGTAAGCATTACATGAAGTTAAAGTATTAATCAAAATGTTCTGGAAGATGATAGGCTTACTGTTCTTCCTTTTTTTTTAATTTTTTTTTTTCTGTTTACTTGCACTACACATTTGTTTATTTGGAAGCCAAATGATACTTTCTTGGTGGACAAAGTCTCTATTGACATATCTGTTTCCAGATTAATTGCAGTTTGTGGCATGTATATATATATATATATTTAGCGTGTATAAGAACACAGTTATGCTATTGATGCCATAAAATTTATGTGGTTTTCGCGCCTTGAAACTTGTAAAGGAAAGTGATATTGGGAATGATGAGATCAAACACATGGCTGTAATCTACAAATTGTTGTTCAAGACTTCAACACAAAGTTTTCATGCACCCAACTAGTTTCATCACAGGCCAAGCTTTCAATCATCGGGATGTTCAAAGAGAAACCCAGAGTATTAAGAATTAATTAACATAGTTAGGCCAATCAACAGCGATAATTTTGAGAAGTAATAAAGATTACGTAATATTGGGGAATGTTTTTCACTTGAGTCTCTATTTATCTTCATATTGCATCCGTTTATTTGTTTTATCCCTTGAACTGCTCTTGAATCACAATGCATATGTACATGTTAATCTGTAGAATTAAGGCCTTCCAAATTGCTTAATTTGGAAGATATAGAAAGTTTAGGATGCACTCGAGTGGTGTAGTAGCTGATAGGTTATTCCTCTAATCATTATCATGTCTAATGGTCAAAGCTATTGTTATGACTATATGATGCTTTTGCGTTGAATTAAAGCATGAAAATTTTTAATGGATCATAAATTCGTTTTCCAGATTGAGAGCTAATCTTGGAAACACATTAGATGATATGGTATCGTGTCTGCTTTATATATGTCTGAAATCAATTGTTCTAAGTGCTTTCATGCTAAACAGTGGTACATCTAGAAAATATTTCTTTTGAAAGTCAGCCTGTGGAAGTACTTCATTCAGAATGTGAGACTTTTTGAAGGACTATGTAACTTTCTTCTTCTTAGTTGACAACATGGAATGAATATTAACCTTCCTTTAATAATTATTTATGTGCACAGATTTTTGTTCCTATATTGAATAGAAGAATCCAGATTTTTACGCCAGACTTCAGATTTTGCTTAAATTCTGCGATCATAGTAGTCAATATTTTTTAATGCATTTGACTTCTGATGTGTTATGGCATTCCTTCTAGAATAGTGCAGATAAGTTGTACAGAAGGCTTGTTCAGTTGAAATCAAAAAATGTTACTCAACAAAGATTTGGTCGAGCTGGTTTTATGGGACTTTTTGGGAAGAGAGTTGATCTTCTTGATAGCTATGAGAAGAAGCTAGAAGATATGGAAGACAATGTGAGGACAGAACGATCTACAGTTGCAGGAAAGGTAAATATGAATATGATGCAATTATGTTAATGATTGCATTTTACTGAACTAAAAAAGGCAACTATACAAATGTACACAAATCAAATTCCATGGATCTGGGAATCCAATGCCATAGATTTGGGAATCACAGAACTATAGCAGCAAATTTCCTTCTCTGATATTGACTTTCTCCATGCTGCTCCTGAAGCTGGGTTAAAGATATCTATCAAGCCTATCCCGCTTGCCGAGGAATGAAAAGCTTGCTTTGGTAGTCCTTAATAAAGTATGCCTTTGGCTTTTAAGTGTTTCTTGAAGAGACAAATATGGCATATATCAAGCCATTCTCTTACTTCTCCTGCATGAAGTGAAGTGCCTATCAATCTCTATGACTGTCTTTGATGGGATTATGCAAAACAATAATAGCTGCTTTATAACTCACTAGAGCTTCAAAGGATCATCAATAGCCTCCTTTAATCTGATAATCGTGATCTAAGCCACATAACTCTCATATTCCTTGTCTCATTGTCCTGAATTTTGCTTTTTCACTAGATCTGGCAACCACCAATGGGATTGCAATACCAAAGTTGATTTTTTGTCAAAATATGCCAGCCCATTCTGCATCACAATTTGCTTCCACACTTGGGGTGATCATTCCCGGAGAACATTGAACCTTTACCTGGAGTACTTTCTTACATATCTCAAAATCTTCATTACTGCATCCGTATGCTCTTCACTAGGATATTGCATAAACTAACTAATGAAATTTATTGCAAAGGCTGGTGTGGTGTGAGAAAAATGAATTAGCTTGCCCACTAGCTTTTGATATCATTCCTTGTCAACTATCTTCTTTTCTAATGTTGCCTCAAGTTTGTTGTGAATCTTTTTAGTTGATATCTTTCCATTTTTCAGTGCTATGCTTCCCCTTGACTCCTAGTGACGTAGAACGTAACAATTTGAAAATGAATAATTGAAGAAGAAAAGGAAGGAGAAAGAAAAGGAAGTTTCAAGAAGAAGAATTTAGGGCAAGAGAAAAATCAATTTATTTCATATAGTCAAAGGTACTTATTACAATAGAATAAGCCCCCTTTTTATTGGACAGATAAGCTAAAATCAAAAGAACTTCTAATAAACTGTAACTTTATCCAAATATACGAACTAATCTAATCCAATCCAATTTAAACAAACATAACCCTATCTAAATTCTATCTTTATCTTATCTTCGTTTCTCATCACCCACAACCACCATTATCTGAAGTCTTACTTTCTTTATCCTAGTTCTGAATTGATGGGCTTTTGGTTGAATGAGGAGGGTTTCTTGCGGCCTCCGGAAGTCACATTCCATATCCATATTGAATAACAAATTGCACTTTTTCATCCCGAGGAGGGAAGAGGGTCATAATGCACTAGAAACTCTTTGGCTCTGATACCACATTAAAAGCTGTTTTTGCCTTGCTCCCTTTTTAGTAGTATCAAAGCATCAAACTACAATGGATATCCATGCAAGAAAAAAGTGGCTAAAAATGGTAACTGTACAAATTTAACCAATCAAATTCTGTATATAAGAAAATCAAATCCTATGGATCCAGGAGTCAAACCTCAGAACTAAGTATACCTCTTGACTTACGAGTCATCAAATAATCATTTGCTTGCGTCAAGAATGTTGCTTGAATTCTGAAAATTTCAAACTATGGCCCAATAAACTGAATGATGCTATATCTGTTGTACTTTTGCCCCAATGATAGAAGTTGGCGCAAGTTAATTTGTATAGATGATAAAGTCACGTGCTGACATCTAGGATTTTTAGTACACCAAAAGCTTTTGAGCCACTCCATTTTCTAGGCTGTGTAGGTTTTCTTGTAATTATGATCAAGTATATTAATAACTAAGAGTTCACTTAAATCTGCATGTCTAAAGTTTATATTCTTTTATAGTTCTTGCTCAATAATATTGATTTTTCAAAGTCAGCTAACTCTATTACCGTGAAGGGGTCCACTTGCAAGCATTCTTCTTCATGGTGCCTGGTCTTATTGATGTTCTCAATACATATTTATCTTTCCAACTTATGTTTTTTGAACAGTGTCTCAACTCTCATATACTATTATCCAATTTTGTCTTTTCATAGGAAGTTCCAGCTGCTTTTGTGTCCTTCAAGTCTCGCTTTAGTGCTGCAATAGCTTCGCACATTCAACAAGGGGTGAAGCCTACAGATTGGATTACCGAGCCAGCTCCTGATCCACAGGATGTCTATTGGCCCTTCTTTTCCGCATCATTTTTTAAAAAATGGATGTGCAATCTTGCAGTTATTGTTGCATGCATTCTTATTACGATTCTATTCCTCATACCTGTTATCATAGTGCAAGGTCTTACTCATTTGGATCAGTTGGAGATCTGGTTCCCTTTTCTTAAAGGCATACTTAGTATGTAAGTTTTCGTGTAGTGCTCCACCAAAACACACACACACACACACACACACACAGAACTGATCTCGTAAGTACTGGTACTTAGTTTATACTAAGCACTCGGGTGACCTATTGTAGTGTGCCACGTCACTTAATGTTTAGTATAAGTTAAGCATCGGTACTTAGGAGATCAATTCCGTACACACACACACACACATTTAAGTTTCAACTTTATGCAATGTCCACACATTGTGATGTAACGAGGACATCTGATCTCATGGTAATATAAGGTTTTTTGTGCATGCAGAAAAATTATCAGCCAAGTAATTACAGGATATATTCCCAGTCTCATTCTTGAGACGTTTTTATCTTTTGTGCCACCTGTCATGGTTGTGTTATCCTCCATACAAGGGTATATTGCTCTCAGCCAGATAGAGAAAAGTGCATGCATTAAAGTTCTGTGGTTCTTCATATGGAACATCTTCTTCGCAAATGTACTTTCAGGATCAGCTCTCTACCGTGTTGATGTCTTTCTTGAGCCCAAAAGAATTCCTGGAATATTGGCTGTAGCTGTTCCTGGACAGGTATATGCATTCAACAATGACTACAAAAACATGATTGAGGAGTTATTTCTTAGTTTATATGATGCCTGCAATTTTCAACTCATATAATGTAACTGGTCTTAAAATCAATTAAAGTGAAAAGAAAATTGAATCTTTGGGTTACCATGATTGATTAAGTACAATTTTGAAATGCAGTAATATGAGCTGAGTCACATCTATGGAGATGTGTTATGTCAATTTCATTAGTAGCTGGCCTATCATTGTTAACTTTAAGCTTTGACGAAAAGTAGATCTTTATGGTTTCTCTTGAAAATAAGAATCATTGAGCTACTGAGGCAAAGAAACTAGATAATCATCCTGGCCTTGATCTTTGCTCTATGTGAAGAATATGCCATTAAAAGTACCAAATAACTTGACCTGTTATCTTGTTTGGGAAGATTGAATTACTTTTTGTACTGTTTTATAGAAATGGAGGACTAACTATTATGCCAAAAAGAATTTAAGAATGTAGAGAAAAAAAACTGGCCTTTGGGGAGTAAGAAAGATCAGCAATGGATTCTTAAGTGCATATTCTCTTTTCAATTTCCTGATGAATCAGGAAAGAGTAAATAGGTATAAAACATCTGTGGATAACATAATAAATTGTGAGATTCTATAATAAATGCTTCTGGTATGATGAAGCGCTGTTGTGTTTGTAAACTGCTTTGACCACATGTGATGATTTTTAAAGTGTGCTTCTTTCTAGAATACTATTGAAAATATTGCTGGGCATGTTTACTGTGATTGGCGAATGATGATAAATACGGTGGTGGTCACTTGTACTTCGATTTTAGAGACCATTACTTGTACGGTCACCTTTGAATGCCGTAAATTTTTACTTGTGTAAAGCTTTATTTGGTTGTTGGCTTTTGTCTTGCCAATGACATGATGACACCTCTCTAGTTCTAAATTCAATCAAAAACTTGAAGTTCAGGTTCGAAACACCATATCCATTAATGAGGAATTTCTCTCTCTCTCTCTCTCTCTCTATATATATATATATATATATATGTGTGTGTGTGTGTGTGTGTGTGTGTGTGTGTGTGTGTGTGTGTGTGATCTTTAAAGAATCTACATCTTCTAAATGATCTTCATCTTCTGATCTAGAAGATCAAGACCTTTGAAGATAAGAAGATGAGGATCCTTTGAAAGATGTAGATCCTATAAAGATCATTTTAACACTTTCATCGGGATAAGAAATAATTTGATCAGGAATAGCTTTTGTAGTAGGAGTTGGACGTTGAGCATTCTCAAAGTCCGACTCTAATCCTCTGGATTGAAGATTCCAAGGAATACGTTTTGGAATCATGGTGTTTGAATGAAGGTGATTGACCTTAACAAGAAGATTTTCATCTTTTGGCGATGAGCGAAGAACTCGGATATTGAGTTGAGCGTACATAAGCTTGTAATAGCTCTATCGTTAAGATTGATAGAAAAATTTGGATTACAATTTGAATATATAGGACCACTTTCTAGATTTAACTTTAGAATTGTTAGTAAAGAGTTTTCAAATTTGAGCAGTCTCTTATCTCTAAGAGTTAAAGTATAAGAATGTCTAAAGCAAATCGAGACAATAGTTTGACAGCAATTTAAACTAATCCTATATGAAGATATTTAAATTTCTTCCTCTGAGATTGAATAGCATCTTTTCAAAATAAATTGATATAGACATTTTGATTTTTGATAGCAAGTGTTTGTTCAAGAGTTTTGATAACATAATTTTGAGTAAAATCAAACTTTGCTGTTTCATAGATAGAACTTTTTTCTATCTTTGGAATAGTCCAGTTATGCAATATTTGTCCTATTTGAGCAATTTGAAGTTCATGAGAATTGAAATCATTTCATGCAGATGCAGAAGCTTGATCTAATTCTTCATCTTGAAAGTGTTTGATAAATTATTATCTCGATTACTACTTGACCTTCTAAACCAATTTGGTATTAAAGACATGTTAGCATAAAGTAAAAATTAAAATGATTTACCATTGTAGACACAGTGCTACATGATAGACTGACTCTCTCCAAGCCTTACAACGAGACCACCGTAACACGCTTACTCCGGCAACAATGGGCTGACCAACACTATTCAATAGACATCCAGGTTTGAACCAGTTTCACCTATGACACCGTATCTAAAATGAAAAATCAGTCTAACCTCACTTTAGACTTATGATTTTGATGCCAAAAGAGGCCCGGGGACAAGGAGAGGTGATAGAGAAAGATAATAATCAAAACTTAAAAATGAAGAATTGATAATTATATTGAAATAAATTGAAAGACAAGATATTATTGAAAGATTACAAAGATTGAAAATTAAAAGCCTTAAAAGTTTAAAAACAAATACAAAGTTTCTAAACTTTCTTGAAGAAGTTTTATCTCCCGCTAAAACTCGCACCCTTCAAATTGGAGACTTCTACTTCTTTTATACTTGAGACTTGAAGCTTCGAATTTGAACACATCTGTCATTTCTTTTGAATTTTGTTAGTTTTATCTAGCTTTTGCTTGATTGACATATTGATAGGAATCTTTCTTTAGTAAAGATACTTCATTAAAGTTTCTTCTTCCCTTTGTATGTTGGCAGTGCTGGTAAAAACAATTTGTTGTATGACAGGCACATTTTGAACAACATTTTTTTAACTTATTGGACGCGGTATTGGCAGAGTTCATCTAAATAACTAGATTCATATAGCCATTTAGTATTGTTTTGATTTTCTTGAGCTATCAACTCGTCAATGACTAGCATGTAACAATCATCTTCATTACTTTGGACATAGTCCGTTTCCGAGTCTGAATTTGATTCATCAACAAATTTTAATTTTTTGGAAGAGACTTTTGCTAAATTAGCAAGTTTCTCCAAAACAATTGTTAATTCTTTCGTAGTCTTGCATTGGCTTAGCATAGCCAATAGTCTTGATTTTTCAGTAAGGAAATCGGCCGTCTTTTCTAGTTCTTTCTTAGAAAGCTTTGGCACGTCAATTTTCCTTAATTCTTGAATCCACGAATTAACAGCCTTTGGACAACAATTTGTTGTGGAACTTTAACCAACATTTTATTTTTAATCTTCTGGCGATCTTTTTTACATTGAATTCTGAACTTGTATTTTGAATAATTTGAAAGTCCCAGCAGAAAATCCATGAGACTTAATAAAAAATTGAAATAAAAGATTTTCTTGAGGTTTCAAAAAAGTTTTAGCCTCAACTTTGAAGTGTTTAAACCCTTGACGAGTAAGACTGGGTAAAATAGTCTCGTCAATGTTAAAATAGTCGAACCACGTTTGAAACCGTTTTGAAAAATTATTTGAACAAAATCAAAATAATTGAAACGAGATTCAAATAAAATATATTTAGATTAATTCATTCTCTTCTCATTCCATGAGTTTGTCCCCCAGTCTTCATGTGACCAACCCTTTAAATTGAAATTTTTGAAAAATCAATATAATTTGATTTTTGAGAGCTTGATGTATGGGTTATTATGGCTGATGCAGTTTTTACTAGAATAGCTTCATAATAATCCCTAGTCTTTTTGATATATCTTGCCATGAATTGAAAGTTTAGAGGGAAAATGTCTTGAAGACACTCATCTAGAGATTATCTATGAATCCATGAGATTTCAATTTCACAAACAGGGTAATCCATGAGGTTTCCATTTCAGACCAAGACCTTTGAAGAGCAGAAGATAAAGATCCTTTTGAAGATGTAGATCCTTTAAAGATTATTTTAACAGTTCCATCAGGATAAGAAATAATTTGATTATGAGTAGCTTTTGTAGTAGGAGTTGGACGTTGAGCATTCTCAAAGTCCCACTCTAATCCTCTATATTGAAGATACCAAGGAATACGTTTTGGAATCATAGTGTTTGAGTGAAGAGGATTGATCTCAACAAGAAGACTTTCATATTTTGGCGATGAGCGAAGAGCTCGGATATTGAGTTGAGTGTTCATAAGCTTGTAATATATTCTATATATATTACAGCAAAGGCACTAGATTGATCATCAAAATCGAATTTTTTTTTTGTTTAAATATGAAAATTTAGAGCATTAAGAATAGCTCCATCGTTAAGATTGATAGAAAAATTTGGATAACAATTTGAATATATAGGACCACTTTCTAGATTTGACTTTAGAACTGATAGTAAAGAGTTTTCAAATTTGAGTAGTCTCTTATCTCTAAGAGTTAAAGAGAATAGAAATGTCTAAACTAAGTTGAAACAATGGGTTGACAACAATTTGAACTAATCTCACATGAAAATATTTAAATTTCTTACTAAGAGATTGAATAGCATCTTTTGAAAATAAATTGATATAAACATTTTGTTTTTTGATAGCAAGTGTTTGTTCAAGAGTTTTGATAACATAATTTTGAGTTAAATCAAACTTTCATATTTTGTATATAGAACTTTTTTCTACCTTTGGAATAGTCCAGTTATGCAATTTTTCTTCTATTTGAGCATTTTGAAGTTCATGAGAATTGAAATCATTTAATGCAGATGCAGAAGCTTGATCTAGTTCTTCATCTTGAAAAGTGTTCGATAAATTATTGTCTCTATTACTGCTTGACCTTCTAAACCAATTTGACATTAAAACCATTAGCATAAACTAAAAATTAAAATGACATACCACTGTAGACATAGTGCTACAGGATAAATCGACTCTCTCCAAACCTACAATGGGACCACCCTAGCACGCTTACTTCAGCAACAACGGGCTGACCAACGCTATTCAGTAGACATCCATGTTTGAACCAATTTCACCTATGACATAGTATCTAAAACGAAAAATCACTCTAACCTCACTTTCGACACTTATGGCTCTGATACCAAAAGAGGCCCAGGGACAAAGAGAGGTGATAGAAAAAGATAATAATCAAAACTTAGAAATGAAAAAATGATAATTTTATTGAAATACAAGATATTATTGAAAGATTACAAAGAACCCTGACACATGGAGTCTCGAGCATACTTTAACTGTACAAAAAGCTAAAGCTGCTGTCAAAAGCATGCCATGTCTTTCAATCCTTGGCCCATAAGCCTTTATTACTGTTGGAAGTGATGCGTCAGACTTAGGATATGGTGGAGTATTAAAACAGGTTCCAAAAACATCAAATTAAGATGAGTTAGTTAGATTTCGTAGTAGAGTGTGAACTGGCCCTCAAAAGAACTATTCAACTATCAAAAAAGAAATTTTATCAATTGTTTTATGTTACAAAATTTCAAGATGAGTTGATTAATAAAGAATTTATTTTAAAAACTGATTGTAAAGCATGTCTTGCAAAAAGACGTAAAAAATTTTGTTTCAAAACAATTTTTCGCAAGATGGCAAGCTATTCTATTTTGCTTTGATTTCAAAATTTTATATATACAAGGTGAATCAAACTATCTTCCAGATTTCTTAACAAGAGTTTCTGCAGAGCAAAACTTATTGAGTAATATACATTTGAGAGATTATGTAGTTTTCTTCTTCCTCCACAAAGAAGAATAAGAGAAAATCCTCCATTCCTTTACTTACTATTGATGATTACATTTCAAATTCACTTGGATCTTCATCCAATTCTCAAAATAATTCTCAAAAAACCACTTTAGCTTTAAAAACTCTTCTTCGAGGTTCTACTCAAAATAAGAAGGTTTTAGATGATGTGAAACAATCAAACTTTAAAAAATCCATTCAAATAGGATCTGAAAAATTACCAGATATCAACCCAAAAAAATCCTTCCATTATTTCACCAAACCTATTCCTGTTTGTGAAATGAAAATCTCATGGATTCATAGATATTAATCTCTAGATGAGTGTCTTCAAGACATTTTCCCTTCAAACTTTCAATTCATGCTAAGAAATATAAAAAAGACCAGGGATTATTATGAAGCTATTCTAGTTAAAATTGGATCAGCCATAATAACCCATACATCAAGCTTTCAAAAACCAAATTATATTGATTTTTCAAAAAATGCAATTTAAAGGGTTTGATCATATGAATACTGGAGAACAAACCTTTGGAATGAGAAGAAAATGAATTTATCTAAATATATTTCATTTGAATCTCGTTTCAATTATTTTGATTATAAAGATGTGTGGTTTAATGTTTTCTACTTTAGATTAGTAGCGCACTCCCGGTTCCTTTTTAACTAGGCTTGTTCAAATAATTTCAAAATAGTTTCAAACCGATTATTTTGGTCTTGACGAGACTATTTTACCAAGTCTTATTCACCAAGGGTTTGAACACTTCAAAGCCGAGGCTAAAACTTTTTTGAAGCCTCAAGAAAATCTTCTATTTCAATTTTCTATGAAGTCATGGATTTTCTGCTGGGACTTTCAAATTATTCAAAATACAAGTTCAGAATTCAATGTCAAAAAGATTGCTAGAAGATTCAAAATAAAATGGTGGTTAAAGTTCCACGAAACAAATTACTGTCCAAAAGCTGTTAATTCGTGGATTCAAGAACTAAGAAATATTGACGTGCCAAAGCTTTCTAAGAGCCCTTTTGGTAGAGATTTTAATTGAATTTTAATTGAAAAACTAGCCTTTAGTGGGTCCCATGTTTGAGATGAAATTCAAACATAACGGCTATATTTTCAATTAAAATCCAATTAAAATCTCTACCAAATGGGCTCTAAGAATGAACAAGAAAAGACGATTGATTTCCTTGCTGAAAAATCAAGACTATTGGTTATGCTAAACCAATGCAAGACTTCTAATTAATTAACAATCGTTTCGAAGCAAATTGTTAATTTAGCAGAAGTCTCTTACAAAAAAATAAAATCTGTTGATGAATCAAATTCAAACTCAGAAATAAACTATGCCCAAAGTAATGAAGATGATTGTTATGAACTAGACATTGACTAGTTGAAAGCTCAAGAAAATCAAAAGAGTACTAAATGACTATAAAGACCCAGCTGTTTGGATGAACTTTGCCAATACCGCCTCGATAAAGCTAAGGAAATGCTGTTCAAAATGTGCCTGCCATACAACAAGTTATTTTTACCAGCACTGCCAACATACAAAGGGAAGAAAAAACTTTAATCAAGTATCTTTATTAAAGAAAGATTCCTATCAATATGTCAATCAAGCAAAATGACAAAATTCAAAAGAAATGGACAAAGACAAAATGACATTCATCGTTATTGTCCTTCAAAGATTCCTCAATCAAATTCAAGAAATTTTCCAATCCGAAACTTTAAGTCTCAAGTATAAAAGAAGTTGAAGTCTCCAGTTTGAAGGGAGTGAGTTTCAGAGGGAGATAAAACTTCTTCAAGAATGTTTAGAAACCTTGTATTTGTTTTTAAGCCTTTAAAAGCTTTTAATTTTCAATCTTTGTAATCTTTCAATAATATCTTGTATTTCAATTTATTTCAATAAAATTATCATTTCTTCGTTTCTAAGTTTTGATTATTATCTTTCTCTATCATGGATTCGCTATCTCTTGAATAACTTTAACTATGTCAAAAATTTTTATCTTGCCAGTTTGGCTCTCTAGATTCATTACAAAGGATTGTCATTGTATTTTAATTTTTTTAATGATTCAACCAGTTAAGAATGAAATAAGAGTGATATATAATTATTTTCTTGTTATTTTTTGAAACTATTATTTTGTTATTATTGTTTTATGGAAGTTAAAATGTGATTCTAGGAAGGTTGGTATTTTAGTATTGGATATTAACTCATTTGTGCGCATTTCTTTAAGAAACTAATTTTATGCTGTTTTTGTTGTAGGCGTCATTCTTCATCGCATATGTTGTAACATCAGGATGGACCAAAACCGTATCTAAAGAACTTTTTCAGGTGAAGTCCGCTGTGTGGATTTCCCTAAAAAGTATATTTTGTGTGAGTTCTGATGAGGAATTTGAGGTTCCTTCAATTCCCTACCACAGTGAAATTCCCAGGATTCTCTTCTTCAGCCTTCTTGGTGTAACATACTTCTTCCTCGCACCCCTAATTTTGCTGTTTCTATTGGGTTACTATTGCTTGGGATACATCATCTATCGTAACCTGGTTAGTACATCATATTTCTTTTTGTTCTTTCAAAAAACTATATCACCCTGTATCTGCATGAATAGGTAGAGAGAAAATGATTTATTGCCTCTTTGTGTCACTTAATCTAGGATGCAGCAAGTGCATTTTAGCTTGTCAGAGATGTCGGTGTTAGGGGTTGGGGGGGCGGCGTGGTGGAACTCATCCCTGACTAAATTAATAAGTTTCGTGTGTTAATCAAAACGAATTAATCACATAAAGGGATTACCAACTGATTCCAAATTACGGGCTAAACAACTGCAAGCTCCTTGATTTTCAAGCTTTTAACCCCAACCTTCTTTGGTATTCTTTCAAGTATTGCCTGTATGGGTGAGTGGGCACCAAGAAAAGCCAAATCCAAGAGCTAGAGTGATTTCGCACTGGAATCACACGAGGAAGAAAAAGCAATTTCTCTCTACAGGGGACGGACCATCGGGCTGTTCAAATGCCTTGGCATGTGCCCCTAGACCTGTGTATATAGCTTTAGTGCACTTTCCCAAGTCCTGCTTTGTCTAGGAAACTATTTTGGTCTTTTTGCAAATGTAGTTCCTGAACTTTCATTATTAGTACAATGAGGTCCAAGACGTTTTAGAAGCTACCAGAGGGACCAGATTGGACCTATATAATTTAAGCTCCGATAATTGAACTACAATCAAGTTGATTGAGACCGTACAAAGTTATTATTAGTTTTCACTCACTCTACTAAAAGCATGAATCTAAATTGGGACACTGAGTAATTAGATCTGGGCCAAATTGACCGTTTCATCATGCTAATTATTTTCTCACTTAAGCTCATTTTCTTTAATAGTTTCTTCGTGATACAATCACGGAATAATTGTTTGGTCATCACCAAATATTGAGCAAGCCACATCCAGTTCCTGAATAGCAATCACTACTCGGAGAGGATTTAAGTAATCCATAATGCAGTCAGTTTATATTAATTTATGCTATAAAATTAATCTACACATACTAGTCATGTCCAATACACTTCGGAGTGATTGTATGATTTTGCTTAGAAGGATTGTTTGTGTGGTATCCAACAGTGGGAGGAGGAGAAGATGAGTGCAGGGATGGCAGGTTGGTGTGGGATAAGTTAATTTGGTTGTTGGTGGCTTTCGATGAGGTTTTGGAGCGGCGGGCAGGCGAACGACTTTTTGTTAAGGATTTGGAGAAGTGAAATTTGGACGAATAGAGCCGACAAGAGATAGTGGTCGGAGCTGTTGGAGTAGTCGACTGTGGCAGACAGCTGTGGCAGATGGCGGCAGTCGACGGCTTTAGGATATGGTTTTGTTGGAGATGATGAAGATTGGAGGCTGATTGGGATGGGTCATTGAGTTTAGGTTGGGCTAATAGCTGGGTTTGGGTTATTTCAGCTGTTTTGTTAGGCTTCAATTGGATTTCTGGGGTTTGGTTACTGGGCCGATTGGGTGTATGGGTTGGGTTGATGGGTAAATGGGCAGTATTTAGGAATAGGTCTTGGTTATAGAGGATTAGGCTAGGGTTATTGGGCTATAGATTATATTTGGTGGACTGGTTGAGCTGGGTATGTGGGCTTGGATATGTAATAGTTTACGGGTTGGGCTAGGGCTTGCTTGGTTGTGATAGATAGATTGGGTAGTGGGCCTAGTGGGGTTGTGAGGCTTGTATGATTTAGGCCAATTTTGTTGTTGTGGCTGTGTGTAATGGATCATTTTGACAACTAAACTAACCAACCAACAGATGAATACTCTGCTACATTTTTTTTCATATTTTTTTCACTTTTTTGGCTAACTAAAAAGAGGAAAAAACTGCTGCTGCTGAGATGAATTCTTCTTGTGTTTGTGCTGTTCAAATATTGTTGTGTATGAGGTGGTTATAGGGCTTGGATTGGGTGGTGGAAGGTGCCGGTGTGAATATGAATTGGATGGAAACAGTTGGTTGGTTAAGGCTTGTGAATTTTTGAATTTGAGAAGGTGTAGATCAAAGGAGAATGAATTGCTCTGATATCAAATTGACGCAAGAGCGTATGATTTATTAACGAACAAGAAAGATAAAAGAGGGTCCAAGAAGAGAAGAATAATTGAGAGCAAAGAAGATATAAAATTTATTTATTTAATCAGGGATTTTATATTACCCTTGTTTGAGCCTCATTCTTGAAAAAAAAAAATGCATTTTTGAATAGTGTATTGACGAGAAATGTGTGGTTAAAAAATAAAGAAATATGTTAGAGTTGATTATAATATTATTTTATTGAAAAATGTGTGGTTGGAGTGGAGTCAAATCATTGTTGAAGAATGTATTTTGATGGAAAAAATTGGGATCAAACAAGGGCTCAGCCCTGTATTTATAGAGCAACTAATCTTGAATTAAAAGAACTTCTAATAAACTAAAACATTATTGAAATTCTTGAACTGATCTAATCAAATCTAAATAGATTTATTTTAAATCAAATTCTACTTTGCAATCATATTCTTATTCTAATTCTATGCTTATCTCGATCTCCATCAGCTAATTAAAAGACATAAAGCAGGCTTTGGACTTCTTCCTCATGCTTTGTGTTCCTTGCTCGAGTCTTCCTTTTTGTTTCTTTCTTTTTTAGGTCAATATATATTAGGGCCGTGCTATGTGTACACGGGCGTTGAGACGCCCCCTCACAATTGGTGGGGGGGGGGGGGGGGGGGCGCAATTTTTTATTGGACGCGGGGCGGGCCCCCCCCACCCCCTAATGACACTGTACACATAGCAAATTTCTATATATTATTTGTTAGCATTAGGATTAATTGTTTTACAGTTTAATTGTGTGTGTGTGAGAGAGAGAGAGAGATTTACAATCTTTGCAAAACATTTCATTTTCCCTTAATTTTAGATATTTTAATTTTAATGGCATTTGTCGACTTAAATTTGAATTATCATTCGTGAATGGAAAAGTAGGTGAGCGGTTGTTGGCAATATCATATGCTAACATGTAATATTCTTTAGATTCCTATATTTTGTAGACTCTTGATTTTGAGAATCAAAGTAGGCTCTTGGAAAACCTGTTCCATTGGCAGTTGATTTTGTCTCGTGTGTCTTGGTGCAGCTATTAAATGTTTATGCACCCAAGTTTGAAACTGGTGGAAAGTTTTGGCCTGTAGTATATGATTCAACAATATTTTCCTTGATACTGATGCATGTTATTGCCATTGGAATATTTGGTCTGAAGAAAGTTCCACTCGCTTCCAGCTTAACGATTCCTCTCCCGATTCTCACTCTCATATTCAACAGTTATTGTCGGAGAAGGTTCTTACCCATGTTCAAGTCTTATCCTGCTGAGGTAATTGTCCATTATACAGGCCTGATGAGGTTCAATTTTTTGTATTCCTATAGTATATCTGTCAACTTTATTGAATTTTCCGAGTTAAATATAACTATGGTCTATCAACTTCGTTAACTATTTGTTGTTGTGCAGTGCTTAATAAAGAAGGATCGATACGATCAGAGAGATTCGATGATAGCTTCTTTTTACGATAAACTTGCGACTGCGTATCAAGATCCAGCCATGAATTCAGTCAGATATTCTGGAAACAGTGAGAGGATCAACTCTCCCCTTCTTCGTTCTGTTGAAAATTGAAAGTTAAGCATCATGCTACATGTAGTCTTAAAAACTTTTAGTGGGAGTGACTGTTAAATCATCACTTTCAAACGGTTTTGCTGTTGAAGTGTAGGGAAAGTGAGTTCCCATGTCTGTCTTCCATTTCTGTCTGAAGCATTGTAAATATATCTTCTCTTAGTTGGATTTACTTTCTGTAAGAATTATTCCTGTTTTTAAGATTGAAGGGCTTGTTTGGCATGATTTTTGAAAAGTTTGAAGGAGTTTTTAAGATTCAAAAACAGCTTTTGGAACTGTTTGGCTAATTTTATCAAAGTGTTTTTCTAGTTAGAAGGGGTTTTACAGGAAGTTAATCTAATGTGGCTTCCTCTAAAAATACTTTTAGAATATAAAGCTCTTTCGAAAATTAATTTTCAAACAAAAAATAATCTTTCTTCAAAAGCTCTTTTACATGAAGCAAAAGCAAACGGGCCCTTAGACCAGTAGAAGAAAAAGAGGCATCACACTCCACTATGCTTATCTGCAAGCCTAAGCTTCTCGTGCAAAAGTAACCCTTCTAGGAGAGCTATGGATTCGGCATCTTCTGGGTACAAAAATGCAACAATGTGGGGAATCATTCTTGTTGGATACAAACGTTTCTGTATATTTCAGAATCAGGTTCGTTTGAAACAATATCTATTTCTTCATTTCACAGCATCATTTTCGCTGGGTCCCCATTTTTTTTTTTTAAACTCATTTTCAACACGTTTTCTTATAAAATAATTTTACACGTAAATCGCCTTATTTTTTAATCGCATGTTCTCCAAAAAATTACTATTTCAAAATATATTTTCTTACAAAAATGGGACTAACTTTATAAGACTCGGGGAAATATGTTGGCCTCCACTGAACTTGGTGCGACCGTGGAATTCATTTTCATAAATCCGTTTGATTCATTGAAAATAAGTTTGCATCATCTCGTTGGCATAATTTGATCATGTTAGTCTTTTGAATGGTATCTTTCATTCTGGTACAGAAGTCGTCATCTATTCACGACACGATCAAGCTTTCTTAGATGAAATTTTTTAAAATTAGTACCAAGTAAATCATAAACTTTCAAATTCAGAGAAACCCTGGAATTAATAAAAATGGACAATCCTGAGCCAAATCCTGTTTTCCCAAAACAAAGGTTCAGAAAGAAAAAAAGGATAGACAACCTTTTTAGTGGATGAAATCATAAAACTCTACAATTCATCAGGCATGATAATGCCTCAGTTAGTTAAAAGAATGAAATTGGCTGATATTATGACGATACTAGGTAGTATAGATATTATTATGGGAGAAGTTGATCGTTGAAATGATAATTCAACCTCTCCCTTGATCAAGCCGGAGAGAAACTTGCGTAATTCTAATCTCGCTTGCTTCTTTCTGCTCCAAGCATTAAATAATTGATAGCAAGTCTTTTATCCATGTATTATCTCCTGCCTCATTGGTTTTGACTGAATTATCCCATTCCACAGTGTTTTCGATGAGACTAATTGCAATTTCCTTCTCTTTCCTATCCCATTCCTGGCCATTCTATTTCTGTATCAACAAACCAAATTTCTTCATTAATTCTGACATATCCTTCTTAATCTCCGATTTCTTAGTCACAATTTCTTGTTGTAACTTTGAGTGTCTCTCATCCATCATTGTTTTCAATGTAGCTACACGATCGGTGATCGTCATCCATTCTCCCAATGTAAGTGATTTGATATCAATTTCATAAAACCCTCTCTGCTGCTGGTGGTGGAAATGATGGTGCCATTGGTGGTTGGAGAATGAAAAAGAGAGGAAGAGGAGGATTGCAAAATTTGGTCACGTTACATTTAAAAAAAAAAAAAGGTGAGCATTTGCACTTTTTAATAAAAGTTTGGGACTCATTTACAATTTTAATAAAGTTTTTGGAATGATTTACACTTTTTAAAAAAGTTTGGGAGAATGACTGCAATTTGTTCTTTATTTTTCTTTTATTTAAAGAGTAATGCTACTCTTACAACTTTTTTTTACAACTTTATCTTACAATCACTCACATGCAGAAGGGTCCCACAGTAAATAAAAAAATTCACTGTGAGTGATTGTAAGAAAAAGTTGTACAAGTAACATAACCCATGTTACTATCAATACCCAATGCACCAATGGAGGAAAGACTCGATTCTTTTTGTCCCATGACCTTCGAAAGTCGCTTTTTCGCACTTAATATACAGGCATTACAAAATTTAACTACCTGATAAATTATAAATTATCCATTAATATCTAAACCTGGTTATAAACCTAGGCTAGTATTTTCTACTTCCCTTCCACATTTTAAATTCATTCTAGAGCACTGATCGTTACAAAGTTGTTGTAAATAAATCACCTGAATAAGGGTTCAAACTCGGGATTATGCAAGGCAGATACCGAAATTAACCATTAATCTCTTGACCTAGTTTCATTATTATACATTTGGCAAGGCAATTAGACAAGTAGTGGACATAATTAAATAAGAAAAAGAAGCCGTTTATCATACTCTCTTACAATATAATACTACATACCAAACATGCACTTAATGTTCCCCAGTGATAGTCCTAGGCATACACATTACTCAAGGAAGATATGGCAATTTATTCCTCTCGGAACAATAGGATCAAATCCTTCAACCCCTCATGCTGAATTTGACCAGTTGCATTTACCCTTTAGCCGAGAAGGATACCCCATCCATATTCCATTACCATACAAGAATGCAAAAATTGAACCCATTGAATTGGGTTAAAGGGGAAATGATCCCAGAACATCCAACCATTCAGCTACAATATAATGGCCACTGCAAAAGGATGGGGGTATGATAATCTAAGCGTTTTATAATATTCCAAGACCACTGAGCAGTTCCTCATCAAAGCTGTGCTTTGGACAGAACTCTGAACTCTTTATATGGAGATCTATTCTAAGAAAGCTTTTTCCTCTTCCTAGAACATCCAAAATGAACACCAAAACCTTCTCACAACATGATCCTAGAGAATAGAGGTTTACAATATATACCATAGCTCCACATGTAGCCCCAGCTCTCGATTTTTTTTCCTAATTTATACTTCCATGAAACAGCAGACGTAAAAATACAGAACATTCCCAAGTGCTTATGACTGCTAGGTATTTTTCATGTCTACTACTAAGAAGCTATAATAAAATCGACAGTGTTATTCATGAAGTGATATGAAGAACTGAACAAAATCCTGATTTTTTTTTACCTTGAATAACATCACAGAAAGAGAAGTAACAACTATGTAAGGGGAAATTGTCGTACAAGAAGCCCCGACTCATATAGAGTCCCTAAAAAGATTGGCTTGGCACGACATTGACCGTTAATAGATTAAAGGTGGGAAGATGAAAATAGATGGGGCTTAAATTAGTAATAATTTATATACAGCATTGACTTTTTTCTTAGAAACCAACAGAGCACGATGGGAAAAGGAGCTAACTTTAGAGGACACGGAGCTGGGCAAGAAATGCAGCAGAAAGATCCAAAAAGAGAAATTGCGGGCCGTGAACTCTCTGTAGGTCGAGCAGGTATTTGTCTTCACGAGTTTTATACAGCTGTAAGCATAAAAGTAAAAAAGCCAAACAACAATTAATAAGCAGTCAACAGATAAATAATAAAATGCTAAGTGGTAAATGAGTGGAGTAAACAGTAAGTGTACATTTGATTAGTATTAGACTGTGGAGTACGATTGTAGATTCTTTTCCTGTAATATTGTCCACTACTGTCTAATCCACTTGCCCATGACATATAACTTGTTTCCAGTGATGTGATACATCTAAATCACAACAGGCTTAAGATGAACAACTATAAGACTCAGTTTAATATCTTGATTGTCACTCAGGAAAATCATGCTAATTTCAACAGGTAGCTCCACGGTCGGAGCTATAGCTGAAGTCATTTAATTGGAAATGGAATATTTTTTATTTTATGACGCAAAGGTAGGTTGGTCTCCTGTAGATCAGAGATTAAAACTAATTAGCAATATATACATGTCCATCCTACTCAAAAACAAATTTTCCTTTCTCTCTTTTAGTAATTGCACCCTGTACAGATGTCACTTTTTTATCTGTGCAGTTGGTGGTGTCTCGGATCCCAACTTGCAATATAAATTGAAAGATGCCTAAGTTTATAATTAGAGAAACCATCAACAGAGTGCATGTTGTGTATTAAACAGTCTGATATTAACAAGACAAAAAATACATACATAAACCTATATTGTGTCATTCACAATATGTTTTACAAAGGCGGAGTGTACACATTGTACCAATTCAATGCATAATATTTGACCTGCATATAAATTTTAAGTATCCTCTCACCACCAATACCCAAAATGTTTGTATAGTTAGTAATGATAATCGAACTTCTGCTCCTCCTCTTATAGGTGTTCTATACACTTGTGTTTTGGCTGGTTTATGCATGATTAGTTAGTGATATGACCCAAGAAGTAAGAATGTACATAGTATTAAAAATTATTACCTGTACTTCAAACTTGACGACATTTTGCGGTTGAGTAACACTACCATTCTCTATAATAGCAGATTCATCTCCAAAGTAATGATTACCATGCATAGAATTGTCCACCATGCCTTCCTGATGTGCAGGAATGCCAGGAACCCACCTACATTTCATGTTGTAGTGCCCAATCTTTTTCCAGCATACATTCAATTCTTGCAGAGCTTTGAGAACTTCATTCATTATTTCACGAGGATGGGCTCGGGACTGTTAAAAAGGCCAAAAGCATATGAATAGATAATGAAATGAGTGAGAAATTGAACGTAGTTATTATCTCTGATCAGTGGTTGTAAAACTATGACATGCAAGGTTGAAATTTAAAACACTATTAGGGCAATGGATAGACCTAGATTTTCTTCAACCCCACACGCACCAAAAAAAATGTAAAATCCTCTCCCTGCAAAAAAAAAAAAAAAAAAAAAAAAAAAATTCCAAAACCCATTTTTACAACTATTTGCTCAATGAATCTCCTAATATATCTCTAAGAATCACATATAAAAAAGTAAAAGTAAGCAAGCCTGTCAGTCTACCCATTTCTTCCTCAGGTTTCCTCCATCTCAATCCTCAAATGTATAATTACAAGGATGTGAAAACAAACCTGAAGCCCAAGTGCCCATTTCCTCTCGATTGGAAACTGTCTTCCTCCAAATTGTTGATAATCAACAGCTCCAGGAGCATGATGCCCAACAGGCGATGCCACATTCTCACTTGAATTCATATTGTTACTACCAAATTCCTACAGATATATAGGTTCATTCATATGTGTGAACAATTAAATTATTAAAAAAGTGCAATTTAAAAAATTGAGAACATGTTAATATCGTATATGGTGTGAGAAGTTCAGAGATGGCAGAGCAGAAGCACTGAAACTGTGGATTCCATATTATTAAAAACACCCGTTCTGTTCGATTTTATGCACAATAATAAAGAGATCAAAGAAATAAATCAACAAAAGTATTAACGTGATTCGATGATATGCCTACGTCTACGAGGAGCAAAGTGGAGATAATTTTATTCAGTATGAATAATTGGATTACATCATAAGTATTTATACTTACCCTAGCCCAAGTTCATACAAGACTAAATAGGTCTGTACAAGAAAATACCCCTGTACCGTTAGCGTCCATTGCAACCAGACAATGAATTAAACCCCGCAAGGCCGATGCCGTAGCTCCGCTCCGTTCGTTCGTTGAGTTGAATTAAACCTAGAGATGTCAATCAAGTTCAAGCAATGTTTGAACATATCCATTGTGATTGGCTTGTCAACATGTCTGCTGCATTATCTAAGGTATGCACATTATCTAACAACAATTCTCCTGAAGTAACTAGCTCCTTTATCTTGTGAAATTTCACATTACTATGCTTGATTCTTGCATGATAAATCTAATTCTTCGTTAAGAAGATGGAGCTCTGACTATCACAATACAACTTCATTCCATTTTACTTGATCCCAAACTCCATGACAAGCCCTCTCAACCACAATAATTCCTTGGCTGCCACAATTGCCACCATGTACTTTGCTTCGGTTGTGGATAATGCCACAAGTAATTGCACCATTGATCTCCAACATATAACCCACCCGCGAGCAAGGTTTAAAAAGACGAAACTAAGTATTGAGGCGATTTTTTTTTATGAAGCGAGGCATAATTCTCAAGGCGTAAGCCTCACAAAAAACAAAAAAATTATAAAATAATACAAAAATACCAAAGTTGGAACATACAATAAATAGAATATATAGTCATTAGTAGCTTTTTGAAGGCTGACTTTTAAATTTTCGTTTTTGGTCCTCTAATTTCTAGCTGCCGTTTAGATTTCTAGGTATTTTATTGTTTTGTTTGGGCCAAAAATACCTTTTTAAATGGACCCTTTTCCCTTTCAAATTTTAAATGAAGCGCATGCCTCAGATTTAGAGGCGTGAGCCTCATATTTTTAGCCTAAAAAATATTGTCTCGAGGCATACTACATGCGCCTCACCGCCTTTTTAAACCATGCCCGCGAGTGTAAAACATAACCTGTATGGGACCTTCTGTTGTTCAAGTCGCTTGCATAATCTACATCTACGTATCCCTGAACTGAAACATCATCATGTTGTCTCTCAAACATGATCCCACACTCCATTGTACCTCTCTAAGTACCTGAAAATCCACTTTACAGCTCTCCAATGCTCTCTGTCGGGATTAGCCACGTACTTGCTCACCATACTGACTGCATGTGCTAAAAATGGTCTGGTACACACCATTGCATACATCAAACATTCAACTGCGTTGGCATAAGACACCTTTGACATCTCTGCAATTTCTTCTTCATTCTTTAGGCACTGATTATTAGACAATCTGAAGTGATTTGCTAATGGTATAGCCCATCTGAATCATATGATAGTCAAACTTCTCGTGTCATTGCCATGGAGACTACTTAAACCCCATATAAAGACTTCTTCAGTTTACACACAAGATTCTCCGTTCCGGGTTCCAAAAACCCCTCTGGCTGATCCATGAAAATCCACTCCTCCAAGTCACTAGAAGGAAAGCAGTCTTCACATCTAGCTGCTCTATCTCCAAATCAAAACTAGCTACCATTGCCAAGACAATCCTGATAGAAGTGTGTTTGACGACCAGTGAGAAAATTTCATCATAATATACTCCCTTCCTTTGTGAGTATACATTTGCTACTAACCGAATCTTGTATCTTCTTCCTTTTCTGACATTGCATCTTTCTTTCTGTACACCCACTTACACCCTATCGATTTCTTCCCCCTTGGAAGCTCCACCAAATCTCAAGTATCATTTTTATGCAGCGACTCAATTTCCTCCATCATCTCTATTCATTTACTTTTCTCATGACTACCAATGACATCCTGAAAAGTTATATTGCTGGTAATGAGTGTATAAGAAACTGAATCCTCGAATCCATATTTCACTAGTGGTCTGTTATCACAACGTGGTCTATCTACGGCAATACTATGATACTGCTCTTCCGACCCAGAACTATCCACACCCCGAGCATTAATCTCCGTGTCAACATTGTCTAACTCTACCTGCACCACTTGGCTCTTGCTGCTGCCCGTCTGTGAACTAAGCTTCTCTTCATCTGGAGAAGTTTTAAGCATGAATGCTTCATCAAAAATTGCATCCCTACTTAACACCATCTTCCTTACCTCTAGATCCCAAAACTTGTAACCTTTCATACCTTTCACATAGCTCAGAAAAATGCACTTTCTTGATTTTGGATCAAGCTTGGATCTCTGATCAATAGATACATGCACATAAGTCGGACACCCAAATACTCTCAATCTAGAATAATCAACTTCATTACTTGTCCAAACTTCCACTGCAACTTTCTCATCTAGTGCTGTCCGTGGTGATCTATTTATGGTAATCAAGAATGCCCTCTATCTTGTGCTTTTCCATCTTGAACTGTACTCTGGACTGTTTTCCAAGTACACAGAACTTGCAGAAATCCAGCTTGCATGATTTTAACCCATTCAACATATTCCTCCTGTGAAGCTCAATCATACCACTTTTTCCTATATGCCCCAATCGCATATGCCATAGAAGAGTATCATCTCACTTGAATTCTGCTATAGCAACTCCACCTACAGCTGTACTCCCAAGTAGTTTGTAGATATTCCCTGCCAATTTTTGACCCTTCATCACAATCATAGCCACTTTCTTTACTGTCAAGGTCCCACACTCTGACTAATAAGAATAACCATGGGTATCTAAAGTGCCAAAAGAAATTAGGTTCTTTCTCAACTTTGGTACATGCATAACATCCTCCAAGGTCCTGACCGCACCATCAAGCATAGGGACCACATTCCAATGACTTTACATGATGCGTCAATACCCATCAGAACAAATCCAAAATTACCTGAACGATATGAAGCAAACCAATCCCGATAAGGACATATGAGATATAAACAGACTGAATCAAGTATCCAATAGTCATGTAATTTGTCAACTTGGAGAGACTAATAGCATATCTCCATCTCCAGAATCCAAGTCTTATTCTGCAACACTAGCTAAGTTTGAGGCCAATTACCTTTTCTTTTATCACCCTGCTTCTCATTCTTACAGTCCTTCTTAAAGTGACCCATCTGATGACACTTGTAGCACTTGACGTTTTTCTTATTTTGATTCCTGAATTTCAATATCGTATTCCCTTTATAAGAACCACCCATGTCCTTCTTTCTCCCACGATCCTAGTAGCCCTTCACGATTGACCCTTCACTCTGTGAATAATTTGCACAAATGGTCGAGACCTGAGCAAAGCATGAGTGGAAGCGCCACGTGTGGGAGAGAGTCTCGTCAAGTGACACTTGACACTTGCGAAAAAGAACTGGGTGCATAGTTCACCTCCACAACTTCTTTGGGTTAGCCGAAAAACACTAGCTCCACCAAAGATTGTACCAAATCCACAGAGGACCATGACTCGGTTTGTCACAGCATATCAAGGGTAAGTTTATTTGTACTTGTCTGTTATCCACATGTTTTAATTTCCTCAATAAAACAAATTTGTACTCTTTTGTCATATATAGGTTTATCATTTACCAGGTGATTAATTGTTAGATTGTATACATTTACCCTGTGTAATTTTTCCAATTTTGATGATTTATCCTATTTGATCCAGTAAACCTGTGTTCTACTCTATATGAGTCACATACACAACACATTCAAATGACATAACCTAATGTACAAATCATCATCTGGAAAAATAATCAGAAATAAGTTCTAGCCTTATTTATTAATTTGATATTAAAAAAAGCGCACCAGAGTTTCTTGAAATTCAGCTCGAAGGTAGCCAGTGGAAACACGAAACCGGTTGTCTAACATCAAATAGTATGTAACAGTACCCTGAAATACAGTCCAAATAAGAAACTTGAAATGTACAAAATGAATACATGACAGAGTAACAAAAATTCACCTCATTTTGAACCCTGTTGCGAAGAGAATCAACAAGGGCATTCCTGTCAAATCCCATTTTAACAACTTCCTGAAGAATATCTTCATCAATCTGCAATGAAAAAGATGAATGAATAAATCAAGTGAAAGGTTTTACTTGCTAGAGACAAATTAAAAGCAGCAAGCCATAACTACAAAAGATCCCATGCAGCATGTTATAAGATCAAGTGCATAATATAAGAAAGGAAAAACAAAAGACTATATTAATAGAATGGAGAGGAGGGGAGGGGCCTTTATGACGTTGACTCAGATGCATATCCACACACATGTAACTGGAAGGGAGGTTAGCACAGTATTTTCAGTTATTTTCTTCACATTCCTCAAATGGTTTTTCTTGTAAAAGGAAAGGATGCGCTCCACAATTCTTATAAAAAATGGACATAATCGGAGGACAACAATGACTGCATGCATGTGTGTGTGTGAGAGAGAGTGAGGAGAAATCATTGTACCATGTTGATATAATTTTACTATTTGATAAGCAATCACTAGCAACTGTTCAATTCAGTCGCTCGCTGCTAATCTTACCAAAAGTTTGATGTACTCAACATATCCTAATAGCATAAAATGCAAAATACATAGAAAGCGGCACCATGTTGGAAGATTTAAAAAATAAACCATATACTGACTCTGACATGAACAATAACGGGTACATAAACTTCAGTAAGAAGATTAAACATATATCAATACTGATAATGCCACCAAACCTTTTGGGCTTGTTGCATTGTATCCGGTGGTGACACAGCCAAATAGCGAGGCAGATGAGCTAGGAACCAGGGATGAATACGAATCTCAGGAATTGTGATTCGCTTCATAGGCTCAACAACAAGCATTCTCGGAATCAAATCCCTTGCACTGACAGATAAGTGACTTGGAAGCGTATATATCCCACCCTAGCAACAAATTATAACAAAGGAAGAATGAGGTAGTTCAACTGCATAATAAGGATTACAACTGTTATTATTTAGAAGAAACAATGATACTTAGGGTAGGATTAAGTTGTAACACCACAGAACACCGTTAAATAAAGCTTAAAATTGCAATAAATACTCGACGCTAACATAGAATTCTGTACACCCTTAAACTAGTCTAAATAAAGAAATAGAATTCTACTCAAAATATGTTGGTCAATTCATGGGGACTCCACGCAATATATCATCAATATGGCTTACAGGAAATAGGGATAAGCAGCTTCGGTCCAATCATTGGCACCAAATGCCATGTAACGTAACTAATAGACTTGAGCTTTGCTGGGAAGCAACTCATACAAAGACTGTTCAAGCTTGAAAAATAGATGAGCCAACTATATTTTAGCTTTGTTTATATGCAAACTGAGCTTGAGAAGCTTAAGGTCCAGCTTGGGCTGAACCGTTTAGTATTTGCACATAAATGCTTCTAACAGTGAAAGATAATATAAAGGTGGTGAAATTATGCTGTGGAGTGACACACACAGAATATCTGTAATAAGACTTTGTAAACTTGTATTGAAGTCAACTTGGACAAAAATCTGAGGAAAATGAAACTCAGCAAAGATGATCGACACTGTAAGAAAACCTGAATCTACCTTTATTTTTTTGAAAAGGTTAGGAATATTTTCGTCATCAAAGGGAAGGGTCCCACATAGAAGTGCGTAGAGAATTACACCACAGCTCCACACGTCTACTTCTGGCCCTGCATACAGTTTCCCAGAAATAACCTACAGATAATAATGTACATCATATTCTTGCAAAGTTTCAAGCTGCATTAATCCATGTCTTTTTATATTTTCAGTAAATATACATCTTTTGGTCAGCATTGCAACTTCCATACTGTACCTCTGGGGCTGCATAGTTTGGGCTTCCACAACTTGTCTTCAGGAAATGGCCATCACGCATGATATTACTCAAACCAAAATCAGCAATCTTCACATTGGACTTAGAATCTAAAAGAAGATTCTCAGGTTTAAGATCTCTATGAACAACCATATTCCTGTGGCAGTACTCCACTCCAGAAATTATCTGCCATAATCAGCACATAATTGGAGTTTTTAAATTCGAAACAAAGCATTGATTAGTCATTGCAGATACATACATAAAGAGCCTTCTACCTGCTGAAAGAAAGTGCGCGCTTCATCCTCCTGTAATCTACCCTTCTCCACAATGTAATCAAACAGCTCACCAGACTTCACATATTCCATCACAACATATATATCTGTTGGTGTCTCAATAACCTCATAGAGACGTATGATATGGGGATGCATAAACAATCTCAGTATTTTGATTTCTCTTCTAACTGCAAAAGGACAAGAAGACTATTCAATTTATCTGATAACATCAGATAAATAAGCCTGATCCAGTCAATCCAGCATCATTGTAAATTACCCGCATGAAATGCAGCTGTAGCCTTTTGAAATATTTTACATGATTGAAGACCATCGTTCTAGATAAGGACAACAAAATTGGATGGCTTCCAACCACCAAAAATTTCAAGCGAACAATTAAATGTATAGAATAATAAGAATGAAACCGTAATAATCAGCATTTCAGGAAATTTCTTTTGTATTAGATGGGAAGAAAGCTTCAATAAACTGAACTTAATTATTGAGGCAGAAGAGAAACCCAAAATTGGAACATGAAAGGTATAAACAATATAATAGGAACTCTACATCATGAGACATCAACTTTTTGCAAAGACAGCGGTCAGAGTGTAGAGGTTTTTCCCCAGCAATGTAACATCAAGGTTAAATAAAGTTAATGGAGAATAAAAATTAAGTATCTAAATGCAAAAGAATATGACACCCTCCCGTAAATTCTGCTAAGAGAAAAACAGACATAAAGCACATTCATTTTAAGAAGATTGCATGATAACCATGTACACTATTTCAGATTAAAATGCACAGCATTATATAGTGGAGAGATGCATCTCCCAAATGTAGACAATAAGCTTCTCCATGGACATTTATGAACAGAATGTGAAACAGCTATCTGTCTTGCAAAAATCTGACTAAACCTTTTTCTTCCATGTCCATATTCTTTATTTTACGACGGTTAAGAATCTTGACAGCAACTTTGTGGCCTGTCAATGTATGTTCAGCAACTTTAACTTTTCCAAATGCACCGATTCCAAGAGTCTTCCCTAGCTTGTAGTTTCGCAATAAGGAATCCACACTAGTGCCACCTTGGAATGATCCATCCATTTTCCTAAACCAGGTAGATATTTGAAGAGAAATCAAACTGCAAGCAATATGTAAATATGGGAAATAGAGTAATGTAAATTACAAAAGATCGAAAGCTAAAGAACACCAATATGATTTTTAAAAAAAATTAAACAAAAACAGAAGGAAAAATGGATGTTTCATACAGTTCCAGTTAGTAGGACCATTGAAAAAATGCTGCCGGGCCTATGTGGCTACACATTGAAAAAATCAAGATATTCATCATTTTAGCACAATTTGATATTATCAAGACACGCATGTTGCTTTGGGTGCAGATACTTGATCTGAGAGCAGATTTATATTTGATGGCTAAGCTTATCGCAGCTTAAAGCCTTAAACTCAAAGAAAAATTCAGCAAATTAAATCTAAATTTATGGTGATAACAGGCGATCCGAAATCAAACCACAAACCGCATCCTATCAAACAAGGAATTTTCCGAAAATAATCCTAATTCTTAGAATAAATATCTCCTAAAGCATAAATCTTACAATTGAAACAACAATTCCATCAAAATTACAAGTTCAGAAAGAAATCACTTCTAGATCTGGAAAATACCCACAAAACGAATATTACAATAATAATAATAATAATAATAATAATAATAATAATAATAATAATAATAAATTTTGAGTAAATTAAAACAATAACTCACTTAAAGAAGATATTATTCGACGGGGAAATTAAAACAATAATTCACTTAAAGAACATATTATTCGACGGGCATAATATACAAATTTATGCATAGATACAGAAATAGAAACTTACTGTGAATTACACTGTGCAACTGCACCCAAGACAATCGATAATCGCAAAGCAAATTTAAGAATAATATTTCTGGGAAAGAAAAAAAAAGAGTAAAAATTAACGGACACAATGCGAGTGAGGCTTATGAGAGTGAGTGCCTCCTCGTACTTGTAGAACTCATGATTATAGCTCGATTCTCAATTTTTTTACCCTACATTCATTTTTTATTCTTCTCTTTTTAATTGCACATTTTTTTCATAAAATGATATTATATAAAATTCAAAAGTTATCGTTAATTTTTAATCATATATTTTTAATCAATAATTTATTTAAAATATATTATTTCCTCAAAAATGAGAATCAACCATTATCAATTATTAAGTTAAAAATTAGTATCCTGTGCTTTTACTTTACTTTATGAAAATGTCAAGAAACTTATAAGCACGGAAACGTGTTAGTATTTGACAAAAAAATTACCATCTCGCCATTGTACCTTAAATCATGGTGTTTGAGAATATTTCTATTCTTCTAATTTATAGGTTATTAAATCTACGGAACGGATTCTCTTACTCATAAATTTGATATATTTATTTGAGAAATAATTATAACTTTTAATTTAAATCAATTTAACGCTCAATATGTATTTAACTAAGATCATAGGAAAATTTGTTATAATTACTTGAGTCTATAAAATATTGAGCGTTGGATTGATTTAAATTAAAGGTCACGATTTTTTGTCAAATAAGTGTGTCAAATTTATTAGTAAAATGATCTATTCCGTTAAATTTATACCAGAATTAAAGTTGATTCTATTATAATTTTATTAATTTAAAAAAAATTATATATAAGTATATTAAACAAAATAAGTCCCAAGTTTCCCATGATGGAAATCAAGGGGCTGAGAATTTTTCTTTTGCCTTTTTTTAAAAAAAAAACTTTTTACCTAATTAAAGTTGATTCCATTTTCAATTTTTCATCAATAATTTGTAAACGTGTTTAAATATATATAAATATATATATATATATGTATATATATTGAAAATAAAATTTGACACTAAATTTTGGTAATTCTGAGTTAGTAAGAATATTCCTCATTTGAAAGAAATATTGATTCTTCATTATTTGATTTTGATGGAAATGGAAGTGGAAATGGAAATTCGCAGCTTTGTTCAGAAAAGGGATTCCCTTCATATTTGTAGCTTAAACGGGAAGAAGTGGTAAACAAATTTGGTGATAGTGACATTCATTTATATGCACCTGTTTGGTGTTAAGATTAAAGATTAATTTTTTTTTTATAAGTTTTAATAAAAGTTAATGAAATGTGTGATTGAAAAGTTGTGTATCTCATAAATATGGTTAAAATTAAGAGTAATATTATTCGACATTATTGGTGTTAAACACAAATTTAGATAGCAATTACATGATATTAAATAATAGATTCACTTAAATGTAATGTCATACTATTTATTTAACATAAGCCCCTATTTGATGCACATTAAAATTGAAAGAATGTATTTTTTGAGTGATGTGATAGTGAATATGTGATTGAAAAAGAAGTAAAATTTATTGATGTGATAGAAAATATTATTTTATTGAATAATATGTGATTGAAAATGAATAGAAGAATGAAAATGAAAATTAGAATGTGAATCAAATATAGGCTAAGTGTGATTACTTAGACTGATGATCTAACACTACTTGTAGTAAATAACATTATTATGAAATTAATTATCGATTTCGACTTAAAATTTTAGTTAATTTTAATATGCACTAAAAAGGGGAAAGCTCGTATACTTTAAATGCAATAATAAAAGCAAGATACGTATATAAGATTATCTTTCTAGATATTCGATTAAATCCACCATTGAACAAGTGTGTGTTGAGCTTTATAAACTATTTATTTTTGCATTCTTGTCTTTAAAATCATTCTGAAATCTGTTTAAGAACAAGTTTAAATAAATACATGTATTTGAAAAATATATTTATTTATATACATATTCTCTAGGTAGAAAAAAGAACAAGAATCCTTCATGATATCGTAAAAAATTTAGGTAGGTTCTTTTTGTAGTCCATTCTCCAGCTTCTTTGAAGGAGGACCATTCTATTTTGTTAAAAAGTAGAAATTAGGCAATACGTTGCTCGTATCAAAACACTCGACTAGACAGGACGCGACTTGAGAAGTACAAGATAAAATTTAACAGTTCAATTATTTCTAATTTAATGTACCAAACATTTTTACAAAGCCATTTTTGAAGAATATGGTATAGGATTTCTGCTCAGGACTACTTCATATGTTTTGTACAAAGAAAGTAATTAACTAACCTAACCAAACCTAGTTTCGAAACACCAATGTCAAGGGCGGATAAAACAGCAGAAAAACTTAATAGTCGGGAATTGAAGCAAAGCGATAGCCTTGGGCGCCTCTCCAGGAATAATATGCAATACGAGTTTCATAGATGCCTGCGAACATTTCGAGTGAGTCAGTTCAGAAATAGAGCAATAAATAACACGCAATGTGTGTATGCATCCCGAGCGCACAAAAAAGGTTAGCTAGAGACTTGTACAACAACAATGTGGTCATGTGTGCTTATGCAGGAAAACAAAGCAGGACCAACTATGACTTGACAGTGCAACTCGTCAAAGATAAAATTCCTAACCCAACAAACTAATGTGCATAAAATACACTGCTAGTCACTCATCTTATAGTAAAATTTCATGTTAGTTGTCAAACATTTTTTGTTCAAAATTCGTGATTAGAACTTGCTATCCTTTTCAGGTCGATCACTCGATTAGAATCCACTAGTTTTTCTAACTAAATGTCTGGCACAAAAAAACTTGATACGATGTCGAATTTTCATCTTCCACTTAACAAATTATAATAGAGACACTGAATTGAAACGAAAAATAAAACTTTAGAGTTCACTTGGGAAAAAAAATAAAGTTTGGTATGTAAGTCGAGTGAGTAACAATGTCTCTAACCAGATATCTTAAATGTTAAGAAATGCTTCCATAGAATGTCTATAAGATACCTGGTAGGAAGGTAAGAATCCCGAGTCCTAAAAGGCCATATGCTTGGGAATGGTCTCCGCCCATGTGGCCTGTGAAGATGAAGAATGAAAGAAACAGAAGCAGGCATCCAAGGAAGAGTAGGAAAAGTGCAAGGATGATAGATTTCCATGGAATTTTATCAAAAGATTTAGGTGTATAGTCAAATCGCGGGTCCTGTCGCCTTTCACCACTACCATCATAGGAATAATCTTCATCATCAGCAAGACGACTGTAGTGATTGTTTCTTCGAGATGCCATACAGATCAATGTTATGAAAATGTCAAATAACTCCAAAAGCCTGGGCTTGAATTGAATTGTGGAGTTTCAAATCAACGAGGTGATGCACTGAAACATAAGTAGGTTAAAATAAATTTTATGAGATTTAAGCAATGAACTTGAAGCCACAAAAATTGCACAAAGTTGAATTCTAAATAAAACCCAACACGTGAACCTTAAACCTTAAGAAAAACCGTCAAGGCGTCAACATTCCTAAAATAATAAATTTACACATCTAATTATCCACAACTATTTCATCCATTTAAGATTTAGAAATTTCGAAGACAAACAAAAAAAAAATTACATGGAAATTTTAAACATAATATTCAATATGCATGGAGAAAAACAAAAAAAGTTGAAACCCATGCGTGTTAAAAAAAAATAATATGTTTAAAACAGAGGAGTGAAATGACAAGAATTTGTTAGAATTAAATGGCAATAAGAAATTATCTCAAAATTGGAACTTGAAGAGGCACCTTTAAGAATTTTACATGGAGAAAGGTGAAAATGTGAGATCAAAATACTAGATTCAGTGAAAGCAAGGTATGAGATTTGAGTGCAAATGATTAGTCTGAGCAATTTTTGTTCCACTAATTCCTGGCACGCGTAAACACAGAGTAACTAATCATTCATGTAAATAACCTTAGTATATTTCAGTTACACATTCCCAACTATGCCTAACTGAAGGTAAGGATCTGTAGTTGAGCTTAAATTGTGGGCTGAGAAAATTTGCTGTGTTTTAGCTTATTGACTTGCACAAACTACAGAAACTGTTTCCAATTTTGCTGATGGAAATTATAATACATCTTTAGAAATTTCTATAGGTTCTCATAAAGATTTATTTCCAGATTATGCAGATTTGTTTGAGAAGATGAAAAGAAGAATAAATATTTATTAGAAACAAAAGAAAATAATAATTTAACTTATATCACCACTGAGCTACCTTCGAATTAGGAATGTTAATGGGCCGAGAGGCCCGAGACAGCTCAGCTTGTCCCACTAGGTGAGCTGGGTCGTGCTTACTTTGGAGCGAGGCTAGCCGAGCTCGAGCCAGCTCATTTGAAAAAATCCGGCTCCACTCGCCCCACCAGCATTTTCTTATTTTTCTCTTCTAAAAAATTAATATTTTTTTTCCTGCTCACACGGAAAATGACATACAGACTAAACTAGTAACAAGGTGCAGAAGAGGTGGTTAGCTATATTTGTAACTTCAAAGGAGGTGTTAGGAGAGTTTAAGAGTCGAAGCCCATCCCATAAGGAAAACATGGTGTAAAATGAGAAGTTCATATGACTATTAATGCTAAATGAGAATGGTACAGAATTTTACCAAAATCTAACAATGCAGAGGCTTTTGAAAAGTTTAAGTTCGCAAATACCAAATCCAAGAGTGTTATTCAGAGTCTCATGTGAAAACATACTGAGAAATACTATAGTTATCAAGGATGGAAATAAATTTATTTAAAATGTATCTCAGCAAATGGATGAGTAGGGATATCAACCAAGTTATGAATAGTAAAAGGACAAGCAATAGAGCTATGTTCAGTAGCTATGCAATCACAGAAGGATAGAGGTATTGTTTTGATAAATAATTCAATGGAAGGTATAGTGTGGATATTGGGAATTTGTCCCAACTCCATTGTAGAGCAAGGCTATCTTTCAATTTCTCACTCTAACTTGGTCAGTTTTGGAGATTTCTGTCTAAAAAGATGTATACAGATCTTGTTATGCTGACATCTTTACACACAATATCTGTCTTTCCAATGATAAAGAAGCTCGGTTGAACTTTTTCTAAACAGGTTTTACTAGCGTTATATTTATCTTTCCTCAGTATAAATTCACAAGCTTCCCACCCCTGCCCCAAAAAATCCACCACACCTCTTTAGTATACATAAACTGCAAGACCTAAATATTGGCCTGCGGGTCAGGGTCGGGGAAGGGAGATTTGGAAAGGAAGAGTTACCACAAATTTTCTTGATCTATTGAATCGACTGTGTGATCATAATAATGAGAGTAAGGTTGTTGCTTTGAAAAATGCTCCCGAAACTCTCAAATCAACCTCCCTGGATATTTGTAAGTTCAATTGCTTTGGAAACGACCAATGTTATTATCAAAGATATTGGCGATGAGTTATTTTCTATTCTGATGGATGAATCCCGTAACATATAAGTAAAGAGCGAATTTCAGTTGTTTTGCATTATGTGAAGAATGGGCACATAATGGAACATATTACTAGTATCATACATGTTTTGAGTACCATAATTGTCTCACTTGAGGCTGCTATTGATCAATTATTTCCAAAACATAGATAATGTAGCTAGTAATATGCAAGGTGAGTATAATGGTATTGAAGTACTTATTTTGAAACATTGCTTTGCATCAACTTCAACTATCTCTTCTAATTGGGGCTAAGAGGCATCAGAGATTGAAACATTCTTTACTTTGGTTGGCAGTGTGGTGAATGTTGTTGGAGAATCAACTAAATAGTGTAATCTTCTTCGCGAAAAACAAAGGCTCAAATTTTTTAAGCACTCATTGGTGAACTATCAAGCAGATGAGGCCTTAATCAAGAAACTACTCTTTAAGCGTTTTGGTGATATACGTCGAGCTCTCACTACAATGTTTAGCTAACTTAATTGTCATATTTTCAACCACAATTGTTGTTACTAAGATGATTGGTATTGATAATACAAGTTTTGTAACAAGAGGTGATGCATGTATGTTTTTGGGTTCAATGTTAAGTTTTGATTTTGCATTTTGTCTACAACTAATGAAAAAGATCTTGAAAATTTCAAATGAATTGTCGAAAAAATTATAATGGAAAGATCACGATATTATCAATACCATGAGATTGGTGAAATACATAAAGAACAGCTCCAAACCATGAGGGATGATTGACGGAATTTTGTTTTGGGAATGGTTTGTTCCTTATGTGACGATCAAAAGATTAATATTCCCAACATCGATAATATGTCCATACCTTTAGGTCATTAACGCAGTAATACGGTGACAAATTTGCGTCACGATATGTTCATACCTTTAGGTCATTAACAGAGTAACACAGTGATAAATTTGCATCACTTCAGGTGGATTTCTTTTTATGTCGTCATTATATGCAACTTCAAGAGTTTAATGAGTGTTTTATGAGGTAAATAGTGACTTACTCCTTTGTGCAGCATGTTTGTGTCGAAATAATTTATTTTCTACTTTTGACCAAAAAATAATAATAATTCGACTACGTAAGTATTATCAAAAATATTTTGAGGCAATGGATATCTTGGAACTTGATGATTCGCTTGATACATATATTATTGATATGCACACTCACGGAGATTTTGGAGGATAATGGGACATTAGTGACCATATCAAGTGCACCAACTACTTTACAAGCTTGTGACATTGACCTTAATTCTTCTCGTTGCTACTTCTACGGTAGAGAATATATTCTACAATGAATCATATCAAGAATCGTCTATGCAATCAAATCGAAAATTAGTGGCTAAATGATAGATTGATTGTATTTATTGAGAAAGATGTATGTGACACAATATTCAAAATTGTGTAACGACAGAATGCTCAAAGTTATGAAAACACATAAGAACACTTGTAATAAGGTATGTAAATACTTTTCATTGTTCCACAACTTTTTTGCAACTTTGATTGTGCCTCAAACTCAAAATGTCTAGCTCTGCCCCTAACCACCTCGATCCCCATTGCTAACCAACCTGATCCACCAACCAGCCATATATTTACTGCATAAACCCTAAAAATACGCCCCACCTTAAACTTCCCAACGACTACATCAATAATGCACAAAATATGACGGTCACGAAGCACAAAATACATAATTTGATCACTAAAGCCCGCAAACTAAATAATAGGTTTTCAGACTAAAAACAGATAGCCCCTCTAACTCTATCAAAGCAGCAAATTTCATACAAATCGATTGAAAACGAAAATGCCCATTTTTAATTTTTTTTTAAAATCGTCAAAGCTAACTCACAAATCAAAATCCAGAACATATTACCGTTAAAATTTCACCGGAAATTCGGAACTCAAGATCCTTCCACCATATATACATACTAGTATCCATACAAATGAAATAAATCATTACAGTGAATGGAGAAGAACTCACACGGGAAATGAACAAACAAATCGATTCCAATAAGTTGTAAAACTCTGACCTGTTCGTGAAATTGGATGAAGCTGAATGGAATTTCTCTTTGTTTATTCGTCGTAAGACAATATTGACGGCTGGGCTTCGATTCAAACAAGACTTGAGAGCTTCTATAACAACATGGTAAGGCCCACTGAACTTGTTTGTTGCTCATTCTCCACATGAATTTACAATTTAAAAATACAAAATTAGGGGAAACACGCACGGTGTTAAAATTTCATTATAGTTATCACAAAATTTTATTCAAAAACCAAGTTACCAACGTTATACCTTATTCCAATATTTGTAAAAAGGGCATTTGGGTCATTATACCTTGTTCTGAATATTCAACGTGATTAACGGGAATTATATGTAGGAATAATAAGTCAAATGATGTAATTATTATTTATATTGATTCAATAGTTTCAATTAAATTGAGAGTGTGGTGTCATTCTTTTAATGGAATGGAAATTTCAACTTATTATCTTTATCCAAGAAAAAAAGGAGTTCTTCTACGATTATGATACTTTGTAATCAAAATCAAATTCATATTGTATAATTACACTTACATTAAGATTTTAAAAAATAACAAAATAATTAATTAATCATTGTGTCCACACATATATCTCTACAGTTTTTTGAGTTCTTGAAAAACACTGGAGAAGGTCGAAAAATTTGAAAGCAATTCAAGAAGGTAAAAAATGAAAGGAATATTGAAGGTGAGATCAAGAAGATCAAAAGATTGAATGAATTTTTGTAAAGCACTCTACAATGTTTATCCATCTTTCATAATTATTCCATTCTTATTGGTAAACCATTTAATAACATCCTTATTTTTTTCCAACAAAAATTACATATTATTATTTTTTAATTAAGTTGGTTGTTATTTAAAATAACTTCCTAGATTCATTTACATGACAAAAGAGAAGTGTAAATACTTCAAAAATCTTACGTTGGAGTATCTTCAAAAGATTTTCTATTTTTAAAGACCATATTTTATAATTTAGTGAGCATCTATAAATTTAAAAAGAATTTTTTTTAACTAATTTAACAGACTCTTTATATTTAATACTTAATTTTACTATTGCCAAAACTATTTTTTATTTGCCCCTATATTTTATTTTCACGTGCCTCTCTCCAAATTATTATATTATTTTCTTACATTTTAAATTTGAAAATACTTTGAATGCTTTCAATTATAGAGACTTTCTAAATTAAAATACCAAATTCAAAGAGTATTTTGCAGCATAATTTTAAGAATTGACTATTTAAAATAAATAGTATATTATGTTTAAAAAGTTTCAGTGGGATGCTTTTATCATCTATATGGTGAATTGTGAAAATGATACAAACTAATTTGATAAACCAACAAAAAAGAAGAAAAATTAAGAAACGAAGAAGAAGACATTATTGAGCCACCAAAATAGGGGTAAACAATAAACCAAATCAGTTTATATATAACAAGGAAACCTACAAATTTAGGAAACTAAAATAATAAGGAAACTAGAGTGAGAAGCAGTGAGAGTTTGTCATGCAGAAAACGAAAACAATGATCCTGATGGAACTTAGTGAAGAAGTCAGCAAGCTGCAATGATGAAGAAACAAAATGTAGGAAAATGGTGACAATTTGCAAATGATGACAACCAGGTGACGATCAATCTCAATATATTTCGTGTGCTCATGGAACATAGAGTTGTGAGAGATCTGGATAGCACTTGTATTATCTCAACACATAGAGGTTGGGAAAAAAATTGAGGAACACCCATGTTTGCAAGTAACCATCATAACCACAATCTTAGTGGTAATGGATGTCATAGTTCGATATTCAACCTCAATAGAGGAAAGGAAAACAACAATATGCTTCTTACTTTTTCAAGAGCTAAGAGAAGCACCCAAAAATATACAAAAATCAGTAGTGAACTTGCGATAAGTAGGGTTACTGACCCAATCAACATCAGAGTAGGCACGAAGCACTAAAGAGGAGGTCAATGAAAATAAAAGACTCTGAAAGCAAGTGTCACGAAGATAACGCAAAATACGAACAACAGCTGCCCAATGAACTATAGTAGGAGTTAAAACAATATACATCCGAAGTAATAAATTATGTGTATTAACTAACGGAAGTGCTATACATATATAATGTATCACACAATGCATTACACCCCTCTCACATGGAAGGGGGTCCACACACAATAAAATATTCGTAGGCCCTCCTCCATGTGAAAGGGGTGTAATATATTTGGTATACCATAAAGCGTACAAATAACATTTTCCATTAACTAAACCAACACCAGCTAAAGGCCATTACCAGTCATAATAGACATAGATGGGTTAGAAGGACATAAGTCATTAAGAAATTTTGAGTTAGACGACATGTGTTTGGAAACACCTGAGTCAAAGATCCATAAGGAAGAAATACCTGAGTGACTTTGAGATGACAAACCTATATGAGTGGAGGCTGACATTGCATGTAGTTGTGTGGTTAAGAACTTCTGAAATTGCTTTGCTAAATTCGTCGACATCGGACTAGAGGAAGGTGGTGCTCCAAGTATAGACGAGTCACTAGGTGACATGATGGCAGCTATATTAGCATTGGGACGAAAGGATCGTTGTTGTGATTAAAGCTGTTGCTTTTTAGCTTAGGACATTGAGACTTCCAATGTCTTTTTTGTTTGCAAAAGTTACACTCATCACTAGCAACTCACACATAATCTTTTTTCTGATTTTGTGTGGACAGTCGAGAAAGTACAACCAACATTGAGGTGCTAGATGGATGAAGAGATACTTCTCCTACAAAAGATTTCAAATGTATTTCCTTATCTACAAGTTCACTAAACCAACGAATCAATTGAGAGAAGTAGAGTGTGATGCAAGATAAAGCCTCTAAGTCCCTCAAAATCACTACGAAGTGCCATAAAAAACTGAACTAGTAACCACTCCTCTCTAAAAGTAATATATTCCTCACATGCTTTTAGTCCTGTTGATTTCGTAAGAGCCAACTTATTCCAAATTGAATTCATAGCGGCATAAAACTCAAGAATACTCATATCCTTATGATGTAAAAGTCATTATATCAATCTTCAACTGATACCATTTTGCAAACTTAGAGTTAGTGTATAACTTCTGAAAGTGCTCCAAAACTTCATTTGTTGTTTCAAACTTCGTTGATTGTGTTCCAATGGATTACTCAAAAGAATTATAAATCCAAGTGAGAATTTTCGCGTTGTTTGACTCCTAATTATCTAACTCTGTTACATAATTCTAAGCAGTGTTCTTGAGTTTCATAACAATTCTACTAACATAATCCCATAATTTTTTTCCTTTTAGAAATTTTCTCATCATAGTACTCCAATATGAATAATTTTTACCATTTAATCTGACACTGATGGATTGATGTGAATCATCACTTTCAGTTGCCATCATGAAATAAGCAAATAAATTAATACCAATCAAAAGAAATCACTAAATTCCAAGAAATCAATGTATCAACACGAACTACCACCGGAATATACTATACAGTGCACGTATGGCCAAACTAATACCACCAAAATGTTAGAAACTCACCAAGTAAGAAATGGTCTCTTTGATACGTCACCGAAAAACCCCTTACACGCCCTCACGTGCCGCCCAGACTCCTGTAATTTTCGTTCACGCACCGTCGAATTTGAAATGCATGGTACCAAACGAGCCGGTCAAGTAAGATCGTCTCGTCGTCCTGAATCTGAATATGGTTACCAATCACCGAACGGAGGTTTTGTTTGAAAGATATCGTGCATTTTCAATGGCGGCTCAAAAGAAAATTAGGGTTTCCTATATATTATTATGATTTTATATATATATATATATATTTAGCATAATAATATATATTTAGTTTGAGGGTGGGTAGGATGAAAGTATCAACTTCAATATGCTTTGTCTCTGATACCATGAAAATAATACGAACTAATTTGATAAACCAATCGAAGAAGAAGAAGGATTAAGAGGCAAAGAAGAAGACATTATTTAGCCACCAAAATTAGGATAAGCAGTGAACCAAATCAATTTATATATATATATATATATATATATATATATATATATATATATATATATATATATATCAAATAGGCGATCATCTTTGATAGACATATTCAACATATATCATTTATTTTAAAAAGGCTTCACATTTTTCAATTGATAAATTAGTAAAGTATTCATTTATCGATAAATTAATAATTCTTATTAAGCGATAATTTTTCTAGATCCAACATTATTATTTTATAGTGATTTTACTGAATTTTGTCGTCCTTTTTTAATTTTTCGTTTTCTTTACGCGGTGCGTTTAGGTGATTTTTCTCCAGTTTTGGTGATGAGGGAAAGCCCAGAAGTTGTTCCGTTCCATAATCTGGACTCTGTAATTTCAAATTTTCCCGTGAGCTATTCAACTGTCGGCACACGGTCCCCACCCCCACACCACATGTAAAGATTTTGAAAGGCCCAGAAATTTGTAATTTAAGTTCAAACTCAGACACCAACTTAGGTGGGCTAGACACACCGGGCAATAAATTACGTTGTACTTGTCCATTTGATTATTTTTGTCTCCACGTAGTTTTCAATGGATAGCCAACTCAAGAAGCACAAATTCATTTCTGCAATTCACTCACTTGAATTCTCCAATAAAGAGTTTCTTGAAATTGTTAGAATAAATAGCTTTAAACACTTGCTACAATCCACCAATTTTGAGCTGAATAACCGTTTTATCTTTCGGGTCGGAATCAAACCACAAAGGATGAACAAGAAAAGAAGTAAACCGATAAACAAATAAGACACTCCTCAATATTTCTTCACACCATTGGGTTTAAGTAATTGTTCAAACGATCAAATATGCCAATATCTCTTGCAAGATGGCAAGACACTACTACCAGAGGCAGAGAAACGAGTCCCATACAGCAGCAATGGCAAAAAGGGTCGGCATGAAAATTTGCCCTCTAAAAGTAGATAGAAAACCCGGAGAACCACTCTTTTCCGGCAAAGATGATGGTGGGGGCGGTAGTTTTTCAACGTGAATTGCTACTTTCATGCCTCCGTAGCAGAATCCTTTTCCGCTGATGAAATAATAAGTTTTTGTAACGTTGAGAGGAACCACGTCCCTTCCAGCACCGGTGGTCCAATTTTGAAGGGGATGATTGGAATTGCAATTCTCGTAATCTGTCTTGTTTACCTCAAGCACATTCATCTGGTTCCTATCATACACGAAGACTAGAACGAAAGGACAAGTTACTAGATGCTAAACAAAATGTTCAAGCATATATGCCTGGGAAGAAAATAAGCTCAAAAAGTCTTCACAATCTATAGTAGTAGACATGGCCAAACGGGTCAAAAGAAAAACAAGACGTACAAAAATAGTGCAAATTTACAATAAAAGAACAAAAGTAACATGGAGTGCCATAAGAAACACACATGCTAACAATGATTAGTATTGGACTGTGGAGCCAATATTCATCTGCATATATAAAGAAATTTCTTAGGGTGCATTTTTTCGAGAGACATGCGCTAAAAGGTGTGACATCACTACTATAATTATCTTCTTCTTGATAGTGAAAACTTGTAGAGGGCAAATGAATATAGCTGTCAAATGTGTGTTTGAGTGCCTGTATCTTTTTCCCTTTTTCTTATTATTTCTTCAGTAATTAGATTGAGACTTATTCATAGCAACTAGCATGCTTTGATTAATGTTAGCTAGTCTTAACATTTTGTTAAGGATAATGCTATCTAGCACCAGTGATGCTAGAACACTAATCTATGTGACATTATGCGATAAATTCAAGTAAAAGTGAAATTATATGATTTGTTTAATTGTACATATTGGTGTTGTAATATCAATTGTGCTAAATAACATTACTCTTTTGCTAAACCAACATGTCTTTAGTAAGTCCAAAATTAACCACGAATGGCCAATTAAAACACGACTCTTCGTTCGTAGGTGTCATATTTCTTGTATTAGCTAACAACCCAATCTTTATTTAAAGAAGCAACATACACAAGTTAGATAATCTTAAATCAGTAATTATAAAACAGAAGGCCAAAAGAATGAAGTATGGGCTTAGTAAACTTTATTGAGTCTACACATCATCTACAATAATCTTAAATAGACTACAAACTTGCCTTTGAGAAGGATCAGTAATTTCTAAAGAATCAGTTACCAAAAGGGAAATGGAATCAGATGTAAATTATGTTTGCAACTCTTCATCTTTAATCATTTACGTGTCTAGTAATTGCACATAATTAAATGATTTCTGCTGCAATTTCACAGTGTTAATAGTGGTCAAATTTCTATAGCCTATAGGCAGGGCATCTATTCACCTTTTTCGACAAAACCAACTGGAATAATGTTAAAGAAAAGCTCAAAAGTGTAGATCTGAATTGAGAGAGAGAGAGAGTGAGAGAGAGTATACAGAGCCAATCGCCGAGATAGAAGTGTTTGCCTTGAGCCCAAATGGTGTAGTTCACATTTGAAGTCCACCCCATGTTAGCTCCGACGATGTAACGCACTGCAGACACCTCCGCCGGCATCATCACCAGCGCTGCGCATGTCAACACCAACGTCGCCGCGGGCCACCCTATGCTCCGCCTCAGACCCTCCATCTCTCGCTGTCTGTCTTCTATAATCTGCTCTGAAAACTGGATTCTCTCTCTCTCTCTCTCGATCTCGATCTCGACTAGAGCATAAATTATAGCAACTCAGAGGTGTATTAGAGTTTCATGATTTTTGTACAGCACTTTTTAATGCTTTATCCATGTGAGGGCTCACAAACTTTTCCGAGGCTATATTTTTGTGTTTTCGAAAATTCAAACTCTCTATTTTTTTATTTCATCGTGTCACGCTCTTGTTAAGTCCCCTTTGATTCCATTTTTTTTTAAATACATTTTTTTTTTCTAACCACATATTTTTTATTTATATTACACGTAAATTAAAAAAATCTTTCTTTTTTAATTACACATTCTCCATCAATCTACTATTCTAAAATACACTCTACAAAAAGTTTCTCACATTATCACGCAATTATGTCCCTAATTCATTTTCATTTCCTTTAATGCCCTTGAACTGCACGTGTGGCATGCATCTGTCCATCAATTTGAACATATCTAAGGATAGGTCTGCAAAATTATTTTCTGTACATGTAGCGGAGTTTGAATAGAAATTGCCCCTCCACATAATGAGAAATGGTAGGTATACATAAATCTTTGACAATTTTTTGACAAATTGTTAGTTGACAAGCATTTATCGGATAATAGGATACAAAAAACTTTAATTACCACCTCGTCATCTATAATGCTTTCTGTAATTTTTATTTGTACAAACAACTTTATTATTCACATAAATTCCAACTACCTAACCACTCTCTCACTTCAACCCTTTTCCTTCTTTCCTAATTAGTGCATCCCAGTTCCACTGTCCCCGCCTTCCCCGTCGATCAAGGTCGGATCTGCATAAAGGCAGATGAGGTCATTGCCTCGGGCCAAAATATGAGGGGACATTTTTTGACCCAATTTTTTTAAAAAAAAATATTAAGTAAACACTGTAATCTGTAAAAGGAAAACTTATTTTCTCTTTTTGGGGCCTAATTTACGTAGTTCACCTCATACCCTGAAAATCACAGGACTGGCTCTATCGTCGATGATGTCTCCTCATCATTCACTCAATTTAGCTTCATCTACAATTCATTCAATTATCCCGATTGGAATTGAAAAAACAAGACAAGCGAATGCCTCTCATTTTTTAGTACAAAGCATAATATAGGAAATGCAAAATAATTGGAATACAAATAATCGGCGAATCTTGATTAATCAGAGCAAACGATAATTTTATGAACCATTTTATCACTATCTCAAAAAAAAAAAAAAAAAAAAAAACAACAACAACAACAAAGCCACATGCCCACGACTTACAATGCAATAACACACTAACATCGAACAATAAGTCTAAAATTAAGCTAAAACCCAACAATTAAGTCATATTTTATATAGGAGCATCTGTTTATTAAATGAATGATCTAATGAGTATCGGTACTCATCTTATACTAAACACCGATAATGTATCATATCAATGAGTATATTGTATTCACCAATGAATTGATATGATACTTTTTAGTATAAGATGAATATTGATACTTATTAAATTATTAATATTATACATGCAGATTAGTTAATATTTTATTACATAGGTGGTTGATATTAAACCTGATTTAGTTTATATTATAATAATAGGAGGTTGTAATATATATATATATATATATATATTTTTTTTTTTTTTATTAAACCTGACTTTTGTAAATATGTGGCTCTGTTTTTCTTAACCGATTTTCCAGCAACGGTCAAAGTGTTCAAAGATTTATTCCCCAGCCTCATTGTCAGATTTCACATGCTGACTGGCTTCTTTATTGCATTTTGCGCCAAGAGAAAAACCATTTATACAAAAAAAAAAAAAAAAAAAAAAAAAAAAAAAAAAAACGAAAAAACGATTTACCATCTTCTTGACAAAAAAATTTATTTGTACAAAAAATAATTTATCACATTCTTAACAGATACTCACATATCGTGTAGGATCCATGTGAGATCCATGTGAAAAAAATGATAAAAAATAATACTTTCCTCACCCTAATGTAATTGCTCTGTCAAGGAGGGTGTCAAACCCTCTCTGTACAAACAACATGGTTCTTTGTTCTAAATAAAAATAAAGATTTGTAAGTATTTGTCATTATAGCCCATATTTGTCACCCATTATTTGCAAAATTAAAAAAAGTTTAAATAGTATTTTTTTGGGGGAATGTATACTTAAAAAATAAAGAAATTTTATTGATCTGTAAAGTATTTTATTGTGTGAATAAATAACGGATAATGATACTATAATAAACAATTTAAAATTTTAAAGGGGATCAAACAAGTCCATAGTCTTTAGTCATATTTAACAAATAAAAAATAAAGGCCCATATTAATTTTTCTAGTCCATCTCCCGTTCCAAGATATTCCTTCCTCTTCATTAAAAAGGCGATTAAAAATTTCAAGAATATTTCTGAATTTCTCACTTTGCTAGATGATTGAGCTATGTGCTTTATACGAATGAGATATGTTGTGGCTACAGAATGAATTTCACAAAATTTTTACAGAATAGACACAAGTAAGTGGGACCCAATTTTTTTGACAATATTTTCTGTAAAATTCATTTCTGTACAAACAAATTTTTCCTTATACAAATAGTCATTTTTCAAGTGATGTATGATTAAATCATCATCAATTGAGATTCAACCATACTGATGAGTTATGTCTAGATCTAGTTGTATTGTGTAATTGATCGCGACTGCCTTTTGGAGTATTTGAGTAAAGTTTAATACTGGTTCAATTGTAGACTCAATTTGCACACAAATCCACACTCCTTGCCCATTAGTCTGCGTGACTTTAATAAAGAAAATGATATTCTACCCACATAGGTGATCACATGTGAGTGTGCGAGACTCATGTGAATAAAATAATATTTCCCTGCATGCGAGTGTGCGGTTACCCATGATATTCCTGTAGCATGACTCATTAAATAATTGTACAAGCGACATTGAAATTATACTTTAATTCCCTTAAACAGGCGTGTTTGGCTTACTTTTAAATATCTATCTATGGTAAATATGTTTTTAAATAAACATTTTTTGATTGTACATTAAGTGAGTAAACTATTTTAAAAGTAATCTATGTATTACATGAAGAAGCAAACTTTTTTTACATAAGAAAAAGTAACATGTTTGATGCAACAAAATAACACTTTCAAGACTTCCAATTAAATACTGAGAATTCGACCGAGAATATTAGTTTCTGCAAGGAAAAAGGAAAACAAAGAATGGTTTTCTTTAGCCGTGTGATATTTTAACTGTAATGGAGCTCTTCAATTTTTGCTCATTATTGCACTTATCCCTAAATATTTTCATCATATTCTTATCCTTAATCTTTGAATAATTAACGTATCTAGTCCTTGTTGATAGTTTCTTTTCAAATAATAGATCTATTAGCATGCTTTGAACGAGAGACATATTTTGTCAAAATTTTATATTTGTTGTATTGTGCGTATTTTAAATATGAAGCACAAATAAATTTTTTTTATTTATCATTAAAGAATTCTGTAAGGACCCCGTCATCCAGACAAGATTTGTCAATTAATTAAAGGTTTGTGATAAAAATACGATGAAGAAATTGGAGATATAAGTGCGACAATGATAAAAAAAATTAGAGACCTTCATTGCAATTTAAGCGTTCTACAGCAGGCGGGAATTATGGGGTGAATATGATAATTAAAAAATGAATCTCATTGTATTTTAATGAAATGGACATTATATTCAAACTACATTTTATCTATTGCACTACATTAAATTGCAGTTAAGACATTTAAGTGTTTTCTCATTGTTGTAGTTATGTTCTTAATTTTTAATTTTTATTGCATTCCTATGATTAACCTTCAATTAATCATCACATTTTATCCTTGTTGATGATTTATGTTCAAATTTTTTGTTAACGCACTTTAAAATGATAGGCTCGTATTTTCTCGAATATTTGTATTTTGTTATTTGTTTGTTTATTTAAAACTATGAGAAGTATTTAAGTCTTTATATGTCTTCTTAACAATTTTTTTTTCTCAAAAACCATCGTTGTTGTAAGAATGTAACACAAATTACTTGGGATATAAGTGCGATAATAAGCAAAAATAAAATATGTTCATAACAATTAAAACGTGGTACAATAAACACAAATTTCAGTATCAATATAACCACCCTTGATGAAACCCCACGACCATACAACGTAACTATATTGAAATCACAAACAAGCCCTCCGCCACCTGTACGAAACACAATTACTAGAAAAAATAAAATATAAGCATAAATATGAATAAAGGTGTTGACCTCAAAAATTGCACCTATGAGCTGTCAACAGATCCCAGGGCCTCTCACGTCCGGTTCAGCCTTTGTTCCTGCACACTAGGACAAACCGTCAGTTGCACGTGGCCTTCTCCAAAGATGGGGGGGAGCCGGCCGCGCGCACTCCGACGATCAAGTCAGTTGGAGTGGAAATATATGAGTGTGGGAAGGCTAAAACGTGAGCCTCCAAGAAGTATAAGGGGGTCGGCCTTGGGGAGAACAGTAAAATATAGAGAGAATTGCTAAGTAGTATTGAGAAGTCAATTTAGCATTACCTTCAAATGACACAATGTGTGAGCTTATATAGTAAGATAGAGTGAGTAAGGACCGTTGGATGAGTGGACACGTGGCCTTATCTCAACGGCTGAACTTCTTGTCATAGACTTCAGCGCATTTAATGCTCTGACATCCTATGTTTGAACTCTGACACGCGGGATTGGTGCAGCCGTAATTGCAGCGTGTTGTCACATCATCCACTAGTTAGAAGATCTTTTCCACCAGATCTTCTATAGGAGAGCCATACTGCCTACTGTTCACGTGACACGAGTTCGGTACCGCACAAGAGTTCGGTCACAAGGGGTTCAGCGATGAAGGTTCGAGACTGTGGGTTCGTCCTCACCAGTTCGACATGGAGGGTTCGGATGGACGGCAGACTCTGGCCTCGGCCACGTGGTGTGTGTGGGGCCATTTGGGATTGCCCGTAACAACTAGTCCCCAAAGTCCATGTATGATTATTTATATAGTGCGTGGACTTGAAATAAAGAAAGAAAAGAAAAGGTGGCCGTAACAACTAGTCCCCGAAGTCCATGTATGATTATTTATATAGTGCGTGGACTTGAAATAAAGAAAGAAAAGAAAAGGTGGCCGTAACAACTAGTCCCCGAAGTCCATGTATGATTATTTATATAGTGCGTGGACTTGAAGGCCTGACCGTGATGTCAATAGAGGAAGTGTCTGTTGTGACGAGGCGAAGCCATGAAGGTGAGCCTGTTGTTGACGAGGCGAAGCCATTAAGGCGAGCCTGTTGTTGACGAGGCGAAGCCATGAAGGCGAGCCTGTTGTTGACGAGGCGAAGCCATGAAGGCGAGCCTGTTGAAGAAGAGGCGAAGCCATGAAGGCGAGCCTGTTGAAGAGGAGGCGAAGCCATTAAGGCGAGCCTGTTGAAGAAGAGGCGAAGCCATGAAGGCGAGCCTGTTGAAGAGGAGGCGAAGCCATGAAGGCGAGCCTGTTGAAGAAGAGGCGAAGCCATGAAGGCGAGCCTGTTGAAGAGGAGGCGAAGCCATTAAGGCGAGCCTGTTGAAGAAGAGGCGAAGCCATGAAGGCGAGCCTGTTGAAGAGGAGGCGAAGCCATGAAGGCGAGCCTGTTGAAGACGAGGCGAAGCCATTAAGGCGAGCCTGTTGTTGACGAGGCGAAGCCATGAAGGCGAGCCTGTTGTTGACGAGGCGAAGCCATGAAGGCGAGCCTGTTGAAGAAGAGGCGAAGCCATGAAGGCGAGCCTGTTGAAGAGGAGGCGAAGCCATTAAGGCGAGCCTGTTGAAGAAGAGGCGAAGCCATGAAGGCGAGCCTGTTGAAGAGGAGGCGAAGCCATGAAGGCGAGCCTGTTGAAGAGGAGGCGAAACCATGAAGGCGAGCCTGTTGTTGACGAGGCGAAGCCATGAAGGCGAGCCTGTTGAAGAAGAGGGCGAAGCCATGAAGGCGAGCCTGTTGAAGAGGAGGCGAAGCCATTAAGGCGAGCCTGTTGAAGAAGAGGCGAAGCCATGAAGGCGAGCCTGTTGAAGAGGAGGCGAAGCCATGAAGGCGAGCCTGTTGAAGAGGAGGCGAAACCATGAAGGCGAGCCTGTTGTTGACGAGGCGAAGCCATGAAGGCGAGCCTGTTGAAGAAGAGGCGAAGCCATGAAGGCGAGCCTGTTGAAGAGGAGGCGAAGCCATTAAGGCGAGCCTGTTGAAGAAGAGGCGAAGCCATGAAGGCGAGCCTGTTGAAGAGGAGGCGAAGCCATGAAGGCGAGCCTGTTGAAGAGGAGGCGAAACCATGAAGGCGAGCCTGTTGTTGACGAGGCGAAGCCATGAAGGCGAGCCTGTTGAAGAAGAGGCGAAGCCATGAAGGCGAGCCTGTTGAAGAGGAGGCGAAGCCATTAAGGCGAGCCTGTTGAAGAAGAGGCGAAGCCATGAAGGCGAGCCTGTTGAAGAGGAGGCGAAGCCATGAAGGCGAGCCTGTTGAAGAGGAGGCGAAACCATGAAGGCGAGCCTGTTGTTGACGAGGCGAAGCCATGAAGGCGAGCCTGTTGAAGAAGAGGCGAAGCCATGAAGGCGAGCCTGTTGAAGAAGAGGCGAAGCCATGAAGGCGAGCCTGTTGTTGACGAGGCGAAGCCATGAAGGCGAGCCTATATGATTTTGACGTTGACGCTGGTTTCCAAGGTGGAAAGATAATTACGGCGAGGGCAGTTACTTTTTTCGTATTACGCAAATATTTAATGCGTGATAATGATTACTGGGGACAGCTGGCGTATTGACTCGAGTCCTTTGTGCGTGCGATGCACGCGCTGATCATGGCCTTTGATTCAAAAATAGTGATAGCGCCTTTTCATTTAAACGTCCCTGATGCAGGGACAGGTGTAAGGCTTGGATTAAGGGCCAGGGCTGATCCAATGGCTGGGACGAGACTCCATCTAGTATAAAAAGGGCTTTGTTCTTCATTTTCACGCTTTTCGCTTCGCGAGAGAAAAATTTTCTAAGTATTCCAGGTTCTTCCTTTCTGTCTTCGCGATACTCCGTCCAGTTGTTGCTCTTCTTTGCAAGCACCGGCTCCTCTCCTAGCTTTTCCAATCGTAAGTGTTAGGTGTAGTTCACTGCTTAGATTTCTTCTTTCTTTCAATCACAGAGAGACAACAATGGCATCGTCTTCAGGGAATAGGGGTGTTGGGGGTTCTTTGGGAGATGAGGAGACTGCCACTTTATATGCAGAGGTTGGTATGTCCCCACCCATTCCCACTTCCAGAATAATGGATGCGATGGGGGGACCCCACAGTGTTGCGATGATGCCGGAGGGGCCTATAAATTATAGGATGAGGTGGGGGGCATCCGAATGGGCTTCAAATGTAGAGGCGAGTGAGCTGGAAACATATAGGGAGAAGTATAGGATCCCTGAAACCATAGAGATGTTTGTACCGACCCCTGATGAGCGGGCCTGTTACCCTAGGGAGGGGTGTGTGGCGGTTAGCGAAGCCATCTTGGCAGGGGGGTTGAGGTTGCCCCTGCACCCCTTTTTTCGATATATTCTTAGGCAGTACAACCTGGCTCCGACCCAACTTGTACCGAATGCATGGAGCCAACTGGCAGGGGCTTTCCTTTTGTGGAAGGAGGTCACTCTTGGTGAGGATATGCCCCCCCACGTTTTTCAAACACTTTTTCAGCCCCGAGCCTCGAGTGGGGGCGATTCGTGCAGGGGGTGGTATTGTATTAACCCCTGGGGTTCGCACTCCCCCTTCATCTGGGGCACTCCTTCTTCAATTAAGAACTGGAAGTCCTCTTGGTTCTGGATAAGGGGTCGCTGGCAGACAGTGGAGGGGGATGCAGTCCCAGAGATAACCGTGCCGACCCATTACCACGAGTATAGTGAGTGTAGTCCGTGGTTATTTATTTGTTTTGTTACCTTGCATTTTTTGGTGTTTCTGATTCCAGAATTTTTTAGTTCCTGCAGATCGGTTCGAACTTGAACCTTGCGAGTGGGCCGTTGTGAGGGCCATATACGAACTGCCATCGGAGAAGAGGGATTTCAAGAACGTTATAGCCAAACGAGCCCCATTCGTGACACACTTGCTGATGTCGACCCGCGGTAAGATCCGACCCCATTCTACATTCCGAGGCTGATTTTGTGCTGTTTTTGCTAACCTGCTTTGGTTCGGTTGCAGAGCAACATTTGAACAAGGAGTATGTGAAGCCAGACATGTTTCACATGCGTCGCCTTGCCGAGGCGAAGAATAAGAAACCTCTGAGCACGGGTTCGGCAACATACAAGAATCAGAGGGAAGAACTGAGCCGTTTATCGAAGGCTCATCCGCCTCCCCCTCCAGAAAAGAAAGTGGAGGCTAAAGGGAAAGAAAAAGCCGAACCTTCTGCTGGGGGGGTGCCAAAGAAAAGGCGGCTGGTTTTGACTAAGAATAAGGGTCCTCCTCCTCCATCACGTCAAACTTCAATAGAGGAGTCCTTGAGGGAGCCCATTAATGTGAAGCCGTTGAACTCTTTGCCTGTGATTGACATTGATGAAGGCAATGAGGAGGAGGCTGGTTTGGTTAGGAAGAAGCGGGGGCGTCAGAATAGGATGGAGGGCCCTACAGAGTTTAAGGCTCCAGACTTTCTCGATGGCCGAACTGATGAGATTGCCCCCGAGGCGTTGGAGATGCTGCCAGCCGAAGCCCAAGCAGCAGCTAGGACCAATTACAAGTATTGGACTGACAAGTATGCATCCTATGCTGAGACTTGCGAATTCACTGACATGCTGGAGGCTGGACTGGCAATGCAGGCTCGGTCCCAAGGCTTCATTTTTAACGCCCAAATGGATATGAAGAGGCTGCAGGACCGGAACCGTCAGCTGGAGGAGAGGACTGCCAATGCTGAGTTGGAAGCTGCAAAATTGAAGGCAGAGGCCTCGACGGCAGATGAGGTCATTGAAGCCTTCAGGGCCAAGCAGGAGGAGTTGGAGGCCAAAGTTGGGAAAGTCTCCTCAGAAAATGCTGAACTTAAAGAGGAGGTTCACCTGTGCAAGTCTGAAGTTAATGCACTTACGAAGCGAGTGGAGAACTCGGATAACTTACAGAAGATTGCTTCGACAGCACTGGAGGTGGCCAACGAAGATAGGGCGGCTCTGAGGGCCCAAGTGACCGACCTGACTGCTGAGGTTGCAAGTTTGAAACAGCAGTTGGTTGAGGCGGGGGATGCTGCAGTGGAGAATTATGTTGCCCACTTTCATGAAACTGCAGAGTATGACGGCCTTGGTTTATACTGGAGGAATGTTGCCTATGGTGAAGTTCTTGCAAGGGTTGCAGAACTTCACCCAGAGGTGGACCTTACTGCCGTGAGGGAGGAGTTCATTCCTGCCGAACCCTCCACTCCTGCTGATGAAGTGGTTGAAGAGGTTGCTGAAGAGGTGGTGGAGGTTGTGGATGGAGGAAAGTAGTTTTGGTGGTTGTTTTTTTTTTTTTTTTTTTTTTGAGTGAAATAGTTGTACTTAACCGGATTCGTCATTTTCTAATGGAGCCATTCTTTGTATTTTTTCTCCTCTTTGTCGCATTGATTCGACTTTCGCCATGTATGACCTCGTTGAGTAGCTTTCGAACTGATGATAGGTAACAACTTAGATAAGTTATTAAAGAAGTCGCATGGGTTCGCCATGGTAATAACTCAGATGACACTTGTAATATTAACTATCATGCCGAACCGTTAAATTGTATATTAACCAATTTAAATAAGGCTTGTTGAATACCGTGGGTTATTAGCCACACACAAGCCGTGCCGAACCGTTTTACTTGGGTTTTGTAGGGTGCCAGACTTCTTAAAACAGAAGGTGCTACAAAGTGAAACGGTTCGTCTAATAGCTCATCCAGTAAATTGTATATTAATCAATTTAAATAAGGCTTGTTGAATACCGTGGGTTATTAGCCACACACAAGCCGTGCCGAACCGTTTTAACTTGGGATTTGTAGGATGCCAGACTTCTTAAAACAGAAGGTGCTACAAAGTGAAACGGTTCGTCGAATAGCTCATCCAGTAAATTGTATATTAATCAATTTAAATAAGGCTTGTTGAATACCGTGGGTTGTTAGCCACACACAAGCCGTGCCGAACCGTTTTAACTTGGGATTTGTAGGATGCCAGACTTCTTAAAACAGAAGGTGCTACAAAGTGAAACGGTTCGTCGAATAGCTCATCCAGTAAATTGTATATTAATCAATTTAAATAAGGCTTGTTGAATTGCGTGGGTTGTTAGCCACACACAAGCCGTGCCGAACCGTTTTAACTTGGGATTTGTAGGATGCCAGACTTCTTAAAACAGAAGGTGCTACAAAGTGAAACGGTTCGTCGAATAGCTCATCCAGTAAATTGTATATTAATCAATTTAAATAAGGCTTGTTGAATTGCGTGGGTTGTTAGCCACACACAAGCCGTGCCGAACCGTTTTAACTTGGGATTTGTAGGATGCCAGACTTCTTAAAACAGAAGGTGCTACAAAGTGAAACGGTTCGTCGAATAGCTCATCCAGTAAATTGTATATTAATCAATTTAAATAAGGCTTGTTGAATTGCGTGGGTTGTTAGCCACACACAAGCCGTGCCGAACCGTTTTAACTTGGGATTTGTAGGATGCCAGACTTCTTAAAACAGAAGGTGCTACAAAGTGAAACGGTTCGTCGAATAGCTCATCCAGTAAATTGTATATTAATCAATTTAAATAAGGCTTGTTGAATTGCGTGGGTTGTTAGCCACACACAAGCCGTGCCGAACCGTTTTAACTTGGGATTTGTAGGATGCCAGACTTCTTAAAACAGAAGGTGCTACAAAGTGAAACGGTTCGTCGAATAGCTCATCCAGTAAATTGTATATTAATCAATTTAAATAAGGCTTGTTGAATTGCGTGGGTTGTTAGCCACACACAAGCCGTGCCGAACCGTTTTAACTTGGGATTTGTAGGATGCCAGACTTCTTAAAACAGAAGGTGCTACAAAGTGAAACGGTTCGTCGAATAGCTCATCCAGTAAATTGTATATTAATCAATTTAAATAAGGCTTGTTGAATTGCGTGGGTTGTTAGCCACACACAAGCCGTGCCGAACCGTTTTAACTTGGGATTTGTAGGATGCCAGACTTCTTAAAACAGAAGGTGCTACAAAGTGAAACGGTTCGTCGAATAGCTCATCCAGTAAATTGTATATTAATCAATTTAAATAAGGCTTGTTGAATTGCGTGGGTTGTTAGCCACACACAAGCCGTGCCGAACCGTTTTAACTTGGGATTTGTAGGATGCCAGACTTCTTAAAACAGAAGGTGCTACAAAGTGAAACGGTTCGTCGAATAGCTCATCCAGTAAATTGTATATTAATCAATTTAAATAAGGCTTGTTGAATTGCGTGGGTTGTTAGCCACACAAGCCGTGCCGAACCGTTTTAACTTGGGATTTGTAGGATGCCAGACTTCTTAAAACAGAAGGTGCTACAAAGTGAAACGGTTCGTCGAATAGCTCATCCAGTAAATTGTATATTAATCAATTTAAATAAGGCTTGTTGAATACCGTGGGTTGTTAGCCACACAAGCCGTGCCGAACCGTTTTAACTTGGGATTTGTAGGATGCCAGACTTCTTAAAACAGAAGGTGCTACAAAGTGAAACGGTTCGTCGAATAGGGTTCACAACAGTTGAAACAATGAAAAACGGCAAAGCTCCATTCCATAAGTGAGAAAGTAAACACAAAATAGAGGAGGCTATGAACATATGCCTCGATAACTGGACAGTGAAGAAAAGAAGATTACTGATAGTAGACCCTTAGGTGCTCAACATTCCAGGGGTGGGGCTGCAACTTCCCATCAAGAGTTTCGATCCTGAAAGTACCTGCCCTGATCTCTTCGGTTATGCGGTAGGGGCCTTCCCAATTTGGGCCAAGGGTTCCGACGCCGGGTTCCTTAGAATTTAGGATAACTCTTCTCAGCACGAGGTCGCCCCTTCTGAAAGATCTCTTTTTCACTTTCTTGTTATAATACTTCGTCATCTTCCTTTGATAAGTGGCGAGCCTAACCTGTGAGGCGTCCCTTCTTTCCCCCAGAAAGTCCAGCTCGCATCGCCTGATTTCCTCGTTGGAGATCTCATTGAAGTGTAAGCGACGAGGCGATGGCAACCCTACCTCAACGGGGCTCATCGCCTCTGCACCATATGCCATGGAGAAGGGGGTTTCACCTGTTGCAGTCTTGCTGGTGGTGCGTATCGCCCATAATACATGGGGTAGTTCGTCCACCCAGGCCCCCTTCGATGCATCAAGCTTCTTTTTCAGAATCTGCTTGATTGTTTTGTTTACAGCCTCTACCTGGCCATTTGCTTGGGGGTGGTGTGGAGAAGAAAAGTGTTTACTGATTCCGAGCTCTTCGCACATCTCCCTGACTTTCTTATTGTCGAACTGCCTTCCATTGTCAGACACAAGTGAATAGGGAATTCCGAACCGACATATGATGTTCTTCCATACAAACTTCGAGGTGTTCGCTTCGGTGATCTTTGTCAAGGGTTCGGCCTCCACCCACTTGGTGAAATAGTCTATAGCCACAATTGCATGTGAAGCACCTCCCTTTCCTTTAGGAAGCGGACCTATCAGGTCGATGCCCCATTTGGCGAAGGGCCACGGGCTAGATACAGCAGTCAACTCTTGAGATGGTTGACGTTGGATGGAGGAGAAGCGCTGGCACTTATCACAAGCGCGGACGAACTGGATGGCATCCTTTTTCAGCGTTGGCCAGTAGTACCCTTGTCTAAGTATCTTATAGGCTAGGGCCGGACCGGCGGTATGGTTTCCGCAGACCCCTTCATGGACTTCCCTCAAAACATAGTTGGCCTCATCACCCCCGGTGCATCTTAGAAGGGGCATCGAAAACCCCTTTTTATACAGCACTTCGTCCTGGAGCACGTAATATGCGGCTCGACGCCTTAGCTTCTGGGCTTCTTCTTTGTCCTCAGGGAGGGTTTGATCTTTTAGGAAGGCGACGATTGGCCGCATCCAGAGAGGGGTTCCTTCTATCCACATAACCTCTTCCCCTTTGGCTATGGACGGTTGGGCGAGGTGTTCAATGGGCACCATCTTAAGGAGTTCAGAATCTTTACTGCTAGCCAACTTAGACAGGGCATCCGCATGTGTGTTTTCGGACCTTGGAATTTGCACAAGGTCGAACTTTTCAAAATGGGAAACGAGTTCTTTGACCTTCTTCAGGTAAGAAGCCATGTTTTTGTCTTTTGCCGCATAATCCCCTCTCACTTGGCTAACCACTAGCTGCGAGTCACTACTGGCGGTTAACCTTCTTATCTGCATTTCCCTTGATAATTTTAAGCCTGCCAAGAGGGCTTCATATTCTGCAGCATTGTTCGAAGCCTTGAATCCGAACCTAATGGCACTGCAAAGTCTGTGTCCCTCCGGACTCAACAAAATAACCCCTGCTCCCGAACCGGTATCACCGGAAGAACCGTCAGTGAAAAGGCTCCAAGTTGGGGGTTCTGCCTCTTCAATTTCTGTATCGACTTGCAGTCCAGAGAATTCGACTATGAAATCTGCCAGTGCCTGTCCTTTCACCGAGGCCCTTGGTTTGTATGAAATGTCGAACTCACTCAACTCAATGGACCACTTCATTAGCCTTCCAGAGGCGTCCGGCTTTTGCAAGATTTGCTTGAGGGGGAGGGTCGTCAAGACATGGATGCTATGGGCCTGAAAGTAAGGCCTCAACTTTCTGCAGGCGGTCATAAGTGAAAAGGCGAGCTTTTCCATGTCTGAATATCGAGATTCTGCAGGGGTGAAAGCCTTGCTTACATAGTAGACAGGCAATTGAGTACCTTCCTCCTCCCTCACAAGAACCGAACTCACGGCGTCAGCTGATACGGCTAAGTATATTGATAGGGCTTCTCCCTCTTTGGGCTTGGAGAGGAGGGGGGCTTGCCCAAGGTGCTTCTTCAGCCCTTGGAAAGCCGCTTCGCACTCCTCATTCCACTGGAACTTCTTCCCTCCTTTTAGGACTTTGAAGAAAGGAAGGCATTTATCCGTCGCCTTCGAGATGAACCGGTTTAACGCAGCGAGCCGACCTGTGAGGCTTTGCACCTCTTTTGGTTTGTGGGGGGACCTCATATCTAGCAGGGCCTTAATCTTATCAGGATTAGCCTCGATCCCTCTTTGATTTACCATGTAGCCCAAGAACTTCCCGGAGGCTACACCAAAGGCACACTTCTGGGGATTCAGCTTCATTTGAAATTTTCGCAAAACTTCGAAGGCTTCGGTAAGATGCTCAATATGATCTTCAGTTTCGAGGCTCTTTACCAACATGTCGTCCACATAAACCTCCATTGTTTTGCCCAAAAGATTTGCAAACATGCGGTTCACTAACCTTTGGTATGTGGCCCCTGCGTTTTTCAAACCAAACGGCATCACTCGGTAGCAGTAAAGACCTCGATCCGTAATGAATGAGGTGTTTTCCTCGTCCGGTGGGTACATGGGGATCTGATTGTATCCAGAATAGGCGTCCATGAAGCTCAGTAGTTTGTGTCCGGCGGTGGCATCCACAAGTTGGTCAATCCTTGGAAGTGGGAAACTGTCCTTTGGGCAGGCCTGATTTAGGTTGGAGAAGTCTATGCAGACCCTCCACTTGCCATTATGCTTCTTTACCAGTACGGGGTTCGACACCCACTTCGGGTAGGTCGCTTCACGGATGAACCCATTGCTTACCAGCTTATGAACCTCTTCTTTCAGGGCTTCATACCTTTCTGGGTTCAGCGTCCTCCTCTTTTGTCGGTGTGAAGTGAACTTGGGGTCGATGTTGAGGTGGTGGCAGCTGACTTTGGGGTCGATGCCCACCATGTCTCCATGCTTCCATGCAAAAACATCCAAGTTCGCAAGGAGGAAGTTCTTCAATAGCCCCTTCTGTTCACTCCCCAACTCTTTCCCAACTTGCAGGACCCTGGTGGGGTCGTCAGGATCCACCTGGAAAGGCTCCAGTTCCTCGACTGGGGCAGCCTGAGAGTTGGATTCCGTAATCCTCGGATCCAAAACGGTATCCACGCCGCCTTGTTCAGGGGGGATTTCTTCTATGGCCGCACTTACCATTTCGACGTCTTTCCCTTCTTCAGGGGCCGACCCTTCTGCAGGGGCGTCGATCATTTCTGTATCCAAGTATATCATGTTTGTGCTGCGGGGTTCGGATTTTCGCAGGGAGTTCAGGTAGCACTTCCTCGAACCCATTTGGTCGCCTCGTAGAGTGGCGATACCCCTGTCAGTGGGGAACTTCATGCACAGGTGGTGAATGGATGTTACAGCCCCTAACTCGTTCAACGCGGGTCGACCCAAGACTCCATGATATGCTGACCTGTGGTCCACCACCAAAAACTCCATGCGGTGGTGGGCTGTGAAGGGGGGGGGTTCCCATTTCCACAGTCAACGTGATCCTCCCCCTGGGGATGATGCTATCCCCAGTGAATCCGTACAATGGGGCTGTCATTGGGGTAGGATCGAAACCGACCTTCATCTTATCAAATGCGGTGCCAAAAAGTATGTTGACCGAACTCCCGTTGTCCACAAGCATACGGTTCAAGCCATTTCTGGCTATTATAGCCCTTACTACCAAGGCATCGCAATGGGGGTAGTGGACATCAGCCGTATCTTCTTGCGTGAATGTGATTGGCAGGAGGGTGTGAGTCCCACGGTATGACCCGTTGACGGAATAGCTTGTCATGGGGGAGTCTTTGGCTTCCCTGGCATAATTTCTCTGAGCGTTCCTAGACTCTCCCCCAATGTGGGGTCCTCCGATTATAGTATCTATTTCCCTGATGGGGTCCAGCTCTGCATTGGGACGGGCCTCTCTTTGCCTCTGTGAACTCCTTGGACGGTCCCTAGGACGGTTGTCTCTTTGGCGAGGCGATCGATCCCTTGTTTGCCTTCGTTGTTCCCCATCTCTGGGTTCGGGATCTCTCCTTTCCCTGCTGGCAGTCCTCAAATTTTGGCTCGCAGGACCTCTAGCCTCACTCCGACCCGTTTGTCCTTGGTTCGGGGGCCTCGTCAAACAGTTGCTGTCACTGTGACCGAATGTCCTATGGTATGTGCAATAGGGCCTATTCCTAGGTCCGTTGCCTCTCCCTCTGCCCCTCCCCCTTGAGGAGCTTGGTTGCATATCTCCACTGGGACCCACTTCCTCATATGCCAGTGAGGGTACGGCGTTTAGAGTGGCTGTGGCCAGTGCTTGGCCTGATGTAGGGGCCACTGTTTGCCCTGCTTGGGTCCATTGCTGGGTTACCAAGTGCGATACAGGGCCTCGTCTTTGTCTTTGAGTGGGTGGCAGCCCCAAAGAGGTCCTGTTGCGATGGTCAATCAACTCCTCGTTGACTATTTCGCTCCTCATCATTTCCACAAGGGCATCATAAGTAGTGGGGTTTCTGTTTCGCACATCTCTCCAAAAGAGAGTATTCATGTTAAGTCCGCCTCTGAGTGCCGATAGGGCCTCCCTATCCGTTACCTGCTCGCAATAAGTCATTTCATCAGTGAAACGAGCCAAATAGCTCTTCAACGTTTCACCCGCCTGCTGCCTCATGTCCTGAAGCCTTTGTATAGGAGCCTCTCCTTCTTTACTAGACAGGTATTGATTTAAGAAGGCTTTCTTGAGGTCGGGCCAGCTTCTGATGCTTCCTGCAGGTATGCGGTTGTACCATATTTCGGCAGAACCTGTGAGAGTGAGGTGGAATGCTCTACATTTCAACGCCGGCGTGGCTCCTCTTAGAGCCATGTGTGTTTTTTGTAGTTGTTGAGGTGCTTAGCCGGGTCTCCTTTGCCTTCATATTTTGGAATCTTTGGGGGCACAAAATGACTGGGGACGTGTGCATTTCTTAGCTCGCGCGAGAATGGCAAGCTATCATCATCATCATCGAGCTCAAAGGACCTACAAGGGCTGCTAGATTCCCCTTCTTCCGCCTGATACCGAGGAGGTTGGGCGATTCCTGCCAAGTTTTGCTGGTTCGCAGCGTCCCTCCTTTCACGCCTATTCCTAGGCTGGCGAACCTCCTGGGGCTCCTGTTGCTCCTGTCGCCTCACATTGGGAGGGGGTCGCTGGGGCCTATTCCTAGGCCCTGATGTGCCAATTCTGTCAAATACGCTGGTAGACCTCCTTGGCTCCGGGTCTCGTGCGTATTCGGGAGGGAAATTCCCCCCCCCTTGGAGGGTGTCCCCGCCGAGGTGGGTGTGGATGTGGGCTGAGGATGTATCCATGCCTACCTCCCTTTCCAGGGGGCTCGGTTCCCTTGCATGTTTGTGCGGAGATTTCGGCCTCATCATCCTGTTGATAGGCCTCTTGATGGGGGGGTTGGTATCCAGCTTGTCCATGCATCTGTAGGAGCAATTGCTGCATGGCAGCGTTTTGTTCCGCCAAATTCCTCATGTTCGCTGCCATTTCTCCTACCTCCCTAACTAGGCGTGCTGTTGTACCGCCCCGCCTGTGAATGTGATGGGGTCTGCGCATGTTAACGTTGGTTCGGAGGACCTCTTCTTCAGAGGCCTCCTGTTGACGGCTTCTGCCACGGGAGTCCCCCCGTTGGTGGCTTTGGCTATGAGAACCGTAATTGCTGGAACTCATTGCGACGGCAAATTCTAAACTTGCGGTTAAAATCAGTGGGAGGAGCTTTTCCTTCGTTCCTTTTCTTAAGAAACCTCAACCTTTCTCCAAGGTTAGGCCTTTGCTTCCCTTTCACTGGCTTCGACCACTAGGATGTTCGTGGTTATAATGTGTGGTTTCCCACAGACGGCGCCAATCTGTTGACCTCAAAAATTGCACCTATGAGCTGTCAACAGATCCCAGGGCCTCTCACGTCCGGTTCAGCCTTTGTTCCTGCACACTAGGACAAACCGTCAGTTGCACGTGGCCTTCTCCAAAGATGGGGGGGAGCCGACCGCGCGCACTCCGACGATCAAGTCAGTTGGAGTGGAAATATATGAGTGTGGGAAGGCTAAAACGTGAGCCTCCAAGAAGTATAAGGGGGTCGGCCTTGGGGAGAACAGTAAAATATAGAGAGAATTGCTAAGTAGTATTGAGAAGTCAATTTAGCATTACCTTCAAATGACACAATGTGTGAGCTTATATAGTAAGATAGAGTGAGTAAGGACCGTTGGATGAGTGGACACGTGGCCTTATCTCAACGGCTGAACTTCTTGTCATAGACTTCAGCGCATTTAATGCTCTGACATCCTATGTTTGAACTCTGACACGCGGGATTGGTGCAGCCGTAATTGCAGCGTGTTGTCACATCATCCACTAGTTAGAAGATCTTTTCCACCAGATCTTCTATAGGAGAGCCATACTGCCTACTGTTCACGTGACACGAGTTCGGTACCGCACAAGAGTTCGGTCACAAGGGGTTCAGCGATGAAGGTTCGAGACTGTGGGTTCGTCCTCACCAGTTCGACATGGAGGGTTCGGATGGACGGCGGACTCTGGCCTCGGCCACGTGGTGTGTGTGGGGCCATTTGGGATTGCCCGTAACAAAAGGGATTACCAATGTACCCTTCTCATCATATATAAGCATAAGCATAAATATAAATATAAATATAAATAAAGGGATTATCAATGTGCCCTTCTCATCATATACGCCTCTCACTACGTTCGTTTTCAGGTGATGAAGTTGATGAAATCTCAAACTCATTCTTTTGGTTGAGCGTTCTTCAGGTATCAATCTATCCATCATTCAATCACAAGCCGTTTCATATCCCAGTTTGTTTCACTATCTAAACATGCTTGAAAATAAAAGTTTAACTGAATTAAATGAACATGCTCTAATGATTCTTTTTTATAGAAAAAGGTAGTAACCTCCCATTATTACGGAAAAGCAGGGGAACATTAAAATAAAAGGCACATGTCAGGTCCCGGGATTCCTTTTCTTTGTGCTATCTCATAGCTAAATGCTAATCCAAATGGGTCCTTTCAGTATCTTCAAGATACTCTCTATTTTTAAAAAATATATTTTATAATTTAAGGGATATCTATAATTTTAAAGAGCAAAAAATTTAAAATACTCCAATAGCCTCTTTATTTTTAACATTTAATTTTACCATTTTTAATATGTATTTATTGTTTTTTTTTACTATTTTTCCTCCAATAATTATATCATTCTTCAAGTATATTTATTTAATTATGTCAATAAACTATGCATTGGAAGTTTGAATCTTTGAAGTATTTAATCATAAAGAGGTGGGTTTGGAGATCTCTATTTTAAAATGTTAAATTGAAGAGTCTCTTGAAGTAAAATTTTAAAGATTGATTTTTTAAAATAGAGAGTATTACACTTTTAAAGAGTCTCTTGAAGATACTCTTATAGTTTTAAAATATTACGGGCTTCTTAAATCGTTTAACTCGTGAGCAGTAAATACTAGAATAAATAATTTTTTTATCTTGTTAAAAATAAATTAATAACTTATTCTGATAATAATTTTTTTTTTGAAATAAGTAGATTTTTTTTACTTCAAAGGTAAAAAAAAAAATAGTGAATTTTAAAGATTTTCAACCTCAGTCAAACATGTTTTTTGTCTGCTCATTGACATACCATTGGCATAAAATGTTGCAAACTTGAAAATAGAATAATATTAAAGCTTTTAATAACGATAAATTCTTGAACCCAAGTTTGTATGAGGCTAGCCGGCTTCATTTGGGCCGAAATGACACGACTAAACCTTTTGGGCCTACATAAAGTGGCATTAACAAGTGAAGGAGAAACTCAGGCCCAATCATTTGTAAACGAAAGGTCCAAGATCGGTCTAATGGTAACTCTAGGCGAAAAGTAAAGAAGATGATAGCATAATAATTATATTAAAAAAAAAAAAAAAGAGTGCAAAAACCCATTTTGAGTTTTTGGATTAACAAATTAAGAATAATGTTATACAACACCACCAGTAATCGGTATTAGTCTTGGTGACCGTGGAAATGAAAAAAATAGAATTAATCACAAATTGTAGGATATGAAGTCCATGACTGCACTCGTGATGCTATAAAACATTCACAAATTAAACAAGAAAGTAAGCGAAAAGATTACACTTGCAACAAACTAGGTCTTCCCAAATTATTTTATCCAAAAGCGAACTCAACTCTACAATTATAACTATTGGTTGCATGCTTGTCTCAATATTGATATCCCTATAATATTAAAAAAGGGAAGTTACTTATTGTTCTTAAGGCATCATACTTACGTCATTTTTATCATTATTTATTTTTTTTTTCCGTCTTTTTCTTCTCTATTCGTACACGCTACCTCCTATGCCTTTTTTCTTCAAGCATGCTACCTCTCATACCTCATTCTTCATTCTTAGTTCGTCCTCTCATTTACACATCGCAGGCTTCGATGTAGAGAAAAAAATGGCAAAAACACCGCCCATAACCAATCTCAAGAAGTCTCAAACGCCACCGTTACACCTCCATCAAAGATGTTCGTTTTTGTTCATGCCGATTTCCTATATATGTGTGGACTTATGAAATGTTTCCTTATTTTTATGAGTGGAATTCGAAACAGATAGACCCGAAGTTTTTTAGGAACCAGAGATATGAAGTTGTAATTTTCTATATTACTGCTTCTCCTCTTGATATTCCCCAGAAGGTATATTTTTTTTTCCATTCAACTCTTTTTTGGTTAGAATTTGTTGATTTTATAGCTTTTAGTCATGTGGGTTTGGCTATAATTTAATTGAGATCTATTGGTTTGCTCTATTTTGTAAAAAAAAAAATAAATAAATAAAAAAAATAAAAAATTGAATATTTAATTGTGTATCTAAGAAATGTGTACTAAAGATTTGAAGTTTAGGCTTGAATGACTAAGATTCTTGAACTGCTTTACTCTATAATTGCTATAAATGGAAAGTTTCTAGATCCCAAATTAATGTGACGACTAACAACTATGTTGTTGTCAATTTGAGGAACAAATTAGATGAAGATCTCCTTACGCATTGGTAGGGCTTTTGAAGTAATTTGGATTTTGAAACTGATTTGAAATTGTTACACGATGACTGTTATAATTTTAGCCTTGGTCTCTAATTACTTTCGGAACTGAATTTGGCGTTTTGTTAGAATCATTTAGCTCCTGATCCCACTTAAGCCCCGTTCGGTAGTCATTTTTGGGAGAAAATGCATTTTTGAATAGTTGATTGATGGAGAATGTGTGGTTAAAAATTAAAGAAAAAATTTGGGTTTGCGTGTAATATTATTTTATTGAAAAATGTGTGGTTGAAAAGAAGAGAGAGAAAAATGCATTTTGAGAAAAATGATTACCAAACAGGGACTTAGTTGAAAAAAAAATATCTGAATTAGTTATTTTCCTACCCTTGTTTTCAAATAATATATTTTACTGTGATAGTACTTTTACTGAGGCAATATCGTTCTTGCCCTTGTTTTTCTATATAGTTAGGTTGAGAAAATTAATAATGGAGACACAACCGTGTCTCAATTCCTAATGGAGACACGGACGGTGTCATCTCTAATGGAGACACTGCCCGTGTCTCCATTCCTAATGGAGACACAACCGTGTTTCTTGAGGGGTAATTGCGCTTTCAGTTTTTCAACTTTCATCTCAAATATTTTAGTCCTCGAATTTTGACTTTTCTTTCGATTACGTCCTTCAAAAATTGCAACCCTAGGTCCTTCAACTTTTGACACTTATACACTTCAGTCCCCCAAGTTAATTTTTTGTGCACTTTTGGTCATTTTTCCTTTCTTCATCCGTTTTCTAGAATTATTTAAGTTGTTTTCGTTCGAGGCACATTTTGGAAAAATAGCATTGGTTGAAATATATACAATTGCATATATACGGTCATGATTATATGATTCTGTCAGCCACGAAAGTTATTACATCTACAAATATCAATTTTGCAAGAAAGTTGTTTTGATGTCTATTTCTAGATTCTTGGAGCTTGTCGAGATAGTTACTCTATAATGGAGAAAAGTTTTCAATTTTCGAATTGGTGATAATGGGTGGAAATTTTCGTTTCTTAATGCTTTACTTTTTGTATAATTTTTCAAGTTTGATCGTGATGGGGATAGAGGAGAAGGTTTGAACTATTGGGTTGGTGAATTGCAATTACAAAGTGTGGTAGTTCTTGTATCAAAATTTGTATCCATCTTAGTCTGAAGAAATAAAATTGCATTGTTAGTTTTTTTTTTTTTTTTTGTTAAATAAGGATTTTGGTAGTTTGTCATATTCTGTTTTAGTTATTAAGAGTATTAGTCAGCAAGTGCAAGTTGGAATTGGAAGGGAAAGAAAGCAATATAATAAAGGGCAAAGTTTCAATTATTTTGGAAAGGTAAGCGCTGGAGAACTGAGAGAAATTTTTAAAATAAGTTATTGATTATACAAATGAACCTTTGCTGAGTAATTGGTCCACAGAGTTTGGGGCATTAAATTGGAACTGAAGAAAAATTAGAAAACAAACGTGCAGTGGGAATTTTGTTGAGGCATCCTGCTAATGTGATCTCATTTTGACGTTGCATTCTTTGCTGGACATTTATTCTGAGGTTAAGTATGATGTAATAGGTGCAAGGAGCTAAAATTAATCATCAAATTTTTATAACGGTCCTTGATGTTTTGGTGGTCAATCAATCTAGAAAAACATTAGCCTTCTTTTTCATACATTCGCTCTTTTAATTGATCAACATGTTTAACATGAATTTCATACTTATATACCTCAGACTGTTATTTATTTATTTATTAACAGGGTAGAATAGCTCTAGAAAGAAGAAGATTCTTGAAAAATGCGGAGACAGCAGTTTAGAGACAATCGTGTAGTCCAATTTGGCTCATGAAATGACAGCTAAGTTTCGTGGTTTATCTACTGAAGAGGCAAATAATGATTATATTATGTTGGATTATTGGAGGGCTTGACAATTGAAATATTTCACATTATTTTCTGTCTTTCTTTCTTGATATTGGGCGTATCTACAACAAGAGCTTGAGAAACTATACGATTTAAGAAACAAATTGAAGTTGGAAGGTGAACATTGGGATGAACTTGTGTCTAGCTCAAGTCAGAACTCTCATATGGTTGAGAGAGCTCCTCGCTTGTGGGATTCCTTGTTATCTCGCAAGAGTAAGCACAAAAACTTGTGGTTCTTTAGATTTAATGTTATGTCAATTTTACTTCGTGTGATTTCTTTAAATAAAAGGTTGGTATCTCTTAAATAAAATGTCATTCAGGATTTCTATTATATACATCTAATGGCAGACTAAAATTTACTTAAAAGAAGTGTTGTTCATTAATTTATTTGGGTATACTACAATTTTTGCTTATATTTTGGTTTGCTCGAGCTTTTAATAAAATTGGATGCTATGCTTCCTTTAAGGCCTGCTTGGGAGCTTTGGGTACCGGTTATTGGTTTTTTAAATTGGATGATATCCAATTTTCTCTTTGTCTGAACAGGGTTGCAAAAAATAGCAGTCAACAGGTAATTTCACTTCCAAGTAGTTTCGTTAAGTTATTTATTTTGAATTGAATAAATCCGTATTTTGATGAGTGCAAATATTGTGCTTTGGTGGGTTTGATGCAGATTGTTGGTAGATTGGGTTGGAGTAGAAACTATGCTACGAAAGACATTAGATTTGGAGTGGAGGCCAGGGCTTTGATGCTTAAGGGTGTTGAGGAGCTCGCTGAGCCAGTTAAAGTCGCCATGGCCCGAAGGTACTTCAATGATCTTGCTACGTATCATAACTTTTTGGTTTGCAATCATTTTAATGATATGAAGAATGCTGCAAGAACCAGATTTAATCTCAAAATTACTACTCATTCATCAAATAGTTATACATCTATATTTTGTCATTCAATATTTTAGCTTCATTTGTCCAAATTCTAACTCATCCTCTCAGTCCAATATAGAGGTATTCGATGGTGCTTTTATCTTTTGTTGAATTTGAAGCATTTGATCATTCTATTTACAATAACTTTAATAATTCTATTTCCAATAGAATGTTCTTATAGAAATGCTTGTGGTGCACTTATTGTTTAATAGCTTTTGCATTTGGTTTTTAAGCATTTAGATGGTGTGTTATCAGTCATCCTCTCATGATTATAAGACTGGCCTATTGGTGTGGCAAATCCAACCAAAGGTAATGGGTATGTCCTTATACAATGCTCAAGGCTCTCAACTGATACATTCGAATGTGAGGCACCGAGTATAGGTGAGTCAAGAATTTGGAAAAGTGATAGCGGATTGCGTCTATGGGATATGGGATATCAAAATATTCATTAGTTGGCTTCTAGATAACCTCAATTACTTATAAATGTTTCTTGGAATTTAGATGAAGAGAAAAATTGGAAACACAATGATCCAAGCCTATCTTTGGGAAAAGTATTAAGTTTGCATGTTATGAACTCCTGTGTGGTCTCTAATTTTAGAGTTTGTAAAATTGATAATAAATATTTAGATGTTGTAAAAGAATTTGCCTTTTTACCAAAAATCCTTTCTAAAATTATAACCGTCATTGTGCAACGCACGATCTTCACTAGTACAGATAAAAAAGAAATAAAGAAGCTTTACCATAACAATCACATATTATACAAGTCATCCTCCTTGCCTTGAAATCTTATCGCTATATGACACATTAATGCCCTGTTTGATACGAGATTTTTTTCATGGAATTGACAATTGAAAAATACATTTTCCAATTTTTGTGTTTGATACACCAAATTTTCCATGGAATTGAATTCCCACATTTTTCTGGGTACAACCCATCAATGTACATTTTGCTTGAAAATGTTTTCCCACCTATTAGGTGATTTTTGATTTTCTATCTTTTTTTTGGGCAATGGGAACAAATTCTAGATTTAATGGTAAAAAAATTATCCATTTAATTGATAATTTGCATGAAAAAAGAAGTCAAACGAACACAAAAAAAAATTTAAAATTTAAAATATTTATTTATTTATTCTTTTACTTTTTGGTAATTCAAACAAATTTTAATACAGATTGTAAAAAAATTTATCCTAAAAAGTAACAATTTGCATGAAAAATAAAGCCAAACGAATTAGGTGGAAAATTATATCGTCATTAATTATAATTTCATCTAAAACAAATTTTAGGTAATTCAATTCCCCGTAATTCATTTTTTTTCCATCCAAATTTCACCCTTACAATCAAACGCACCCTATGAATCCTCCTGTACTTGTATATATAGACGGATTTGGAGTAAAATAAATATTAATATCTTTCTCACATGCTTGATAGGGAGGATGATTGGATAATCAAAGTCTAAGAAGGATTCAGAAATGAGACTATACAGAAAAGTTGATACAACTTTTTTTTCTTAAAAAAAAAAAAAAAAAAGGATGCACGAATACGTTTATATATATGTGTATAATATTTTTTTATAAACTAAATTATAAAATTTAGCATAATTTCATTATTATAAAAAAAAAAAAAAAAATTAAATAGAAGTCTAACATGTATTAAAAGTTTTAGTACTATTATCTATTTTCAGTAATAAAACTATACTTGTCAACTATAAACACGATTTTACATTTATTAAATGTTTTAATACTATTATTTATTGTCAATTAATTTAACGTCATATCTATTTTCAATAATAACAGTAAACTATATGATTATTTGTTATTTAATACTATATCCATTTTCAACAATAATAAATTGACCACTTTAAAAAATATTGACCCGTTTTTCATTTTTTAAAAAATAAATATTTTTGCTTAGAGTTCAACTTTCAAGCGCCATCTTCTTCAATGTAAAAATAATGTTTATTGTTTGATGGCCTCCCTCTCCATCTCTCTTTTCCATTGAACTCATCGGCATTTTAATTTTTCTCTATTTCTTCACACTTAAGGCGCGATTTGCAGTGTCCATGAACATATGTGATTTGAAATCAATAAACTAAAAAGGGATACACACCACGTGACATTTTCGAGACGTGTCGGAACGTGTTCAACACGTGTCGATGTCCGAAACATTTATGATATGGACACACTGACTCTAAAAGCTTGTCGGGGCAACATAGCCAAAAGTATCGTGGAAGAGCAAAATCTTAACTTTTATTTTTTATACTGTCCAGTACACCTCATGAAACAAGTGCTTCGGCTTTATTCAGTCAAGCCTTCTGAGTAAATATTGAACTTGCACTTCCTTTGTCAATGGCATGATCCACTCCCCATATAGACCGGCAACTAGAATTGGATTAATTTTGTAAACTGGATCGGTTCCATCTACACCAAAGTCTACAGTCACCTCTTGCCCGTAAGTTCTGGTTTTCATTTCGACCCTTTTTTGGATTGCTTCTTCGACTGTTGGATATGTTAGCAAATCCATCAATTGGTCTTTATCCTGAAACATAAACCACAGAATCAGCATTAGTTTAAACTCGTTTTTAGCTTAAAGCACAAGGCTAAATAAAAAGTGCACGTTTCCTAAGTAATACCAAAAATGATTAGAATGTATAATCTTTGCTTCTTCTTTTTTTTGGTTTAATATTCTTCATTACTATCCAATCCACCATTGCAAACATGCTTAAAGAGAATTAATAAGGATTTCAATGAACCATGTGCACGTCGAGAGTAGCTAAAGTCAATTTACTTGTGCTTTAATGGCAGCTTTATAGACATCCGGGGAGGCTCGAAATTTTGTTTCAGCCACAAATTTACCATAATGAATTCTTTTCGACAGAACCTGCATGCAGGAATTCAGCAGTATAAAGCAAAGTTCAGAAATCTAATTAATTCTAAACTAGATCACCCTTAGCTTCTGTTGAAGGGTTCAAGTTCAAAATGAGATTAATTTACATGAAACATCATTATCTCGGAAAGTACAGGGTCCTTAAGTTATGTTTGAGATTTGTTAAGAAGAAAGACCTATACTTTTGACGTTCGGGTAACATATTAGCCCGATAGAGTTAGTCAGAATGCTACCTGCAAGCAAAGTGCGTCACAAGTTGCGGCTGATCCGCAGTTACCATCATCACCTTCTTTAACTAATCTGGGGAGAAGATTCCTGAAGTACATATCCCATATTTTACCATTTATGTTGATTGAATCTGATGCAGGATGTAAAACCTGTATGAATATCAGAATTTATCCCATGTCGGGATCAACCAAAATTATAAATGATAGGCCAGATATACATAAAAATGCCAATAACATAAAAATGCCAAATAGATAGGAATGTTCATAACAATGCAAACATGCACATGCTCAATTCAAAGACAATACCAAGTAGTACTTCCCTTTCAGTTTGCCTATAATAATTTATGTGCTGGCCCATGTGTAAGCATAACTACATGGAAAAAAATGTCAATGAAACAAAGTGTATGCCAAACTACCAGTTAAATTATCCCGGGTTTTGATAATCTTAGAATGAATAATCTCACGATTATTCAGTTTTACCAGAGGTTGGCTGATAAACAGGTCCAATAACATGAGGATACACAGATCCAAATTGGTACACACATGATTAGGCCAAAGCTTTACAGAATGTGAATGTACTTACCTAGCTGACAAGTTCTACATTTCTTGTTACTATGCAACAATTTCCACAGGAAATTTCATTATTCCTAATTGCCCGAGTAGCAAGTTCGTCGTCCAATTTTTTTTACGGTTTCACAGTTCCTAAAGGCATAAACTGTTCAAATCTCTATTACACTGTCATGTAATCCTCACACGTCCAACTTTGTGAAGCTAGGTTCTATTTTTCAACTTGGGCTGGTGCCCAGAAATCTAAAGAGGAGAGGTGTTTCCCTAAGGACACTTGACGATTTAAGAAAGATTTGGACATTTTATGTCATTGGGACCTAATGTACAATTACAATGCAAGGTAGAGAACCAACTGGCTCCTCAGGCAATAGGTTGCTGACCAATGGTGCAATTTTCCCTAAGTACTTATTTTCCACGCAATGTTTGATAAGTTCAGTTGGTTGCCGTTTTGGAACAAGCATTTCATTACATAATTTTTGTGGAGAGGAAAATAATAGAATTACCGGTACAGATCTCACATACAAATACTTTACCTGTGGGTATTTCAGAGGAGGCAACATTGGTTCAGGTAAGTCATCAGGGAAGAAAGGATGCTCGTCCGGACTGTTGTATCTTCCAACCTGGGTCAAATATGCTTCAGAAAATGCAAAGCTCTCAAATCTCAAAGGTTGTAACAAATATTTAGTATACCTTAGCATGAAGTTTTTCAGTTTCTTTGACCATGTACTGAACCAAAGATCCATGGAATCCATCCATGGAAAAAGCATCAGGATTATATGTCTCCGCATTGTAAAAATATTGGGCTCTCTCGACGAGGCTGAATATAATGCTATCCTCTTGCTGAATTAACGAGTTTCGTATACCATCAAGAGTATAGCTCTCAGTCTCGTCTACCCTACTTTTCAGTGTCAATCTGAAAGGAAACACAAATAACTTTTGAACATAGATACAAGAGAATTTTGAAAGTTAAAAGACCTTCAAGAATGTCAGATGAAGAGGCCAAAGCTCTCAAAGATTGTTATAACTTAGAAGCCCATCTTCATTTACAGTTATCCAGGCAAATTTTATCAAGAAAATACGCATCCAGCATAACAGAAGAAGATACCATTTTCATTAATTGTTCATTCTTCTATGCCTAAAAGAATTAAGAAAACAGTAGTAGTTCAATGTTCAATCTTATAGCCATAGGTTGAGGCATATGAATAATCATATGTTGTCTTGCACGAATACCATTTGCAAATATGTGCTGCAATGAGCTTGTGCACGATTAACAAAAACGATCAAATTATTAGGGGCTTTTGCTGGCATGAAATATAGTATCGAATACTCGAGCAATTCCAAAAGTGTAATAAAATGTCTGCTAAATGTTAGACATATTGTAAATGGAATAGCTACACAGTAGGTGTTCGGATCACGGAATCAAACTCTTGATCCTTTCTTTTTGGTGTTTACGGTTTGATTCTTAAGAAAAGCAATTATCTTAAGATAGATCAGAATTCAACACTAAAAATTCATAAAGAATTAGTATTAATGTCTCATAAAAAACAAAATAATAGATATTATCACATTATATGAGACCTCAACGTTGCATTTCTAAAATTTAACCAATAAAGAATTAGTTTTTTTAGAGTTGCATAATTGCCTTTTGAATTAAAAATTCTGAAAATATGAATAATCATGCTCATTTATCAACAATACCATCAATAGTGAAAACTATAATCAGAATTCAAGTTATTCTACCATAAAACAATTTCAAAATAAGCATTTAAGTTAATATTCAATAGCACAGGACTGAAAATAAGCTAAAATCTTTTACGTTACAACTTGAATAAACATGCACTAAATGCATACCCAACTATGATAAGAACTAACGTGTAGACAATATCAATTTGAAATTCCACAGAGCAGAGAGACTAGAACTACCCAAATTAGAGGAACTCAAATTAAAATATTTGTCATTACCATGGAAAAAAAAACATGCACTAAGTGAATACAATAAATAACATGTAGATAGAACCAATTTAGAATTCCACAGGACAGAGAGGAATCCAACTACCCAATAATACTAAAAGTTTAATTTGAAATTCAGAAAGGAAAAAAAAAGAGTTTAGATTGTACCCAATGGAAGTTGCAGAGGCTTGAATTGGCTTAAAACCCTGCTTAGGAAATCTAGAATTTTGACACCAAAAGCTGCAATTTTTGTTCCATATTTGGTGGGCAAAAGGGGTACTTAATCTTGAAATCTTGGAATTACTGGGGCTTACTACACCAGGAGAGGCAAATCCTAACATCCTTGACTCCATTTTTCAAGAAAGCAAAACGATTACAAAGAGAGAGGGGATTTAAGAATAAAAGCCCAGAAAAGTGCAGAGAAATGTGAGTTGGATGAAGGCAAGAAAAGAGAGTTTGATAGGAAAAGGAAACGACTTCTGGGTCCATGTAAACCAACTCGTCGGGGGTTGGTGGTAGTTTAGGTGTTGACTTGTAGGTGAAAATGAGATCAGGAATCCACTTGCGACGCAAGTGCACAGAAAGGGATTGGGATTGGGATTGATTCAACCTAGTACTCTGTTTTGATGTGCAAAATCCCATGGAATAAATTGAGTTCAGATCCATGTGCATCTTCTTGTTGGAGATTGGTGGAATGAGGACTGTGATAAGAGGCGTATCCCTAAAATTTATTATAGCCATGGTTGACGATTATTATTTTTCAAATTCAATATTTATTTATTATTTATTATTTTTTTGCATACATATCTTTAATTATACATTAATACTGTTAACATGATTGGATTGCTTAACTATTTTTTTTTTTTTTTGGATTACGCTTCATTACTGGCACTCCACCTGCCCTGGGCCTTGGTAAATGAGTTAAATCGTAGGTTATGCTTCTAAGAGTACAGAGTGGAAGGCTGCTTGTACACTTGCACTTATCCAAGAGTCAAATCCATATTTTAGGATGCAAATTCTTGACACGACAGCTTCAAGCAAAGTTGAATTTCTCCACCTTCCCCTTTTACTACTTGGAGATGTGCGAGGGGGCTGCTTAACTCTTTTAGTTGGCTGTACATTGCTCTTGGACTCCCTATTTTCTAAAACCGGGTTAAAGTCCATTTGGTAAAAACGTGTTTTCAGTAAAAACGACTTTGCATCCTTTTTTTAATGGGCCGTGATCGTCCACGTGGCTTATTCTCGACCTTGAATTGCGTTTGTTGGTATGAATTGATTCTTATACTTGGGTCCTTTGTCTTCTTCATTTGGAGGTTTCGTTTTCTGTCTGTGTGAGATATGAGTTTTCTATAAATCTATAACTATTATATTTGTGTTTATTCTATGTTCTTTTAGTAAGAATGATAATTACTTTGTGTAATACTTGTGAGATTACGAGTGTTTTGGTTACCGATTGTAAATACAGAAGCTAGAGAGAACTTGAAGAAATTTTCGTAATACATTTTGTACTATTTCTTGGTTGATGTTAGTTGATTTGGAGCAATATCTCTTGACAGATGTTCAAGGGTGTTTAGGTCTCACGGCTGAATATCCGAACACTTTTAGGGCAAAACAATTCTTGTGTTTTTAAGTTTTTAAGTTTTCTGCACTTTACAATATTATACAATTTTTACGGCTTTTAAAGTTTTTCTTAGCGATCTAGGTCTAGCAAATGGTATCAAAACCATTACCTTCAAAGGCTTTGGCTTAGGGTGTGTTTTTGAAAACCCTAGGTTTTTCAAAATTTTTATAAAGTTACAGATTTGGAAATCCTTTAAAGTTTTACACAAGAAACTGGTTTCTGAAAAAAAAATGTTCTTGTTTATCTATCCCCGATTCAATTTTTGGTTGGATCTCTTAGTTATAACGTAGTATTTTCTATGTCAGATTTGCAAGATCCTTTGAGATCATGTTTGTTTTTTATGTTAAAATATGTTTTTCCTCTATAAACCTTTAACTCGCTTCGGACTTTGTTAATCTGTTGTTTATATCGAGTTTTGGCGATTCTGGTTTGACTCACTGCTGAGTCGTTGTGGTTTTTATAACTCATACTGAGTGCAAGCGAGTTGAGTTGACTCACTTCGATTTCTACTGAGTTCTTGACTTACTGCTGAGTTTTACTGAGTCATTGTGTGACTCGTTGGGTTACTATGCTCAAATTGGTATTCTTGGTTCAATTTTGATATTTTCTGATTGTTCTCTTCCTCATGAAATTTTGAGATTTCAGGCTTTGATATTTTCTAAGCTCTATCCTTATTTATCGACTATTTTTGTTAATTCTGAAACTAGTTATTAAGGTAAGTGAACTACCGTTACTTTTCTTTGTCCAAGATCTCTTGTGATGATCTGGGAATCTGAGGGAACAATAGAACCAAGGGTTACCACTCCTTAAACTATTTTAAATTGACAATCAGACTTGTTAACTTTAATACCTATGATTGGTGAGTTGCATGATTAGTAGGCACAAACTCTCACACTTGCTTTATTCCGAAATTCACATTTTCTGTAATTACATTGATCTGCTTGAATCAATAATACTGTGTGCTATATAGTTGTAATTTTGTGAATATATTTGTCAACGTGTCCACTGCACACAAATTTAAGGTTGAGACATGGAATGGTATTGGAGACTTCAGTCTCTGGCGCCAGAAAATGAAAGCTATGTTATATAACAGAGGCGTGTTGGTACCCTTGGTGTGACTTGGGCTGTTGAGATTAGTGCCTATAGGAGACAAGAACCAGATGAGATTGCTTGGAGTTCCATCTTTCTTTACCTGTCTCATAGTGTGATTGGAAAAGTTGGTGAAATCACTACCGCTGAGACCTTATGGGTTAAGTTAAAAACTCTTTACCTAACAAAACCATGCCAAATAGGTGTTACCTACAGTTCTATAACTTTAGGTTTGACTCTTCCAGCCGCCCAAAGGAAAATATTGACAAATATGCAAAACTAATTTAAGATTTAGCTAACTGTGATGAGAAACTTTCTAATGATCAACAAGTTAGTGCTATGTTGAATTCACTAAGTGACAAAAATAGGGACATTGAAAACGTCTTAGAATATGCGAGAGAAAATCTTAATGTTAATATCACAATCTCAACTCTGAGGAACAAAGAACTTGAACTAAAATCTGAGCACAAAGATTCTAAATTTGGTGAAGGGTTACATATAAAAGAAAAATTGAATCAAAGTAAGAAGAATCATATGTGTAATTTCAATTCTTACAAGAAAGGTAAACCTTAAAATCTTAGATTCAAAAACAAAAACAAGAATCAAGTGAAATCTAATAATCAAGTCAGGAAATGCTATTATTATGGAAAGACATGACACTTAATAAAAGACTGTTTCAAGAAAATCTCTGACATGAAAGAAAGAAACAAATTTGATGGTTCTGCGGCTATCGTTGGCAAGAATGATCTGAAGGGTGTTGTCCTTGTTAGTACAACCAAAAGAGACCCAAAACAATGAATTCTTGATTCTGGTTGCACTTTCCACATACGTCCCATTAAAGAATAATTTTCTAAATTTGTTGACTTCAATGGAGGACAAATTTAGGTGGGAAATGACATGAGCTGTCAAATTAAAGGGGTTGAAAAATTAAGATTGGTGTTAAATAACAACTATATACTTGAGTTGAATAATACTAGATATGTACCTTAACTTAAAAGAAATCTATTTTCTTTGGATGAATTAGATAATAAATACAATATATTGATTCACAACAGCCTTATAAAACTGAATTATGATAATCAAGATGTAATCTTCCCTCCTAATATAAATGGAATATACACTGTTTATGCCAACCCTATAGTAGGTCATAGCTCTGCAACTGTAAATTCTACTTCTGACAAGTATTTAAATTGGCATAAAAGATTTGACCACATTTTTGAAAGGGGACTGATCATTTTAAATAAACTTTGATGCATTGGAAATGATAATATTGAAAAGCAGGATTTTTGTGAAGATTGTGTTATTGGAAAACAGAAAAGATTAGGGTGCGTTCTCTTCGTATTTCTATTTTGTGTTTTGAGTTTTGAAATTCGTTTTGTGTTTTGTGTTTTTAGTGTCTGTTTTGAAATTACTGAAAATACGTTCTCTTTGTCATTTTGAAAAACAGTTTCTCAAAACAGAAAACAGAAAACGCGTTCTCTTTGCACCTTTTTAGAATATTATTTGATAATATTTTATTCAATAAATCTGATTATTCAATTAACTTTAATTTTTTAATGTTAATATATTATTAAATATATTATAAACCTGAAATTTTTTTGAATTTTGAAATATCTTTGAATCGTGAAATATTTTTTCATATATTAAAATAACATATAAATTTGTGAAATTTTTTATTAATATTATTTTATTCTAGAAATCTGATTATTCAATTAATTTTAATAGTTTAATGTTAATGTAGTATAAAATAACATATAAGTGTGAAATATTTATGCATTTTCAAAAAAAATTTCACTTTTAATAAAATAACATATACATTTCGATAATAAACACTTGTATAAAATTAAATATATTTTTTGGGATTGCATGAAATCGATAATAATTTCATTAATCCATACAAAATAAACATAGAACACATTTCAATAAATTAGAAAATTGTTGATTTTCCTTAAACAAACAAATAAATAAAATACAAAATAATGATAATTACAGTAGTACATATGAGTTTTCAGAATAAAACATTTCAGAATATTACAATTCCTTGATAAAAGTTTTTGGAGTGCTTGGTCTACTAATTTGCAATATAACCAAAAGTATTCACAGTTGCTCTACGAATACCCTTCTTATGTGCTTTAAGCATCTCGAGAAGCTCAAAACATATTCTCATCCACTCCCTTGCAGGTACAAACTCAGCCCCACGATCAGCAATTCTTCCAACAAGATCGATATAATTCTCCTGGACTTTCTCATTGCGATTCTTCAAAATTGGAGTCAGCCGAGGAAGCAAATCCTTGATTGGAGGAGTCATTTTGGTCATACCGATAACATTGACTATGGCCTTGAGAGCACCCAATATTGAGCCCAGAACTTCAGGATACTCCTCTCCCAAATACTCATATAATACAACACCAAGATGGCCCATCAATTGTTCTTCTCCACATTATTTCATAACCACAGCAATTCTAGATATTAGATCTGTTGCTTGCTGTCTCACTTTCACACTCTTGTTGTTGAGCCGCCATTTTATAGTACCACATATCTGGGGAAGGTATGGCTTCACTCTCTGTCCAAGGAAATTCACAACTGCACCTAATCCATTTAGCATAGAGAATTCCATCAATTAATAGCTCTTCCAAGCGAGCATCAATATCAGATGCCCCCAAGTTTGCAACCACTTTCTCAATCGTCTTCATGACCATCCTTCTATATGGCTCACTTTCATTTTTTAAGTCTTCAACAATTCTTCCTACTATTGGGTGCTCCCTAGTTATAGTTCACAACATCTCAAGTGTGCAACACACGTCTTGCATTATATGTAATCGTTTAGACCAAAGCTGTATGTATTGAATACCAGGAATAACATGGCCAGGTCAAGACATCCCATAGCTATATTTACTCATTTGTTGAAGGCCACTCAACAACTTTATAGTAGACTGCAAATTGTGGACATAACGATGCAAAAAAAGCAGTTTCATTTGCTAAAATTTGTAGAGTGGTGGGCACAGACAGCTTATTCAAGGTTCAGTTTATAGTCTATTTGAGATTCTCTGGTTACATGACCAATCGGTGTCATCGCCTGCATACTCTATAGAACTGTTTACCGGCATGACCATGTTCCAAATGTACATGGCAACACCCTCAAGTTTCAAGCAACACCCTCAAGTTTCGAGAAATTTCTTTTAAATATTCAACCATTTCATATTTTTCTGAAATTCCGCCATTGTTGTTTCCATTATTCATAAATTTTGACCCAAAACAATCCAGAGAGCAGGTGCATCTTCGCTGAACAAGGATGACTCATGTAGCATGCATGCACATATTCACAAGTGTGATTATGCAGAAAATGCAAATGCGAAATGGATTTCAATATGTATATATAATTCAAAAACTAATATTGAAATAAGAACACTGCAGAAAGTGAGAAAGAATCAACTCCCAAAATGCATAAAAATGAAGAACTGACTTCAAATCAACGGCTACTCCCTTCTTTTTGTTTCCTTTTTAATATCCCTTCCTTACTGGGAAAACCAATCGGAACAAATGGCACTAAAAAGATAGCACCCAGTACCTGCACCAAAACGGCGCCAGCATCATCACCAAAAAGAATGCAAGATCCTCTATCCGTCCAATCAACATGGCGAGAAAGAGCATCAGCCCCGATTACAAGAACATTTTTAAAGCCACCCCCTACAATATACAGCAACAGGATTTCAATTCTGATTACTCTTGGAATCCAAATGCTAGTTCAAATTATACAGTTAAAGATCTCTTAAACATGGACTATACATTATATGAGCTCATAGCACAAATGTGAAGCAAATTAAGCACTAAGAGTCATAATAATGCTTGACAAACTCGACAAAAAATGAAGAATATAAGTAGAAAACTAGCCAAAACAGTAGGGCTGTAGTTTAAAGATGCACGTGACTTGATAAAATGAAAAATGCATCACTTGATTTTTAACATGGAGACAAAGCAACGATATAATTGTGCCAAAAGCATACATGAGATTCCAATGCTATGATTTCTCCATCCTACACAGCCAACTTCACCCAGTACAATTCATTAGGGGTGGGCAAAAACCCGACCAACCCAACCCAAACCAATCGGTTTGGGTCGATTTTTTAAGTTCAATTGGGTTGGGTTGGGTTGAAAAATTGAATTTAAGGTTGGGTTGGGTTGGGTTATGAATTAAAACTCAACTCGACCCGACCCAACCCGATGAATTAAAAAAATTAATATCTAAGATAAAAAAAATAAATTAAATAGGCATAATAGTAAAGATAAAATAATGACTTATAATATATAAATGTCAATTTTCTTCACAAAGACCGATTCACATGAACACTATTTAAAATGCAATGTCATTTGACGTTAAAATAAAAATTAAAGACGTAATAATGAAGTCATTGAAGTGATTGAATTTCAAAAAATTGTAAAAAAGAAAATGCTTCTTAAATTTTAAACTTATTTATACATTATTTTTAAAAAGAATTCCTTATATGTGTGTTTAAAAAGCGTAGATTTTCAAGTAATTTCAAATTCTAAAAAATTATCCGAATTTAACAAATAAATCGAGTCTAACTTTGATTGGGCCGAAACCCAAACCCAACCCAAACCGATCAAAATTGGTTTGGGTTGGGTTGGGTTTAAATCAATAATTGGGTTGGATTGGGTTGATTTTTTTTATCAAACCGACCAAGTTGGGTTGGGTTTGAGTTGGAAAAAAAACCGACCCAACCCAACCTACGCCCACCCCTACAATTCATACTAACAGCACTTGAGAGATTCCTATCCTTTAGTCCACCTCAACTAAAAATCTATGTCCTTATTCGTTAAGGGGAAAAGAAATTAATTTCGTTATATTTTATCTTCAACACACTTCATCATCTTCATGACACCAGATTAATCTTTTCGTCAAATGCCTAACAATCAAATTTTCATAAATGGATGGTAATAAAACTTGAACAAAGAAGTTTTGTCAAGATCTACCCCTTTGTCAAGATCAGCAACACCAAAACCTCTTAGAAAGGCTGCCAAGATCGTTCCTTATCAAACTGAGGAAGCAAACAAATACAACAAGAACACATAGACGAAGATCAAGTTAAGGAACGATCTTGTAAGCTTTCAGCTTGTCAATCCATGAAATAAATGAATTCTTAGAATTCCTGAATCCCAGAAATCCGTGTTCCTTACTCTTGTTCATGGTATCCAATAAGCATTCCAAGCTAAAGCCAAGAATGGTATTGGAAAACCACCAAAGCCCGACATCCTCCAGTTTAGTAGGTGTTAATCCATTCTCCTGCACAATTTCATCCCAAACCTTCCCTTTATCCTTCATCATCTCCTGCCATGTCAGATTCTGCCCCTCCTCAAATTCTCCATATTCCACCCCGAATTGCTCAGCCAATACCCTCCAGAAATGTTTCCACTTGAAAACATCCCCATTGCTGATATTGAAGTGCACCCTTCGCCAAGTGCCCGCCTTCAGCGAGTAAATCTCGACCTCTGCAGGAACCTTGCAAGCAAAATCAATAGTTTTATGGTACACCAACCTCACAACCTTGATATCGCAATTGGTAGCACCATCAACCAAAATCAGCCAAAATCACTGCCAAAATATTGTAAACCGTCGACCATGTTGTGCGCCACCAGCAACCACTGCCAAAATCAACACCACCACCACCATCAACTATCGACATCGACATCGACATCGCCACCACCAACCACTGCGAAAATCAACACAATCCACCACCACATCACCATTGTCGACCGTATTTTGGGCCACCATCAACCACTGCCAAAATCAACCAAAATCAACACCACCACCACCACCACTACCACTACCACCATCAACCACCAACCACTGCAGTAAAAACTCCCAAAATATTGTTCGAAAAGAGAGAATTGAAAATGGGTCGCGACGCTACGTTCTCAGTAGCGTCCCCTCCCTACGCCGGAGCCTCCCCACGTCGGAGCTTTCGTCGCCGGTTGCATTGTTTGCTCCCCACGCCGGCGTCGAGAAGAGAGGATCCGGCTGTGGAGAAGAGAGAAGGGGAAGACGGGAATGGGTGAGAGAAGAGAAGTGGAAGTTTTCTCTCTCCTGTTTCGCGTTTCGCGTGTTTTGCCATTTTTCCATGTTTTTAACGCAAAATGCCCGAAACGGCTTTTCACCGTTTTGTGTTTTCTTCAATATTTTTTTTGGTGTTTTCGAAAACCCGTTTTTGAAAACGGGAAAGAGAACGCGTTTTCGTCATTTTGAAAAACAGAAAATAGAAAACGGCCCCAAAACGTCAAAGAGAACGCACCCTTACCTTTTAAAACTAGAATTCATAAATGCATTTCTATTTTGAACTATTTACATGCTGACCTTGGAGTCCAACTTCTGTAGATACCTTAAGTGGATTTAGGTTCTATTTACTAATAGTAGATTATTTGTCAAGAAAAATATGAACTTTTCTCTTAAGATAAAAATCTGATACTTTTCAAATATTCAAACAATGGAAATTGATGATTGAAAATCAAACTAATAGAAAAATCAAAACACTGAGAACTGATAATGGACTTGAATTTTGTAGTTTTGAATTTGATGCCCTTTGTAAAGAATCTAGAATTCTAAGGCATAGTATTGTAACATACACCTCTCAGAAAAATGGTATTACTGAAAGAATGAATGGAACTTTATTGGACAAGGTCATGTGTATGTTGAACAATTCTAGTTTTCCAAATTTGTTTTGGGAAGAAACTCTAAAAACTGCTACCTATCTTATAATAGAAGCCCATTTAGTGCTATTGTTATTCAAGTCCTTGAAAAATTGTGGTAAGGAAATACACCAGATTATAATAGACAAAGTTTTTCGTTGTATTGCCTATTCTCGTCAAAGTAAAGTTAAACTTGAACCTAGGTCCTTAAAATGTGTTCTACTGGGTTCTGGAGGGGAAACTAAAGGCTGTAAACTTTAAGTCAAAAACCAAAATGGCTTTAAGGTGATTATTAGCATAAATGTCATTTTAAATGAGAATGACATGCCCTATAATGACTTATTAGATTTGAAATATGGCGAACCTGCATTTGTTAAAGAAACCATTCTGGAAAATCAAATTAAAAATGTTGATAATCAAGATGATTTGATTGAGGTGGAGTCTACTCAATATGAAATAAATCATGATCAAATTGAGCCTGAAAATGAAATTGAATCTAACAATCCATCGCTTGCTAATTATCAACTTACAAGAGATGGAGGAAGAAGAAACTGAATACTTCTACTAGATTCAATAATGATGAATTTGTAACTCTATTTTCTGCTCTAGACTCCTAAAATTCTGAACTACCGCTTTAGAGAAAGATGTTAATTGTGCAAAATCAAAACTTTGAAAAGAAGCTATGAATGAAGAAATTGATTCTCTGATAAAAAATAAAAAATAAAAAAAATAAAACCTGGGTTTTAGTTAACAGACCTAAAGACCAAAAGATAGTAGACTGTAAATGGATTTTTAAAATCAAACAAGGGATTCTAATACAAAAAATAAGAGGTGTAAGGCTAGAATAATGTCTAAAAGGTCCACTTAAAAGAGAATGAAATGAAATATTTTCCCTAGTTACAAAGTATATCTCTATCAGAATTTGGGATAATTGCAGCCGCGGTCCCTAACCTTTGCATTTTTTGCAGACTTTACCTCAACCTTCAATTTGTACCACCCGGAGTCCCAAACCTTTCATAAATTCGCACTTGGGGTCCAAATGGATGAAAACTGTCCATTTGACCGTTAGTTGACCAGAAAAGTCAAAACGTAATGAATTTTGACCAAATAAAAAAGGGTAAATTGGTATATTTGTATTTTTCCAAATATTAATAATTAAATTAAAACAAATAAAAATCAATAAAAACAAATAACTTCATCTTCCCACCCGTCTCCAGCCTACGCCCTACAAAAAAAATCAGCCACCAACACTGGTCCGGTCGTCACCTCCAACACCAGTCACCACCACCACCAACACCGGTCACCACCACCACTTATCTTCTTCAATAACACCCACTCTTATCATTCAAAGAAAACCCACCGATCGAGTTTCTTGCTTGCCAAAACCTCATCATCCGCTTCTTCTTCCACTTGGCTCTCATGGTTAGGGAGATAAATAAAACTCGGTGCCTCCTCTTAGAATTCTAGAATATAGAGTAATTGCAGAGGGGAGATACCACAATTTCTCCCAATCTTCAATCCCAAGATTGAAATTTTCAGAAGCCCCATTAGTCAACTCCAAGATCATTAGGGTTATTGTTGATCGATTGTTGAATAGGGTTACTAGGGTTGAAATTAGGGAAGTTTCTCTTAGCTTTAGGCTCCACAGAGGGAGCGGGCAGCAGCGTCATAGGCCCGAGCAACTTCCTCAGCAGAATTGAAGTGCCCAACCAGAGACGAATCTTCTTTTGTGGATCTCTGATCTCGGTGTTGGTGGTAGATGGGGATTTGGTTTGGGATAGGATGATGGGAATTTGGTGGGTAATGGTGGCGGAGATTTGGTGGGTGATGGTGGTGGCCATGGCGACATGATGGTGGTGGCCATGATTTAGGTTCCATTTTTGAGTGTCGAACGTGATTTTCTTCATTTGGTGGTGGTGGTGAGAAGAGGCAACGACGGTGGTTTTGGGAGGAGGCGGTGGTGGTGCCGGCAGTATGCCAATGGTGGTGCCAGAAGGAGAAGCTGATTGCATTTAACTGTTGATGCATGATTTTCTTCATTTAATAGTTTTTTTTCCTTTCCTTTTAGTTATTTTCTTTTAATTGTTTTCAAATAGGAAAGTTACATTTTTACCCTTTAAAAATAATCAAAATTTGGTCAAAATTAATTTTATTGGTTAACTAACGGTCAAATTGGATGATTTCCGTCCATTTGGATCCCGAGTGCGAATTTATGAAATGTTTGGGACTCCGGGTGGTACAAATTGAAGGTTGAGGTAAAGGCTACAAAAAACGCAAAGGTTAGGGACCGCGGCTGCAATTATCCCTCATAATTTTGTTAGCCTTAAGTGGTCACTTTAATTGGGGATTGGATCAGCTTGATGTTAAAACATCATTTCTCAATGGTGATCTTGATGAGATCATATACATGAATTAGCCAATGAATTTTGAAGTAAAATAAAAAAAAATGATGTAATATCCCGAACTTCACATTACACATTTGGCCAATATGATTCATATGTTTCATGCTATTTACAATGTCTTGCATCAATTTTCCTATTTGCTTTTCCTTAAAACGGCGCATTCGATTATTGAGGTTTTAAGATCTTTACATGGTGTTAGTCTTTGACTCCTCGACCTATATGGTGAATTTTACATTGAGCTATGATAGAAAATTAGATTAATCTAGATGTTGGAGATTGATTTGTTAAGTAATGATAATCTTGAAAAGTCTGAAATTAGTATCGACAATGTTTCAAGCTTTCTATTCGATAGGTCAAAGTCACCCTAAACCCTAGATAGGTAATCGACATATTTGGGACTTGAGGCATGAAGTAACATTATCACAATGAAATAAAATAGGTTTTATATGATGTTATAAATATTGAGGTGTGAATTGTTGAAATTGGTCGAGAATCAAACTTCGATCGAATAAGTAATTAAATGAACGGTTAAGGAATTAGCTCTATAAAATATTTTAGGATCTTAGGGCTGGTAAAATGGGTTGTAAACACATTAAAATAAGCCTAGAACACTTGATCTGTACCTGTAAGAATAGAAGTAAAAACAGATTTTTGCTACAAGAAACACATCATGCCTATTGATTAGTCTTTGTAATGGTCAATTCCTTCACTCTTAAGCATTAGACACGCCTACAACTCCTTTAAGGCTTCATATATGTGGTACATTACCCCCTAAGTTACATATAAACCCTCCAAGGATTGGTACAAAATCAGATGTTAATCATAAGAAATCGCCTCATGCTTGAATACCTCAAGTTTGGGATATTTGTCATTTTAACATCCAATTTCTTTATCCTTAAGGCATACATCACGTCTCCAATCCCTTAGTACTTCATATAAGATAGATATATGAAGTCAACATGGATCCAAATATGATAAGGGAAAAGTCAAATATTACTGCAAGAAGCCACCTACAGCTTAACACTTGTTAACTTGGCTGCATCCCACATTTTCTTAATCTTTAACCAAGAGTCACGCCCCAAGCCCATTTAAGACTCTTTATACACCTCTTACCAACATGTTTAGCCTTTCAAGTTATCCCCAATTGACTGTCAATTGAAAGAGAGAGAAAAACAAACAGAGAGAAGCAGAAACAATGAGCTGAAAACTGAATTTCTGGATAGGTAAGTTTAGCTCACGGTTTTGAAGTTTGTTTTCATTGTCTTTGAAGGTGTTATGATCTCTTGAGCCTCTTAAATTACTTAATATTATGTTGGGGTTGGCGTTTGGGATGTTATTATGGAACAAAGAGAGAAATTTTTTGGAGAAATATCGAGTGAAACAAGGATAGAAATTGCACAATTGCTGGATTCTGCCTATTCAACCTTTGATGTTGGATAATACCTTGAGTATAACTTGTATTTATTGATAGGGATGTTTTTATATATGAGTTATAAGTATATAAATGATCTTTAATAGGTTAGAATCTGTTGACCTCAAAAATTGCACCTATGAGCTGTCAACAGATCCCAGGGCCTCTCACGTCCGGTTTAGCCTTTGTTCCTGCACACTAGGACAAATCGTCAGTTGCACGTGGCCTTCTCCAAAGATGGGGGGGAGCCGGCCGCGCGCACTCCGACGATCAAGTCAGTTGGAGTGGAAATATATGAGTGTGGGAAGGCTAAAACGTGAGCCTCCAAGAAGTATAAGGGGGTCGGCCTTGGGGAGAACAGTAAGATATAAAAAGAATTGCTAAGTAGTATTGAGAAGTCAATTTAGCATTACCTTCAAATGACACAATGTGTGAGCTTATATAGTAAGATAGGGTGAGTAAGAACCGTTGGATGACTGGACACGTGGCCTTATCTCAACGGCTGAACTTCTTGTCATAGACTTCAGTGCATTTAATGCTCTGACATCCTATGTTTGAACTCTGACACGCGGGATTGGTGCAGCCGTAATTGCAGCGTGTTGTCACATCATCCACTTGGCAGAAGATCTTTTCCACAAGATCTTCTATAGGAGAGCCATACTGCCTACTGTTCACGTGGCATGAGTTCGGTCCCCGCACAGGAGTTCGGTCCCAAGAGGCTCGTCCATGGAGGTTCGACACTGTGGGTTCGTCCTCACCAGTTCGACATGGAGGGTTCGAATGTACGGCAGACTGTGGATTCGGCCACGTGCTGTATGTGGGGCCATTTGGGATTGCCCGTAACAACTAGTCCCCGAAGTCCATGTATGATTATTCATATAGTGCGTGGACTTGAAGTAAAGAAGGAAAAGAAAGGTGGCCGTAACAACTAGTCCCCAAAGTCCATGTATGATTATTCATATAGTGCGTGGACTTGAAGGCCTGATCGTGATGTCAATGGAAGGAGTGCCTGTTGTTGACGAGGCGAAGCCATGAAGGCGAGCCTTTTGTTGAAGAGGCGAAGCCATGAAGGCGACCCTGTTGAATAAGAGGCGAGGCCATGAAGGCGAGCCCGTTGTTGACGAGGCGAAGCCATGAAGGCGACCCTGTTGAATAAGAGGCGAGGCCATGAAGGCGAGCCCGTTGTTGACGAGGCGAAGCCATGAAGGCGAGCCTGTTGTTGGCGAGGCGAAGCCATGAAGGCGACCCTGTTGAATAAGAGGCGAAGCCATGAAGGCGACCCTGTTGAATAAGAGGCGAAGCCATGAAGGCGACCCTGTTGAATAAGAGGCGAGGCCATGAAGACGAGCCCGTTGTTGACGAGGCGAAGCCATGAAGGCGAGCCTGTTGTTGACGAGGCGAAGCCATGAAGGCGAGCCTTTTGTTGAAGAGGCAAAGCCATGAAGGCGACCCCGTTGTTGACGAGGCGAAGCCATGAAGGCGAGCCTGTTGTTGACGAGGCGAAGCCATGAAGGCGAGCCTTTTGTTGAAGAGGCGAAGCCATGAAGGCGACCCTGTTGAATAAGAGGCGAGGCCATGAAGGCGAGCTCGTTGTTGACGAGGCAAAGCCATGAAGGCGAGCCTGTTTGATTTTGTCGTTGACGCTGGTTCCCAAGGTGCTGAGGTAATTACGGCGAGGGCAGTTATCTTTTTCGTATTACGCAAACATTTAATGCGTGATAATGATTATTGGGGACAGCTGGCGTATTGACTCGAGTCCTTTGTGCGTGCGTTGCACGCGTTGATCATGGCCTTTGATTCAAAAATAGTGATAGCGCCTTTTCATTTCAACGTCCCTGATGCAGGGACAGGTGTAAGGCTTGGATTAAGACCAGGGCTAATCCAATGGCTGGGATGAGATTCCATTTCGTATAAAAAGGCCTTTCTTCTTCATTTTAACGCTTTTTACTTCGCGAGAAAAATTTCAAAGTGTTGGAGGTTCTTCCTTTCTGCCCTTGCGATTCTTCATCCGGCCATTGCTCTTCTTTGCCAGAACCGGTTCTTCTCTTAGCTTTGTCAACGTAAGTGTTGTGCCTAGATTTCTTTCTTCTTTTGACGCAGAGAGGCCAAGAAATGGCATCGTCTTCAGGAAATAGGGGGGTTGGGGGTTCTTTGGAAGATGAGGAGATTGCCTCTTTGTATGCTGAGGTTGGAATGTCCCCACCCCATTCCTACTGCCAGAATAATGGACGCGATGGGGGGACCCCATAGTGTTGCAATGATGCCGGAGGGGCCTGTAAAAACTATAGGATGAAGTGGGGGACGTCTGAATGGGCTTCGAATGTTGAGGCGAGTGAGCTCGAGACATATAGGGAGAGGTATAGGATCCCTGAAACCATAGAGATGTTTGTACCGACCCCTGATGAACGGGCCTGCTATCCTAGGGAGGGGTGTGTAGCGGTGAGCGAAGCCATCTTGGCGGGGGGGTTGAGGTTGCCTCTGCACCCTTTTTTTCGATATATTCTTAGGCAGTATAACCTGGCTCCGACCCAACTCGTACCGAATGCATGGAGCCAGATGGCAGGGGCCTTCCTTTTGTGGAAGGAGGTCACCATTGGCGAGGATATGCCTCCCCACGTCTTTCAAACTCTTTTTCAGCCTCGAACCTCGAGTGGGGGCGATTCGTGCAGGGGGTGGTATTGTATTAACCCCTGGGGTTCGCACTCCCCCTTCATCTGGGGCACTCCTTCAATTAAGAACTGGAAGTCCTCTTGGTTCTGGATAAGGGGTCGCTGGCAGACAGTGGAGGGGGATGCAGTCCCAGAGATAACCGTGCCGACCCATTACCATGAGTATAGTGAGTGTAGTCCATGGATATTTATTTGTTTTGTTACCTTGTATACTTTGGTGTTTCTGATTCCAGAGCTTTTTAGTTCCTGCAGATCGGTTCGAACTAGAACCTTGCGAGTGGGCGGTGGTGAGGGCCATATACGAACTGCCTTCGGAGAAGAGGGACTTTAAGAACGTTATAGCCAAGCGAGCCCCATTCGTGACACATTTGCTGATGTCGACCCGTGGTAAGCTCCGACCCTATTGTACATTCCAAGCCGTATTATGATGAATTTTTCTAACTTGCATGTGGTTCGGATGCAGAACAACACTTGAACAAAGAGTATGTGAAACCGGACATGTTTCACATGCGACGTCTGGCCGAGGCGAAGAATAAGAAGCCTCTGAGCTCCAGTTCGTCCACATATAAGAACCAACGGGACGAACTCAACCGCCTGTCTAAGGCTCGTCCACCTCCTCCCCCAGAAAAGAAAGTGGAGGATAAGGGGAAAAGTAAGGCTGAACCTTCAGAAGGGGGGGTCCCAAGAAGAGGCGGTTGGTCTTGACCAAGAATAAGGGTCCTCCTCCTCCTTCACGGCAAACTTCAATAGAGGAGTCCCTGCGGGAGCCCATAAACGTGAAGCCATTGAACTCTTTGCCTGTGATTGACGTTGATGAAGGCAATGAGGAGGAGGCTGGGCTGGTTAGGAAGAAACGGGGGCGCCAGACTAGGATGGAGGGTCCTACAGAGTTTAAGGCTCGAGATTTTCTCGATGGCCGAACTGATGAGATTGCCCCCGAGGCGTTGGAGATGCTACCGGCCGAAGCCCAAGCAGCAGCTAGGATCAATTACAAGTATTGGACTGATAAATATGCATCATATGCTGAGACCTGCGAATTCACTGATATGCTGGAGGCTGGACTGGCAATGCAGGCTCGGTCCCAAGGCTTCATATTTAATGCTCAAATGGATATGAAGAGGCTGCAGGACCGGAACCGTCAGCTGGAGGAGAGGGCTGCCAATGCTGAGTCGGAAGCTGCAAAACTTAAGGCAGAGGCCTCGACGGCAGATGAGGTCATTGAAGCCTTCAGGGCCAAGCAGGAGGAGTTGGAGGCCAAGGTTGGGCAAGTCTCCTATGAAAATGATGAATTTAAAGAGGAGGTTCACCTGTGCAAGTCTGAAGTTAATGCACTTACGAAGCGAGTGGAGAACTCGGATAATTTACAGAAGATTGCTTCGACAGCACTGGAGGTGACCAACGAAGATAGGACGGCTCTGAGGGCCCAAGTGACCGACCTGACTGCTGAGGTTGCCAGTTTGAAGCAGCAGTTGGTTGAGGCGGGGGATGCTGCAGTGGAGAATTATGTTGCCCACTTTCACGAAACTGCAGAGTATGACGGCCTGGGCTTATACTGGAGGAACGTTGCCTATGGTGAAGTTCTTGCAAGGGTTGCAGAACTTCACCCAGAGGTGGACCTCACTGCAGTGAGGGAGGAGTTCATTCCAGTCGAACCCTCGACTCCTGCTGAGGATGTGGCTGAAGAAGTGGTGGAGGAGGTGGTGGAGGTTGGCAAGTAGTTTTGGGGGGTTCTATTTTTTTTATTATTATTTTTTTTTGAAGTAAAGTAGTTGTACTTAACTAGATTTGATATTTTCTAATGGAGCCATTCTTTGTATTTTTTCTTCTTTCTGTTGCATTGATTCGACTTTCGACATGTATGGCCTCGTTGAGTAGCTTTCGAACTGATGATAGGTAACAACTTAGATAAGTTATTAAAGAAGTCGCATGGGTTCGCCATGGGAATAGCTCAGAAGACTTGTAATATTAATTATCATGCCGAACCGTTAAATAAGGCTTGATGAATAAGACTTCGCCAGTAAATTGTTTATTAATCAATTTAAATAAGGCTTGATGAATACCGTGTGTGGTTCACAACACTCAAGCCGTGCCGAACCGTTTTTACTTGGGATTTGTAGGTTGCCGGACTTCTTAAAATAGAAGGTGCTACAAAGTGAAACGGTTCGTCTAAAAGCTCATCCAGTAAATTGCATATTAATCAATTTAAATAAGGCTTGATGAATACCGTGTGTGGTTCACAACACTCAAGCCGTGCTGAACCGTTTTTACTTGGGATTTGTAGGTTGCCGGACTTCTTAAAATAGAAGGTGCTACAAAGTGAAACGGTTCGTCTAAAAGCTCATCCAGTAAATTGCATATTAATCAATTTAAATAAGGCTTGATGAATACCGTGTGTGGTTCACAACACTCAAGCCGTGCCGAACCGTTTTTACTTGGGATTTGTAGGTTGCCGGACTTCTTAAAATAGAAGGTGCTACAAAATGAAACGGTTCGTCTAAAAGCTCATCCAGTAAATTGCATATTAATCAATTTAAATAAGGCTTGATGAATACCGTGTGTGGTTCACAACACTCAAGCCGTGCCGAACCGTTTTTACTTGGGATTTGTAGGATGCCGGACTTCTTAAAATAGAAGGTGCTACAAAGTGAAACGGTTCGTCGAATAGCTCATCCAGTAAATTGTATATTAACCAATTTAAATAAGGCTTGATGAATACCGTGTGTGGTTCACAACACTCAAGCCGTGCCGAACCGTTTTTACTTGGGATTTGTAGGTTGTCGGACTTCTTAAAATAGAAGGTGCTACAAAGTGAAACGGTTCGTCTAAAAGCTCATCCAGTAAATTGTTTATTAACCAATTTAAATAAGGCTTGATGAATACCGTGTGTGGTTCACAACACTCAAGCCGTGCCGAACCGTTTTTACTTGGGATTTGTAGGATGCCGGACTTCTTAAAATAGAAGGTGCTACAAAGTGAAACGGTTCGTCGAATAGCTCATCCAGTAAATTGTATATTAACCAATTTAAATAAGGCTTGATGAATACCGTGTGTGGTTCACAACACTCAAGCCGTGCCGAACCATTTTTACTTGGGATTTGTAGGATGCCGGACTTCTTAAAATAGAAGGTGCTACAAAGTGAAACGGTTCGTCGAATAGCTCATCCAGTAAATTGTATATTAACCAATTTAAATAAGGCTTGATGAATACCGTGTGTGGTTCACAACACTCAAGCCGTGCCGAACCGTTTTTACTTGGGATTTGTAGGTTGCCGGACTTCTTAAAATAGAAGGTGCTACAAAGTGAAACGGTTCGTCTAAAAGCTCATCCAGTAAATTGTTTATTAACCAATTTAAATAAGGCTTGATGAATACCGTGTGTGGTTCACAACGCTCAAGCCGTGCCGAACCCTTTTTACTTAGGATTTGTAGGTTGCCGGACTTCTTAAAATAGAAGGTGCTACAAAGTGAAACGGTTCGTCTAAAAGCTCATCCAGTATATTGTTTATTAACCAATTTAAATAAGGCTTGATGAATACCGTGTGTGGTTCACAACACTCAAGCCGTGCCGAACCGTTTTTACTTGAGATTTGTAGGATGCCGGACTTTTTAAAATAGAAGGTGCTACAAAGTGAAACGGTTCGTCGAATAGAGTTCACAACAGTTGAAGCAATCAAAACGGCAAAGCTCCATTCCATAAGTGAGAAAGTAAACACAAAATAGAGGAGGCTATGAACATATGCCTTGATAACTGGACAGTGAAGAAAAGAGGATTACTGATAGTAGACCCTTAGGTGCTCAACATTCCAGGGGTGGGGCTGCAACTTCCCATCAAGAGTTTCGATCCTAAAAGTACCTGCCCTGATCTCTTCGGTTATACGGTAGGGGCCTTCCCAATTTGGGCCAAGGGTTCCGACGCCGGGGTCCTTAGAATTTAGGAAAACTCTTCTCAGCACGAGGTCGCCCCTTCTGAAAGATCGCTTTTTCACTTTCTTGTTATAATACTTCGTCATCTTCCTTTGATAAGTGGCGAGCCTAACCTGTGAGGCGTCCCTTCTTTCCCCAAGAAAATACAGCTCGCATCGCCTGATTTTCTCGTTGGAGATCTCATTGAACTGTAAGCGACGAGGCGATGGCAACCCTACCTCAACGGGACTCATCGCTTCTGCACCATATGCCATGGAGAAAGGGGTTTCACCCGTTGCAGTCTTGCTGGTGGTGCGTATCGCCCATAATACATGGGGTAGTTCGTCCACCCACGCCCCCTTCGATGCGTCAAGCTTCTTTTTCAGAATCTGCTTGATTGTTTTGTTTACAGCCTCTACCTGGCCGTTTGCTTGGGGGTGGTGTGGAGAAGAAAAATGTTTCTTGATTCCGACCTCCTCGCACATCTCCCTGACTTTCTTATTGTCGAACTGCCTTCCATTGTCCGACACGAGTGAATGGGAAATTCCGAACCGACATATGATGTTCTTCCATACAAACTTCGAAGTGTTTGCTTCGGTGATCTTTGTCAAGGGTTCGGCTTCCACCCATTTGGTGAAATAGTCTATAGCCACAATTGCATGTGAAGCACCTCCCTTGCCCTTGGGGAGCGGACCGATCAGGTCGATGCCCCATTTGGCGAAGGGCCACGGGCTAGATACAGCAGTCAACTCTTGAGATGGTTGACGTTGAATGGAGGAGAAGCGCTGGCACTTATCACATGCGCGGACGAACTGGATGGCATCCTTTTTCAGTGTTGGCCAGTAGTATCCTTGTCTGAGTATCTTATAGGCTATGGCCGGACCGGCAGTATGGTTTCCGCAGATCCCTTCGTGGACTTCCCTCAGAACATAGTTGGCCTCATCACCCCCGGTGCATCTTAGAAGGGGCATCGAAAACCCCCTTTTATACAACACTTCGTCCTGGAGCACGTAATATGCGCTCGACGCCTTAGCTTCTGGGCTTCCTCTTTATCCTCAGGGAGGGTCTGATCCTTTAGGAAGGCGACGATTGGCCGCATCCAGAGAGGGGTCCCTTCTATCCACATGACCTCTTCTCCTTTGGCTATGGACGGTTGGACGAGGTGTTCAATTGGCACCATCTTAAGGAGTTCAGAATCTTTACTGCTAGCCAACTTGGACAGGGCATCCGCATGTGTGTTTTCGGACCTTGGAATTTGCACAAGGTCGAATTTTTCAAAACGGGAAACGAGTTCTTTAACCTTCTTCAGGTAAGAAGCCATGTTTTTGTCTTTTGCCGCATAATCCTCTCTCACTTGGCTAACCACTAGCTGCGAGTCACTACTGGCGGTTAACCTTCTTATCTGCATTTCCCATGATAATTTTAAGCCCGCCAGGAGGGCTTCATATTCTGCAGCATTGTTCGAAGCCTTGAATCCGAACCTAATAGCACTGCAAAGTCTGTGTCCCTCCGGACTCAACAAAATAACCCCTGCTCCCGAACCGGTCTCACCGGATGAACCATCAGTGAAAAGGCTCCAAGTGGGGGGGTTCTGCTTCTTCAATTTCTGTATCGATTTGCAGTCCAGAGAATTCGACTACGAAATCTGCCAGTGCCTGTCCTTTCACCGAGGCCCTTGGTTTGTATGAGATGTCGAACTCACTCAACTCAATGGACCACTTCATTAGCCTTCCAGAGGCGTCCGGCTTTTGTAAGATTTGCTTGAGGGGGAGGGTCGTCAACACACGGATGCTATGGGCCTGAAAGTAAGGCCTCAACTTTCTGCAGGCGGTCATAAGTGAAAAGGCGAGCTTTTCCATGTCTGAATATCGAGATTCTGCAGGGGTGAAAGCCTTGCTTACATAGTAGACAGGCAATTGGGTACCTTCCTCCTCCCTCACAAGAACTGAACTCACGGCGTCAGCTGATACGGCTAAGTATATTGATAGGGTTTCTCCATCTTTGGGCTTGGAGAGGAGGGGGGTTTGCCCAAGGTGCTTCTTCAGCCCTTGGAAAGCCGCTTCGCACTCCTCATTCCACTGGAACTTCTTCCCTCCTTTTAGGACTTTGAAAAAGGGAAGGCACTTATCCGTCGCCTTTGAGATGAACCGATTTAATGCAGCGAGCCGACCTGTGAGGCTTTGCACCTCTTTTAGCCTCGATCCCTCTTTGATTTACCATGTAGCCCAAGAACTTCCCGGAGGCTACACCAAAGGCGCACTTCAGTGGGTTCAGCTTCATTTGAAATTTTCTCAAAACTTCGAAGGCTTCGGTAAGATGTTCAACATGATCTTCAGTTTCGAGGCTCTTCACCAACATGTCGTCCACATAAACCTCCATTGTTTTGCCTAAAAGATTTGCAAACATGCGGTTTACTAACCTTTGGTATGTGGCCCCTGCGTTTTTCAAACCAAACGGCATCACCCGGTAGCAATAAAGACCTCGATCCGTAATGAATGAGGTGATTTCCTCGTCTGGTGGGTACATGGGGATCTGATTGTATCCGGAATAAGCGTCCATGAAGCTCAGTAGTTTGTGTCCGGCGGTGGCATCCACAAGTTGGTCAATCCTTGGAAGTGGGAAACTGTCCTTTGGGCAAGCCTGGTTTAGGTTGGAGAAGTCTATGCAGACCCTCCACTTGCCATTGTGCTTCTTTACCAGTACAGGGTTCGACACCCACTTCGGGTAGGTCGCTTCACGGATGAACCCATTGCTTACCAGCTTGTGAACCTCTTCTTTCAGGGCTTCATACCTTTCTGGGTTCAGCGTCCTCTTTTGTCGGTGTGAAGTGAATTTGGGGGGGTCGATGTTGAGGTGGTGGCAACTGACTTTGGGGTCGATGCCCACCATGTCTCCATGCTTCCATGCAAAAACATCCAAGTTTGCAAGGAGGAAGTTCTTCAATAGCCACTTCCGTTCGCTCCCCAACTCTTTCCCAACTTGCAGGACCCTAGTTGGGTCGTCAGGATCTACCTGGAAAGGCTCCAGTTCTTCGACTGGGGCAGCCTGAGAGTTGGATTCTGTAATCCTTGGATCCAAAACTGTATCCACGCTGCCTTGTTCAGGGGGGATTTCATTTATGATCGCACTTATCATTTCGACGTCTTCCCCTTCTTCAGGGGCTGACCCTTCTGCAGGGGCGTCGATCATTTCTGTGTCCAGGTATATTATGTTAGTGCTGCGGGGTTCGGATTTTCGCAGGGAGTTTAGGTAGCACTTCCTCGAACCCATCTGGTCGCCTCGTAGAGTGGCAATACCTCTGTCAGTGGGGAACTTCATGCAAAGGTGATGAATGGATGTTACAGCCCCTAATTCATTCAACGCGGGTCGCCCCAGTACTCCATGATATGCTGACCTGTGGTCCACCACCAAAAACTCCATGCGGTGGTGGGCCGTGAAGGGGGGCGTCCCCATTTCAACAGTCAACGTGATCCTGCCCCTGGGGATGATGCTATCCCCGGTGAATCCGTACAATGGGGCCGTCATAGGGGTAGGATTGAAACCGACCTGCATCTTATCAAATGCGGTGCCAAAAAGTATATTGACCGAACTCCCGTTGTCTACAAGCATACGGTTCAAGTCATTTCTGGCTATTATAGCCCTTACTACCAAGGCATCGCAGTGGGGGTAGTGGACATCAGCCGTATCTTCGTGTGTGAATGTGATTGGCAGAAGGGTGTGAGTTCCACGGTAGGACCCATTGACGGAATAACTAGTCATGGAGGAGTCTTTGGCTTCCCTGGCATAATTTCTCTGAGCGTTCCTAGATTCTCCCCCAATGTGGGGTCCTCCGATTATAGTATCTATTTCCCTGATGGGGTCCAGCCCTGCGTTGGGGTGGGCCTCTCTTTGCCTCTGTGAACTCCTTGGGCGGTCCCTAGGCCTGTCATCTCTTCGACGAGGCGATCGATCCCTTGTTTGCCTTCGTTGTTCCCCATCTCTGGGTTCGGGATCTCTCCTTTCCCTGCTGGCAGTCCTCACATTTTGGTTCGCAGGACCTCTAGCATCGCTCCGACCCGTTTGTCCCTGGTTCGGGGGCCTCGTCAAGCAGTTGCTGTCGCTGTGACCAAAAGTTCTGTGATATGTGCAATAGGGCCTATTCCTAGGTCCGTTGCCTCTTCCTCTGCCCCTTCCCCTTGAGGAGCTTGGTTGCATATCTCCACTGGGACCCACTTCCTCATATGCCAGTGAGGGTACGGCGTTTAGTGTGGCTGTTGCCAGTGCTTGGCCAGATGTAGGGGCCACAGTTTGCCCTGCTTGGGTCCATTGCTGGGTTACCAAGTGCGATACAGGGCCTCGTCTTTGTCTTTGAGTGGGTGGCAGTCCCAAAGAGGTCCTGTTGCGGTGGTCAATCAACTCCTCGTTGACTATTTCGCTCCTCATCATTTCCACAAGGGCATCATAAGTAGTGGGGTTTCTGTTTCGCACATCTCTCCAAAAGAGAGTATTCATGTTAAGTCCGCCTCTGAGTGCCGATAGGGCCTCCCTATCCGTTACCTGCTCGCAATAAGTCATTTCATCAGTGAAACGAGCCAAATAGCTCTTCAACGTTTCACCCGCCTGCTGCCTCATGTCCTGAAGCCTTTGTATGGGAGCCTCTCCTTCCTTACTAGACAGGTACTGATTTAGAAAGGCTTTCTTGAGGTCGGGCCAGCTTCTGATACTTCCTGCAGGTATGCGGTTGTACCATATTTCGGCAGAACCTGTGAGAGTGAGGTGAAATGCTCTACATTTCAACGCCGGCGTGGCTCCTCTTAGAGCCATGTGTGTCTTGTAGTTGTTGAGGTGCTTAGCCGGGTCTCCTTTACCTTCATATTTTGGAATCTTTGGGGGCACAAAATAGCTGGGGACGTGCGCATTTCTCAGCTCGCGCGAGAATGGCAAGCTGTCATCATCATCATCGAGCTCAAAGGACCTACAAGGGCTGCTGGATTCTCCCTCCTCCGCCTGATACCGAGGCGGTTGAGCGATCCCTGCCAAGTTTTGCTGGTTCGCAGCGTCCCTTCTTTCCCGCCTATTCCTAGGCTGGCGAACCTCCTGGGGCTCCTGTTGCTCTTGTCGCCTCACATTTGGAGGGGGTCGCTGGGGCCTATTCCTAGGCACTGACGTACCAATTCTGTCAAACACACTAGTAGACCTCCTTGGCTCCGGGTCTCGCGCGTATTCAGGAGGGAAGTTTTCCCCCCTTTGAAGGGGGTCTCCGCCGAGGTGGGTGTGGATGTGAGCTGAAGATGTATCCATGCCTACCTCCCTTTCCAGGGGGCTCGGTTCCCTTGCATGTTGTGCGGAAATTTCGGCCTCATCATCCTGTTGATAGGCCTCATGAGGGGGGGGTTGGTATCCAGCTTGTCCATGCATTTGTAGAAGCAGCTGCTGCATGGCTGCGTTTTGTTCTGCTGAGTTCCTCATGTTCGCTGTCATTTCTCCCACCTCCCTAACTAAGCGCGCTGTTGTACCGCCCCGCCTGTGAAGGTGATGGGGTCTGCGCATGTTAACGTTTGTTCGGAGGACCTCTTCTTCAGAGGCCTCCTGATGGCGGCTTCTGCCACGGGAGTCCCCCCGTTGGTGGCTTTGGCTATGAGAACCATAATTGCTGGAACTCATTGCTATGGCAAATTCTGAACTTGCGGTTAAAATCAGTGGGAGGGGCTTTTCCTTCGTTCCTTTTTCAAGAAACCTGAACCTTTCTCCAAGGCTAGGCTTTTGCTTCCCTTCGACTGGCTTCCACCACTATGATGTTCGTGGTTATAATGTGTGGTTTCCCACAGACGGCGCCAATCTGTTGACCTCAAAAATTGCACCTATGAGCTGTCAACAGATCCCAGGGCCTCTCACGTCCGGTTCAGCCTTTGTTCCTGCACACTAGGACAAACCATCAGTTGCACGTGGCCTTCTCCAAAGATGGGGGGGGAGCCGGCCGCGCGCACTCCGACGATCAAGTCAGTTGGAGTGGAAATATATGAGTGTGGGAAGGCTAAAACGTGAGCCTCCAAGAAGTATAAGGGGGTCGGCCTTGGGGAGAACAGTAAGATATAAAAAGAATTGCTAAGTAGTATTGAGAAGTCAATTTAGCATTACCTTCAAATGACACAATGTGTGAGCTTATATAGCAAAATAGGATGAGTAAGAACCGTTGGATGACTGGACACGTGGCCTTATCTCAACGGCTGAACTTCTTGTCATAGACTTCAGTGCATTTAATGCTCTGACATCCTATGTTTGAACTCTGACACGCGGGATTGGTGCAGCCGTAATTGCAGCGTGTTGTCACATCATCCACTTGGCAGAAGATCTTTTCCACAAGATCTTCTATAGGAGAGCCATACTGCCTACTGTTCACGTGGCATGAGTTCGGTCCCCGCACAGGAGTTCGGTCCCAAGAGGCTCGTACATGGAGGTTCGACACTGTGGGTTCGTCCTCACCAGTTCGACATGGAGGGTTCGGATGTACGGCAGACTGTGGATTCGGCCACGTGCTGTATGTGGGGCCATTTGGGATTGCCCGTAACAGAATCTAAGTTGTGGTATGTTAATCCAAGTGAAACTCTAAACAGCCATAATAAAATTCTTGATTCGGTGTACGGTAAAATGGATTGATTTTCAGGCTGTAAATTGATTACTTATGGTGAATTAATGACATATTTACCTGCACATATATTTTATATAAGTGTGGTAAAAGTTTGGAAATTGATTGATGTGATTAATGGTACAAAAAGGAGGTCGAAAATTGAACCGGGCAGCAATAGAAATTGAAAAACAGTCCATCTACAGACTTCATATAGTTCCACCTTCACATAATCACTAATAGCTTCAAAAGCTTGGGAAAATTGATTTGAATGAATGTTAGGATGTTAATGATCCAAATAAATGATGTTTATATTCATAGAACTTGAGAATAACGGGAATTATACGGCTGGTTACCTGTAGTGTTAATCTAGAATAAGTTGGCATCTAAGCTCTTAGTATGAAATTGTGTGTGTTAGGATTATCAAATTAGGGATCGTGTTTAATATTAGATGGTAATATATGTTGTTTTCGAAATTAGGTGAGAAAGGCACTTGACCTGTACCATGTAGAAAGATTACACACAAAGGCAAAAAGGCAAGTAAAAGTCCATTCACAACTATAATGTAAGAACATAGTATTTATGAGATAATAATGTTAGGACATTTACATAACTTTGATAAGAAGCTCGTTGTAAATCATATGATGGTTATGATCGTTGGGTATGTAGCTTTGGAACATATTGACATCGATATTGATTAAGCAAGTCATTCACGAGCATTTTCATGTGCATACTCGACATGTCCATGGTTAAAAAATCTAGCATGCACAACATGATTTCAAAATTGAGTTCTCACCATAAATATTTTATTGACCGCTACTAAAGCACCGAGGCATGTGAGGCATGCTTATGTGATATGTTTAGGCATAGTGGGTGATACTTCATCGGTGATTGCAAAGGTAAATAGGGATGGGCCTTTGATGATCACGAGATGGAGGATCACTCGACTGTGCCCTTGTGATGTTATGATCATTGGTACTGTCGGGTGGGATACTACTTGGGTGATCATAGGGGCAGTTAAGGGATGAGCCTCTAGTGGTCACAAGAGGATGATCCACTCGTCAGTGTTGATGTCATTTTGACCATTTGATTATTGATATTAATATTGTGCAAAGCTTTATTCGGTGCATAATAGGTAGGTCAATGGCCCAATGAAATGAAAGATTTCAAAAGAAATTATTTCGAGTTGACTTCAACGAACATTTGAATACGATGCATCTTTAGTATAGCATGATGACATATACCATTATTACTCATACTTATGACATGCATGATTTTTGTTTACTGAGCATTAGCTTATGTAGTTCATGCATTGTAGGTGAGCCTCGAACATCATAGAGGTCATGGCTAGTTGTGGAGCTCTTACGGGATTCCAGGGTTTGATGTACACGGATGACGACTTATAGGGTTATTTTGTGGACTTCAGCTGTATTATATTTTGGGGTTCCTATATTGTATATGTGTACCTTTTGAAATATCATCTTGATACTTTTATAGTATCAAAATACATATGTTGGACTATGGTTATTTGATCTTTGATTTAGATATACTGTATGAACATCATAAGTGATCTGGAATGAATATACATGGATATACTTATGATGATGCTTATTTCATTTTAAACGTTAAAAAATAATAATAAAATAATATGTCAAATATTGTGTCTAGGTCAAGTCATCAAATTCATTCCTATACAGGTTAATGTATGGTTATCTATATAAAGGGTGTGACACTGATAAAGTTTGTTTGTTGAAAAAGTTTCTTTATGGGTTAAAACAAGCCCTCAGGCAATAGTATATAAAGTTCAACTCTTATGTGTAGAAATAATTGCATCTTAGTTTTGAAACAATGTTCTTATGTGAAGAAAATACTTGAAAGGTTTTCTATGCTTGATTGTAAACTTATTTCCTTGCCTATTGCTAATCACTTTAAACTGTCTAGTGATCAGTCTCCTAAAATTGAAGATGAAATTAGAAAAATGGAAAATGTTCTTTATGACAACACTGTAGGATCCATAATATATCTTATGGTGTGCACCGGACCTGACTTAGCCATGGCATTTGTTGACATCAAAAAGTATATGAGTACTGTATCGAGTCAACTATAAGAGAAAAAATTATTTTTTCCTAACTAAATGGGTTACAAGATATTTTTTTGTCCATTTTCTTTTCTCTCTCCTTGCTTGGCGGGGAATCCTCCCCTTTATAGGAATGCATTTTATTTAAAAAGGGGATTGTGTCTTGTCAATCACTTCAACATGATGTCGAGCTTAGGTTTATGTGCCTCCGATTTTTATTGTGATTGGTTAATGAGGTCGGTTCCAATCAAATCATAAGAACATTCCTTTTCCTAGGGAATCATGACCTGCAACAAATAGATATTTGTGATAGACCATTGGTGGATAAGGGCGGTGCTAACGTCATTTTCTCCAAGTGGGCCAGATTGATTGGACATCTTGATGAGGCATAAGAAATCTGTAATCATTATATTCCTCTAGATTACGGCGGTTATCAGACCAAGCTGTCATTTTAAGAACGAACTTAATGCCGAACTGCCAAACGTATGAGATCACTGCTAAGCATATTTTTACTGAGATCGGTGGTCAACAACATTAGTATTTTAAGGAGGTTTATGGAAAACCCAGGTGAAACACACTAGATAGCTATGAATTGGATGTTAACAATACTTATAAGGTTCTTCTGACTTAGGTTTAATGTTTAAAAGAAGCAATGAAGAAATAGTTTTTAAAGGTTACACTGATTCTAACTTTGCTGGTGACTTAAATAAAAGGACATCCACATTATCTTATATTTTTACTTTGTGTGATGGATGTATTAGTTGGAAATCTCATTTGCAAAAAAATTGGTTGCTTTATCTTTTACTGAACTTGGGTATATTGCTGATTGTGATGCTATTAAAGAAATTATTTGGTTAAGGAGATTATTAAATAAAATTGGTTTTATGAATGATTCTATTAAGTGCCAAGTAAGAATCCTGTATATCATTATAGAACTAAGCATATGGATATAAAATTTCATTTTGTGATAAATATGGTTGAGAAATGCAAGATCTGTTTAGTTAAAATTTCTACAGAATCCAACCTCTCTGATTTAGGAACTAAGGTACTGCCTCTTAATAAATTTAGAAACTGCTTGAAGATTCTAAACATCAATTGAAGGTAGTTATATTTAATATATCAAGCATTATTTGTTGAAAGTTGTACTAACTTTGATTTTTTTTACCTGTCCCTAGAGTAAGTGAAGCCAACTGATGTCTAGATCTATTAGTAGATGCCAAGTAATGGTTCAACAAGGTGGAGATTGTCATCATGATTAGGCTACCTCACTATTTTACTTGGCATGTTAGGCTGTACATTATTCTTGGACTGCCTATTTTCTAAAACCGAGTTAAAGCCCATTTGGTAAAAAACGACTTTGCCTCATTTTTTAATGGGTCGTTATCTGCTGTCCATGTGGCTAATTCTCGAACTTGTATAGCATTTGTTGGTATGAATTGATACTTGAGTCCTTCGTCTTCTTCCTCTAGAGGTTTCATTTTTTCTCTGTATGAGATACAGTTTTTCTGAAAACTTGTAATTGTGATCTTCATTTTTTAATATATGTTTTTTTAGTAAGAGTGATGATTACTTTTTGTAATCTTTGTGAGATTATGAGTATTTTGGTTACCAATTATAAATAAAGAGGCTAAAGAGAACTTGAAGAAATACATTTTGTACTATTTCTTTGTTGATGTTAGTGGATTTGGAGCAATATCTCTTGGTAAATGCTCAACAGGGGATTAAGTCTCACGACTAAACGTCCAGAACCTTTTAGGGCAAAATAATTCTTGTGTTCTTGCATTTTTCTGTTTTCTGCACTTTAGCATATTTTACAATTTTTACTACCTTTAAATCTTTTCTCAATGATCTGGGTTTGACACATACAATAACAGATTATACACATAATTGTAAATAAAAAATAAAAATTCATACTTTTTAACCATACATTCCTTTAAAATTCACTATTCAATTTTTTTTCTCAAAACTATGGTCATCAAATAGGGGCTATAGTGTCATGCTGACTTTGTATAACTAAACTCTTGTTAGACAACCATTCTTTCATAAAAAAATTTCTTATAGTTATTTTCACTCAATTTTTTCTACTTTTTAATTATACATTTTTCAAAAATTTACTATTCAAAAACTCATTCTTCCCGAAAAATGATTGTCAAACAAGGGATAAAATTTTATGATGAATTCACACGGATTCTGTAAAATAGTGCATGATTATTGTAACGGATAAAAATTATGATCTTTTTGGACTCATCTAAAAATATGCATAATGGGACACAAAGATAAATGAGCTTAGGGAAAATTAAGTTGGGCCAATATTTATCAAAAACTCAAGCCATATATCCAATGGAAAAATTCGTATTTACATCATTACAAAATAAAATTTCAAATTATACTATATTACGTTAATAATCCATAAAATATTGTACAATTTGTTAAATATTTTAAGAAATCCTATATTCCAAATTTAGAACCCCAAACACTCTCATCTGACTAACTTTTTTTTAGAATTGTCCTAAGATTAAGCCTTTCATTTAATCTCTCTCCAAACTCAATACAAAATTTAAAAAGTAGAACAGGCAAAACGTACCCAATTCAATTATGTAGTCCCTCAATATGGCTGTGTAATGTCAAATATAGAAAAAAAAAACAATTGAGACCTACATCTTTCCAATTTCTGACTTTTGTTTTTGAGTTGTGTTTCACCTATTCAAAATTACTGCAACAATGATTGTGTAATGCCTGTGTGTTCGTCAGATATGATATGTGAATTTCAGATTTCATGAGGTTATATATAAAATTCCTGATTTTGGTGTCGCAGTTAGAAAAAATGGTGAATCATTGAATATATATTATGCCCACAGTAATGTGTTTTTATCGATTGCAGAAAAAATGGTAAATCATTGAATATATATGGATGATGTAAATGTTTTTATGTGTTTTCATGTATCGCATAATGAGGTTCGAAGGTGATTTATCTGTGGGGTGATTTGTGATTTTCTGGATTAGGGGATTCGTGATTTTGATTTTATTCAAATATGGTTTTATGGAATTCTGGGTTTTCTTTGATAAAGACTACAATTTTGGGATTTCGATAAAATAAAATTTGGAATTATTTGGTGGAGTAATAGAAGTTGTCCAATAAAATCAATTTATATATAGTTGCTTATTGTTTTTCGTTTTTACTTGGTAAAACGTTGTAATAATGGTATAAAAAAATGTTGGAATTGTTATGAAAATAGAGAAAAGGAGAAGAGATAATAATAATTAATAGACTTGTGTGTGTATTTTATTAAGAATCAAAGTCCTATATTTAGAGGTAAGAATCATAGATACAATAGTGATAATTTTTAGGGCTGCAGGGGTACACTTATCATTCATTAATAAGCACTAATAAACTTACCATTTACAACTCTCCATCTTGAATGACACATTACAAAATATCTAACTATTTAAAACCTTGTTTCATAAAAATTCAATGGGACCAAAAAAAAAAAATCGAATGAAGGAAAAAGAGTACAATTATTTAGAAATATTAAAAATAAATGCTGCCTCATTAAAATCTTGTTAGGAAAATTCAGTGGGATAAAATCTAAGCGAAGGAAAAATAGTACAGCTACTCACTCGATATTGATCACTAAAAAATTTTTAGTCTATACATTCCAATTTCATAAACTAATTTCTTGAATGTAGATGTCGGCAGTGCTTTTGTGAGTAAATCGGCCACATTGTCACTTGAATGCATTTGTTGGACATCAATGTCGTCATTCTTCTGAAATTCATGTGTATGAATTTTTTTTGAAGAAATATGTTTTGTTTTGTCACATTTGATGTAGCCTCATTTGAGTTGTGCAATACATGCTGCATTGTTTTCATGTAAAATTGTTGGACTATCTTTTGTTGAAGTTAACCCGCATGATACTTGGATATGATGGGTCATATTCATCAACCATACACATTCTCACCATACTTCATAGATTACAATAATTTAAAAATGATTTGAGGATATTGTTGTTAAGGAATGACTTTACAGATCTCCATGATATAGTTGTTTCTCCAAGTGTAAACACATATCCTGTTTGTGATTTAACTTTATGTGGGTAAGAGATAACATGTATCTGCATATCCTACTAAAGCAGATCGTGACTTTTGATAATAAAATAATTTCAAATCAATAGTACCCTTTAGGTAACGAAAAATACGTTTAACATCATTCCAATATTTTTAAGTTGGTGCAGAGTTATATCTTACGAGGAGATTTACAGAAAACATTATGTCAGGTCGAGTGAAATTTGCAAGATATGTTAATACTCCAATTGCACTAAGATATGGTACTCCAAAAACTTTTTCTTCATCTTCAAGTGGACGAAATTAATCATTTTTCACATCAAATGATCGAACCATAGGTGATGCCAATGGATGTGCATTATCCATATAAAAACGTTTTAAAACATTTTCTATATATGTAGATTGATGGACAAATAATGTCCGAAAATGTTCAATCTACAATTCAAGACAAAATTTGATTTTTTTCCCAAATCTTTCATTTCAAATTCATTTTTTAAATAATCAACAATTTTGTTGAGCTCTTTAAGAGTTTCAACTAAATTTAAATCATCAATATAAATGATAAGTGTGTTTTTGAACACTTATTTAATACTTAAATAAGCTAATTATTGATTAAAATGAGTGAAATTCTACTTACAATTGTGTAATTTATGCATTTGCAGGCAAAAAATCACTAAAAGGAAATAGAACAAGGTAAAAAAAGGAAAAAAAAAAAAAGAAAGAAAAAAAAAGGGAACTAAAAGCGTACAAAAATTGTGAATTGAGGACAGAGTGAAAAGGGCAGAAAGTTGGAGTATATGTGATGCAATTTCTGAAGGGCAAAATTGATATAAAAGTCAAAATCTGATGACCAAAATGTATAAGTTTATAGTTTCAGGATCTGTTTGCTCACTTTATGAAACTTTAAGAACCAAACAGCAATATTTTCTAGATTTAATATTTACCTTCATTTGGCTTTTGCTGGTTATTCTTTCTTCTTCTCTTTTCTTTTTCATTTCCTTCCTCATTCTTTCTTTCTTTCTTTCTTCATTCTTTTTCTTTTGTTTTTCTTGGTATATTTTGAAGTGAAATCAAAGAGCACAAGGAGGAACAAAGGATTTGACAAGGATTTTGAGAAAATCAACACCAAGCTTCAAAATAGGGTTTTATCTATAACTTTGATTTTTCTCAATTATTTTGTCAAATTTGTAATGAATGTTATGAATATTCTCATTTATTATGTTATATATAAACGATTTTGCTACATGTACATTCGGGATGACATCTCGGATGACATTCCCCTCACAATAGGGGGGCTCATGATTATTTTATTGGAGCGTGGGCCCCCCTTCTTGTGAGGAGGAATGTCATCCGGGATGTCATCCCGGATGTACAAATAGCAAAATTCATATATAAAATGGGCTAAGTTTATTGTGTTGTGATTTGTGGTATTTGTTTAACCTAGCTTTTAAATAATTTTAATATTTGCTCTTTGATATTAAGTTGCTTATTTTCATGTGTTTCTACTGTCGTCATTGTTGCATTTTCATTTATGAGGCCAATAGATGATTGTGTTTAGTGATTTATACTTCGTTCGAGAGAAGATTGTACATTTTAGACCAAATAATAGAAACTCTAGGTTTGTGTAGTAGATAGAGATATATCACTAACCCTAAGTGACTTATTGAGCTATTTTCACAAATATTGAATGCGGTTATTTGGTTTTAATCGACATAGAGATATAGTAAGTTAAACAATCAATTATGGTTAATTTCACTCGGAGAGGTAATTAGCTAAAATTAGAAGATCGGCTCTAACATCGTTGAGTAATTCGTTAATTGGCTTGTAGATAAATTAATTAGGCGACAGTTAAACGAAACCATGAATCCCAACAATGTTTTCCTCCAAAATTCTCAAGCGTTTGTATTTTCTTATTTTGTAGATTTTTAGTTAATCCTTTTTTTTCAAATCATATTTTATTGTGTGCTTGTTTCTTTTCGTTGTTAGAATTAAATTCATTAGAGTTGTGTAATCGAAAGTATACATTTCTCGAGGGATCAACAACCCGGATTTAAAAGGTCTACTTTATTACTTGAACGCGACCCGTGCGCTTGCCGGTTTAATATTTTAGTGAACAATAAACAACCACAATTGCAAATCTAATATTTGTTTTCTTTATGAAAACGCATGGGCATACATTGTCATTTTTATAACCCGGTTTCAACAAATATTCACTAAAGAGATTATACTGCATGTTTCCGGATTGTTTTAATCCATATAATGACCTTTGAAATTTAATTGAGAACATGGTTCTGGGCATGTATTGTTTGTTCGTGACACCTTGAGTCTTTCAAGGACTTTCATATATATGTTACCATCAAGTGAACCATACAAATATACAGTTACTGCATCCATAAGATGCATATCAAGTTTTTGTGACATAGTCAAACTAATTAATAATCTAAAAGTGATGATGTCCATTATAGGAGAATATGTTTCCTCATAATTAATTCCTGGTCTTTGTAAGAAATCTTGAGCTACTAGTCGGGTTTTGTGCCTTGTAATCTCATTATTTTCATTCTCTTTCGTACAAAAATTCATTTTTATCTGACAGGGATTACATTTTCAGGTGTTCGATCTACAAGTTCAAACACTTTTCGTTTTTCTAAGGAATTCAATCCCGGTTGTGTATTTTTTTCCATTTTCACCAATCATTTCTATCTTGACAGTCTTTCACTAACTGTGATTCAGAATCCTCATTTTGCATAATATCAAGAGTCACGTTAAAAGGTAAAATATTGTTTGTAATAACATTATTTCGTTTCCATAATTTATGAGATAACATATAATTAATTGAAATCTCATTATTTTCGGATATTTATAAATTTTTAGGAGCCATATTTTCAATATTTGATTGATCAATCTTTTCTAATGTTACTTTTTTCGAAGTTTTTAGTTAGTTTTTCTCTTGTACTTTTTTTTTCGAGGTACACAGTCTTTTGAGCCAATGGTCGATCACGTTTCTAACATATTTGAAATTCATTTGTTACACCAGATTGTCCTTCGAGGATATCATTTTTTGCTGAAATATTTTCTGCTGTTATATATAACTTTGTCACTTTTCTTGTTTCACTTTGTCACATTATCTCGATTTATTTGAGAATAGACTCTCTAGGAAAGTCCCTGTTAAATTATAGAACTTAAAGTTGTATCAGCTTAATTTGTCGAATAATCACCTTTGTGGATCTGTACTATACTAAGTTTTTGATGAGTATTTGTCATTTTTTTTTAAAAAAAATTATTCACTGTTTGTTACTTTTTAAAAAAAAAAAAAAAAACTCACTTTTTTTTATTTGATACTTTTTTAATTTCTGTCATTTTTCAAAGTGACAAACAATATTTTTTTAATAAAAAAGTGACACTTAAGTTTATACAATATTTTTTTATTTTCAAAACAATTTCATATGATTGTATAATTAGCACAAAACGTCATTACCTTTCAATATTATTATCTCTTCCTGTCATATTTTGACATTTTCGCCCTACTTTCACATTTCATTACGAAAATCATCATTCTCAATAAATAAATAAAAATGTACAATGACAAATATACTATCCTATTTAAATAAAAAGAAAGAAAAATCAAAGAACAAATTGCAATCATACGCCCAAATTTTTTTATTTGAAATTTATTTGTACTCTTTTGAAAAAATTGGAAGTATAGTTGTAATTGTTCTTTATTTTTCTTTCATTTAAATAACAGGGGTATATTCATCATTTTACAGCGTTTAATTAAAAAAATGATGATTTTCATAATGAAATGTGAAAATAAGGGTAAAAATGTCAAAAAAATAAAAGGTATGAACATATTGTGCTAATTACTCTTTTAATAATTTATTTAGACTCATTTGCATATTTTTAAAAAATTTGGGAGTGATTGCAATTTGTTCTTTAATTTTTCTTTTATGTAAATATAAGGGTATATTTGTCATTTTACACTTTTTTAAATTGTTATTTTGGATGAAAATAATGATTTTTGCAATTAAATGTGAAAATAATGGTGAAATGCTAAAAAAATATGAAAGAATAAAATGTTTTGTACAATAACATTGAAAGTTAGAAACATTTGTGCTAATTACCCTATATGATTTTTTAAAAGATCTTTAATTTTAGAGGTATTTTTGTAAGTTGCCCTTAATTATATAGGATTATATCCCATGTAATGTGGTAATTTGAGTATGTAGGTTAGGAAGATCTAAACTCTAATTAGGGTTGGAGTGACTGAATAAGTTTTCTATATATAATAAGAGGTTAGTTCCCCTTTTCTCTCCATGTGTTTATTGGTTTGACCTATTAACTGCTACTGTTTTGTGAGAAGTAAGGAAAAAATGATGTAGCTACTAATATTTACACTCTTTCTTAGGCCTATCTCTTAAACTATGCATTCAGAATCATGATTCTAGTTTATTGGCATAATTATTATTACATACAACAAAAACTTCATTAAATGTAGATTACAGCTTTCAGCAAAAGCTCACTTAGATAAGCTCAAAATTTGGACCTCTCTAAAATAACTTTTTAAAGCTTTTTTTTGTTCAAAAAATACTTGTTGACTTTCTCCAAACTACCAATATTTTAAAGTTCTATTTTAAGAGGGTTTTGCTGTTTCCACAAGCACCCTCTAATAGGGGGTGGGGTCCACGATTAAAATAATCGCAGACCCCACCCCTTATTGTGAGGGGGCTATGCACCATATTGTACCCCTAGCCCGATTCATTTTAAAAAGAGCTTTTGACCTGCAAAAAGTGCTTTTAGGTTTTGAAAAACCTTCCAATCACATTTGTTTACCATTGTCAAGTTGAAATTTACCCGGTTGTTAATTTTCCAATTAAGCTTAGCTTCAGTGAACTTTCGTTATTTTTGTAAAGCAATTTATTAATTATGATTTATGATTGTAGAAAAAAAGTAAAAAATGCAAAAAAAAAAATGATGAAAAATGTTGTTTTTCTCACTAAATTGTTGCATTCTGGAGTTCACGAGGTTGGATGTAGCACCTTATTAACCAAAAACTGAATGAATTCATGACTTCATTTTTCACGAAATTCTATCAGAAAAACAATTTCAAGTTTTATAATTTTCGATCAGCGTAAGAAACAAAATGCTCTTCAAGCACATTACTATGTATTTATACACGATGCTTCACAATTTGTCCCACAAATGCTAAATGACAGTAATGGCTAGAGGAATAAGTTCTCCCATGGAAGCAGCGTGAGATAACATAGTCTACCATTTAAAATATGACTAAATTTCAGTATCCATGGATACATTAATCCACAAAGATTTTTCAGAGGAAAACCTTCCATTTTATGCTACACAATTATGCCAGATATGGTTGATAATCAATGTGAGGCAACGATGATTCGACAATGTCATTGATTTTCACATGAAGATAGATCAATTCCAGTATAAAGACTTTGTGAAAAATAATTTTCCCTTCTTATCTATGGACACTTGAATTAGATCCATTACAATAAAATGTTTGTCATATGTTAAGAAACCTATCATACAAATATGAACAATGGCTTCAATTCCCCTTCAGTAGGAGTGGAGTAACAGGTGATTCAAACCTGCAAAAGGGTGGTGGAGAAGCAAGTGCAACGACTTTCTTCTCCACACTTGAGAGCTTCTGCTGCTTTGAAAAGACTGATAATTGGCATCAATCTCAAATCTCTATTTGCAACACAGTTCTAGCATAAGGGGGCAGAAACAACTTTTTCAAGATTCTGACTCAGTCCATTGATTGTCTGATATATTGTATCTGATTTAGGGTGAGATGTATCCATCACACTGAATTCATGAAATCCATCATTCAACTCAATTGAACTGGCCCCAGATACCTTCTGGCTGTTCGTCTTCTTCATTTGCAATCTTGCGTTAGCAACACTTCCCCAATTCCCTGCCATGGCATATATATTTGACAGCATAGAACTGCTTCCTGCATCAGTCGACTCTAATTTCACTAACCGGTTAAGCAACTCCTCTGCAATCCCCATAGCATTGTGCATTCGGCAAGCCCCTAGAAGGGCACTCCAAATAACCACATTTGGCTCAAATGGCATGTTATGTACAAGCGAAAGAGCTTCCTTAAGACAGCCCCCACGACCCAAAAGGTCAATCATACAACCATAGTGTTCGATCTCGGGAACAATTCTATAATCTCTTTCCATGGAATAGAAATAACTAACCCCCTCATCAACTAAACCTGCATGACCACAAGCAGACAATACAGCAACAAAAGTCACTTTATCAGGTGTAAATCCTTCTCGTTTCATCCTATCAAAAAATTGAAGAGCTTTGTGTCCGTGTCCATGCATGGCCAACGCATGGATCATGACATTCCAAGAAACTAAATCTTTCCTTATCATCACATCAAAAATATTTGACGCCTTGTTCAAGCTCCCGCATTTGGCATACATATCTATTAAAGCATTACATACTGAAGTACTGCATTTATAATTACCCTCCACAATAGATTTGTGAACTCTCTTCCCTAACCCATGCAAACCGGACCCTGCACTGGCAGATAAAATACTAACAAATGCCCCATCATCTGGTTTCAATCCTGCCTCCTCCATTTGATCAAACAACCCTATTGCCTCCTTTGCAAGTCCCATTTCGGCGTACCCAGATATTATTATCGTCCAGGTAATCAAATTCTTCACTGGCATCTTATCAAAAAAGATTCTAGCCGTTTCCACATCCCCTGCTTTAACATAACCCGAAACCAATGTAGACCATGAGACGACATCCCTCAATGGAATTTTTTTAAACAGCTCAAGTGCAACATTCATCTCCCCGGCCTTTACATACCCATCCAAAATAGTGTTCCAGCTCACCCTATCTCTCTCAGGCATTTCATCAAACATCTTTCTTGCCTCCGTCAACTCTCCAGCTTTCATCAACCCACTAATCATCGAATTATAAGTAACCACATCCCTCTTCTCCATTACAGTATACACCTTCTTGGCTGCTCTAATACCCATCAATCCGCACTTAGAGTAAGCATCGATTAATGAATTGGGCACGAATATATCAGAATAAAGACTACATTTTTCGACATGGGCATGAATCATTCTAACTAATTCCAACCAATCTTTCCCCGAACAGGCCTTCAAAAGAAACAGGTATGTGAAATTATCCGGCAAAACCCCAGAATTTTGCATTTCACAGTAAATCTCAAATGATTTTTCGGGCTGCGAATTCTGAACATGGGCTCTGATCAACGTATTGTACAAATGAACATTTGGATACTCTACTTGGTTAAAAACACTAATGGCAAGTGCCATTTGTCGGCATAAAGAGAAAGCAGAGACGAGTTTGGGCGCAACAAAGGGGTCTCTCTGAAGATTGTATTTGTATATAAGACCATGGACTTGCTTCAGTTGATTCAAGTCCTTGCATTTGTGGAGGTCAGCGAGTTTTTGTTCGAAAAGTCTTCGCCTAGAAAACCATGTCGGGGCTCGAATAGGCACCGGCATCTGCATTTTATTGTGTTCGGAGAAAGGTGAAGTTTTGCATATGCAGCATTGAAAATCGGCGGGCGGGAGCGGAGGGCTGTGCTTCAGCTAGAATGCGTCAGTGAGAGCACCGGATAAGGTACATGCGTCAGTGAAAATACTAATCAATCTTTAAAACTAGGGAGCCGGAGCGAGGAAATACCTCTAAATAGTCCTTTCAAAAGAGTTGATTTATAAAAATAAATTACAAAAAATTAGAAATTTGAAGAATAACATTTACACAATAATCTTTCCAAAAATACTCTTAATTTAAGATATTGCAACCAAATCATTATAATAGAAGAAGAAATACAATAAGGTACTAAACTATTTATGAATTCAAAATCGTTAAATCCAGATATTATACAAAATTTTATTGATCTAAAAATTACAACAAAAAGAGAATTAAATTATTTAAAAGAAGATTTAAAAAATTTCTTTTTAGATTATTTAGATCCAAAATTAAGATATAAAAATATTTATATAGATAATCAAGCAATTAGAATTGAAAATAATATACATAAAGAAATTATCAATCTAGAAAAAAGAATTGAAAATTTAGATATAATCATTGAAGAAAAAGTCATAACAAAAGATAGTGAATTCTATAAATTTTATTGCGATTTATTAAATATTTACGAAAATAATAAACTTTGAGATTTTGAAGACGGTCTTAGTACCCCCCACCCCCATTTTAATTGGTATCAGAGCCATAGGTCATAACATGATAATAAAAGATTTAGGAAATAGATATGTGATTAAAAAAGATAGATTTGGGATAATAATAGAAAAACCTATAATAGAGAAAGAAATCTTAAAAATCGTACTTATAAAATTAAAAGATCTACCTTTAGTTATTAGGAAGGAGATAATAGAAAAAACAGAAATTAATATAATAAGAGATCTTATGATATGGGAAACTATTATAAAAACTATAGATCAAGAAGAAGTAGCTGCTATAATAGAAAATAATATAAGTAATTATGGGAATTAAAATTAAGAAGATAGATAACTATTATAGATTAGAAGAAGAAAAATGATATAAAATATTTTATGAACCTATTCCTAATAAATCAAAAATATTAACATTAAAAATAATTAAAAAATTACCTAGAGAAATAAAAGAACAAATACTACATAAATTAAGTATAGGATCTATAAAAGATAGATATGTATATGAAATGATTAATAAAGAATTTGAAAATATTCTATATCATAGAGAAGTATATGAATCATCATGAGTAATGATAAAGTAGCTAGAAAACTTAATAATATTGTTAAAAATCTAAATAAAATACAAGAAAAAATCTCAAATATACTAGGAACACCAGGAGAAATAAATAAATCACAAGAAAAAATGTTAGGAAAACTAAAAATCGAAAAACTAGAATTAAAAGCAAAATATTTTGAAACTGTAAGAGATTATCAATTACTTGATAATGAAATAGCAATAGAAAGTCTTAATAAAATAATCAATGAAAATAAAGATAAAAAGTGCAGATTATCATATTTATTAGAAGTAAAAAGTGGGAAAATATAATGGCTTTTTCAGAATCATTTGATGAACTAAAGAAATTAATAAAATGAATTAATAAATGAAACTAAAGAATTAAAAGATGAAGTAGGAATGTTAAAAATAGAAATTAGAAAAATGAAACAAAATATGAAACCAACAGATAAAAAAGTAGATAAGGATAGAATAAAAGGACAAATGACAAGAATAGGAAAGAAACATGTAGAAACAGAAGGATATTATGAACCTGGAAGTATGGATGATAGATTTAGGAAAGAAATATTACCAATAATCCTAGAACAAGAAAAAGAAATTGAAAAATATGCAGAAGAAAAAGGAAAAAAATAAAAAAGATGATGAATGAAAAAATAGATAATCTAATAGAAAACTTTGATCAATTAAGTATGGAAGAATTAGAAAATTATGAAATATTAATGAATACTGGTGGAGGACCAACACCAGCACCAGGAAGTACAAGCAACAATCCAAAATTAGAATTTCCTGAATTAAAAGGAAGATATGCACCAATGCCACATAGACTTTATAGACAGTACTATGATAGAATTATACCACAACATAGAATAGAAAAGTATAAAGATCAATTTACCCCAAACCCAGACTACAATAAACCAATAAATCATGGAGGAGCAAAACTAGACTTAAATTGCAAATTAGATACTAAGAAAGCCTTGTTACAATGGGCAGATGCAATGATATTATTCTTTTTATATAACAAAGATGATACATGGGAATCTACGGATAGAGGAATTGACTATTTAATAGCATCATTTGAAGGAGATGTAAGAAATTGGTGGGAAGGAGTAATTGAAGATACTAAATTATTAATGAGAAGAAATATACAAACAGAAATGCAAAAAACCTCACAAGAGGGAATAAAAAAGTTAGTAGAATATATATCAAATGAATTCCTAGGAGAAAATTGGATAAAAAATTTAGAAGAAGAAGTTAGAAGAGAAAAACTAAAAGTAAGATTAGGATTGATAAACATTATGATATGTGATATATGTAAAATAAAAGAATATACATGTCAATTTAAAAATTTCTATTATACCCAATTTTATAGTAATGAAAATCAAGGACCATACTTATAAATGTATTTTGCTAAATTACCAGGAACATGGAATATATATTTTAAATAGAATATGAAATATATATAAAGGATAATCCTGTACTAGATACATTAGGAAGTAGAATAAAATTCATATTTGAAAGATTAGCAGAAATATGAAAAAATAGACAACTAATGAAAAAATCTGAAAAATTAACAAGAATCTGTTGCGAAGAAATAGAGAGACCTATTAATTGGGGTTGTGGACCAGAAAGAAAATATAAAAGAAAATTCAAACAAAAAAAGTATAAAAAATATAGACAGTTCAAAAAGAAATATCAAAAACCAAATAGGAAATATTATAAAAGAAAATATCAACCAAAAAGAAAAAAGGATAAAAAGGATAAAAAACAATGCAAATGCAAATGCTGAAATTGTGGAGAAATAGGACATATAAGTCCTGATTGTACTAAAAAGAAAGTTAGAATTTTACAACAAGAATATGAAGAAATAGAAAGTGATTTAGAAGAAATAACAGATATTAATAATTATGAAGGAGAAGAGGTTTACATATTAGAATCAGAATGAATCACGAAATAGAAGAAGCTGAAACTATAGAAGAAAAATAAGAAATAGAAAATTCTGAAGGATATGAATTAAAAGTAACATTCGATAATAATACATTTAGAAAAATAGAAAAATTATCATTAGATTTAAAATTAGGAGAATGAAAAATATTCGATAAAATATTTTGAAAAGAAAGAGTATCTATAAGTGAATATCATAAGATAGAAAAATCAATAAATATAAGAACAGTTTCAGGAAGTTATAAATTAGCATTACTAACAAAATTCACAGTTGACCAATTAATGACAAAAGTAAAAGGAAGACAAAAAGAAAAGATACAATATGTTTATGTAGCAGGAATACAATTAATGTTCAAATCACTATTTAGAGAAGGAATAGATTCACCAATAACAGTAAGTTTACATGATAGAAGAATACTAAATACTAATGATAGTCATTTAGGGACTATAGAAGGAAATTTAGCATATAAAAAATTAATATTTACATGTTATCCAAAATATTGTGTATCAATAAAAGATAAAGATTTTAATGAAGTATTAGGATTACATTTTAAAATACATAGAAAAGATTTTATGGAAGAAGGAAATCATATCATAACCATAGAATATAGAGCATTATATACATTTACTAACTCAAACTATAGAAACATTTACTCTAAAAAACCCTATATAGAAATTCACAAAAAATGTAAAGACATATTAAATATTGTAGAACCAAACAAACAACTAAACCTATTACCAGAAATATATGAATTAGAAATATCTAAAATAAAGCCAGATGTAACAGAAAAAATAGAAAATAATTCTTTAATAGAATTTAATGATGAAAAATTAAAAAGAAATAATAGTAAATCTATAATACCAAGAAAGGGCATAAGTCGAGAAATAATGGTAAAAAAGAATATAGGAAGTATGCAAATATATGGAAAATATTATAATGGAATAGAATATATAAAAGGAAAAAATATCATAATTGATACAGGAGCAGCAAACTGTCATATATCAAGAAATAGAGATAAAGGATTAACAAAAAGAAGGGTAGAGCCTTATAAATATATCAATTTTGATGTAAAAACACATACTAGTGAATTAGAAGTAAAAATACCAATAATTTTAGATGGAGAAAAAATGATAATACCATATTATGTAGATAATAGTATGGGAGATCATTACCATATATTATTTAGAATGAGTTTTTTACAAGTCTTAAATCATTATAATATTAATAAAGAAGGAATTTATATAACACATAATAATAAGACATTGTTTTATCCAAAATAATGAATAATGTAATACCATTTCCATTAGCAGTATATATACAAATTTCTATTGTATAAACTAATATAACATGTGTCTTAATAGATACAGGAAGTGATATAACTATTATAAAGACATTTTTGTTAAAAAATTGGAACAATGATAATACTATAAAAATAACAGGTGTCACGGGAATATCGACACCCATTACTAAAAATAAAGAAAATGTAGAAATCCTATTAGGAAGTAAACAAATAACTAAAAATAAAGTATACGCATATGATGTATTAGAATGTGATATATTATTAGGAAATGACTTTGTTCAACAATTCCAATATTACCAACAAAATAACTATATGATTATGTCAAAAACACCATGTGGACATCTACTAAAAATTTCATGAGAATTTAAACCAAACAGAGTTCAGCCAGCCCAGCGTGGTGAAATGACAATAAAAATACCAATAAAAACAACCGTCAAAATACAAAAAATACAAACAACAGAAAAATCAGAATTAATAGAAGAAATAATAAAAAAGATAGGAAATGTCTATAATGAAAATCCATTAGCTTATTGGAAACCTAAACATCCAAGGGCAAAAATAGAATTAACTGAAAATGTAATAATAAGAGTAAAACTAATGATGTACACTATAAAAGATACTCAAGAATTTAGAAAACAAATTGAAGAATTAAAAAATATGAAATTAATCAGAGCTAGTAATGGACCACATAGTAGTCCAGCCTTTATGGTAATGAAACACTCTAAACAAGTACGAGGAAAATCAAGAATGGTAATAAATTATAAAGAATTAAATAAATACACGAAATTTGATAGATATTTCTTACCAAATAAAGATGTTTTAATAAACCTTGCAAAAGGAAAAGAATATTATTCAAAATTTGATTGTAAGTCAGGATTTTGGCAAATCAAAATGGAAGAAAAATCAATACCATATACTGCATTTAGTACGCCTCAAGGTAAATACGAATGGATAGTTATGCCATTTGGATTAAAAAATGCACCTCAAATATTTCAAAGAAGAATGGATAATATTTTTAGAAAATATAATGATTTCTTATTGGTATACGTTGATGATATACTAATATGTTCAGAAAATAAAAATGATCATAAAAATCATATTATAAAATTCCTAAAAGAATGTCAAAAAGAAAGAATAGTTTTATCTGAAAAGAAAGCTATTATAGAAAAACCTGAGATAGAATTTCTTGGATTAATTATAGATAAAAATGGAATAAAATTACAGTCTCATATATCTAAAAAGATATAAAGTTTTCCTGATAAATTAGAATCTAAAGAACAAATACAAAAAATTTTAGGATGTTTAAATTATGCAGAAGGATTTATTGAAAATCTTTCAAAAAAGAGATATAAAATACAAATTTTATTTAGAAAAACTAATACTAAATGATGGAATGAAGAACATACAGAAATAGTTAGATTGCTTAAAAAAGAATGTAAAAATTTACCAAAATTAAGATTACCAAATGAAAAGGATAATTTGATAGTTAATACTGATGCCTCAGATAAATATTGGGCAGCAATATTAAAAACAGATTTAAATGAAATATGTAGATATTCAAGTGGAACTTTTAATCAAGCAGAAATAAATTATACTACTCATGAAAAAGAATTATTAGCAATTATTAGAGGAATAAAGAAATTTTCATTATTTTTATTATCTAAAAAATTTATTGTTGAAACTGACAATTCTCAAGTTGCAGGACTTATTAGAAATAAATTACCAATGGAACCCCAATATAGAATGTTACATAGATGGCAAGCATATTTATCATTCTATAATTTTGATATTATTCATATTAAAGGTACAAATAATTATCTTGCTGATTTTTTAAGCAGGAACATTGAATTTGGAGATGGATAATATCAAACAGATGATATCAGAAATGAAATCTGCGGCAGCCTATGCCAAAGAAGAAGCAGATGATATAAAAATTGGGATGGAGACATTAGCGCTCTTAAGTCATAATATTAAATTATTACTTGAGATCAGTGAATCCCATGCCAAGGTTACAAACGAGATGAAAGACAAAATTGATGCTCTTGAAGCACAATTAATGTCTACTAATACAAATATTACAAGGGTTGATGTCTTGGTACAATCATATGATACCAAACAGGGATACCAACAGGTACCAATGAGTGATCCACAATGCGAAAGCAGTAGTGGACCCAGCACTATCAAAAGAGATACACAAAGTCCTAGAAAGTTGACCATAAAATCCAATGATGAACATACAAGGGTTATTAGAATCAGAACTGATGAAGATGATGATACCCCTTTATCAGCAAAAGAAGAAGAATATAGATCTTTTGCCAAAATTGTTTATGAATTACAAGAAAATGACTCTTATTTCATATCTTCAGGAGATCATGTTTATCCAAGGTTACTAATTACCAATGATGCAGACCCTGTCATGGTCAAAATGGCAGCAGGCTATGGATTTTTAGATTTTATCTACCCCGAAAAATATTTAAAAGAAATTGAAAGATTTGATGAAATTTTTAAATCTGAAGTATCCAAATTTGCCAAGGGAAGGTCCATATACATAAAATTTTATTCAATCAGTCCTGAAATTGATGGAATGATATTTTATCCTGCTGAACATATTATAACAATCGGATATGTTAGTAGAGACTTTCATATCGAGGTCGGTCACAATAAAAAGCCATTACCAAAAATCACCAGATTATGGATAAAATCCCGAAAAGTTTTAGGGATGAAAGTCTTATATAAAATGGCAAAAAGCTTGTATGACAAAAAATTCAAATGTTTGTGTCAATATGAAGGATGGACTCTTCTCACCAATAATGGAAGAGAGAAATCAACAATTTTGAAAGAATACATTGAGAAATTTGACACTCATCGAATCAATGGACCTATCACAACCATACAAGAAGCATGCAGAGTAAGAGAATGCCCCACTTGCCGATAGAATTAAGATGAAAATAATAAACACGTGGAGGACAATAATTGACAAGATTTGAAGGACAATTATAGAAGGACTGTGTCCTTTATCAAAGAAGATGTAATAAAATAACAAAGGATGGAGGGCCATGAGACTCTTGATGAAAAGCACGAGGCAATAAAATATTATTAGTATGATGTAAGCAATGATGTAATTTATCTTCAGATTTGTGTATAAATAGAAGCCTTTGGGCTAATGAAAAGGGTAGAGTTGGTTGAACACTCAAACTGTGAGATAACCAAACAATTTTCTGTCTTCCATTGTAATCATATTTCAGCCTTTAGATATCAATAAAATTTCAAGTTATTTCATATCCAAATTGTCTTCAAAAGAGATCATGAGTTTCTAAACACCTCATCCCATAGATTCTTGAAAGATTGAAGAAAAATTACTTTCTTACTTTAACAGAAAGAGAGTTTTCTTTAGTTAATATCTATAATCCGAATTCAAAGAACTGACACAGTGAAGGTGGAAAGCTGGAATAACAATTATCCCGTAGAGGCAGGAGGCCATTGAAGGGAGTCATTTGCAGATCCAGAACCTGAAGGTTACTTGGTTCTAAGAATAAAGATTTGAGATCAAAACTAAGGTAAAACTATTATTTTTGTTAAATTTAGAAAGATATTTTCTGAAATCTTAAAGAATCGTTGAGATTACTTATCTGAATATTTGCATGGCTAAATTATCTAAATATTTGTATTTAATATTTATTTTATTAGCATTGTTTAGATTTATAAACATGCCAGGATATACAATTGAAGGATTAGATAACTTATTAGAAATTTTATTAGAAAAAATAAATAATATCATCTCTCAAATGGAAAGAATAGATCAATCATCGTCTGAAAAATATTATATACTTGGAGAAAATTTTGATAGATATATGAAAGATTATGTTAATCTATTAGATCAAAGGATGAATTTATATGCTAGAATCCGAGATAGAAATAATACAGGATAAAATTAAAAAACTATTCTAAAGATAAGGATATATCCTGCAATATAAAAACATATTTCATTAAGGGTAAAATAATATTTTTAATAATTAAGACCATTGTGGAAAATAGCAATAGTAAACCGACTATTTAAAAAATTACCCAGAGCCGGAGCAGCTATTTAGGGGTGTATTGAAAAATTGCAACCACGATATCAAACTTTTCACTTTTATGCAAACTTGATTCAAATCTTTACTTTGTTTCATTCATGGTACCAAACCTTGTAAAAATTCGCACCTGAAGTTCAAATGAATGAAAATTGTTAGTTTGACCATTAATTGACTAGATAATTGACTTTGACAATAATTTTAAAAGGTTAAAATGACAACTTTACATTTTTACAATCAAATAACTAAAATCAAATAATAAAAATCAAATACTTCTTCTTCTCTATCCAGGTTGTATCACTGCAACCGAAAATTGAGTGCACAAGTGAAACGGAAGCTATGAGTAAATGACATAGCTGAAATTTCTCTGCACAAGAGTTATAATTCGGCAGTGGTTGAAGTCGGTGGGTACGAGAATATGACTTGCATTAAAAAGGATTGTCAAAATTATGTTGAAAAAATGAGGCGATTAAGACTAGGTGAAGGAGATGCCGTGACAATACAATCCTACTTTTCGAAGATGCAAGCACGTTGCTCTGGATTTTACTTTTCCATGGACTTGGATGAGAAGTCACGGCTTAAGAATATTTTTTAGGCAAATAATAGGTCTAGGCAAGCTTATAAGGAGTTGGTGATATAGTGATGTTCGATATTATTTACCTTACTAATAAATACGACATGCCTTTTGCCCCCTTTGTTGGAGTAAATCATCACGGACAGTCGATACTGCTTGGATGTGGGTTGCTATCAAATGAGGATACAGATACCTTTGTTTGGCTGTTCAAAACATAGATGTTGTGCATACAGGCACGGTTAAGCTCCCAATGGAATTATTACCGATCAAAATAGGGCTATGCAGAACGTAATTCAGATAGTGTTTCCAAATACGAGGCATTGATGGTGTTTGTGACACATACTGAAAAAGTTACCAGAGAAATTTGGATACCATGTTGATAAGAGCTCATTTTTTTAGTGCATACATGAATTAGTGTATGACTCCCAATTCGTCGAAGAGTTTGAGAGAGGTTGGAGAGCGATTATTGATACGTATAACTTATATGACAATAAGTAGTTGTCTGGTTTGTATAAGAACAGAGGTCGATGGGTGCCATGCTATTTGAAAATGACTTTCTGGGCAAGGATGTCAACTACTCAATGGGTATGTGCATTCTAAGATATCGTTGAAACAATTCGTAGAACAATACAAACAAGCATTCCGGAGTAAGGTGGAGAAGGAGTTCCAGGCATATTTCAAGTCTTATTCGCAGATGGTGCGTGTGTGACCAAATATGAAATAGAAAATCAATTTCAGGCAGTTTATACCATATCCAAGTTTCGGGAATTTCAGGATGAGATAACTGGGAAGGTCTACTGTGATGTGATAAGTACATCTGATGGATATTCAAGGAAGACGTACGAAATCGAGGAGGATGTCATGTACGAAGGGAAAGTCAGGAAGAAAAAATTTACGGTGTTGTTTCGTGCAACAGAGTGCGATATTATTTGCAATTGTTATCTCTTTGAGTTTCGAGGAATTCTGTGCAGACATGCCATACCTGTGTTCTTGCGTAATAGTGTAACATCATTACTAAATAGGTACATATTGAGGAGATGAAGGCGAGATATTTGTAGAGCTCATACGCGGGTTGCAGTGAACTATGACGGTTTGGTTAGCACTCCTAGCTAGTTGAGGTATGACAAACTATGTGCAGACTTTGTTACGTTGGCAAACATAGCAGCAGATGATGAGGAGTGATGTCGTGCGATAGCAAATTGGATTCGATTACAATCTAAAGAGATAATGTCTACCAAGTTGATTTCTCATAGTAATAGCACGTCTCTGTCGAGTTTGCATTTAGGATCCCAATCTAGAGCGTCACGGGATACAGGTATTGGAAGTATTCAAGATCCTAAATGCTCGAAAATGAAGGGCGTGCCGAAAAAACTTCGTAGGAAAAGCTCATTGGAATTAAGTTCAAAGGTATTATGTTTGCAATATGTTTTTCCATGCCTTCATTTTCAAAGCAAAATTTATAACATTATTCTATCGTGCAGGCAGTATCATCTTCAGGTAGAGGACGTAAATCGAGATCAAGGAATAACAATCTTCGGCAGGATGCACTAGTCGTCCAGACACCCCAGATAGCAGAATATTTCATGCCAACCCCCTTCTCATATTCACAACTTATATTGATAAGTGAATAAATATTTTTTTTTGGTTACGATGCATGGCCACAATGTGTACTTATATTTTCGTTTCATGTAGGATGATGACGACAGTCATGCAGTTACAAAACCCTTGACAGCTTCAAATTTTATTGCTCCATCAACATCAAATATTGTACTTAATTACTCAGGTAATTAAATGTTTCGCATGTTTACATTGCACTTTTTTTTATAATGTTATTGACCCTATACTTTTTACAGTAGGTACTGCAATCCCATTCCAACCACTGATGCCATCCCCTCAGAGTACCATCACAGGTTTAACACAATGCCACCCAGTCCATACTTCCTGATGCATTTGTAATGCAAACACATGGTTCATCAATAGGACCATTATTCACACCTAGTACTGAATATCAATAGGGGGATGTATGAAATGCAAACAAGTTATGTTGTCATGAACTAAGATTTTGTTTTCTGTTGATGATTGTTGCATACCATGAAAATTGATGATTATTCAATTTGACAATCATCTCATCATGCTCAAGGATAATGAATTTAAATTTGATTCTATTTTGCTTTTCAGTGATTTTTTGTACCAGCAGGTTGATATGGTATGTTGATATGCACTTAGTTGGGGAACAGTCGGTGGAACTCACATAAAGGGCGTTGACTCCAAATCTTGGTCCATTTAACCACTTCACAACACACTTTCTGTAAGTTTTCGAACCATCAACTCACTTCACAAATTATGCACATAATTCCGTAATAAGTAATAACCACTACTCGACTCTCTTCTTGTCTACCATAACACTTGAATGTGTTGCAGTTGACACAAAACCTCAAAATTCATAAACAATTAACATTGCCATTTTTTTTCTCATAAGAACGTCCATTAATATTGCAAATATTTCACAAAGTTAAGATAAGACAACATTGCCCCGTACACAAACATATATTCTGCACGTTCATTTAAGATTTGCTACAAATTTAACATATTTCGAGACCCTAGATAAACACTTGAAATCTTCATGCATAAACATACTACACACTAATACGTAGAAATAGTTAATGCAGCCTCCCAATACATCGGATTTCAGATAAAATCTTCCGAAACTCGTTTTCCCTTTCGCATATTAATGTTCAAGGTAATCTCCAAGTCGTTCTCCTCCGTCAACTTAACAAGCAATTTCAGCATATGTGACAAACCATCGACATTTTCAGCTTCGTTTGCAATGCCTCTTGATTCACTGTCAACTGACATTTTTCATCCGGATTATTTTTACGCCATTTGAAGAACCTACAATCGCGGGTACAACAATGAAATAATAGCCCTTTGTGTTCATTGCTCTTTTCCACTTCCATCCATTTGACGAATTCCGCACCACATTCTCTGCATCTTCTCTTTTTTGGGCATTCCGGCATCATATGTCCCGACTTTCTATAAAAATGACAAATTCCCATATTCTTGCATGCCATTGAAGTAGTCTAGTTGGACCACATAAAAGAACCACGTTAACATAACACGAATTCGTTATTGGTAATTAACATACAGTGCTCATTGTGTAAAAACAATCAACTCTGCAATCAAACCATAACAATGCTAAATAATCACGTTTCATATTTTGTACAACGCATAAATCTCACTTTGCAATCAAACCAAAACAACGCATTTAATTTTTTTTTGCAAATTCTATAAAACACTTAAATTAGTAAAGTGCAACCATACCAAAACAGGACACGGGCAATGACTATTTATCCATTAAACCCATATTGTTTGCTCAGAAAAAAAAAAAAAAAAAAAAAAAAATGGAAACCATATTGTCCGCTCGAAGCAAAATTTGCCTAATTATCGACTAAAACATTAATCTCAATTTGTCATGTTTAATTGCAGCTCTTCACCCATCTTCATTCACACATATATGAACTCAACTTACAAAACCATTAAATCACATAATCTCACACACAAAAAATGCTATAAAACGAAGAAAAGAAAAAAAAAAAAAAAAAAAAAAAAAAAAACAGAAAGGGAAATCGTGTGTGTTGCCTTCTTTTTACTTACCCAACACGAAGAAAATACTTCAGTGGTTGTCTATTGCCAAAGGAAGGGGGTGTAACGACGATGTTACTGGTTATGCGACAGCCGAAAATATTTCAGTGGTCGCCTCAAGATTTACCTTAGCTGGAGGGTTTAATTCTTAACGGGAAACCGGATGGAGAACTAGGTGAATAGTGCTGACGTTTTCCTGCAGGAGGTACGGTGGAAGGTTGCCTGAAAATGTTGAGATTTGGAGGAGAAATCGGGACGGTGCCACAGGAAAGTTCTTGGGGGAGAGGGGTTAGGTTTTTTAATCGGGTCATGAATATAGAACAAATAACCTGTTTTGGTTTAGAAAAATGCTGGCTGTACAGGCCCTATTTCACAGGGCCTGTACAGGCCAGACTCAATTTTTGGGGTGGGCCCATGTGGGGTATTTTTTTAAACAAAAAAAATCAACCACCCACCCCCCCGTATGTGAGTGCCCTATATAGGGCCTATGAAACAGGCCCTGTACAGCAAGCACTGCTGGTTTGTTTAATATTTCAAACTTTTGGTTTTTTTTCCACGTAAGTGCGGTAACCCATGTTGTCAAGATTGCGATACGTGTAGCGGAATTGTTGTAAAATTTAACTAATCAGAAGGTGAAAAATCTAAATCAAATCAATCTAAACCTGTACTAAAATCAAACCAACATAATCTGAAATTTCACCTACTCAATAGCAGTTCACTATATAACAATTATTAAAAACATGGTAGTGTAGAAGGATTAATATAGTAGGTGGCGACAAGCATCTCCAATCCATTTAGATACTAGAGTCCTCGTTAATAAGACATAAATTCTAAATTATCAAGAATTTAGTCAACTCTACTTAGGCAAACATATTAATAGTACGACACTACAGTCATTTTGCATTTGCATTGTTAAATGAATATACTTATAAACCATCGACGGGAAATATAATTGACTTTCACCTAAACAAGTAGACCTGTGAGAATATTTTCTCTAACCTAGTGAAAATTTGATTTAATTGATATTCTTTTTCAGTGCAAATTAATTTCAGAACACTGTCAATTACATATACAATTTTGGTTTCAATATCTATACTAAAAAAGTGTAATGCTATGCTTTTGTAACGCGTCACGAGAGAGATGGAAAATTTGTTGTTTCAAAAGTTTCAAGTAAATTTAAATATAGAAATTGCAAAGTGTTGTAAAAGGAAAGTTTATTAGGGTTTGTAGTGAATGACAATTATACCCCTGTAGCCCTAGAAATTATTACCATTGTATCCCTGATTCTTACCTATAAATATAGGGCTCTGGTCATTAATAAAACACACACAAAGGTATTGACTCTAACTCTCTCTTCTTCTTCTTCTCTATTTTATAACACGTTATCAGCACGAAAGTTTAATTTTCAAAGTTAATTTGGTAACATATGATTTTTTTCATGGTAGTTGCAATCACGATACAGATGCACATGATAAATCCTCACAATTGCTTTGCTGTAAATCACGTATTCAGTTTGTACCCACCATCATTGTGTCAGTTGGCAGTGTAAATCTTATATATTTTTGTGCCTCCATATTTCTTTGCATGAAATATGAATATCTCTCTCTCCCTATTAATGAATTGATATTTGTTAATCAATTTCTTCCCTCTAAACCCAACTGTGTCCGCCGTCATTGATTATTTAAAGGATGGGATTTTAATTCTCGTATATTCTTTTTTTTAAAACATAATTATCTATCACATGTGCCAAAATTAATTTGGTGACGTATGATAATTAATATTCTTTAACTTGATTAACTATTTGTGATGTTCTATTTTAAATTTTAAATCAATATTCTATCATGTTGTTACTCCTGAAGTAGCACAACTTTATAATTAATATTCCAGAAGAATATTAATAGTAAATTTGTCTATTACAAATAATTTATTGTTGCTCCTGAAGTAGCACAATATTATAATTAATATTCCAGAAGAATATTATTTGCTCCTGAAGAGCATAAATTATAATTTTTAATATTCCAGAAGAATATTGATATATTGCTCTTGAAGAACAATAATAAAATGCAATGTGCTCCCGAAGTAGCACATGTTTCGAAGAAGATGTTATTTTATATTAGTGTTTCTCCCTGAAGGAAAACACATAACTTATGTCATGTTAATTTTGACCACTTAATCAATTATTCCGTATTCTTCGAAACTAATTGTATTTTTTTATCGTGTAGTTAATCAAATGGCAAACATAACAAAACTTGAGTTTGCTGCACTTGACATATCTGGCAAAAATTATCTGTCATGGGTGCTCGATGCTGATATCCACCTTGTCTCAAAGGGTCTGGGAGAGACAATAAAAGAAGGAAACAAAGAATCCCTGCAGGATCGTGCAAAAGCACTCATCTTCCTTCGCCATCATCTTCACGATGGGTTGAAAATTGAATACCTCACTGAGAAAGATCCACATGCTCTTTGGAAAAAATTGACTGAAAGATTTGATCATCAGAGGACTATAGTTCTCCCCAAAGCCCGCTATGAGTGGATGCACCTTCGTTTGCAAGATTTCAAAACTGTAAGTGAGTACAATTCTGAACTTTTTAGAATATCTTCAAAATTGATCCTGTGTGGAGAAAAAAAAATAACTGATGGAGATATGTTGGAGAAAACTTTCTCTACCTTTCACGCCTCAAATGTGCTCCTGCAGCAGCAATATCGTGAGCGTGGTTTCAAAAAGTACTCAGAACTTATATCTTGTTTGCTTATTGCTGAACAAAATAATGAACTTCTAATGAAAAATCATGGGTTACGTCCAACTGGTTCTATACCATTGCCTGAAGCAAATGGTACTGCATTTCCTGAAGCAAATGCAATATCAAGACGTGGACGTGGACGTGGACACGGATTTGGACGTGGACGCGGACGTGCACGTGGAATAAATCATGGACGAAATAATCAACAAAGTTATCATCAGCAAGGCAACAATTTCAAAAGGCACAAAGCAAACGAAAGTAGCACACCCAAAAAGGTGCATGAAGAAAATTGTTTTAGATGTGGAATGAAAGGGCATTGGACACGTACCTGTCGTACGGCAAAACACCTTGTGGATCTTTATCAAAAATCAATCAAGGGAAAAGGAAAAGTTGAGACAAATTTCGCTAATTATGATGGTCCGATTGATGTGACTCATTTGGATGTCTCTGACTTCTTTGCCGACCCAAATCGAAATATTGACCACTTGATTGGGGGTGGTGTGATGGAAGATATAGATTAATTTATTTTCTATGCTTCTAGTATTTCACTTTATTTTAGAAATTTAGTTAGAAATATGTTTTTATTTTTCACAAAAAAAAAAAAAAAAAAAGGGAAAACTTTATTATGTATCGTCAATTTCATATTATTGAATCATGTTTACTTCTTTAAATTTATAAATTCAAATCTTTATTAAAACATGTGTATTTTATTGTATTTAAGATTGATGATGGATTGTCAAGATACTTGTTTGATAGATAGTGCAACTACACATACAATTCTTCAAGACAAAAAATATTTTTTTGGACTTAACATTAGCAAAAAATAATGTTAATACAATATCTGGTGCATCGAATATCGTTGAAGGCTCCGGAAGAGCTTGTATTATTTTACCAAATAATACTAAATTATATATATGACGATGCACTTTACTCTAGCAAATCCAGAAGAAATTTGCTTAGTTTTAAAGATATCCGCTGCAATGGATATCACATTGAGACGATGCAAGAAAAATAGTGTTGAATATCTTTGCATAATTTTCTTTATATCTGGCAAGAAGCAGATAAAAGAAAAATTTCATGCACTCCCATCTGGTATGTACTATACATTTATAAAAAATGGTTGAATCAAATAATGTCACGAACCAGAAGTTCGTTGACCCAAAAAGTTTTATACTTTGGCATGATAGACTTGGACATCCAGGAGCTATAATGATGCGCCGAATAATAAACAACTCACATGGACATCCTTTAAAGAACCAGAAGATTCTTTTACCTAATGATTATCCATGTGTAGCTTGTTCACAAGGCAAGTTAGTCATTAGACCTTCAACTACAAAGGTCAATGTTGAATCTCCAACTTTCTTGGAAAGAATTTATGGAGACATATGTGGGCCAATACACCCACCATGTGGACCATTTCGTTATTTTATGGTATTAATTGATTCTTCTACTAGATGGTCACATGTTTTGCCTACTTTCCACTAGGAATGTAGCATTTGCTAGACTACTTGCTCAAATCATAAAATTACGAGCACAATTCCCCGATTACTCAATCAAGACTATTCGTCTTGACAATGCTGGTGAATTCAGATCACAAGCATTCGATGATTATTGTATGTCAATTGGGATTACTATTGAACATTCGGTTGCGCATGTCCATACACAAAATGGTTTAGCAGAGTCGTTTATTAAACGTCTACAACTTATAGCTAGACCATTACTTATGAAAACAAAGCTACCAACTTCTGTTTGGGGACATGCCATATTACATGCTGCATCATTGGTTCGTGTTAGACCAACTGCCTATTATCAATATTCACCCTTACAACTTGCATTTGGTCATGAACCTGATATTTCTCACCTAAGGGTTTTTGGTTGTGCTGTCCAAGTCCCTATTTCACCCCCACAACGTACTAAAATGGGTCCCCAACGAAGACTTGGGATTTATGTGGGTTTTGATTCACCATCCATTATTAAGTATCTGTAACCTTTAACGGGTGATCTATTTACTGCACGTTTTGCAGACTGTCATTTTGATGAAATGACTTTCCCAATTTTGGGAGGGGAAAAACTACATTCTAAAAGACAAGGTACAATTTCTTGGAATGAAATAACTCTATCTCACTTTGATCCTCGCAGTAATCAATGTGAGCAAGAGATTGAAAAAATCATTCATTTGCAAAGAGTTGCAAATCAATTACCTGATATATTTGTTGACACGAAAAGAGTGACAAAGTCATATATACCAGCAGAAAATATTCCAGCAAAAATTGATGTCCCTGCAGGACAATCTGCTGTAGCAAACGAATCTAACATACGCCTGAAGCGTGGTCGACCAGTTGGTTCAAAAGACTCTGTACCTCGAAAAAGAAAAGTACAAGAGAAAAACCAACCAAAAACTTCGGAAGAAGTAACATTAGAAAAGATTGATCAATCAAATATTGAAAATATGGTTCCTGAAGAATCACAAGTGTCCGAAAATAATGAGATTTCAATAAATTATATATGTTATCTCATAAATTATGGGAACGAAAAAATGTTGTTATAGACAATATTTTCGCCTTTAATGTGGCTCTTGATATTATACAAAATGAGGATCATGAACCACAGTCAGTTAAAGACTGTCAAAATAGAAATGATTGGCCAAAATGGAAAGAAGCTATACAGGCGGAATTGAATTCCTTAGAGAAACGAAAAGTGTTTGGACCTGTAGTTCGAACACCTGAAAATGTAATCCCTGTAGGATACAAATGGGTTTTTGTACGAAAGAGAAATGAAAATAATGAAATTACAAGATACAAAGCTCGACTGGTAGCTCAAGGTTTCTCACAAAGACCAGGAATTGACTACGAGGAAACATATTCTCCCGTAATGGACACCATCACTTTTAGATTTTTGATTAGTTTGACTGTGTCACAGAAACTTGATATGCGCCTTATGGATGTAGTAACTGCATATTTATATGGTTCACTTGATAGTGACATATATATGAAAGTCCCTGAAGGACTTAAAGTGCTAGAAACAAATAATACATGTCCGAGAACCATGTTCTCAATTAAATTGCAAAGATCATTATATGGATTGAAACAATCCGGACGCATGTGGTATAATCGTCTTAGCGAATATTTGTTGAAGGAGGGTTATAAAAATGACGATGTCTGCCCATGTGTTTTCATAAAGAAAACAAATATTGGATTTGCAGTTGTCGCAGTTTATGTTGATGATCTAAACTTAATTGGAACTCCTGAAGAGCTCAACAAAACTGCTAATTATTTGAAAAATGAATTTGAGATGAAGGATTTAGGAAAAACCAAATTTTGTCTCGGGTTACAAATCGAACACTTCCCAGAAGGATTGTTTGTTCATCAATCTACATATACAGAAAAAGTTTTAAAACGATTTTATATGGATAATGCACATCCATTGGCATCACCTATGATTGTTCGATCACTTGATGTGAAAAAGGACCCATTTCGTCCACTTGAAGATGGAGAAAAGGTTCTTGGTCCTGAAGTACCATATCTTAGTGCAATTGGAGCATTAACATATCTTGCAAATTGCACTCGACCCGATATAGCTTTTTCTGTAAATCTCCTTGCAAGATATAGCTCTACACCAAGTCAAAGACATTGGAATGGTGTTAAACACATTTTTCGTTACCTAAAGGGTACGATTGACTTGGGATTATTTTACTCTCAAAAGTCTGGATCTACTTTAGTGGGATATGCAGATGCAGGTTATTTATCTGACCCACATAAAGCTAAATCACAAACAGGATATGTGTTTACACGTGGAGGAACAGCTATATCGTGGAGATCTGTGAAGCAATCCTTGACAGCAACATCCTCAAATCATTCTGAAATTATTGCAATCCATGAAGCAGGGCGAGAATGTGTATGGTTGAGGAACATGACCCATCATATCCAAGCATCATGCGGGTTAACTTCAACAAAAGATAGTCCAACAATTTTGTATGAAGACAATGCAGCTTGTATTGCACAACTCAAAGGAGGCTATATCAAATGCGACAGGACGAAGCATATTTCTCCAAAATTCTTTCATACACACGAACTTCAGAAGAATGGCGACATCGATATTCAACAAATTCGCTCAAGTGACAATTTGGCCGATTTATTCACAAAAGCACTGCCAACATCTACATTCAAGAAGTTAGTCCATGGGATTGGAATGCGTCAACTCAAAGATTTTTAGTGATCAATATCAGGGGGAGTAGCTGTACTCTTTTTCCTTCGCATAGGTTTTATCCCACTGGGTTTTCCTAGCAAGGTTTTAATGAGGCAGCATTTATTTTTAATACTCCAAAATAACTGTACTCTTTTTCCTTCGTTTGATTTTTTTTGTCCTATTAGGTTTTTATCAAACAAGGTTTTAACGAGGCAGATATTTTGTAATGTGTCATTCAAGGGGGAGTGTTGTAAAAGGAAAGTTTATTAGGGTTTGTAGTGAATGACAATTATACCCCTGTAGCCCTAGAAATTATTACCATTGTATCCCTGATTCTTACCTATAAATATAGGGCTCTGGTCATTAATAAAACACACACAAAGGTATTGACTCTAACTCTCTCTTCTTTCTTCTTCTCTATTTTATAACACAAAGCTTATTCTTATTTTTATATGAATAAAGTTCATTTACAAAAGAGGTTGGCATCAACTCACATGCACGTGGGTCTCGCGTAAATAAAAAAAATTTAAAAAAAAAAAAAAAGTGGGACACCCCATTGTAAATATTCTGTCAACATCTTTTGTACAAGTAGCGGGGTTGTTATTAGAATAAAACTCCTTTACCAGAAAAGGTTGACATTCATTCACATGCGAGTGGATCCCGCGTGAATAAAAAAGTCCAAAAAAAGTGGTGCTCCCGATTGTGAATGCCAACTTCTTTCTGTACGAATAGCAGGGTTGATTATAATATCATCGGAACTAGAATACGGTGCATGACGTGAGAGATTGCTCTGGTCAGCAGTGGCATGATGAGAAGCACCATTATCAAGGAGTGACTTTGAATTGTTGGAAGTGGTGTTTGCAGCAAAATGAGCCCGAGGTTGCCATGGTGGTGGAGAGTTGGTTGCTGGGGGCTTGTATTGGAGGACGAGGTGGGGACCAGACGAAAAAGGGACATCTCTTGGCGGCCTATCCCTGTATTCCACAAATTTGAGAGAATCCAAGATAGGGATGTGGGGGAGGTAGGTCATTTCGAGAGAAGCTAGGCCCGACGTTAGAAGATGCGGGGGAATGATGGTTGGCATTGGGCGACGGGCGCCAGCCCGATCATTGTGACCAGAGTTTGGTGATGGATGCTAGGTGCTGCTAGTTGAGCGGAGCTGAGACTCTGCAATATTTGCTGAAGTTGGAAAGTGTGAAGGTTCATATTTTGTACCTTGAAGAGAAACTTCAAAATTCAAGAATTTTTCATGGAGTTCATCAAAGGAGATCGAGGTTTCTTGAGCTTGAATGGCTCGCTTGAGCACTTTATAGTCATCACCAAGACCAAGAAGGATTTTATCTGTAAGAACATCAACATCAATTGGTGCACCAAGGATTGCAGCTCATCAGCCCGAGCTTTCACAGTTCGGAGAAAATATGTAATACTTCAGGAACCTCCCTTGAGACATATTTTTAAGAGTGGTTTTAACTTGGCATATGCGTTGGCTAGAATTGTCCAAGCTTCTTGTGAGGTTATCGCTCGAGCAATAAATGGAATAATGGTAGGAGAAAGAGAGCCAACCAGAGCATTGAGAATCAATTGGTCTTGACAAGTCCATATAGTATGAGCAGGATTCAGCGTAGAGATGTCTGCTGTGACAGTGGAAGCTGGACAAGGTTTTGAACCGTTGATATAACCAAGTAGTACATATCCTACAAAAAAATTCGAGGGTTGAAATCAAAGACGCTAAGACAAGGGCTGAAAGAAATGGAAGCAAGGGTTTGCGTTCAAACAAAATGAAATTTGAGTCGACAAAAAGGAAGTGCGAGGAGACGAATCTACATATTGGAATGCAAAAAAAAGGGTACATTGCGTGTATTTTACTGATCTTCCCCAACCCCAGTTGAATGTGATGGAAAACAATGCCGAAGAGGGTTTGGGAAAGAATTGACAGACTAGGAGAGGCAAACGTTGTCTAATTGAATCCATAACCAACGACAAATTCAATACTGAAATATTTTCTTAAAAATCAATTTTCAGTTTTAAATCACAGTTCATACAAGAAACAAAGCAAAAAATAATACTGAAGGAAAGTAAACTAAACTCCTATATGGTAAGTACTACTGCCTCTGGGAATCCAATGAGTTCTCGAGTTGACACCTAAGCAGATTTCAGCAACATCAGCCCTACGATTATTTACAATGGCAACTTCTCCATTGGAAATAATCTCGTCACAAGGGATCATTTTTCTTGTAGTATGGGAGAAATAATCTCCAACGAACTGGCTGCCTTCCTCTTCGCATATTCATTGGCCATGCTAATAGAATTAGTGTTGTGGCGGAGATAAAACTCTGCTAGTAGAATCTGGCGCTCTTCCAATGTTAGATCCCCATGACAACCCTTAACAAAAGAACCATCATGAACTTTCAAAAACAAATGTCATATATCTAACATTGTGAAACTAAGGGAAAAAGAAACGACAAGTTTCCATTTCATCGTGAGAACATATATGCCCAAAAAAACTGGTGAAGAAAAATATAATTTTGGAAATAATAGAGAAGTGAAAAACGTAATGCGGTGTGTAATGGCTCACGACTAATCATACAAATGCATAATCGGTAGGTTGAAGTTGATTACACGTTCTCAACACCAAAGATGGTAAAAATCGAAATTCAAGTACACTAGACTAGATTCTAAGGGAACAACTGAAGGCTCCAAATGCATCATTTGAAAAGATGAAGTATTTTCACCCTATTGCCAATCATAAAGACAAAATACTAAAGCAAAATCCACCTCACCGCACCAAAAAAATCAATAAATAAAACAAAAAGAAAGGAAACAGAATACGATACACAAGCAAAAACATCTAACTTTAGAAAGTGGTTACATCAAAACGTGTCTTGACGTGATAAGCCATAGGCTTCTTCTTCTTCTTTTTTAAAAAATTAAACAGTCTTAAGTAAAATAATATACTCGTGAAACTGAATGAAAATAGCTCCTATGATATCCAACAAGTGGTTCATAGCAAAACAAGGTTTTATCAATTAGAAGAATAAAGGTATTACCATGCGCAAATTTCTATCATAGACAGCATGGTGAATAAGAAGGCCGGCAGCAACCGAAACATTGAACGAATCTACCATGCCTCTCATTGGAATACTGCAATGCAGATCTGATAAGTCAAGAGCCTCATTGCTTATTCCCCTGGAATTCACAATTTCTCAGTGAGAAAATTCAAGATAGCTTCCAATTTTGTCTAAAGACCTCTAAATTAATGACATGGAAGGTTGTTACATTGAGCATAGAAGCAACAGATCTATAGGTTTTAGACTTTTAGCTTGCTGTTATGACCACTTTCCTAGTGTATTGTGTTGTCCATGATCACAATATGCAATTGTCTTAAGATAAAAGGAAAAAATATATAGATAGCAGAAAGTTAGAAAATAAATTTTTTTTCACCTATGTTCATTTCCAACAACAATTGCAGTTGGGCATGACCAGTCCACATCATAGAGAGAGACCTGGAGAAAGCATCAAGCATTATGTCATGCTGCAAAATGCAAAAGAGATGAAAAACGGAGTAATTAAAAGAAAATTAAATGTGCTCGTGACCAGATATCCAAAATGGATAATAATTTACCGCGCCCATCCCCAAATGGGTAGTTGCAATTCTATAACCACGTGACTTTAGAATTTCGAAGCATTCTTTGGTGGAATTCCATAGTTCAATATCCAACCATTTCTCTGCTCCCATGCTGACATGACGATTGTCTTTGTACCTGTATGTTGAACAAGGAAATAGTACAAGTGTCTACAATAGCAGAGTAAGAATTATTTCCCTGGGCTAACATAAGATATAACTATAAAAACATATCGCTCATGATGAATGATGGAGAATGCCAAAGTAACCTTCAAACAAAAAATTAAGTCGAATGCTAAGAACAACTTCATATACCCAGTAATGACAGAGAATATGATGAAGTGGAGAAATAATTGGAGTTTCTGGTAAAATGGGATCGGCGCAAGCAAAATAAGTAAATTTTTGGTTTTTGGAGGAATTTCGGGATTATCTATTTTCGACGAATTTTTAGTCAAATTCGATTGGAGACAGCCAATGAACACAGCTCAAAGGCTTTGCTTATGATGCATGGTTAATTTTGGGCAAATTCCTTAGTTTAGGCCTTCGTTTAGGCTTTTTTTTTTTTTTTTTTTTGGTAAATTTTATTTTGGCAATATCTCATTCAAATAAATTCGGATTTGAATTCCGTTTGCTAGAGGACAATCCTAAAGATTAAGAGAATCAAATTTAGTTGGTATCTCGAATTTTTCCATTTTTAGAAAAATATCTTTTTTATTATTATTTTCCGAATTTTCCTAGGCTTTTGCTATATAAAGTGTTGTAAGTCCTTTGAGGCCGGATTGTTTGATTGAAATAAAATTTTCGTGAATTATTTTCACCTTTGTGAGATTCATTCATCTTTCCTATAATCTTCTGCTACATCAGTTGGTATCAGAGCCGAAGTGGTTCCTTCACCATGCCGCCAAGGAGACGTTCAGAAGCCGTGAAGCCCCAGTAGAGGAGGTAAATAGACGTGATGAAATCGCACGGCTGCGTCAACAAGTGGAGTTGCTGACACAACAGACCACTGCACTCGCGCCACAACAACATGCGCCTGTGGTCTAATCGTTTGAGGATTCTGATGATGAAAATCCGTTTGCGCCACCTGAACAGCCTATAGATCTACCAGTCCGAAAGGCAAGGGATGGCCAGGAAGACAATAGGCGCTAAGACTCAGGATTTAAGGTTGACATTCTTATGTTTCATGGTGGGTTAAGTCCGGAAGAATTCTTGGACTAGGTGACTGCAGTGGAGGAGATCTTGGAATTTAAGGAAGTTCCTGCTGATAAATGTGTGCCTCTTGTTGCGACGAGATTTCGAGGTGAGCAGCAAACTAAAGTAACAAGATCCAGGTTATGGAATGCTAAATTAGGGTCGTGGGATAAATTAAAGAAGCATATGAAGAAGCAATTTTTGCCCTACAATTATGTTCGAACCATGTACCAACAATTACAGAATCGCGTCAAGGCCTGAAGACGGTTATTGACTATACAACAGAGATTTTTACATGTTGATTACGAGGAATGAGGTGATGAAGACGGAAGAACAGTTGGTGTCACAATATGTTGGTGGTCTTCGTCCCCAAATACAGGACACACTAAATATGTTTGATCCTATGACAGTTTCTGAGGCGCATCAACGGGCGATACAAATAGAGAAGCAGTGGGCCACACGAATATAGGTCCTTTCATTGCGAGAGGTTCTTCCAGTAATCCACATTAGCAGACAACACGTCTTGGTAATCTTAGTCAGACTGGTCCTCCTAGAATAAATCCTACTCAACAGCCAACACGTCCTAGAGGTGGTATTCGTTGTTTCGCATGCAAAGGTACGAGCCATAGACAATATGAATGTCCCAAAAATTTGCGCAGAGGACTCTTTGTTTATAAGGGGTATAGAAATTATGAAAGTCTACCTGTATTTGATAACGAAGACACAAAAAAAACAACAGAGGAGGAAGAGTTTGTTGTTGGTGATGTGGGTCAAGCGTTGGTGGTGAGACGAAGTTTTTGACTCCCCTGGAGAAAAAGGCTGACTGGTTGCGTAATAATCTCTTTCAGTCCACATGTACTGCTAGGGGAAAGATCTACAAGTTTGTTGTTGATTCTGGGAGTTGCGAGAATGTAGTAGCTGAAGAGGTCGTTAAGAAGCTGGGTTTGCAGACTGAGAAACATCCCAAATCGTATAAGTTGGCTTGGCTGAAGAGAGGTAATGACGTAGAAGTATCTCAGCGTGCTCTAATCAATTTCTCCATTGGACTTACCTACAAAGACCAAGTTTTATGTGATGTGGTAGAGATGGATGCATATATTTGTTGTTGGAGAAGCAGTGTCAATTTGATCGACATTCATGACATAACGGATACACCAACACATATAGCTTTCTGTTTGGAGGGAAGAAAATTGTGTTGCTTCCAGATAAGGGCTCAGTAAAAACAGTTGGGGATAGCACCAATTTATTGACTAGAACGAAGTTCAAGACGAAGATGGAATAATCTGGTGGAGTGTATGTGCTCGTAGGTAAGTCAGTAGACACTGAGCAGGAGGTCCCTCACAGAATTCGACCGTTGCTAGAAGAATTTCAAGAGGTCTTCCCAGAAGAGCTTCCAGATAGGTTGCCACCACTGCGGGATATTTAGCATCAAATTGACTTAGTACCTGATACTTCTTTGCCTAATCGGGCGCATTACAGGATGAGTCCTACTAAACATGAGGAGTTGCACACACAAGTGGAAGAACTTTTAGCGAAGGGACACGTCAAGGAAAGTCTTAGTCCTTGTATTGTTCCTGCTCTCCTTACACCAAAGAAAGATGGCACGTGGCGCATGTACGTGGATAGTAGAGCGATTAATAAAATTACGTTACATTTATTTCTCGCCTGGATGATTTGCTGGACTAGCTTACCGGTGCTTACGTGTTCAATAAGCTTGATTTGAATACTAGATACCATCAGATTCGTATCAGACCTGGAGATGAGTGGAAGATAGCCTTTAAAATGAGGGAAGGATTATACGAGTGGTTAGTCATGTCTTTCGGCCTTTCCAATGCGCCTAGTACTTTTATGCGGGTTATGAATCAAGCTCTTCGTCCATTCATCGGTAAATTTGTTGTATTTTATTTTGATGATATTTTGATTTATAGTGCTAGCAATGATAATCATGTTCAGAAGTTCTATTAGTCCTTCGCAGGGATCATTTTTATGCTACAATGAAGAAATGTTCATTCCTTATTGATCGTGTTGTATTTCTAGGTTATGTGGTGTTGAATGTGGGATTAGCAATTGATATATCAAAAGTGGGAGCAATAAGTCAGTGGCCACAACCCAAAACTGTTACTGAAGTGCGGAGTTTTCGTGACCTTGCTTCCTTTTATCGCAGGTTTATACCACATTTCAGTAGTATCATCGCGTCAATTACAGATTGCATGAAGGATAGCAAGTTTCAGTGGACTCCCGAGGCAGAGGCATCTCTTCAGTTGATTAAGCAGAAGTTGGCTACTACTCCAGTTTTGGTGTTGCCTAATTTTACCCAATCGTTTGAGTTGCATTGTGATACTTCGAAGGTGGGTATTGGTGGTGTGCTAAGCTAAAACAACCGTTCTATTACATATTTCAGTGAGAAGCTTTCTGGCCCGAAGTCTCGGCATAGTACCTATGATGTGAAGTTCTATGAGATAGTGCAAGCAGTTCAACATTGGCGTCACTATTTGTTCCAGAAAGAATTCATTTTGTACACTGACCATGATGCCCTTAAACACCTTGGCACTCAAGATAAGGTCTCTGCTCGACATGCCTCTTGGATTGCTTACTTTCAACAGTTTACTTTTGTGATTAAACATAAAACAGGTGTCTTTAACAAGGTGACAGATTCATTGAGTAGGCGACAAACTCTCCTGATAGAGTTGAGAGTGGAGGTTCCAAGTTTTGACACTATTTGCGATTTATATGCTACTAATCCATACTTTTTCCATATTATTCGGAAGTTGTAGGAGGGTGTGCAGTCGAAGTTTGTGTGGGTTGGTGGTTTCCTTTTTCGTGGAAATCAGTTATGTGTTCCAGAGGGCAATTTGTGGCTGAAAATCATTCAAGAATTGCATAATGAGGGTCATGTGGGTAGGTCGTAACCGAACATTACAGCTTGATGCTTCTTATTTTTTGTCATCATTGCGCAAGGATGCCGGCAAGTTTGTGGAGCATTGTCGAACTTTTCATTTAGCCAAAGGCAAGGCTACAAATCCTAGCTTATATATACCCTGCATATCCCAACCCAGCTTTGGACATATATTAGTATGAATTTCGTTTTGGGACTTCCCAGAACTCAGCATGGATTTGATTCTATTTTTGTAGTGGTTGATCGTTTTTCCAAGATGGTCCACTTCATCCCTTGCAAAAAACTACGGAAGCTATCAGTGTGGCATTACTATATTTTTGCGAGGTCTATCGTCTACATGGACTTCCTACGTCTATTGTGTCTGATAGGGATACTCGTTTCCTTAGTCACTTCTCGCACAGTTTATGGCGTTCAATCAATACACGGTTGGACATCAACAGTGCATATCACCTTCAAACTGATGGTCAAACAGAGGTTGTTAACCGTTCCTTGGGTGATTTACTACGATATTTAGTTGGCGATCACATCAAGTCTCGGGATCAGAGGTTGCATCAGGCAGAATTTGCTTACAATCATGCTGTTAATCGGAGTACAGGCTTTAGCCCTTTTCAGGTGATGTATGGTCTTGTTCCTCGTAGTTCTCTTGATTTGGACTCAGCTTCTACTACTGTTAAAATGCATGGTAAAGTCTAGAACTTCATTCAGCAATTGCAGCAGGTTCATTCACAGGCTTATGTCACTTGCAGGCTGCTGTCACCAAGTATACATTGGATGCGGATCTTAAACGTCGTCATGTTGAATTTGAGGTAGGTGACTTTGTTTGGACGGTATTAACAAAATATCGCATTCCTGCTCATGAATACAACAAGCTTACCGTGAGGAAAATTGGTCCATTGGAGGTCATTGAGAAGATCAATCCCAATGCTTATCGTTTGAAGCTGCCCGGTCATATTCGTACATCCGACATCTTTAATGTTAAGCATTTAGTGCCATTTCATGGTGATAATTCTGATGATGAGGTTTCTTCCTCGCCATATTCGAGGGCGAATTTTTCTCAACCTGGGGGAAATGATGAAGTGCATAAAGAATTGGAGTTTATGGTAAAATGGGATCGGCGCAAGCAAAATAAGTAAATTTTCGATTTTTGGAGAAATTTCGGGGTCGTCCGTTTTTGGCGAATTTTTAGTCAATTGGATTGGAAACGAGCCAATGAACATAACTTAGTGGCTTCGCCCCTGACATAGGGCTAATTTTGGGCAAATTCCTTCGTTTAGGCGTCTTTTCCGTTTTTTGTAAGTTTTATTTTGACAATATCTCGTTCAAATAAATTCAGATTTGAATTCCATTTGTTGGAGGATGATCCTGAAGATTAGGAGAATCAATTTTAGTTGTTATCTAGAATTTTTTTCATTTTTTATTTATTATTTTGAATTTTCCTAAGTTTTTGCTATATAAAGTGTTGTAAGCCCTTTGAGGCCGGATTGCTTAATTGAAATAAAATTTTCGTGAATTATTTTCACCTTTGTGAAATTCATTCATCTTTCCTATAATCTTCCGCTACGTCAGAGTCCCTCTTACTATCGGCTTCAATTAAGTTCCTTATTGAGTTCTTATATTTTTGCTTTATTAACGATGAACTTGTAAAACATATCCTTGCTGTAAATCAGTCATATAGATAGCAGAACTAAGATGGTATACAGTGAATAATCTTAAATCATGGTTGGATTAAGGATGAAGGTGCACCACCGTGTACCCATATCCATGGATCAATTTACCAATTCTACTTGCCTACGCCTTAGGGACTCCCATTTATAAGAGAGAGATAGTTTCACTAGAACATATTAGAAGATCCCAAATAAATACCCATATTTTGAGTGTTTCATAACTTGATTCACTTCATATGCTATGAGTCTAAACCAATTTCAGCTAGCAGATCATGGATCCTATTCGATAGATTAACCATATAGAACTTCAACCTTAATATAAATAGTGCATAAAGTTGAAACGCTTAACGCTTATTCAAACCAGAAATCAAAAGGCATTTTCACCTCAGGCATTGTTGCACCTTTTGGAGCCATCACGTGACACAACGTGAACTGACTGAAGCCCTAGCGCATCTGCAGACCGAAAGGCAGCCGAAACGTTCCCGAAATCGCTCAATCCCTCGACCACCAGGCAGACAGAATAGCTCCGGTTATTCACCACATTCAAAAACCTGTCTTTCCTTGTCTCCATTATATATGGAGACAAAGCTTCTAGCACTTCAGCACTGTTCAAACACACATCACCTGCTTTGACTTCATCCAAATATGGAAACCAATGGTTTGTCTTATGAACATTTTTATAGCTACTATCATTTCCTGGCCGGCGCTCAAATTTCATTAACCTTGCTATGTCATCCTTGTCTTTTGAAAGTAGTACCTCGATTGTTTCTTTCGATGAATCTCTGAGAACTTCTGGGGTGACATTTTGATGTACAATTTCCTCTGAGTTTTCCAAAGAAATTGCCCCTTCCACACCATTGTAATGTCTCGAAATTGAAGGTGGTTTATGGGTTTTGAGCCTCAGCCCTACTTTTAACACAACCAAATTAAAAATTGAATTAATACGAGATTATTTTCAAATACAAACGCCCCAATACGTGAATGCTTATCATACATTGGTAAAAATCCCGAAATTGAAGGTGATTAACGGGTTCTGAGCCTCAGCCCTACTTTTAACAAAACCAAATTAACACAAGAGTACTTAAATCTACTAATACACACGCCTCAAAATTTAAATTCATATATCATATATGTGTAAATTTATGCACCTGGATGAGGTGAAAGAGAAGACGAGAAATGGCGGATGGTTGTATTGGGACTTCGGACTTTGAATTCAAGGCATAAAAGGGATGTACGGATTAGGGTTTTGCAAGAGCTCATCGTAGTAGACTGGCTGAATTAGCGATTGGGCATCTAAGGAGATGAAGTGAACCGTTTCTTTACGGAAGTCGTACCTGAGTGTCAATTTTGAGGATGCAATTTTTTTGTTATCACTTTAAAATGTTGATGGTTTCATGCTACACTACCCGTTACAAAGGCACCTCTCCATTGGTCGAAGTGGTTGGCCTCGACTGGCCAACCAGCCGTCTCTTTCGATGAGGGAACGTCACATCACTTGGGCATCCTTTTTTTTAACCCAACTTGGGTGAAATAGCATTATTCTTTACGATATTCAAACAATTTGAAATATTGGCTCCAAAATTTAGACCTTATGGGAAAATTAGGGAGCACTATTTCATCCATCATTTTTATATATCTATTTCACTTCAAATTTATCCATATTAAAATTTTAATTTTAAAAAATATATTACATTCATCCACATTAATTCCATTATTATCGTTAGGGTAAATATATTAACACCGCGATTTTTGTTAACTATACTACATTTTATTACAATGCATATCTTTGAATTTTTCTTATTTTTACAATTATGTTCTCAACTTTAAAAAAAATAAAAAAATATCATCAACCTTCTATTAATTTTCACATCTTTGTCTATAGAGATGTTTTCATTTAAAAATTTTGGTATGAGAGTCAAAAAGACTTATTTCTCTCACTTTTTATACAATTGAAATAAATAACTAATATAAAAGTTAAACAAAATATTTGTTCATCTTTTCAATGCACATTTGTAGAATATTTGGATGAAAATTGTGACTAAAAACCAAATATGATAATTAATTGAAAGTTAATAATGACAATTCGACAAGAAAAAAGTTGATGACATAAAAATAAAAGTAAGCATATATTGAAAACTTTCGTTGTAAATAAAATATGGTACAATTATAAAAAAATGTTGTGGGGATATAATTAACATTATCCTTATTAAATGCATTCATTTAAACATTATATATTCATATTACTTTTATACAGAGAATGTTTGTGTAGCAAAGAATGGAATAGATAAAAGGATTTTATTTTAGTTTTATTTTTTCTATTTAAGTAAATTTGCATAAAGTTAAAAATGTAATATAAGAAAAAATTAAAAGTGGATAGATGTATAAAAAGAGTGATTATATTGTCACTACAATTTTTATTTGATATACTACATTTTAATTGTAGTTAAGTTTCTTAATTTTTGTTAATTGTAGCAGTTATTTTCTTTACTTTTTTCATTGAATTCTTATCTTCAATCTTTTATTAATTAGAACGTCTCATCTTGGATGATAATTTATATCATAATATTTTGTTTTCATCGAATTCTTATCTTCAACCTTCAATTAATTAGAACGTCTCATCTTGGATGATAATTTATATCAAAATATTTTGTTTTCATGCTTAGAAATGGGGGGGAAAAAATACTTTTAGCACTTTTATTTATTTTATTTTTAGAAATATTATGAAAAATAAGTTGTTTTACGTCATTTCAACGGACTTTTGGACTTAAAATTGTTATCAACTACAAAATGTGTTAATTAATGAAAAATTTGAGGATAATAATGATATAAAAAATGTTAGGGATATAATTGATATAATAAGCAATTATTCAAAATCTCAAATGTAGTTAAAATATGATGTAATAAATAAAATTTGTGGTGCGAATATAATTACTTATATAAGAATGGTGAATTAAAATACCTGCTTCCAAAAAGTAATTACTCTATGTCTGAATTATTTCATTATTTGTTTTATTAAAAACTACATATATAACATATTTATCAGAGAAAAATAACTCAAGGAAATCATTATAATGAAAATTAGTTAATTACATACAAACTATATATTTTTAAGACAAGAAATTAAGCCCTTGTTTGAGCACCATTTTGTAAAAAAAAAAAAATGCATTCTTCCATCAAACCATGTAGGTAGGGGTGGCAATTAAGCCCAAAAGCTCGAACGACCCGGGTTGGGCTCGAAAAAAGCCTGAGCCAAGCCCGGCTCGGGCTCGGTGCAAGCTCGGCCCGAGCCCTATTTTGGGGAGTCGGCCCGAGCCCGGGCCGGCCCTCCAAGAAAAAAAAATTAAATTTTTTTTTAAAAAAAAACTACCTGCTATTTTAGAAAAGATTGATTGAATTGAAAATTTATATAGAAAAAAATCAATCACGTTCACAAGATAATAATAAAATAATAACTAGTTGTGTATTCTCTTTATGATGAATGGTAAGGAACAAAATTATGAAACCTTACCATTGAAATACACAAGTTATTGCCGCTTCCTTCGTTTCTTATTTAATGGGTAATTTGTCAATATTGAGTTGGAATATTCAATTTTAATATTTAATGGCATTAATTCAATTCACATCTCCTCAAAAATTAATTACTCTTTCCATTATAACACCTCCGATGTCTACGATAGTATCGGAGGCTGCATTTAGTTTAGGTGGTCGAATTTTATGTTACGAACGAGGAGGGTTTTAACTTTTATAATTCATTTAATTTATAAATTATTTAAGTAAAAAATGTAAATTTTACAAAAAATAAAAAAAAATCGAGACAAGCATTTTAAGTCAAAAATGTAAATTTTACCCAAAAAACTCAAAAAAACAAAAAACAAGAGGGAAAAAAAAAAGGAGCTGACTCGGCTCGGGCCAAAAAAAGCCCAAGCCGAGTCTGAACTTTTTTTTTTCCGGCTCGAGCCCGGTCCGACCCGACTCATTGCCATAGCTACATGTAGGCCACCATTTATTTTATTGTATCAGATTTGTTTGATATTTATAGGTTATTTTTCACTTATATCTTGTCTCGTTTTGTGTGCATTTTTGTCAAATTATCACAGGTCCATTGGTAATTGACTTTTGAACACTTGGGGAGAGAATTTTGCTATTTATATAATTGGAATTGACAATCTTGATTGACAACACCCTCACATGAGAGGGACCCATGATTTTTTTATTCCTGGGCTCCCTTTAATATGAGAGGTTGTCAACCTCGATTGTACACATAACATAATTTTGGGAGAGAAAGGCAATGTTGGGAAAGTGAATACAAAAATCGTGCAATGAACAATGCTAATATGACATTATGTCAGATGAAACGAATAAAATTTTTTTTTTCTTAAACCAACAGTCATATTTCTTCTACAAACGAGAACATATATATATGAGACCCAAACGCAGTCTAAATATTTAAAAGGGAATTGTAAATTTATAATAAAATAGTGGCAATCACGACATATATGGTATTATACTGGTGGCAATGAGTTGAGTCAAATCGGCTCGGCTCATATACCCATGAACTCGGCTTGTCAAGCTCGTGCTCAACTTCAACGGCAGAGCTCGACTCGGTTCAGCCCATGAACTCGTGAGCTTACGAGCCGAATCAAATCGAGTCGAGCTGAGCATACGAGCTTAATTTTTTTCTTCACATTTTTTACTCTGCTCGTGAGCATTGATGAGCCAAGTTGACAAGCTACTCGACCCTTTTGCTGCCTCTATATGGTAATTTTCTATGTAGCATAATTATTAAAAATATATATATTTGACATGACATGATAACATATTTACTTAAAAACCATGCTTTGTGAATTAAGTCCAAACTTGTTGGTCATAATTTGAATAAATAGTTGTTAAGTCAAAATTGAGTGAAGTGAAGTGACATTTTATTACGAATCTAGAAATCGTCGTAAAAAGGATACAAGCTACTTTGTCGAAGAACCAATTAGTTTTCATATTGTTACTATTGTTAATATTCACTTTGCTGCTTTTGTCCATTTTTGTCTCGATGTTTAGGCTTGGTGTGTGGCTCATTTGAGTTGGCAAGAGAGGTTGCTTTTGAATATTTTAGATAAAAAGAGAGAAAATGGCAAAGTTAGAATGCAATCGATCAAGCTGTACTTGCATGCCTTTTCTTACGGGTTGTAAAAATGCACCGACACAAGTTGAAAAGAAGTCTCCCTCTTTGAAGTCAAAGCAATTGTTGGTAACAGATTATATAATTTGTGGAGTCTAGTATTAACGTAAAAATCAAAAATAGTGATAGTAAGTTTGGTATACAGTATTAGATTATATTAAACAATAACATATATAAGAATTTACGAGATTCTATAATATCTTTTAAGTCATGACTAATGTTCATGTTGATAACATATACGTAAAATATAGTTGTAATAGTCAAGTAATAGAGTGAAATATGCCTCAATTATACACCCTCCCTCTATTTCAATTGAGTAATTGTACTTTATTTTTGTTTGATTGGATAACTACATTTTGGTTTAATTTTAAACTTGAACAAATGAAAATCGATAATATGAGACAATAAATGATGCCTGCAATTTGTTTCAATGATAGTTGTAATTACGTCGAAACCATTATATCATACGTACTGTCCGCTTTGGGGTGGACAGAACTCACTTATTCCCTCACGGCTTTTTGTTGTGTTCCCCAAGTTTCGAACTCAAGATTTATATCAAATGAGAGACTTAAGTTGATATAACAGTTTCTATGTAGATGTGGAGTCGCTACAATATTGTACTTATTTCACATCAACAACTAAGATTACATGTGATAATCATTATTTATTGAAGGCTACGTCATCGATTATTGTTAGTGGAATTAGACAAAGTAACATTAAGACTTCGTTTAATAGCACATTATTTTTCCTGGAAGTTGAAATTCAAATTCCAACTTCCACTTTTGGCTTGTTTGATTAGCCAAATTTTTCATGGAAAATGTTTTCCAACTTTAGAAATTTTCCTTGATTTCAAGGAATTCCTTTTTCCACCACTTTGGTGGAAATTGAAATTCCATTTTTTTTTCTTTAGCAATAAAAAGAAATTAATTCTAAGATGAAGTGTAAAAATAATTATTTTTTTAATTGACAAATTTCAAGTAAAACAAAGTTAAACGAACACCAAAATTTTTCAATTTTTTTTTTTTTTTTTTTTGGCAATCTAAAGAAATTGTCCTCAATGGTAAGAAAATGTATTCCTTTAATTGACAATTTTCATGAAAAATAAAGCCAAACGTACACCAAAATTATTATATTTTTCAGGTGAAAAATTATACCAATCAAACACTTTTAATTACAATTCTCAGTAAAACAAATGTTAGGCAATTCAATTCCCTGTAATTTATTTACTTTCCACACAAATTCCATCTTTCTATCAAACGGACCCTAATTGAAATCAAATTAATGTTTAGTTACTTGATTGAAATCAAATTAATTTGTGGTTACTCAATTAAAATTATATTAAAGTATAGTTGTCTAGTTGAACATAATTGGAGTACAATTATACAATTGAATTATTATAAAAGCATAGTTATCACGAATGGAATTTATTCACACAAAAAAAAAATAAAAAAATAAAAAAATTGGACAACTGAGTCGAGAATAGTTTTATAGGCCAAATGCTAAATTTGATTCCTTTCAATAGCAAGCAACTACAGAGCAAACAAATAGAAGTTAGTCTTGACAGGAATGGATAATGCTTTTCTTCGAAAAAAAATGTTTGCACAATAATGTTTCTTACAAAATATTAAGACTTAATAATTTCATAGCACAATTATTGCTAAATGTTGGGAATCGAGCGATTGATCAGTGACTTGTAGAAGTGTGCTTACAAAATAGAGTAAAATCGTGTTCTATAAATGACAACTTAATTAGTGGATGCATTCAACAAGATCTTGACACGTGAAATCTTATAAGCAATCTGATTGGATTCTAGAGACTTCTACCCTTAAAGTCTTGTGACTTTACTGAAAAGGGAGATCAATCGTGATAGATTTTCATCCATCGTCTCTTCAACTCTCTCGTTCTTTCTCTCTCTGTGAGAAGTCCTATACTTGGCGTCTAGGATTAATGTTCTTGAGGGTTTTCAGTGTTATAATTTTGGGGAAGGATCTGTAATAGTTAGATCTTTATATTGTTGTGTTGTATGGTCCTTTTTGAGTGGACGAATCTATGTGATTCATTGTAAGCAGCAAGGTTTGGGTAGATCTGAGTGATTTCTCGTGCGTTTTTGGTGAAGCGTGATATAGTTCAAAGTTCACTCTGAAAGATAAGTCTTAGTGGCTTGATCTTTGTACCTTCTGGAACTTATTGTATATTCTTGTTGCCGGTTTTTGGCTTATGGTGCAACCGAGCTTTATCCATTTATATGGATGCTCAACAGAGGATTAGGCGTTAGATGTGGTCGTCGAATCTCTGGGGCTTCAGTCGAAAGAAATCCTTTGTGTTGATTTGTTATTTTCGCACTTAAATTCTTTATTACTGTTTGCTATGGTTGAATCTTGTTTATTCTTGTATGAATAATTCATTTCACTAAATTATATATTTTGAAGATTAGTTTGAACTAGAAACAATCACATCTCTTAAGAGTGGCAGAGTACTCGATAGTCTCCCATCTATTTTTCCAGTTGGACCAATAGAATTCCATGATCTTCTTAAGAAAGATCATCTTTATTCATGGTTGAATGATCTGTAGAATCAGTGGTGTATGTCAATTTCAGAAGCAGAGAATCCATGTCAAAAGATCAATTTAAAGAGCTCGAAAACGGGCTGCAAGTTTTTTGGGCATCCATTTCTATGGATTCGAGAATTTTCACACGATTCTTTCTTGATCATGACCAAGAACGAGATTAAAGTAATGAAAGGATTGAAGAGCGCACAAAACGTTCTAGCACATCACGCCATATGAGCGTTTGTGAACGAAATGTGACTGGGAATCTGTAATGGATGCTGCTCGCCATGGCGTGCCGAATTGCCGATGCTGGCATGTCCACAACGTGGTGACCAAAAGATGAATGCAGAAGTAGTAGAGAAGGTAGGGCTGGGGTTATGGATTAAGGAGGGGGGCTGGGGAGGGGGAAAAATTGGTTGCAGGAGAAAATATAAGGGAAATGCTGAAGAAAATTATGGGAGATTTGAATATAAGGTGTAAGGCTAAAACAGTGATGAGAGAAGCTAAAATGGCTTGTGATATTGGTGGGAGTTCTGAGAAAGTTTTGGGAGAATTAATTGAAATGTTGAGGGGAAAAAATGGAAGTTAAGATTAGTTAGATTGGTGCAAAATTATGTATTTATGTCTTTCATTTTCCATTTCTTTTTTTTGGTTTGAGAAAGTTTTATTTCATCTGATATATAATGCAATATTTATTGATTTTTTTTTTTTTTTTTTTTTTTTTTCTGGAGGGGGAGGAGTGGATATACTAATCCTTGAACATTGACCTCAATTGTGAAAACAATAATCCTTAATTAACGTGGACGATGTGAATTGGTATCCAATATATATTGCTAGTTGCTACATTATCTCATCATTGTGTCCAATCCTTCCAATTACAAGCTACATTTATGGTGCAAGAGTGTATAGAGCCTAGTTATTGTTGGAATTTGTTTAAAACTCGAGAAAATTGATTAAGTGTTGAAAATCAACATTAGATTTCGTGTCAATTTCGGTCAAATATTCAGATCGAAAAGAAATTTTGATTTCCGTGTATATTTGACGTGTTAAAACCAATTTTCGGATGAATGAAATTGCGGTCCGAAGTTGGAAGGAATTTAGAGGAAGCTAGAAAATACTGTCGCTCGAGCGATGTCGAGGGAAAAGTGAGCAACCAACTTTCTGAAAGTATCGCTCGAACAAGATAACGGATAAAAAGCGGGTGAAAAATGGATTCCCGCGTCTGTTGTGTTTTGTCTCGTAACACTTCACCCACAACCTCTCATCATCTATATATATATGACCATTTGGATATCCCTAATACATCCCATATCATTTGTGTATCAAGCTGCATGACATATTTCTCTTGTCAAAACTCTGTCAAAATCATTCCAAAAGCTCTTTCTTTGTAGAGAGAGAAATCTGTCAAAAGTTCGCTGGAACTTGTAGTTCGTAGTGCTACTATTACAAGTCGAATATGTTGCATCTTGGGAGACAAGTGCTGTGAACTGTAGGCACCGTTGGGGCAATGTTGTCTTAAGGAAGGAATGTCATCACTTACCTTAGATTGCTTTTTTTCATTTCGATTTTCTGGTTAGTGTAATATAGTTTACTGCATTTTGTCACCATTTATATTCAATATTATTTGGTTTAATCACGCTCATGCGGGTTAAACTTTAGCCTTTTGATTACTACATATAAACAACAATTTCACCTTGTGCTTTTTACAACCTGGTCCCAACAGTTGTATTATACATTGATGGATCATGCTGCATGTATATCAAAATTTACATAATGGATTACATAATGTCACATGACACTTTATTAGTTGTCAATTTAAAATACAATCAAGTTTTTCTTCCAACCTTTTTTTCACCACATCATATTATGTAATCGATTATGTACGAGTAGCAAAATCCATACATTGATATACTCGACCATGATTGTTTTTGTCTTTTTGGTAGGGGTGGGCGTAGGTTGGATTGAGTGGATTTTTTTTTCCAACCCAAACTCAACCAAATATGGTTGGTTTAATCGAAAATCAAGCAAACCCAACCCAATTATTGATTCAAACCCAACTAATAATCGGTTTGGGTTGGGTTGGGTTGGGTTGGGTTTGTTGATTTTAGTTTCGGACCAATTAAAGTTGGATCCGATTTATTTTTTAAATTTAGATAATTTTTTAGAGGTTAAAATTATTTGAAAACTTCTGCTTTCTAAATACACATATAAGAAATTCATTCTAAAAATAATGTATAAATAAGTTTAAAATTTATGAAGTTTTTTTTTTTTTTTTTTCAATTTTTTTGGAATTCATTCATTTTATCATTATGTCTTTAATTTTTTACTTTATCGTCAAATAACATTGTATTTGTACATATTGTTAATGTGAATCGGTCTATGTGAAAAAAAAAATGACGTTTATATATTATAAGTCATTCTATTATCTTTACTATTATGTCTATTCAATTTTTTTTAATTTTAGATATTAATTTTTTAATTCATCAGGTTCGGGTTGAGTTTTAATTCATAACTCGAGACTTAACCCAACCCAACTTCAAATTCAATTTTTCAATTAAACCCGACCCAATTGAATTTAAAAAATCAACTTAAATCGATCGATTTGATTTCATTTGGGTTGGTCGGGTTGGGTTGGTCCAATCCTACTTTTTGGTATTTTAAAAATTCACCATCATAAAAGGGATTCCATATTACCCTTTTTGGGAAAAAGAGAGATGTAAGAAAACCTTTCAATACTTAATTTTTCATGTATAGTGACAAATTAAAATGATGTGTGGTGTGAGACAACTCTCAAAAGACATTTGTGAATCATTGTAAACATATGAATCAAATGACAACACGTTTAAGCACATGTTCAGAGTGGCTAATCTTAAAGATAAGTCACTAATGTGTGATTTATTTTTAATGTGGATCCACCTAAACTAAAAATAAATCAATATTAATTATACATTTAGAACTTATCTTTAAGATAAGTAATCACAAACTTGCTTTAAGAACATGTTTGACAAAAAAAGTTACTAACTTATAAATTGAGGATCCACAAATTATGTCCCGATGAGTGGAGAATTCCCACTGAAGGTGGAATATTGATGAAAATGCTATGTAATTTCGCCAAAAATAATGCACTGTTTGATTGTAGAAACAACATATATAAATATAATAGGATTTGAGCAAAACGCGGTTCTATGGTGTAGTGGTTAGCACTCTGGACTTTGAATCCAGCGACCTGGGTTCGACTCCCGGTAGGACCTTTTCTTTTTTGAAAGAATGCCAAAATCCTAAGAGCTTGTTTGGCAAAGGACCTAAGGTTAAAAGGTTTCTGAATAAGTGAATGAATAATGTTTTTCTTGTGATTTAAAGTTGAAATTTAATAAGTTATTTATTTTAACAAGAAATTTTTTTATGAAGTAATTTTATTTTATTTTTAAGAAAATATAACATGTATAATTACTACAATAGAACCCCCCCCCCCCCCCCCCCCCCCCCCCCCCCCCCCCCCCCCCCCAAATTTTAATATTATTGGGACCCACACTTGAGTACTAATTTAGATTTTAGAGAGATTATTAACTTGAAGAGTTTTAAATAGTAAATTGTTATTTTGTATTAAAAATTATTATATGCTCTATAAATTTTAATTGAAAATATAGTCGTTATGTTTAACTTTCATCTCACGCATAAAATCCACTAACGGCTAATTTTTCAATTAAAATCTAATTAAAATCTTCATCAAACAGGTTCTTAATTTCATTAAAAAAATCACTATGATCGGTAAGCTTTTTAAAAGTTTTCTGACAAATATATCTTGGCACATTTGTTAAATTAAACCCTTTTTTTTATTTTTTTTGGCTACAACGAGGAGGATCATAATACCTTGAGGACAATTCGAAAGATGAATGATGAAGTCAAAGACCTCAAACGTGATTATTAAAAAATGACTAATAGGATGAAATATGTGTTTAATTTTTTTAAAAGGAACGAATGTCTCCTTGATCGAAACAAAATCATTATTTAATATTTTTGTATGAGATTCATTAATTACGACCATGTATAGTAAGTCATTTGAGAAAAATATTCATTTTCATTAGCATTGTTACACATTACATTCTGAACGAAAATAGGTGTTCAAATTTGAAGTAGAAGAACTCGAGCTCGAAAAATCCAAAAACTTTGAATGAAGTTTTAATTTTTTAAAGAACGTGAAAGATTTATTTATGAAAAGTTATATGCCTCATATTTTGGGAAGTTATTTTTTTTAATGATTTCTTTCGTATTTTTTATGAAATGGAATTGGGGTTCCACTTAAGTGCTCCAATTTCTATCTTGTTTTGACGATTTTACGGTAATGGATACTTGCTGCTATTTTTATTTTTGTTCGGACTGGAATATAGTTGATACTATGATATTCAGAATTGCTGTGATTTTTGTATTTTTTACTTGAATTGATTGTGATGGAAAAATAATTTAAACGTAAGTATGCGTTTTCTTTTGATGATCAAAATGCTTGTGAAAGAGATATTCGAGCTAAAAGTGATGAAAATGATGTTGGAGATATAAATGATGTCAAACTTGATGATATTTGAGATAAACGTAAATATGTATTTTTTGCAAGTTTGATTATGTCCCGTTGACTTAAAATGTCTGCGTCTGCCATTGGACGCATGTCATACCATGCATGGTGAGTCAATAGATGGCTTCCGCATGAGGAGAATGTACTCATCATTTTGACCTTTCTTGGTCTATCCTATTGGTTTTTAGGTCTCATCGGCCTTGATTTTGAAATCCTTATTTTTAAAATCCATTTTCGTGCTATTCAACAAAGTATTTTTACTTCCTACTGAGGAGGTTTGGGTGGGGGTTTCTTATAAGAATTTTGCTACTTGTACAATATTGATTGACAACAATGGTTGACAATCATCTCACATGAATGAGGGCCTACAATTTTTTTATTCATCGTAGGCCCCCTCCCATGTGAGTGATTGTCAATAATTATTGTCAACCAATGTTGTACAAGTAGCATGATTGTTCTTATAATAACTATTTTAGCTTTTTGGGATCCCGAGCTAACATGATTGAGGATGCCACTAGGCACTTGCGGCACAGCAAGCTCGGAGGAGCGAGTTAACCAAGGGCCACTAAGCATATCTAAAATTGAAAGGGCGAGAAATGAATTAAAATTTAGATCTAGGTCTTGGTTTCTTTATATCATAGATAATGAGGTTAAATGTAATGGTAGATGGCATTTTTCTCCATTTCACACTTGTATTTTTAAAGTTGAATTTTTTGATGTGATTTACTGATTGATATATAAAATAATAAAAATTAAGTTTGGTCCTTAGTTTTGGTTCTAGAGTCGGAACTAAATGGTCATCGGTTCAAAAAATCAAAATCCTTTTTTTTTTTTTTTTTTTGTATAATCGTACTGAATTGCTCGATTTGGTTTGATTTTGATTTAATCTTGTTATTTTGTCCACCCCTACAATATCATAATTTTTAAATTGTGATATATTGTAAATGAATGTTACTGTCAAAATTGTCCAAATTTTAGCACTACTATGTTCTAAAGTCTTGTGTATCTTTCTAATTAATGTCCATTGTACAAAATGCACGTAGAAATGGAAGTATATAAATGTTATAAATTTAGTGTATTTAAATTCAATTAATTAAAAAAAATTTAAGGGTGCATTCTCTTTACTGTTTTCGGACTGTTTTCTGTTTTCGATTTTTCAAAATATTGAAAATGCGTTCTCTCTCCCATTTTCGAAAACGAGTTTTTGAAAACGGTTGAAAATTTTGTGAAAAAAAGAAAATAATTTTTTTATGTTTTTGCTGTTTTCTTCACAAATCTGTCAAAACTCAAAAAACACGGGTTGAAAAATATTTTTTCAAAACGATAAAAAGAACGAATTTTCAACAATCTCAAAATGGACACCCAAAATACAAAATAAAAAATGAATTCAAAACTCAAAATACAAAATTGAAATACGAAGAGAACGCCCTCTAAGTATCTCTGGGATAAGTAATTATGTACATGGAGTTAAGCGCTATGTTTAAATTAAAATAAAAATAAAAGTTCACAAAATAATTTAAAATGAAAATAGTTTGATAACTCAAGTGAAATGCCACAATAAGGATTGTTACCTTTTCTGTGTTTCTCAGTGAAGTGATGAGTAATATACATGGAAAGTAAGTGTTACGCCTAAATTAAAATAAAAATAAAAATTCATACATTAATTTAAAATGAAAAGAGTTCAATAACTCAAGTGAAATGCCACGTATTGTGATCTTTTCTATATTTAGTATTATGTTATTCATTATTACTGATATTTTCACACCGATTTAGGTGACAATACTTATATTATTAAATTATAGTTTCAATTAAATATAAAGATTTATAATTAATTTCTTAAGACTTATGATATGTTGATACGTAGATTGATGTTCATCACAACTTATGTTGAATAGTGTAATTTTTTCTTTATTTTTTCCCCTCAATGCCAGACGGGACTTTCCTAATGTTTTTAAGGATCATGCTATTCGTACACGGTGATTTACCAGCTTGTTTATTTGGGCCTATCGATCTCTCTCACATTTGGGGCGCGTGGGGTATACCTTGTCGGAAGTAAGTCCCGACCTCATGTGAGAGCACTTATAAGATCGAGTAAATCAACGGGTGAACTAACGGGTACGAATGACTTTATCCTGTTTTTAATTTATATTCATAGTAAAACACGAAAATAATTTCTAGTCAATCGAAGTTATCTGGAAAGTTCATTTCAATTCCTGGTGATTAGTTTGTCATCCACAAAAAAAACCTTGAGGTCCACAAAAATAAGAAAAGATTCAGAAAATCCAACTAGGACTACCCAAATAAGATCGCCCACGTGTCACCAAACCAACCTGGGAATTAGAATCAGAGTGCAATCCTTTTGAATCCCAGTACTGAATCCACTATACCAATTATTAACCGTTAAGCAAAATTTGAACTGAAAATGGCAGCGACATTTGCAGTGCCTTCACCAAAATCTTCAATTTTGCAGAATCCATTAGCTTCGAGAGAAACCAATACTGGATTTGTTAGTGGATTGCCATTAAAGGGTCTTTGTTTAAAGTTGAAACCCAGAAAAAATAGAGGTGGAAATGATGTCAATTTGGTGGTTTCCGCTGCTGCAAGCACCGTTAGCGGCGGCGATGGTGGTGGCGGAGGTAGATTTTACTTCAATTTCACTGGGTTTCCGTTTCCTCTTGGTCCCTTTCTCAACAGGCGGACTATCAGATACGAGGTTAGCTTTGTAATTGGAACAATTCCTCTTCGTTTACGCTGTGTATTGTTGTTCATTTATCTCAATATATTGAACTCGTTTGGTTAATCCTGGTTTTTATTTTTTGTGGGAATTTATTGGTTGAGTATGTATTTGATTTTTTTAGTTTTTTAGCACTTACAAGAGTTATTCGCTTTCGGACGAGGTTGTAAAGTTCTAAGAATATGATTTCCCACCACCCATTTGGGAAAATGTTGCACTCGTAATTTCCTTTCAAATAAGAAAATCTTTACTGTTTGCATGCAATGTAATGAGAAAAGACTAAAATTAAATAAATGTGTTTCTGATCATATAAGCTTTTCAGATGAGAAGATCAATAGTTAGTTGACATAGTATTGTTGGATAGATAATATGATTCCAAAGCTTGAAATTTATTTATAGTGGCTGATAAAATATATGGGCGTAACATTGTTTTTCCTATATTCACTCATTTATTCAACTTCACTGCCAAGTAGGATCTTAATTTGGAGGATGATGATTTCAACTTTTTATATATAATTATAGACTTGTGGACCATAATATTTTCGGATGTTGCTTTGTTCATGGCAAGAATATGTGAAATATAAAGAGAGCTCATCAGAGTTCTTAAAGGAGCCATTCAATAATTACAGGTTCATTCTTTGGACAATGAGGGGTACTATTATTTTTAAATGCTCTTTATACAGTAACGATCAAGTGCATTTGCAAATTCTGCATTCAAACGCTGGTGACTAATGATTCTATTCTACCACGAACAATGATAATCTCTGATTTTGTATATAATCTTAAGCTAATTATGTGCACTTTATTCTTCGTGTAATTTTCGTTTCCCTCTTGGCTTAATCAAATAGTTGACTATATTACTAAAATGTTGGTTATTACATTTTTGTAATTGTGTTTTTAGTTAATTAAATAAATTGGCACAATAAATTGTGGCATTGTAGCTTGTCAGACATCTGAAATTGGGAGCAAGATTAACGTTGTTACATGTTTTAATCCACAAATCGTCATAAGCTTAGAAGGAATGAAGAGAAGGAAAAGTGTAAAGCAAAGGCAGGGAAAGGAAACTTAAAGCTTCCATCTTTTGTCAAAGTTCTAAAATGGGATTGAGATCAAGTAATTCTCTGAAGAGTAGCATGCAATTTTCGTGTGTGAACCAAGGAGAAAACAAAAAATAAACATTTGATTATGTTTGACGGGACCTCATTATTATTAGTTTATTGACAAATAATGAAAGCAGGGAATCATTATCAACACCAATTGTTTCTGTTTAAATTGGTTCAAATGATCGTAGTAGCTTACTTTCACACTGACGCTAGTCAAAAACTTCCCTTAGAACATGAATATCCTTCAAAGCAATCTAGGTTCCTACAATAGATTTTGAAATATGAGATTGGGGCCCAAGAAAAGAGAGCTTTAAGGAACCAGTCATGCAAAACTTACTTTATCTGGATGTTCATTTTCATCTCCTAGCTCCCATTTGGGTCTTTCTTGAAGTAAAAAATAAAAAAATTTGAGTTCATGTTCGTTTTATTCCCACAAGACACAAGACATGGATTTAAGATATATTACAGACTTGCAGTTAGCCAGTTCTTGGTACTACTAGGTAGTGTAACTAAATCTGAATGATGCAGCTGGATCGAGACAACTAGTGTGATGATTTCATGCCATAACTTTTAAGTATAAAACATGAAATATATTTTGAAGAAGTTCATTAAGTATCCAAAGGAACTGGTCACAGATATTTTTGGTGTTTCCTTGTATGTGTAGATTGTAGTGAAAAATTATCATACTATTTGCATCTTAAACAAGATTTCTTTTGTTTACAAGATTAAGGGGCTAATCATGTAAATGTTTAAAGTGTTTTAGTAACTCTTTTATCTGTTAAATATCAGGTTGTGAAAGGTAGCGTATGGCTATTTGAACAAGAGCAAGCATTGGGCTTCAGCAGTGTCTCAACAAATATTCGGATGACAGTTATCAAGCTCAAATCTGGTGGATTATGGGTTCATGCACCAATTGCTCCAACCAAGGAATGCATCCAGGTCTTTTTCGTCTACTATTCTCATGCTTCAAAAAGTACTTGAAAGACAAATTAGCTGCTGAATTTATTGTACCTAAATTACCCTATTCTCACCTAGTTTTTGGACTTCTACAAATATCTTTATGTGAGAAATTCTTGTCTATTTCTCCATGGGCCTCTATGCACAGTCTTTATATCTCAGAGAGTAAAAATAAGGATTAAGTATTTTAGATGTATCTACTACGAGAATGCAAGATTCAACTTTACTTATAAGCTAATCATGCAATAAATTATGAGGCATACATATGCAGCAGCATTTCTGTCCATCTGTTATGAATCTCAGATGACATTCTGAAACCTAATACTTACTAGTATATGTCTCTCTGTAATTTGCAGCTTGTTAAAGAGTTAGGAGCTCCCGTGGAATATATTATCCTGCCTACATTTGCCTATGAGCATAAAATATTCGTTGGTCCATTTTCGAGGAAGTTCCCTAAGGCTCAGGTATGGGTGGCACCAAGACAATGGAGTTGGCCTTTGAATTTGCCACTTGAATTTTTTGGGATATTCCGTGCCAAAACATTGAAAGATGAGGATTTTTCAACGCCATGGGCGGATGAAATTGAACAAAAAGTCCTAAGCTCCCCTGAAGTTGGTAATGCACTTTGCTTGATATTGAGTAAACATGATGTGTCTTTTGAATAACTCTTAACCGGATATGTACTTCCTTTTTATGGTGAAATATTACAGGAATTGGACCATATGTTGAGGTAGCATTCTATCATAAGCGTTCACGGACACTGCTAGTAACCGATGCTGTGATATATGTCCCTAGACAGCCACCCGAATGTATTAGCAAAGAATCGTTATTAGCATCTGCCAAAAATGGTTTAGCTGTCAAAATTCTCAGTAAAGGAAAGAAAGTCCCTGAAGAACCCGTCATTGACAACAACATGAACCGACAAAAGGGTAAGTTCTCCACCGCAGTTTGAGCAGCTTTTTCATGTACTTGAATTTGGAATGATATTAACAACAATCATGCAATGTAAAAGTGCTCAACTAGAAACTTTTTAAGTTAAACTGTGATTTCATTTCTGGTGCAGGATGGGAAAGAATGGTTCTCCAGATCTTGTTCCTTGGTCCCTCAAATCTTTTGGAGCCGAATGCTAGCTTTTCTCAAATGTCACAGAAGATTATTGTTTCGCCTATTGTTAAGACTTTAGTCTTCAGTAAAGTACCTGAAAAGGCAAGTCAATTTATTGTTAAAACTTATTCACTTTAAGTTCTCATAGAAAATATGAGATTTCAATTTCTATGTCTTCCTACAATGTTGTTTAGTCCACCTTACCTGACATACTATAAGTGCTTATTTGATATATATCATTGAATTGGATTTCTGGAAAGCATAATAAAATAGATTTTAGCTTTTATGTCTTCCTCGATAGTGTTCAGTACAATCCAATCTTCCCTACCAAGCATGATATAAATGTGCTCCATTTCCATTATATGTTTATCAATTTTCATGGACTTGTAGATATCAATAACAAAGATATAGACGAAAGATTCCATGTAGGTAAAATATGATTATATTCTATAATCATTGACCAATAGAGCTTTCTAAGTTTCCTGTTTTCCACGTTTCTTTGAAATTTCAGGTCAGAGATTGGATTGATAGAATTGTACGAGACTGGAGGTTCAAGAGAATAATCCCTGCTCATTTTGCTGCCCCAATCAACGCAAGCAAGTCAGACTTCTTAGCAGCCTTTGCGTTTCTTGATGACCTCTTGGGTGAGCGCTATGTCACACGGCCTTCCCTGTCCCTTCTATTCACGTCGCTTTTGGGAAAGGCAGCCAGTTACTTCCCTCCAGATGACATGAGGACCTTATCATCTCTTGATCAGTTCTTGGTCTCTGTAGGAGCTGTGAAGAAGACTGTTTCAGGTCGGAAGCGATGATAAAACCCAAACTACAGATTCCTGGTAAATTTTGTAGATATATTACACTTCGTATGAATAGGGTGCTATTTTACAGATCCTGTCTTTTTTATTCTTGAACTCCAAAAAATGTAAAATTATCTAAATATAAATCCCTTTCCCTGAATGCTATTCTGTTAGTTTTATAATTTGAAAAAGGAAAAAAAGGAACTCACTGAAAAATATGGAAAGTGCTAATTTACATTAAGTAATTATAATTCTCAAAGTTTGTCAAGTCAAAAACAATTATCATGGAACATCAAAATGTTAAGTGGTGTAACTGCTTTTTGCTAAGAAGAAATTAAAAAAAGGTGGGTCTGTGATCTTGTGCTACCACCATATTTCCACTTGATCTGTTCCCGAGAGTATCTAAAGAGAAATAGTTTCTCTCTTTCAGCCATTTCATATCAGTTTAAGAAGATCTAGAAGGGTGTTCAGCTATTGCTCTTTGTCAAAGCCAGAAAACATGATTGGGTTCTAAGGGCTATTAACTGTTTCATATTGCATTAAGATGTGAAAACGTGTTATTGCACTTGTCGGAGCTAGAAAATATTATTGGATTCCAAGATTATTAATAATAAGCTTGCTTTGTCAACTTACCCTTACTTGTTTGCATTGAATTTAGTTAGCCCTTGAAATTGGAATCAAGCCCTAAGGTCCAACACATTAATCCTCACACCCCTGATTCAAACTGAAATTTATGTTCACAAAAGCACTATTTGCAATCACTCACGATTTCAAATTTTAGTGCATGCACATGCTGGTGGGATCTTATATTTGGAAAAGGTTGCACTGTAGACAGAAAGCTGATAGAACAAAAGAAGAGTTTGTACTGATCAGGGCAGAGCCGGTCCTGTCTAGAGGCAAATGATACTTGGACCTCAGGCCCAAAATTGAAGGGGGCCTCATTTTATTGGCCCAGATTTTTTATTTTATTTTATTTTATTTTTTACATGTCATGCCAGTAGCTCGCTCATTATTCCCAAATCCTTAAGGGGGCTCCATTTCTTACCCATTTAGGTTAGCCATTACCCAATATTCTCAAATCCATTCTTCCCAAACGACAAGCGACAACAAACGTAATTGTTTGATTAATGTTTTTGCCTCTAAAACAGCAAGGCGAATAGTATTTAACTAATTTTTTTGTAACATTGTTGGTTTTGTTGTTTTATAATATAAATCTTTTATATAATGTATTTGTTTGTTATTTTAATGTTAAGTTTTAAGTTATTAATATGTTGCATAATACACAGTTAAATTTTGTATTTATGTTGATTTGGGGCTCGGGGGCCTAATTTATGGATTTCGCCCCAACCCCCTACAATTACAGGACCGGCCCTGATCAGGGCATCTTGTAAAGAACTTTGCTACAGGTACAGGGATCTATCGAACACACACATCCAAGGGCGGGAGATTTTTTTTTTGGGAATATTATATACATGGGACCCACCTCCATGTGAGTAGGAATTCAAAAATTTGTTCAATTTCTATCAAAAATTGCCTGTACGTGAAGAATTTTTCTCTTGTAAAATTTCTTAGTAGTTTGTGTTGAATACAAAGTTTGAATAATGTCTTATGTCAAATATTTTAATCTTTTAGATGAGCTAGATCAATATAGGATTGTAATCTCACCAAAGAATAGGTGTCAAATTTCGCCATCACAATTGTTGTGTTTCAAGCCTTTATAAATATGTGATGAAATAATGGAAACAACATTAAAATAAATACACGTATCTCTACTTCATCAGTTTCAACATTGTTGGTGTCTTACTCATAAAATGCAAGTGTCACGTCAACAATGTTATGAAAAGTGTACATTTGCACTGCAGAGCCATGTAGAATCATGTGGGTGTCCATTTACTCGGACAACACTTGTTGTACACTTGTGTACAGAAAGACACACAATCCTCTCACAATCGGGGGGTTGGGGGCAATTTTTTTTTTTTTTTATTGGCACTGGCACCCTGTATTGTAGGGGGCTGTAAGATGTACATTTATATATTTCCCCATTTACCCCCACAAATTTTTAAATTTTGATTTTTTTCCCTTTTACTTTTCTCTAAAATTTGGACCCACTGGACTTTTTATTTTTGATTTTTTTTTATTTCACTTTTCTCTAAAATTTAAAATTACACCCATTCTCTCTTTTGAACACCATGGACTAGTTGTCCTTAGAAGGCCCAAATTTGAAATCGTCAATTAATTCCTCATTCTTTCTCAGTGAAGATTGTCAATTCCATCAAAATTTAACATTCACTACTGCTTAGCTCACTGACGCCTGCAGTAGCAACAAATATTTAGTCATTAGATAACATTTGTTATCATCTCATGTCTCAACATGCTGTTAGTATTACGGTAGTTCAAAAAAAATAAAAATAATAATAAATAAATAAAATTATCACTTACTTTTTGACCCCACAATATAAAATGTTTAGAGTGATACTTCCTGTAGGCTCCTGCCAGGCCACTCACAGGTGGGCCTCACTACAATTTTTTATTTAGTTTTTATATATGGAGGGCCCGCGTTACAGTGAGGGGCCTGTCAAGTCCCCCTGTATACTAAGAATTATTCAAATGTTTAACTTCGTCACTATACATTTGTGTAGGGAAAACAAACATGACTTGTATGTGAAGTGGCAAAAGCTTCTTATTATTGTCACTCATTTTAATATTATGCACGTAATTTGAAAAAAATGAATGTAACTTGCACGTTTCAATAATTACAATCAAGTTATATCGAATCATATATAAAGTTAAATGTAGCTAGCACATCATCAAATGTTTTCGTTGATGTTGAAATCTTGATGTTCCCATCAACATCATCTATTTACAAAAATAAAATAAAAAATCTGTAACTCTGTTAAAGTTAGTGAGCTTAGTTCAGTAATTAGTTTAATGGCAAAATTTCAAAACTTAATTTTACGGAACAACTAGAATAGTAACTAACGTGATCGTCCGAATTGACGTTTGAAAAATTGGTTCAACTATTGACCTGAAAAACGTAAAGGGTCTATGAATAACGAGTCGAATTGACGATAAAATAATAATAGATATACAAAAAAATTCTTCTTAGAAAGTGAGGTTCTAGTTCCTCCAATTTTTAGGAATTTGAGGTAACGGAAAATTATAGGTAAGATGAATAAATCTCCCAATAGTGAAAATAACTTTATGAAAATTTTATTTCATTCAATGACAGTCCTCAAAAGGGATTACAATGCGTTTAAATAGTAAACCATAGGAAAATTCGGAAATTAAATAATAAAAAAAAACGATATTTTTTCAAAAATGAAAAAATTCGAGACAACAGCTAAAATTAATACTCCTAATATTCAGGATAGTCCTCCAACAAACAGAATGCAAATCCAAATTTATTTAAATGATATGCTGCCAAAATAAAAATGGAAAAAAAAATGCATAAACGAAGGTCTAAACGACGGAATCTATCCAAAATTAGCCCTGCACCAGGGGCAATTGGGCAAAGCCACTGAATTGTCATTGTTGGCCCGTTTCCAATTGAATTTGACTTGAGGTTCGTAAAAAACGGACAAACCCGAAACTTGCATGAAATCGTGAAATTTAGTTATTTTGTTTATGTCAATCTCATTTCAACATAAACTCTAATCCCTTCTGCATTTCATCTGAATCTTTTAAATACTATACACGTGAAAAAATGAATGCGATCCACACATAACAAAAGTTATAATCAAGTGATATTTGGTTGGAGGGTGACCCTCCTTTTGACAAATCTTTATCTACCAACAACAACTTAGGTGAGAGAGTTCATTCATACTTGATAAAGGCAATGTTGGCCCATTTTAGCAGCGCTTCTAAATGCAGGCACCCACCTTTCTTATTATGACTATGCAAAGAGCATCATTTGATCCAGAGCATCATATATTTTCATTTGTGTGGTGCACAAAAAAGAGAGAGAAGGGAATCCAAGGTTTTATAACCAAGAAGACGAGATGATATTAGATAGTACTATGGAAAAATGAAATTTAAATTTTTATCCATTTTACTATAGTACTATACTCAAATGAGTATTTTGAGTCCGATCAATCTTTTTTGTATTTGGGCTTTCAAACTTCCAAGCGTTGTACCATTTGGTTCGATCAAAAATAATAATAATAAATAAATCATAAATTGATTATGTATCTAGCATGGGACATTACACATTCGGTATGATAATAGGTAACTCAAACAAGAGAAAGCAAGGTTGAAAACTCAAATTGAAAGAGAAGTGAAAACTCGAGGACTCAAATGTTACAAAAATTGAAGGCCAAGACTCAAATAAAACCCAAAAAAAAAAAAAAAAATTCTTGAAGAAGACCAAATTTTTCCTAGAGCTAACAAATTGGAAGCGGGTTATTCATCTTTCATTCGATGATTTCGTATTTATTGAAAACTAAGCCCCTATTTGATGGTTTTTATTCAAATTTATATTTTCTACATACTCATTCCTATCCACATATTCACATAATAAAATATTTTATATGTAAACTCCAAACTTTTACTAATTTTTAACCACGCATTTTAAAAAAAATTTACTATTCAAAATATTATCTTTTTCAAATAATTACCATCAAACAAGGGCTAAATAGAATCAAGGGTGCTCTCTTGACTATAAAATAAAAATTTATTGAATTTTCCTTTATGGTTGAACCTTTGAAGAATAACTATTGGAGCAAAAGCCAGATAGACTGTTGAACAGATAATATAAGTCCTTGTCTGATTGGCCAAAACAATGTTTTGAATAGTGATTTTTAGGAAAATATAAAGTTAAATACTAAAAAAAAAATTAAGTTTATATGCATAATATTTTATTGTGTAATATATATGGTTGAAAATAAGTATGTAAAAAAAAGAAAAAAGTTTTCAAATAATAATGTTATTCTGAACAAACTAACAATAAAATATTTCTAAACCCACTCAACAAACATTATACTTATTTCTAAGAGCAGTGCTGTTTGTACATAATAGTCTCGTACAGAAGTCGGACAGATTACACACATTGGGTGGGGTCGGCATTTTTTTTGCAATTTTTTAACATTCATGGGCCCCGCGTGGGGCCAACCTCATGGATCTGTTCTGTTCGACTTCTGTACAATCTTTATCTGTACGAATGGATTTGCTCTATTTCTAATTTCTACATTACTGTAAGAATAAGTATATCTTTTGTTATTTTATTAAAATGATGAAATGCATTAATTAATATCGCCTTCAATACCGTGTTTCATTAATTAATAATTTAATATCGTTTTCAATACCGTACAATATGAAAATTAGCATACACACGTACAAAAGACTGGCTCCTCTAAGAAACTAGCATGTGGCTTGTTACCTATGCGTGCATTAAAGCGGCAAAAATCAAGAGTCGAACCGAGCCGACTCACGAACCAAAATTTTAGGTTCGAGCTCGATTAGAGTAAAATAGTGCAAACTTTTTACAAGTCGAGTCGAGTTTTTGCTTGACCAAAAAATCGATACTTGACTTTCGATTTGGTATTATTTTTTTTTGCTGCATTCCATTTTTTTTACGAGCTGGCTCGGACTTTTTCGAGGCCGAGTCACTGACAATCCGAGCCGACCAGTCAAATTGTCATCCATACTCATATTGAGAGTCTATCTTTTAATTTATGATATGTAGAATAACTAACAAATTAATATTTAATCAAAATAAGTTTTTAGTTTTAAAAATTAGTCATGATACCATGCCTTTTCAAGTACAGTATTTATAAAATGTTCGTATTATAAATAAATAAAAATGAGCGATAAATAAGTGAATAATAATTATGAAATTCTCGAAGTATGTTAATAAAAAGTGGTTTGAGAATATCACAAATACATTTTTTGTGGAAGAATCATTTAATTCTTTTTCGATCCATACACAAGTCAAACACAACTTAAAACTTAAAAAAAAAAAAAAAAACCCAAGAAAAGAAAATCTCAAATCAACAATAATGCCAAATTAAGAGCCAGCTTGATTTTCATTAATTGGGAAAAGAAATTAATTTAGGAAAATATGTGGTTAAAAGTTGGAAAAAAAATATAAAGTATACATTTAAAATATTTTATTGTGTGAATGTGTAGTTGAAAATGATCTTGTAACAAATCATAAAATTAATTAAAGGGTGTCAAACGAGCACTTATTAACCACACATTCTTATAAAAAAAACTATTCCAAAATGGATCCCCCCCCCCCCCCCCCCCCCCCAAAATGGGGCTCAAACAAGGGCTAAATCATTCATGAATAAATTCAATAGCTTGCCTAGAAATATTTGTTCCAAAAATATTCTTAATTAATTTAGAATTTGTGATTCATTTTTTTTCTATGTTTATCGTACTAGACAACATACACTAAGCTTGTAACAAGACAAATAAAGTTAAAAAAATTATTATTCTTACGTCTTCATGCATCATAAATGATATGTTTTGTGTGTTTTAGAACGTTAAAAAAGGTCACTCGTTCATTTTTTTCTTAAAAAAAAAAAGCACTAATGCATTTTCATTTTCAGTCGTACGGGCAATCAAATAATTTTAAAAAATTATATTTGATAAAATAAATAACCTAAAAAAAAGAAGACAATATATTCTATACATTTTCATTTTATTTTTTTTTGAAAAATTATATTTAACAAAATAAATAACTTAAAAAGGAGTAAAGAGAAGAATTCTTTAACACTATTCCATCACGACCTAAAAATAACATGCCAGACAATGTATTTTCCAGCCTATTCTACCCACCACCCTCCACCCCTCCCTCTGAACTAAGCCAAGATTCTGTCACAAAGAAACGCGCAAACTCGCACACAAAAAGCCTTGTCATAGAACCTCCCAGAAGACAAAAAATGGTACCAAAAAAGTAATAGACGTTCCTTGCACGTTCTTTCTAAAAGTTCAACGGAAATTGTTCAGATACAAAAAGGTGGGGTTCTTATTTTTATTCTGTTTCAAATTTTATTGTTCCTTATTCAATTCGTCTGTTTGTAAACGTATTTCGTTCACTTAGTTGTTAAGCATAGATATAAATAAAGGAGAAGAGGGCCAGAAAAGGGGAAAAGGTACGCGGATTGTTCAGTTTCGTTTGTGCCCTCATTGAAGAGCCTTTTTCTTCTGGTGTATAATAATGGTTATGTATGTTTCTGTGTTTTGGGAAATGGGTTTTGTTCGGTGATTGCATTTTGATGAATTTTATGCGTTTTTAATTGATTGTACCGTACTTTTCTTAAGCGTATTTTGGTGGGTTTTCTTGTTTGATTTTCTCTGAATTTTATTTTATTCTTCCTGATTTGCATTTGGGTGATTGTTCAAAATATTGTCTCTTTGCAGCTGGTAATCGGGAATACGTGAAAAAAAAAAGAGAGAGAAGAGATTAAAAGGTATGATTTCACTGTGATTTTTGTTTTTCTGTCGTTAATTGTCTTTTTAGAAATATTTACTTATGCTTGATGGATTGAAGAGGGTGAATTGTTGGAAAGGTAGATTGTTCAATGCTTATAATATAGAGAATTCAAATTTTTGCTCTTAAATCGACAAAGAAACATTCATGAAAATGGTTTAGAGTTTTCGGTTGAATTTCATCTAATCTGGACATGGATTTTAGAAAATATTCAGCCTCACCAGTAAGTAAATAAAGATTCAAGCACTGCTTTCTTGGTTTTTTTTGACATAGACATTGACAATCATTTTTCAAAAACATATTTGGTTATCTGTTAGTAATTATGTTTTTTCTTTTACTTTTTCAAAATTGTAAATGTGTTCTTCATAGTAGCATATGGTGGAAGATGAAACTGAGAGCACGCACTTTTATGAATAGAAAAGAGATTAAATTTATGGTTTCCAGCTGCTTTTAAAACCATTTGAATTTTACAGATCTTTGAAAATTAAAAATTCCAAATTGTTTAGTTAGGTGTATTTCTCAAGAATTGAATCATGTTTTCAAAATGTATCCTATCAAAGAAAATTAATTATGAATACTATAATTTTTTTTTCTCTGATACTGTAATTTATCTACTAAATATAAAATATTTAAATGTAAGGTTTTCATTCTTGTCAATTTGTTGATTTTTCCATTTACTCTATGTTATGGTGAAATAATAAACCTCTAGTGAGCTGGAAAACTAAATTTGAGGTATAGGGAGAAGGAAGAAGTGTTGTTCATGCGTACCTTCTGGAAATAGTGTTCTAATGAAGTGCTTCCTTCTTGTACTGAATTGCCAGTTTAGCGTGTGTCGCAATTGTTACTGATATTTTTTGTTCCTTCGCAGGGCTTTAAAAGTTTCTGGCTTTCTACACTTCTATGGCTGAAAAAAATATTGATTCGGCGATAACCCCAGAAACAAATGGATTCAACAGAGAGTATGCAGGAAAGGGTTTTTCCAGAAATTCAGGTTCCGTAAATAATGGACACAGTACTAATTCCGATCGCCGCAGAGCAACCATGGGCTCGTATCGTGCTGGAGATAATTCAACAAGGAAGTCTACTGGAAACCTGGATTCTTCAAATAGTGGTCAACGCGCAGTTCCTCATTATCTGAGAGCTTCAACTGGTTCTTGCCATGATTTCTGCAAATATGGCAGAAAACATGCATTTGAAGAGAAGGCAAGGCGCCCTCTTTTGAAGAGAATGGCAAAATTTGAGTCAAACAAGAAGAATCCTATGGACACAACAGTTCCGGCTGAGATAAAGAAGGAAATGGTTATCAAGCACAAGCTCTCCCCTGAATGCAAAATTCATTCTGCCGATATGAAATCCTATTCACCGAAGTGCAAGCCATTCTTGGTGGCCAAAATTCATTCTCCAAATAAGAAGACTTCTTCTGGTATTAAAACCGGTATACGAAAACTCAAGCCTTTACCTACTACCAAAGCCTCACTAGATCCGCCCGAAATTATCAAGAGGGAAATTTCGTTGCCTCCTAAAAAAGATGGAGTTGGCCTGAAACGAGATACCTCAACTGACAATAAGATGCCAAGAGATGAGAAGAAAACAAATAATTTGGTTAAGAAACATTCTCCTTCAGTGCAGTTGAAACCCATGACGGTGAAATCCTCCCCAACTGACACTTTAGATGGTATAAATGGGAAAGGCCGAAAAAACAGCGATGTCAAAATTGGCAGAAAGATGGCGACACCTAAATTATCTGAGGGGAAAAAAGGGGCACCTCCCACTGCCTTTTTGTCCCCCAAAATTTCCCTCTCTAGAACAATATCCTTGAAAGCAAGAAGAGCCAGTAGCTTAAAAGCTGTGTCTACGCTGGAAGATCAAAATAGGATGCACAAAACTGAGACTAAGATATCAAACGATGAGAAGGTCCCTGACAAAACTGAGACTGAGATATCAAACGATGAGAAGGTCCCTGAGAGAACACTGCATGTTATCAAGACAGAAATTGGAAACAATTTATCTGAATTCATTCCAAATGACCACGTTATTCCATCACTTCCATCCCCCTCGTCACCCCAGTCTTTGTCCAATGAAAAGCCACCATCTCTGTCGTCTCAGGATGTACAAGAAGAAGAAGAAGAAGGAGAAGAAGAAGAAGAGACTGAGTCCACTGATAGTGAAGCAGATGATTTTGTCTATGACTATGATACAACTGAAGAGATTGGGGGGATCGAGACAGTGGAAGTTAATCACAACAAGACTCATAGAAAGAGTACAGTTGTTTCTGAAGATAAAGATGGTGCCCCTTTGAAGTTAAAGTTCAGGAGGGGAAAGGTAGTTGACCTTCAATCTGATAACAGCAGTCCTAGAAGGCTCAGATTTAGGAGGGGAAGAGTATTGGGAGAAGACCAAAATGGCATAGGTGATTTGAAAAGGAGAATCTTTAAAAAGGGAGGATCTAATGATGATAAAAAGGGTACAGACCGTTCTTCAAAAAAAGTAGTTTTAAAGCATCAAGACGTGCAGGGGAAGAAAGACGCACAAGGTTTGTTCAATAATGTCATTGAAGAAACGGCAAGCAAGCTTGTTGAAAGCCGGAAAAAGTAAGGTTAAGGCCTTAGTTGGGGCTTTCGAAACAGTGATCTCTCTCCAAGAAAGTTAACCCTTTTCTCAGACTGTCACTTGAGTCAAAAAAATAAATATTTCTTCATGTTAAGCTTCTAATATTGCGAATATACTAGTTGATTTCATCACAGCAGGTTATAAATAGATTTCCCGGGCGATCAAACTGGCCTGTGGCTTGTCTACTTCTGGTCTCTACATGGTTTCATACCCATTGCTTAAAGGGTATGTTCTTTTTTCTCCTTTCTTAAATTTTAGACTAAAGGATGAGGAAGAAACGTTTTTCTTGAGCTGTCTCATTTAACTGCCTATGTCTCAATATCGACTTAATAATAGGTTTTGTTGGTTTCTTTGTTGATGTATTGTCCTTTTTATCAGTTTAAACTGAGGACTAAACGTGCACGGTTGCTCGAGTGAGTGATATCCCTGATGGATATTGTATTCGTATATAGAATTCAATGACTGCTATTTGGGATTCTTGGTTTATTTTCGCTTCAATAATTTCCTTATTATTATTTTTTTATTGTACTCAATTTGTAAGATGCTTTGAATGCTCATGGTTGTTCTCATAAATACAGTCGTTCACATCCTTCGTATTCGTCCTTAAAAATCATTTATAAACCCAATCTTGAAAAATAATAATAATAATACTGGAGCAAAATAACTCAACTTTTTACCTAGTAGATTATGCATTCACCTTGTTCAAAGTAACACATCTTTGGTTAACAGTTATTAAGCAATTGATTATTTCATCCCAATCTTTATAATTTCATATGTAGTTTATGAGACAAATTTTGAAGATTCTTTGTTAGTTGCAGTAAAAAGAAATGCCATGCTTGATTTTTGCCCAGATATTGATGAGCATATTCTATTGTCCATCATAAATTAGAATGCCACGTTTGTCCTTTAGGAACTTACTTTGTTTGGTGTAGAACAAAAGTTAATAAAATTTCAAGTCAAAATTAGAAATAAATTTTAACTATATATTTCACTGGATAACAATTTATCTACCCTATATTTTATCAATTTTTTTTTATCAAAATTTACTAAATATTTAATTTTAATCTGCACCCAACAAGAGTTTAATTTATTTTCTCCAAAAAAAAAAAAAAATGATTATTGACAGGGCTAAGGGAGAACTTCTTTGGAACAAATTATGGCTCTCTCCTTCACCTAACATTTTGAAGGAATAAAGTGTTGTTGTTTATGGGTGGGTCAAATGTTTATCAACATCAATCAAATTCACGATATCTAAGTTTTAAAGGGACAACTTTAAATCCATATATTCCATTCAATATTTAACGCTTTTTTTTAATAAACAGATACATCATATTATTTATCTCAGGGAGTAGAAAGTAAATATAGTTGGTTCCGTTGATTTCTGAGTTTGAGACCTACTTAGATATAGATGGCACATCTTAAGTTTTTCAAATAAGATTTTTATTGACTTAGCTTCTAGAGCCATGCTACAGGAACCGCATTAGTAACCGCATGAGTGATCGTACACTCATATGCAGGAAAATATTATTTTATTCACATGGGGACTGCACACTCACATGCAATCACCCATGCAGGTTAAGTGGCATTTTTCTAGTTCCTATTTGAGCCTCATCTTTTTTTGGGAAAAATATGTTTTCTGATTAGACCTGGCATCAGATGGGTCGGTCTGAGAATTTCAATACATAGAACCACTCATTATGCTTCAAGTATTTTGTAAATGGAGTCATTCGGGTCTTTGTAAATACTGGACGTTTGGAACCAAACCCTAACTTGAACCGTCGGTTCCGGTTCAATTTCAGTTCTACCCATAACATTTTTATATGCATTTATTTAGTAAATATTCCACATAGATCATTGTGGCATATATATACCTAATATGCCGTTACTTGACAAATTTTGTGCAAAAAATCTTCAAGAAGCAAAATATTGGATCCTAAAAGCCACAAAAATAGGAGAAAATAAAATAAAATAAAAATGAAATTATAATTTGAGAAAAATTATTTTTCTTAAAATTTTTTATTCAATGTCTAAGAGAGGCATACTAGGTATATAAATGAACAATGCTTAAATTTTCTACTTTAAAAATGAACTAATATAGAAAAAATATTAATTAAATACATTACTAATATAGTATCAAAAATTTACGGTCTACATATTGATCTCGCTCTATTTGAATAAAAAAATAAAAACAAAAACATATATTTAAAAAGAGAACCATGAACTAAAACAAAAAATGTACAACACAACGCAAACAATGAATATATCAAATTCAATTGCCATGAATTATGAAAAAAAAATAAAAAAATCACTCAGGTTTATTAACAATACAAGAAAGTAAAATGCTTCAATTGTAAAGAATGAATGTTTTTATTCATCAACTTGTACCACAACTTGTTTGAAATTTTTGATTTATAAAAAGCTCAAATTGTAAACATTAACTTATGATAACTTCTGAAATGCAACAATCTGATGTAAGGTGAGAAGTAAAAAAGTAAGAGCCAATCTTAATTTTAGGGTTAGAGTTTAAATTTTTTTGACTAATTACTACCAAAATTAGGAATTTTAGGTTTTATTTGTTTTTTTTCCAACCTATAAATTGTAAACAAATTTTTTTTTTTTTTTTTTTATTTTTATAAAAATCGGTTTCACTTGATTACCAATGGTTCTGGTTCAGGAACTAAGAACCGAACTGAACCCCGTCGGTTATCAGTTTTCGATTTCGGTTCCTAATTTATTTTTTGGGACTGGACCAGAACCTCAGGTTCAATTTCAGTTAGGGAGATTCGGTTCTGGTAGTGATTTTTAAAAAAATATGTGGTTAAAAATTATAATTTTTTTTTGGATTTATATGTAAATTTCTTTAAGTTAATTTCACAAACGGTCACTGAATTTACCTCAAAAATACAAAACGATCACTGAATTTCAAAACTTGTAGAATGGTCACTGAATTTACCTAAACTTTCACAAACGGTCACTGAAAGACCAAAACATGTGAATTAGATTCTTGAGAACCTCAAGTGTAAATTTCATCTAATTTAATTTACTAAAAATCGGCCCCTGAAATTTAGAAATCAAACAAAATTTCTCCCACCTACACACTATTTTGCTGGAGTTGAAAATCGTCAAATTCGACCACCATACTACTGGAGAAACCACCGGATTTTTACACCACCACCACCACCTCCTCATCCCCTTCCACAATCCTATACCAACAAGCAACCAAAACACATCAAAAATCGACTGAAAATTGGAGCAGAACTATTCGTTTTTCGCTGCCGCAGAATAGGTAAGACACACGGTTTGACCTCCAATTTCGGCCAATTCGAGATAAATTGGTAAGGACCCATATGTTCATCTTGTTCGACATGATGAATAGAAGGTAATGGTGGTGGTGAAAGACCGTAATTGTTGACTCCTACGCCAGAAATTGAGACGAAATGGCCGATCTTCGCTACTGGAAAATTGCTGAAGACCAGACCTTTCGCCTCAATATTTGGCGCTGACGTTAACAATTATGGTCGTTCACCATCACCATTACCTTCTACTCATCATTGCGAACAAAATGAACATATGGGTCCTCACCAATTTATCACGATTTAGCCGGAATTGGAGTTCAAACCGTGCAAAATAAACTGTCTCAAGCAGCGAGAACGGACCTTTCGCCTCAATTTTCGGGTCTGGCGTAAAAAATTACGGTCGTTCACCACCACCATTACCTTCTACTCATCATGGCGAACAAGATGAACATATGGGTCCTCACCAATTTATCTTGAGTTGGCTGTAATTGGAGTTCAAATCGTGCAAAAGAAACTGTCTCTGACAGCTGGAACGGACCTTTCGTCTTAATTTTCTGCTCCGGTGTCAACAATTACGGTCGTTCACCACCACCATTACCTTCTACTCATCATGGTGAACAAGATGCACATATGGGTCCTCACCAATTTATCTCGAATTGGCCGGAATTGGAGTTCAAACTGTGCGTCTTACCTGTTCTCCGGCAGCGAAAAATGAATTTTCTGCTCCAATTTTCGGTCGATTTTTGATGTGTTTTGGTTGATAGTTGGTATAGGATTGTGGAGGGGGATGAGGAGGCGGTGGTGTAAAAATTCGGTGATTTTACCGGAGGTATGGTGGTCAAATTTGACGATTTTCGACGCCATCGAAATATGGTGTAGATGGGAGAAATTTTGTTTGATTTCTAAATTTCAGGGGCCGATTTTTAGTAAATGAAATTAGAGGAAATTTACACTTGAGGTCTTCAAGAATTTAATTCACGTGTTTTTATCATTCAGTGATCATTAGTGAAAGTTTAGGTAAATTCAGTGATCGTTTCTGCAAGTTTTGAAATTCAGTGAACGTTTTTCTATTTTTGAGGTAAATTCAGTGACTGTTTGTGAAATTAATCCAAATTTATTTTATGAGAGAATGTTGTTGAAAATGAATTAAAAAAAATAATAATAATAAATTCTTAAACGGGGCTAATAGGCTATCATATATGAAGATAATGATCATTGACAAAATGCATGCTAAGAAGTTGCAATTTTTTTAGTACCAAATATTAGAATAAGTTGGTACCAACTTCAACAAACAAATATAACGAATTTTATGTTTATGTAATGGGACATAAATTTTAATAACTAGCAAAGGTTGGCATAGTAGTATCCATTAAGTCATGCTAGCAATTCGATACATACCTTTTAAAATCTCAAACACTACTTACGATTTTGAATTGTAATACAGTCCAAGTGAATTCATCAATTTTCAAAAATAAAAAAATAAAAAATAATAATCATTATATTCCTTTTAGAAAATATGAAAGTATACAAATGTATCACACGTTTATAAAGTTACATTCAATATTGGACCTCATTTGGACAATGTTTGTATGTGTCAAAAAAGTGTTGGTAAGTGGGAGTTAAAAAATAATCTTTCATCCTGTATTTTTGGAGGCATAATCTGCGATTTACCCCTTCATCAAGGTCCAATGAAGGACAGGTGGGGCCGTCAGTAATGAGACGTAATCCAAAAAAAAAAAGTGTTAATTGAAAAGATAAATCATTTTTTAAATTGTCAAATAAAAACATGCCATATGGTACGTTGTCAACAATATTGTAAAAAAAATGTACACCAAAATTGTTCAATATTTATGTAAAGAATTATGCTAAACGAACATTATGGATGACCGCATGGTTGACACCGTCCTCACATAATTGCGTGAGTCCTGCCTGAATAAAAATGTTTTCCTCCATCTGTGTGTGTATGATATTAATCGGGATGTCAATCATAACGCGAACATTTTAGCAAAGTCCGTATGTAAAAACATGATGGATCATTTTGAGATCGAAATATTGGGCGGCTATGGATATATACGTAGCTATTGTTAGAATGGATGCTAAAAATAGGTTATAATGAATCGTGATCTAGAAGAGGGACAATTCATTATGAACAGACAAATGAGAGGTAAAACTATATTCAACAGATTTATTCAATTATTAAAGGAAGCAAAGTCGATAAGCTAGGCTAGACGCACCTGACTGGACTGCCTTTGTCTTCTTGCATTGTAATTGTATTAATCGCCCAGGCGTTCCAATAATTTAATGCAAAACAGCATCGCTGGTAACCACCACTTTTCTATTTTTTCATTCCCCACAAATATATTTCAATTTTCCTTTTCCAATATGAATCTTGAAACCCCTTTCATAACCCCCAGATTTTGCAGATTCTGAAACTATAACTTTTTTCTTTTTATGGCAAAAATTAAACCTTAAATAAGCCAGTAATTCTCGCATGTTTATCCAGGTAAATTTTTTGTTTGGTTTTGTTTTGTTTGACCTATTTGTGGATTTGCTCCTTGCATACATGCGAATCCTAAAATCAATTTTTTTCCCCTTGTTCATACAGGTGGGTCTTTTTGCTATGAATTCTGGGCTGATGCTTAAAGTAATGAATTTGAGCTGAGGTTAGAATTTGGGCTGATTTCAAGATTTTTCTGATCTAGCCCAGTTCATGCTTGTTTATTTTGAAGTCAAATTGTATGTTTTCTTTTGGGTTTCTAAACAAAAATTGGTAATATGGGGTCCTTGAAGAATCTATTCTAAGTGGAAATTTGTGCTTCTTCTGTGTAATTATGAGTAAATTGAAGTGGGTTTCGGTTCTAAATATTATATGGATTTGGATTTAATGGAGTTTTTTTATCATGAACGCAGGTTCACATGACTATTCCTTAGTTACTTTAATTGGATTTGATGATTCGTGGCTTTAAGTTTTGGCTACTTGGTGTCATTTGTACCAGATGCTTTATGGATATGTAACCGCCGTTTCTTTTTTACCTTTCTTCTTCTTCTTCTTCTTCTTCTTCTTATTTTATTGTTTGTGAATTATGTAGTATGATATGGTGTCGGAAGTGGATTGATAATCTGAAATTCTAATGCTGCCATGTTGCAGTATGTATGATTCCCTACGTTGGTTTGCGTTTTTGCGTGTTTCAAAATGTTGGTTTTCTGTGGCACTAAGCATGTCTGGTTTTAGTGTACTCAGTGAGTCTTCTTTAGAATCGACAATTTACTGAAGTTCTACTTCATGTGATTCTTTTAGATAAATGACTATCAATTTTCTTTCTCTGTTTTTCTTTGGAGGGCTGATAATTGATGACCACTGGTGAGCTAAGAAACTCATAACTTTACTGCATATAGAAAATGTCAAAAGTTTAGATCATTACATGGTTTGCATATCCGTCCTTGTGTTGCTATGTTATTTTGAAAGCTTGTAGTTCTTTCTTATGTAACTTGGATATTACATAGTTGCATGCTTGAACAACTGACATTCGTTGCAGAGTAAACCACCACATATAATTCTCCCTAACATAAATAAGGCAGCAAGAAACCACAGTAAAAAGTTTGTAAAGTGAATGAGTGGAATGTCCACTCTAGAACTTCTGTAGAAATCACAAGAGTAGAGCTCTACCAAGTGAGCTATATCATCTCAAGTAAAGAGGAGTGAAATCCGTCTACCACGTAGACAATAGGCAACTAGACGAAAGAAGCATTACTCCTAGAAATTATGAAATGAAAATTTGTTAATAATAAAATTATCATTTCCTTCTTCAAATAAGATTCAATTCTACAACCAATTATAGAACAATTGAAGATTAGATCTCATCTCAGTTTTTGCATTCTAGCTTCCTCTTCAATGTGGCACTTCACTTTTCCAAAAGTTGATTCACTGATACAAGAGCTCAAACTTTTATTTTTTTACATTCATTCAATTCAAATATCAGATTATTGATTGCACCAATTCATCCATTAGCTGCTGGATGAGCAGCAATGAAGTTGATAATAAATACAGAAGCTCTGGTTTATCAGTTAGGAAGCATTGAAACATCAGACCACCTCCACCAAAATGAGTGTGCCTGTTTACCTAACTCTGGAGTTGAAGCTCTATTCTACAATACAATAATTGTTGCATGACTTTCTTATGTCCTGTCGACGTAGAATACAAAGGAACCAAAAACAAGATTGAGAAAGAAAGAGAAGAATAAGAGGAGAGAAGAAAGGGAAGAGAATATAGAAGAAATTGGGGGAGAAAGTATTAATTTATTTCATAATCAAAGTCTGACTATTACAATGCAATAGGCCGCTTTATATAGGGCAAAGAAGCTAAAATAAAAAAAACTAGAACCTTATCAAAATATTAAAACTAATCTAAGATAATCTGACTAACGTAATTTGAATCAAACTACTTTAAAATCCTATCTATATCTATCTTTATACTTATCTCCATTTCCCATCACCTATACAATCAGTTGTTTTCCTAAATTTTACTAAATGTTGGTGTCAATCTAGTGCTAGCTGATACGATGTGTTCTCTCAGTTCCAATAAAATGCATCCCGATCAAGTCTGATCTGGAGATCAGAAAATTTTGCTGGTAAAACTTATAAGTTCTCAAACAACGTTCGGGCTTTAGATCCAAGATACTACAAGCTGATAAGGTGGTTATTCGTCCTCAGAAGGGACTCTTTATTTTTAATTAAAAATTCTAACCTTAAAAAATCCAGCAAGTCACAAACTAATCATAGCAATTAGAATGTGTATTGCGACAAGCAATTTTAATTCTTAATTCTATTGGGTTTGGGCCATGATAAACTGAGACAAAAACTTGTCAATGGTGTATTCCTTGCATGGAAGGATGCTGTGATAGTGAAACAACAAAAACATTTTAAGATTTTGGCCTAGAGATTGGGCATGCTGTCATTTTCTTGTTGGTTTGTTTCTGACCAGCTTATTATTTAGTCCTTCAGTTAGATTTGTAATATACCATTTATGATGATAACACTTGCTTGATTGATAAATTTGGCTCATATTGAGTTTCAAAATTAAAGATACTTATTTATTCATGTTGCTTTTAGCAGGTGAAAACTATGATTCTCACGAAGCAATACCGCTGCATCCACTCGGCCAGTTGTCGCTGCACAAAAGGGCATCTTAATGAAGAAGTCATTTTCCTAGTTTTTCATCACTTAAATTGGAACCCAATGTTGATTGCGACACTTTCTTGCGCATGCAAATGGTTCGATGATCTTGCTAAGCGAGTCCTGTGGAAGGAGTTTTGTAGGACACGAGCTCCAAAGATGACGCTGGATTTGCAATCTAGTGGCAGTCATAGTATTGATGGGAACTGGAGGGCACTCGGGAAACTGCTAATATACTGTTCTGGATGTAGGAAGGGTGGTTTGTTCAATAACATTGACATTCCTGGCCACTTTGTCCATAGGACAAGATTCTCAAGGACATCTGGGAAAAGCTTTCTATTACCACAATGCAGAACAGATGTTTTGTATGTGTGTGATCCTTGTGAACATCTTGATCAAGGGGATGAAGGGGATGTTGGATTCTTTCGGGGAATATTTAAATGCTTTGCAATGTCAAAGGTAAGGAAAGTACTGATTAACAGAGGTGCTCCACTTCATCCTACAGAGGTGTGCCCCTATTGTAAAGCAAAGTTGTGGAACATGCTACAAGCAAAGATGATACCATCAAGTGCCAGCTGCCGGTTAGGTGCTTATGAAGACTGCATTGAGTATTTTGTCTGCCTTAATGGACACGTGCTTGGTACTTGCACCCTCTTGCCCTTGTCCGATACAGAAGAAGCATCTGAGGAGTGACATTTTGGTGGAATTCAGGTACGTTCTTTTTTAATTTAGGTTCAATTTGTACATTCCCAGCAAGTTTGGTGAGCAATGCTGGACAGAATTGGACCTGACTGCGCCGTACTAAAAACAAGATATCTCCTTTTTATTATTTAATATAGTCTAGTCTTATCCAACAGTGTACTAAACATGCATTTATGTTCTCATTTGACTTTCGAGCTGCCACTCTCTTTCTTGGTTTTCCATAGAGGGGGTTGATTTAATGCTATCTCATTGATAGACATGTAAAAATAGCACTTATCCCAGGATAACTAATTTGATGTCCTTTGGAGCATCTTCAAGAGTCTTTAAATACAAGATGCTTTCTATTTTGGAGAGTCAATACTTAAAAATAAGCTCCAAGAAACTCTGTTATATTATAATAATTGCACTTATTAAGTTATAGAATTCAAAACTTTGCTCCTTAAATTATTCAAATCATATTTGTAGTGATTGGTCGTTACCATATAAAAAAATTATATTAATTAAAAGATGAGGAGAAATCATTGTTTGAAAAAAAGCAAAATGACAAGCCAGAATACATAGCATTGTTGGAATGTATAAAAAAATTACTATCTAAATTTAAAGATGCTATCAATTGTACATAAGATGCTCTTTATAAAGAGTCTCTTGAAGATGCTCTTAGACATTCTTAATACTTATACTCATTGAGTTGCCATGATTGAACTCTTCAATTATCGACTAATTCTTCTGTAACTTATCTGATAAATGACAACTTTATTACCAGTTGTGCAGTATCAAATATATCGATGTGCCTGTCTCGTAGAAATTTGATGGATGATAAGTGGGTATGCCTCACATGGTCTTCTGCAGAACTCATCGTCTTTGAAAGTTGAGTTCCATTGAACACAAATCTGCTGATCTGTAATCTATTCCTCTTAACTGACAGGTTACCAGAATGCTATTGATAACCAGTTTATTTCTTTCATGGTTACTTACAAGGTGGTTCTATATACTATGTTGTCCATGTCTACATTTTATGACCGCGAAAATGTATCAGAAATTTGAACAATGATCTGTAACATTCAACACACTTGGCAGCTCGGTTACCTATCAGTTTCAACTTCTAGGAATTAATATTTCCCCCCATCGCTTGACTTTCAGTCATCCTCTTGTATTTCCTCTCTTCTTGTTTGCTTCTTGATAAGCATATAAGGCTGGTTTTGCATTGTGTCTGGTCCATATACGGGGGCATGAATTCTCGTAGCGTGGTGCAACTCTTTCTCTACATTTGAATGTTAGGATCCGTTTGATAGAAAGATGAAATTTAGATGAAAAGAAAATGAATTACAGGGAATTGAATTGTGTAAAATTTGGTTTACTGGAAATTGTAATTAAATATGTTTGATTGGTATAATTTTCCACCTAATTCGTTTGGCTTTATTTTTCATGCAAATAGTTTATTTTTTGGATAAATTTTTTTACAATTGTGGATAAAATTTGTTTGGATTGTCAAAAAGTAGTAGTAATAATAATAATAATAATAATTTTTAAAATTTTTTTGATGTTCGTTTTGCTTTGTTTTGCATGAAAATTGTCAATAAAAGTGATAATTTTTTTTACCATTGAGTTTATAATTTGTTCCCATTGTCAGAAAAAAAAAAAAAGAATTCGTTTTGCCACCAAAGTGACGGAAAGCATTTTCCTCAAAAATCAAGAAAATGTACACGTGTGAGCAAAAGTAGGAAAATCAATTTCATGAAAATTTTGTGCTATTAAACACCAAAAAGTTGGAAATTGAATTTGAATTCCTAGTTCTATGGAAAAAAAAAGGCTTATCAAACATATCCTTAATGTTTTAAGCCATTTGGATGGAAATTCCAAGCGTTTATTGGCCGTTGAAAAATAAAACTTACACTATTGGACATCAAATCTCAACTCCTATTACTCAAATAGGGGCTTAGAACGTGTAGTTATAAAGTAGAGAAAAATTTTGAGTTTACGTATAAAATATTTTATTATATGAATGTGTGATCGCAAATAAATATGAATTATAGAATTTTGCTTTAAAGGAGACAAAGAGGGGCTTAAATGTATACAACTTTTTGTCAGGTTTCAAGTTCAACCTGTTATTTACCTTGAGCAAGAAGCATGGAACATTTTAAGTTCAGAATCATTTTTCTCGGGTAGTTAAAGCTGAGGCATTTGGTTAACATCAGAATCAAGCTGATTGACAACATCGTCTGAGAATACCACCTTGGTTTGGAAAGAGCTACACAGTACATTCATATATTCTTCTTAGCATAGGAAAAGATAAATGAAAAGGAGAAAATAAAATTCATAATGAAATAATAAGCAAATGACTTTCAATCTTAGGTGTATTGAAGAATTGCAGAGAAATAGAAATGTGAAAATGGTGGGAGAATCTGTTGAGATCCAAAAGTGTGTATTGAATTGAATGGAAGTAAATTACAAGTGCCGGTATTTATAGATTACTACCGGCAATTAAGATAACCATATACGGTATTTACAATATACTTTACTATATCCGGTAAGTTGTATTATATATCCGGTAAGTTCCCAATAATCTGTATTTACTCTAAATCCGGTATAGCTCTATCCCGTATTCACCAAATCCGGTAAGTTTAACACTCCCCCTCAAGATGATGAGTATATATTCAATATTCTCATATTGTATAACAAAGATTTAAACCTGGTTCAACCTATAGCTTTTGTCAACAGATCTGCGAGCTGATTTTGTGATGTTGTATATAGCATTTTTATTTCACCTTCTTGAACTTTGTCTCTAACCAAATGACAATTTATCTTAATATATTTTGTTCTTTCATGGAACGCTGGATTACTTGCAGACTAATTGTCACAAAATAGTAATGCTGTCTTGGATTGCTCAACACTTAAATCACTCAGCAAGTTCTTCAACCAACTCAACTCGCATACAGCTGCTTCCATGGATCTGTATTTGCTTCAGCAGAAGACCTTGATACCGTATGCTGTTTCTTGGACTTCCATGATATCAGGGAATTCCCAAGGAAGATGTAATATCCGGTGATTGACCTTCTAGTGTCTGAGCAGGTAGCTCAGTCCGCATCACAGTAACCTTTGAGTTGCAAGTCTAGTTTGCTTTCAAAGAACAAACCTTGCCCTGGTGTATCCTTCAAATACCTCAGAACATGATGTGCTGCATCCATGTGAGGCTGCTTAGGTGATTGTAAGAATTGACTTAACAACTGAACAACATATGATAGATCAGGCCTAGTTATGGCTAAATAAAGTAGTCTTCCTACTAGCCTCCTATACTCACTGGCATCCAAGACACTCTCTCCATCGTCTTTATTTAATTTCAAATTATGTGGTAAGGGAGTTGCTGCTGGTTTGGCCCCTAAATGCCCAGCATCAGACAAGACATCCAATGCATATTTTCTTTGGCATATAGAGATGCCCTTTGCAGTCCTAGCAACCTCAAGTCCAAGGAAATACTTGAGAATCCCCAAATCCCTTAGCTTGAATTCATCATTCAGTTCCTTCTTAAACTGATTAATATATGTCAAATCATTATCACCAACTATGATATCATCTACATAAACTAGTAGAATGGTGAATGAGCAGCCATTCTGTTTGCTAAACAATGAATAGTCAGCTTTGGACTGCGTAAAACCTTGTGACAAAATATATGACGTAAGCTTAGTATTCCATTGCCTCGAGGCTTGTTTAAGTACATAGATAGACTTGTTTAGTTTGCAAACCAATCGTTCTTCATTCTCCCCTTGCTGCTCATAACCTGGAGGCATAATCATATATACCTCTTCATTCAGTTCACCGTGAAGAAAGGCATTACTGATGTCTAACTGATGTAAATGCCATTGCAATTGAGTAGCAACAGCCAACAAGGTCTTGACAGTGACCAATTTTGCTACAGGAGAAAAAGTCTCCTCATAATCGAGGCCAGACTGCTGAGTAAAACCTTTGGCAACTAAGCGAGCTTTCTTTCACTCTCAGAGCCATCTGAATGAAGCTTGATTTTATACACCCATTTGCAGGCTATATGTTTCTTATGTTCTGGGAGTTTAACAATATCCCAGGTCTGATTGGAGACTAATGCTTTAAACTCCAAATCCATGGCATCACACCACTCTGGATGCCTGGATGCATCTTCAAATGACTGAGGTTCAAACACAGTAGAAAGAGCCAAAGCATAATTTCTATGTGAAGGAGATAGCTGAGTGTAATCAAGACGTGTGGATATGGGATATGGCATACCTGAAACAGAACTTTTACCCAAAGTGTCTGATGTAGAGGTAGGTAACTGAGAGACTAGATTACAGTGATAATCAAGGAGATAAGAGGGTGGCTTGATGGTCCTTTTTTATTTTCGAATAGGCACCAAAGGTGGAGGAGAAGAAAAATCAGATGAAACTATGGCAGAATGGTTGGGAATTGGAGAAGAAACTATATCAGGAGAAACAAAAACTGGAGATGTATCAGAAATTTCATGACATGAAGATATCTGGTGTGGGAATAGAGTTTGATTATGCTGTGAAAAAGCAGGAAAATTGGATAATGACTGAAGGAGAGAAGGATGATGATATGGAAAGACACTTTCATGAAAAATAACATCCCTGGAATAAAATGTGGTATTGGTATGAAGATTAAAAACTTTGTAAGCTTTCATACCAATAGATAACCAATGAATATACAGGGTGTAGCTCTAGGATTGAATTTTGTTCTGTGTCTTTTCAAAGTGCCAGCATAGCATAAACAGCCAAACACCCTAAGATGAGAGTATGAAGGAGCAACATTATAGAGGATCTCATAAGGTGATTTGTCACCAAGAATAGAAGTGGGAGTTCTGTTAATAAAGTGGGTGGCAGTTAGAACACAGTCACCCCAGAACTTACGTGGCAAATTTGCTTGGAATTTAAGGGCTCTAGCAACATTTAAGATATGTTGATGTTTCTTTTCAACAATACTGTTTTGTTGTGGGGTTTCAACACAGCTGACTTGATGTAAAATTCCCTTAGAGTGAAAGAAATCAGTCATAGAGAACTCAACTCCGTTGTCAGACCTTAATGTTTTTATGTTGGTTTGAAAGTGTGTCTGAATTAGGGAGTAAAAGGTTTGAAATATAGGTCTCGTTTGAGATTTATATTTCATTAGGTATGTCCATGTCACTCTACTATAGTCATCAACTATAGTGAGAAAGTATCGTCATCCATTTAAAGAAGGAGTAGAGTAAGGTCCCCAAATATCACAGTGAATGATGTCAAAAGGTCCAGAAGCTCTTGTCTCACTAAGAGGAAAATAAAGTCTATGTTGCTTGGCTAAAGGACAAATCGAACAATGTAAGGATTTATTGAATATCAAATTAAGAAATACTTATGAAATGCAGAGAATTTGGAAAAATGCACATGACCTAACCGGTAATGCCATATGTCAATATTACTTTTGATATTACTAGTGGTATGTGAATTACAAGAAGTAGCAACTGCTTTATTACAATTGAGATTAGAAACAGGACTGCAACATAATATGACAGGTTTACAACTTTGAGAAATGAACTGATGAGATTTGATGAATTATTTGCTGCTGGACTTGAATGGCCATCAGGGGGTTGAAAACGATATAATCCATCCTCAAGTTTGCCTATCCTAATCATCCTCAATGTGGAAAGATCCTGCACAAAGCAAACATTATACACAAACATCAGAAAACAATTATGTTTAAGCACCAAATTGCTAGCAGATATTAGGTTAAATGTGAATGATGGCACAACAAGAACATCAGTCAAAACCAATTCATCAAATAACTTCACAGTGCTAATACTAGTAACAGCCACATGATCTCCATTTGACATTCTAACAGAAGCATTTGTATCAGCTGTGATAGTAGTCAAATATGTGCTGGAGCAAACCATGTGTTCTGATGCTCCTGTGTCAATAATCCATTTGATTCCATTGGTTTTATCGTTGTGACAAGATTGATTACCTGAGAAACCAGAATTATCAAGAATAGCTGATGAGGCTAGTGGAATGTCTTGTGATTTAGAATTATTAGTAGATAATTGAGCTTGTAATTGTGGAACAAGCATAGCAAGTAGTTGCTGACACTGATCTGGAGTCAAAGGCTCATTTGGCTGAAAATTAACTTCCTCAGATTTCCTGTTAACTGGAACATGAGCCACTGCATTAATAATAGGTGTTCTTTCTTTAGCAAGTTTGTGACCTGGAGGATAACCTATGAGTTTATAGCATTTCCCTCTGATATGTCCACGTTCACCACAGTAGTTACATATAGGTCTATCTTTCCTCTGAAATGAGTTGTATGAGCTAAACCTCCGATTTCCACTTGATTCATTAATTGCTTTACTAGTTAAGGCAGCTGCCTCGAAGTGTTGTTGCCTTTTAGCTGTAACATCTTTATGCTTTTCATCTCGCAAAATAAGTGGAAATACCTTATTTAAAGAAGGTAATGGATCCATCAACAACACCTGACTTCGAACAGCAGAAAAATGATCATCTAGCCCCATAAAAAATTGCATAACTTGATCCTCCTGCTTGTAGCAATTGTTGTTGATGTCAGGTCTGTAATTGTCCAACTTTTCCAAAAATCCTTTGAACCTGTTGAAATATGAGCTGATAGAACCATTCTCCTGTGAAATTGAAGCAATTTGTTTCTTCAATTCATAGATGCGTGTGCCATTTCCTTGGCTATACCTGTCTCGAAGCTCGATCCATATTTCTCTGGCAGAATCCTTATGCATCACACTATGATAGAGTTCTTTAGGGATAGAATTGATAATCCATGAGGAAACTGCATGGTTACATCTTCTACATGCACTGGACAGATAATCATCATTGTTCGGTTTACCTAAGGTTCCATCAATGAAACCTTCTTTGTTTTTGACACTTAATGTCACAACCACAGCTCGACTCCATGTCGAATAATTGTCCTCAGTGAGAACAATCGAAATGATCTGCATACTTGTGTTGTCTCCATAATGAAGATAGTAAGGACTTGCAAGATCATAAATCAATCGGCTTAGTGGAGAGTTGTTGTCTCTGGAAGCCATGTCTCTAACAGATGAATCGTCAGACGAATTCGCGTGATCACACGGATTTTGTAGATCTACTGCAGCACTTGAGTCATTTGCCATAGTAGCGGAAGCTTCAATTATCAGATCTACTGTTCTGATACCATGAAGAATTGCAGAGAAATAGAAATGTGAAAATGATGGGAGAATCTGTTGAGATCCAAAACTGTGTATTAAATTGAATGGAAGTAAATTACAAGTGCCGGTATTTATAGATTACTATCGGCAATTAAGATAACCATATACGGTATTTACAATATGCTTTACTATATCCGATAAGTGGTATTATATATCCGGTAAGTTCCCAATAACCGGTATTTACTCTAAATCCGGTATAGCTCCATCCGGAATTCACCAAATTCGGTAAGTTTAACATGTATCATTAAGAATAAACAAATGAGGACTGAACCTCAAATTATAACCGCCACATGCTAGAAGAAATCAACCATGCTATATGTACAAGAATTCCTGTACCTACAGAACACACACATCAATGGCCGGAATTATTATTATTATTATTATTATTTGTAATATTTTATACATGGGGTTGAGTGAGAATTCAAAAATCTGTTCATTTTTTGGTAAAATCCATCTGTACTTGAAGAACTTTTCAGAAGAAATCCCATCATAATTCACATAAAACCATAGCATGCTCCTAATTGATTTGACAAGGTTTATTTAGGGGCATCAAACTCTTCATCCAGTTTTAAAGGAGAAAAGCTCACCGAAAAATTCAGTAGTTAAAGAAAAACCAGGCTTGATCACTGTAAACTAAAAAAAATTCTAATTGATCACTTAGTGTATCAAATGTATAACGAGTAGAAACGTATCCTCTCTCTTGTACAACATTAATAGATATTAACAAAAGTCTAGCACGAGTTAGGTGATTGAATATTGACAAATAGTTCAATTTAACTTTCAAATATCAACAATTAGCTGCCATGATGAGACCCAATTGTCGCTAAAATGACCAACTCAAACCCCAAAAGACTGATCTAAGTTCATAACATAATCCAGAAGTATGCATAATAAGCAAACCATGCCTGGGTATACAAGCTCCAACTCTACTCAGCCTAAGGACTTAAAGTCAGCATAGCATCTAACACAACAGAAGTGTAACACATACCAGTATACTAGAATCCATAACTGGTCAAGATAGATTGTGCAGTCACCCACTGGTAGTCTGGTACCAAAAACCAGCAAGTTGACGCAGCGAAACCAGAAATTTAGGCAAGTCCTTACAGCAGTAAGGGTCCCTTGTAATCTAGAAATATCATATATCCCGCTCTCTCAAGGTAAACTGAATTCTCTAAATAATTGCTGAAACTTTTATCATATTGCCACCGCAATATACTAACTTTACCGGTGAAATCTAATCAACCACTGCATCTCTCCTTTTTTGAGTGGCCCAGATCACTTGCTGACCCTGTCCATGAATTAACAACCTTCACCCTAATGATTTGCATCCTATTCGTATTTGTATTGGAAATATTTTCCTTCGGAGCTTTAGAGCTACTCTACCCTTCAATCCTATGCATTCATATAATCTCAGCAAATAGACTTCACACATTCCTCACCTCGACTGCACTGTGAGCAGGTGCTTTTACTAATCCAATGTTATCCATCATACGTCTAACATTTTCTGCATCTGTCCACCTTCCGAGCGCAGAATAAATGTTTCCCATTAATACATAATTTCCGGTGTTTTCTGGCTCTAACTCGAACAGCCACTTTGCAGCCACCTCTCCCAGTTCAACATTTTCATGAATTACACAAGCACCGAGTAATGCACCCCAAACAGAATGGTTTGGTTTAAAAGGCATACTTTTTATCAGTTCATAAGCTTCTTCAAGTCGGTCAGCACGACCAAGAAGATCAACCATGCAAGTGTAGTGATCAGTTCGAAGACTCTCCTGGTAATTTTTGTGCATGAAATTAAATAAATTTAAGCCATCATCCACCAAGCCCACATGGCTGCAGGCGTGCAAAACAGAAGTAAAGGTCACTTCATTAGGTTCGACCCCAGATTCAACCATCTGATTGAAAAGAGAAAGAGCAACCTCACCATGTCCGTGCATTCCATACCCAGCTATTATCACACTCCAAGAAACAATGTCCCTATTCTTCATGGAGATCCCATCAAAGAGTTTGTGAGCTAATTCTAAGCTTCCGCACTTCGAGTATATATCAACCAAACCAGTGGCGATGTCAGTCTTGGAAATAAACCCTGCTCTTATCAGGTAACCATGTATATTCAACGTCTGCTGCAGGTCTGCTACCATGGCATACGCAGGAAGGAGACTTTTCCAGGTTGCGTCATCGGGTTTAATTTCTTCTACCAGCATTTGTTTGAAAAGTTCTAAAGATTCTCTTGCAAGCTTGTTATGAACACACCCAGAGAGAACTGCATTCCATGGTACAGTTCTCTTTTTAGATGTCCTAGAGAAAACCCTGAAACTAAGTTTAACACAATTACATTTTGCATAAAGGTCGATCAGTGCAGTTTCAACATTAACATCACATTCAAGCTTATGCCTGATTGCCCAACCGTGCAAACATCTACCAAGCCTCAAATCAGGCAAATTTGTACACGCTGCAAGAAGTGAGGCCAATGTCACCTCATTAGGCCTCACACCTTCAATCTGCATCATTTGACACAGCTCGACTGCACTTGTCCAATTAGCATGCAATATGTACCCATTAATCATAGTAGTCCATGTCACCACATCCCTCTCCACCATCCCATAAAAAACTCTACTTGCTTCATCCACTCTTCCGCATTTCACAAACATGTCCATCAAAGCATTTTGAACTGCCAGTCTTTTCCCTAAACCCTTCTCCTCCACCAATAAATGCACCTCTCTCCCCATTTCCAAGTTCTTCAAATAACCACAAGCTGGCAAAATCGAAAGAACCGTTGCACAGTCAGCCTCCACTCCACTATCCACCATTTCCCTGAAAACCTTCACAGCCTCTTTAGCACTGTCATTTCGCAAATACCCACTGATCATCGTGTTCCAAGAAACCACCCCTTTTTCCTTCATTGCATCAAACACTCTTCGAGCCCCCTCTTTATCCCCACATTTCATATACATTGCCAACAAACAATTCCCCACAAACGTCCCCGACCCGAACCCACTTTTAACAGTCAACCCATGAACCACAACACCCAAATCGAGCAACACCAAAAATCCCCACAAGCTCGAATAACAAATGGGTACGTATACTTATCCGGATAATGTCTACAAGACTCGAGCAATTCCACAAACAGTTTGAGCGCCCCATGAGGCAACCCATTTTCAGTGTACATTCTTATCATGGCCTTGTACGAAAGCAAGGTTCGATCAGACAATTCATCAAACAGTTTGCAGGCGTAATTCACCTGGCCGCATATTGCGTACGCTGAGATCAGCAAAGAGAGAAAGTGGGTATGGTTGGATAGCAGGCCTAATGTTATAACATGGGCGTGGAGTTTCTTGGTGGTTGGCAGGGATTTGCCGGTGGCGCACTGGTGTAAGAGTGACTCACATTGTCCAGAAGTAGTTGGGAAAAGGCGTTTCAGAGTTTTGGACAGAGATTGCGATGGGCCATTCATGAATGGGCAACTGAATTTCCAACGACTGATTTGCAAGTTCTATTCTCTTGCTATTGCGGCCTTTCATCTAAAGTCTTGTTTTGATTAAAATTTAGATTTTACTCAACTTAATTATATTCACACCACAATATATAATTCTTGCATCATATTTTAATTGCACTCAATATTCTTAATCTTCACTCATTTATTACTTATTTTCCTAATGATTTTTCATGTCATTTTTATCCTCAAACTTTTTGTTAATTATTACATTTTGTATTTGATATCATTTTTATATCTAAAAGTTCATTGAAATGACGTAAAACGATTTAGTTTTTCATAATATTTTTAAAAAATAAATAAATAAAACTAGCGAAAAAAATATTTTCCATTCATTTCAAAGCATGAAAATAAAATGTTTTGATATAAATTATTATCAAAGACGAGACGTATTAATTAATGGAATGTTGAAAATAAGAATTCAACGAAAAAAATTAATATTTTAATGAAATATTACTTGTTAACAATATTTTAGTCTATTAGAGCACAAATAACCCTACTACTTATAGTATTTCCGATGCAATTGTGGATTGCTTCAAAAATTCATCACAAGCAAAAATAGTTGGTGTTTAGGAAAAAATACATTTCCGATGCAAGCCGATGGACTCTATCAAGAGACCTGGCCGTCAAATAATTGACAATATCTAGATGGAGGTCTAGATATAGATGCTTCATTAGACACACTGTCTTAGCAATTTAATTGATTTTGTTTATATTAAAATATTAGATATATTTTCTCTTCCGCACTTTTTTCATTATCTTTATTTTATATTAGGGTTATGCTACATGTACATTATGGTATTCATAAAAGTGTCCATAATGTACACATGACATAAAATTATTGGAGGATTGAAAAACAGATTTGTCAACACTCCAATGATGTTATGCCACGTGTACATTATGAACACCCTTATGGATACCATAATGTACATGTAGCATTATTCTTTATAATAATACAAGACACATAAGTGAAGGTATTAGAATATAGATGGAACTCATTGGAGACCAACTTTAGATTTGATCGTCTGTTCAATGTTAATGTCATGTCGACTAGAAATTCATCTATTTAATTCTTACATAGATTACAATCCACAGAATGCATTAGAGGTGTCTTTATATATTGATTGTCATTCACATTTCTTTATTAAGAATAATTTAGTATTTTTTTTCTTAATTTTAGATTATATTCTAAGGTCTACAAATTATACTATTTCATATTATTGAATGTTACAACACTATTTCACGTGACGAGTTATGTGCCATGAAAACTACGTTAGGAAAAATATAGCAATGGAGAAAATAAAAGAAGAAGATGATGAATATAAAATCCGGCGAAAACTTGAACACGAAAACAAATCGTTGTTCTCAAACGATATTTGTCTCTTCTCATAATGCTTTTAATGATTAAATTGGCAAATAGTTCATAAGATTAATCAAGCCTAATGAAGAACACAAAATGCAAAACTGATCTTCAAAATGAACTAGTAAAAATGGCTTTGAATTTGAAGAGAACTTGGATTTTGCAACAATCTGGAATGAATAATGTAATCTCAAATGTTGGCTGTGGTTTTTTTTTTTTTTTCATTGATCACCATCCTTCTAGCCATCAACAATGTTGTACGAAGTGGTGCCAAAAATCATTGAAAAGCCTCAAGAATTCCAAACAAAAAGGGTCACCAACGATTAGAATTTTGTTCTATGCAGTCGCATAGTACAAATTTATGCGACCACATAGATTAACTCATGACAGGGCCTAGAGGCCCTTAAAATACGTATGTGACCGCATCCTTTGTTGGTCTATGCGATCACATATGCCAAAATTCAGTCTTCAAAATTTATTTTTCATTCCACACACGTTTTATTGATTTTGAATAACAATATATGGCCTTGTTTGATTTTCATTTTGTGGGAAAATGCATTTTGAATAGTTGATTGATGGAGAATGTGTGGTTAAAAATTAAGGAAATTTTTTGAATTTGCTTGTAATATTATTTTATTGAAAAATGTGTGGTTGAAAAGAAAAAAGAGAAATAAATTTTGGGAAAAATGAGAATCAAACAAGGGCTATATATATCAATCCCCCACTTGTTCAATATTCAATAAAATCAATACTCAAAGCGTACAACACTCATGCATAAGGATTAAATACTTTTCGATTTGAATTTAACCATAATGTAAATCTCATAAGGCATTATTAAAATTTCAGGCAGCTGGAAAGCTTTGAACCAGTTATTCCTTGTGACAATACTGATGAAATCACACATATAAGATTAAATTTTCACAAGTCCCTCTAACTTGCTTAGTGCTAATATGACTTTGCACTTATCCTTTTCCTTTGAACTTTTAAAGAGAAAAAAAACGCCAACTCTCTAATGAGGCGGCATCACCTCGAAGTTCAAATAGGTGAAGTTCGTCCAATATTTTTGTTACTTTTAGAGATACTTGTACTCCGTATTGAACTTCATTAAGAGTTTTGTTACAACTCATCCCTCTAACAGTAACAACCAACACTATTTATCAAAGATAGGGTTTAATAGTTTAATAGTGTTGAAATCAATTCACTTATCGAATGACCTGTTATTACCCTTTGAACATAAATATACTTGTTTAGTATACCTTAGGTAGGGTTGCTATCATTTTTGGATCTAATTAAGGTGTTTCAACCCCATCCTACTAATTTTACTAATTTTCTCATTAGAGGTTTAGTAAATGGATGAGCCAAGATCTCACTAGACTTACACGTGTACGAAAAATTATTCCATACTTGATTAATTTCCTTACATACTCGTGTCTCAAACTCGTGTGTCTAGACTTTCCATTATATGCCTCGCTATATGCTCGAGCAAGAATACCTTGACTATCACACAAGATAGGTACTGAGGAAATCTCATTTATTTCTAAAGGTATTTCATATAACAGATCTCTTAGTCACTCAGGCTTTTTTCCAGTTTCGGCCAATGCTATAAACTTCGTCTCCATTGTTAATGAGTAATGCAAGTTTGTTTCTCAGACTTTCAAGAAACTGTATCTCCTCCAAGAGTAAATACGCAACCAGAAGTGGGCTTATTTTCTCCCTCACTCGATATCCAAATAGTATCAGTATATCTTTCTAATATTTTAGGAACTTTGTATATTGTAGTCCAAGATTTTTTGGTTTTCTTTAAGTAACCAAGAATCCTACCGATGACCTTCCAATATTCGGAATTTGGATTGTTAGTAAACCTATTTAGTTTACTCACAGCAAATGTTACACTAATCTTGTACATTGTGCCACATATATAAGATTTCCAATGACACTTGCATATTCTATTTGAGATATTGTTCTCCCATCATTTTTGATCAATTTGATACTAGGATCCAAATGAGTATTAGCCTATTTAATGTTCAAATGCTCTTATTTACCACATTTTCAATATAATATGATTGACTCAAACTAAAACCCTCACTATCCTTTTTAACATCGATACCAAGGATAGTATTCACTTGTTCAAGATCTTTCATATTAAATATGGAGGATAGAAACCTCTTTGTTTCTTTGATCCCGTTTATTTTGTTGCTGATGATCAACATATAGACACATTGAAGTAATTATACTATTATTTACTTTAGTGCAAAGACATTTGTCTACCGAATTATTATTAAAACCATTCGACATTATTTTAGAGTCAAATTTCTCATGTCACTTTTCAGGGACTTGTTTTAATCTATATAAAGATTTGATTAATTTGCACACTTTATGTTCATTTATTGGTAGAACAAACCTTTCTGGTTGTTCCATATAGATCTCCTATTCGAGATCTTTATTTAAAAATGTTGTCATGACATCCATTTGATGAACATGTAAATCATTTATTGATGCCAGTGCAAACAAGATCATTATCGAGGTTATGCGCCAAAGTAATCTATTCATTCCTTTTGACGATACCCCTTAACTACTAATCTAACTTTGTAAGTATTAAGTATTCTATTGGAATTGTATTTCTTTCTAAACACTCATTTGCATCCAATGACCTTAGAACCTTTTGGTAAATCAACTATTTCCTAAGTATTATTTGAAATAATAGGACCCATTTCATTATTTATCATCTCTTTCCACAATATGCAATCTCTAGAAGACATTGTTTCCTTATAGGTTTTAGGATCATTTTCCACTTGAAGAACAAAAGGTATTGTTCTTATAACGTCCTTCATATCTCCCTATACTAAGTAGAAAGAAATAAGTTGGGAGCTTTTCATCCGATCCTAGACCTTTTTCTTTTCCGGTTCTCTTACTTCTTCAAGGTTCACTTTCAACATGTTTTGTAGATGTCTCTTCTTGTAGTTCTCTAGAATTCGGAATGTCTTCATTCTTTTGAGATTTTCTTACTACTAATACATTCTTGAAAAATTCCACGTTCCTTAAGTCTATTATATGTTTAATAACCTATAGGCTTTGCTATTTAAAGTGTATCCCTAAAGACACATTTAATATCTCTTGGACCTAGTTTAATTCTCTTAAAATTCGTGTTCTTATAATAAGCAAGACACCCCATACTTTGTGAAATAATTAATATTTGATTTCCTACCTTTCTATATTTCATATGGTGAGATCTTATTCTTTTTTCATAGGAATCATATTTACTATATGACAAGCACTTGGTAAAGTTTCACCATATAGATTAAAAGGTAATTCAGAATTCAATAACCTTGCATTTATCATTTCTAAAAATGTTTTATTCTTTCTTGCCCTAGATCATTTTGTTCACAAAATATATTGAAATCATTAGAAAAGTATTCTACACCTCTATCACTTCTTAGAGTTTTTATTTTCCTTCTTAATTGATTTTCAACTTCAAGAATTTCAAACCATTGAAAAGCCACAAGCATTTCAAACAAAAAGGGTCACCACTGACTAGAATTTTGTTCTATGCGATCTCATAGTACAAATCTATGCGATTGCATAGATCAACTCACAACAAGACCTTTAGGTCCTACAAAAGCCCTACAAATACACATGTGACCGCAACATTTGGCCTTCAAATTTTAATTTTCATTCTACACTCGTTTTATTAATTTTGAACAATAATATATATCAAACTAAATAAACAATCGGTGTTCCACAAACTGATAACAATTTTTGGACCATACGATATTTGATGTGATTAACGTGACGAAACAAGTTACCTATAATACTTGAAGGTACAAATCACTTCTCATATTTCATTATATATACATTGCTCATTTTCGGTATAAAGTAAGTGAAATCTCTTTTGAGCCAATATTCTCTACATTTTTATCTCTCACACCCAATTCAAATTTTGATTTGATCGTCGAAGTACATATGATCGTTACACCTCCAATTGGAACAATGATCTTAGTGTCTTACATTCTAACATTGTCTATACACATGGACGGTGGTTTGACTTCTTGTGTTGACATCTAGATCCAACCAGATTTTGAGGTCAACATTGAATATAGATTGAATCTTGTTCAACAATTGTTTCATGAGCAGTGAATGAACGCAAATATTTTGAGCTAGTGAGATACACAATCGAACTTGCAAAAAATACATATTTACTTTTTATCTCAAATATCACCAAGTTTAACATCATTTATATCTCCAACATCTTTTTCATCACTTTTATTTCGAATATCTCTTTCACAAACATTGTGAACATAAATAAAACGCATATTTACGCTTAAATTATTTTTCCATCACAATTAATTCAAGTGAAAAATACAAAAATTACAGAAATTCTAAATGTTACATTATCAACAACATTTCAGTCCAAACAAAGAAAAAAAAATAGCAGCAAGAATCTATTACCATAAAATCATCAAAACAAGACAGAAATTGGAGTACTTGAGTAGATCCCCGATTCTATTTCATAAAAAAAAAAATACAAAAGAAATCATAAAAAAAAAAAAAAAAAAAAAAAATTCAAAAAATGAGGCATATAACTTTTGGTAAATAAATCTTTCATGTTATTTAAAAAATTAAAACTTCATTTAAAACTTTCGAATTTTTCGAGCTCTGGTTCTTCTACTTCAAATAAAATTTTTTACCCAAAAGAAGAAAAAAAAAAAAAAAAAACCCCTTATTTTTAAGCTGGTAGGTCAAGTGATCCATGAGGACCCACTGTGGGTCCACCAGTGTTCATGAGATACGTTTGTTAATGACTTGTTTAAATGTGTCTATCAACTATGTTGAAAATGATGTTTCTCTTAACTCGAAGGACATGTCACCACTTTTTCTTTATTGAAAAAAATTAGGGATTCCAATTCAAAAGGTTTTTGATCAAATGTTTCACTTTGAATTCAACTGTGCTAAATTACTAATGCTAAGAAATTATACCAATTGTTTACATGCGGATACGGGTCTCTTGGACTTAAAAAGTTATTATTTAGAGTCCAACACTTAAAAATTTAGAAATCTGCCTCCACGAATTTGTTGAAATCGACATCCTTTGTTATTTATTTAGCCTCAGGTCCCAATGTCCTTTTCAAGCCCCAATGTTGCACATTTCATTGAAAATACAATTCTTACATAGGAATTTATTATGTTTCCAAGTATCTCTAAGTATTATGCCCTAAATCCAATCAATTTTGGGCATAAATATTTTTAATATATGTTTAATGCATTTATTTTGGCAAGATTTATTATGATATTAAATAATAGAGTTCGTAAATTCAAATCTTGGTAATCTATTAATCACAAGGAGTTGTGATTGTGATATACAAATTACAAATGATTGAATCTTAAATCATCCATGATCGTAAGTAATAACGAGATACGGATATCGTTGTTACGGATAGACCATCACGTGTATCATTCATTTCTTGTAAAGTAAGTAACTGATCTCACAAGTTAAAGTGTGGTGACACTTAAATGAACACGTGAATGTTTTGTTATAGAACAAAACATTGGAGACCCATCGGGAGATTCCACATGGATAACTATCTAAGTGTCAGTGGTTAATATCTAACGTTCGGTAGTAGAATTGATCCTTCGACTTGAGATCATCATAGTATCTTATGTGGGGACAGTCATACTTTGGTGATACTGAAAGTTGCTCTGTCAAGGGCCGCTAATACGTTATCGTTCAGGTATGTCAATAATCATATAAATGTTATGAATAATTAATAGATGATTTGTCACTATTAGATAGTAAGAGTTTATGATCTGCATTTCATTCAACTAAGTTGATAATGAAATCCTTGGCCAAGGTGTACGCATAAGTCGAAAAAAGAATTTTCAACTTACATTGACTTAATAGTGGAATGAAAGATATGATCGATAATTGAGATTGACACTTATCCATATCTCGTAATTGATCGGATCATACTGACGAAAGGATAATAGTTTCATGATAAACGAACGAGTTTGATTTTGTCATACCACGTGACATTTTTCGTCACATGTATTGTCATGAGACATTACTAGATGTCAATCTGGGACGACGGATGTGAATTAGTGATAAATCAAAAGGGTGTTTTGATTTATCAATTTTGATTAGATCAAAATAATAATTCATGTCGTTAGGTATCGTGATTGAGAACCTAATGAGTCACACACAAAAGGAGAACTAGAAGATTGAGATCCGCCAATTAATTAATTGACAAGCGTTGGATAATTAATTAATTGGATTGCTTATTAATATATGGACCAGATTTAATTAATTGGATTAATTAAATATTGCACCAGGTTAAGTTTAAGAGATGAGCCCAACCCGTTTGGGCTTATATAAATAAGCTGCTAGGATTTAAAAACGGTTGATGGATTTTCATTATTCTTGCTAGCACAAGAAAAATAAACCCTAGTTCATTCTCAATTTTGTTCCCTGTGTGGATTTCATTGGAGGTTGGACAATTGGACAACTGTAGGAGGTAGATCAGGATTACTGGAACTACATGAATGTCAAAGGAGTTTGTAGATCTGACTAAATGTATAGTTTCTATCACAGTTTCTATCTAGACACAAAGTAGATCCTTGGTGAGAATTTAAACTTGTTTAATTTTTCGCTGTGCATGTTAAGTAAATTCCTGACAGTGGTATCAGAGCCTACTTTGTGTTTCATAGACATTGTTTTACATGTTGGTATAGTCAAAAGTTGATTATTCATATGATTCTTGAATCTAGCAATTTGAAAAATTATATTTCAACTTCAAAAATCTGTTTTTGAAAATAAAATAATTTTTCGGATTTTTTTAAAAATGGAGGATCGAAAAACGAGGAGACAGGCTCACTGACAGCGCTGGAATCCCGTCTCCGGCGCTTGCGCATGCAGCGGCGTCAGCGGCATTTGACACAGCTGCAGAAGCTGCATTCGCAGCGCACCGCCGCTGGTGCACGTCAAAGTCAGCCTGGGGGAGATGGTGATGGGCCGGCGGTGCCGCCGGAGATTGAGATAAGGGATTAAGCGACGGTGATAGTTCTTCCACTTTCTAGGGTTTTCAATTGTGGTTGAAAGTTTTGGGAACGGGGGCCTTGCTTGCAATTTGTGAAATTGAAGACGTTTGTCTTCAATTTGATTTTAAGGGTCATTGTGTAATTTTAAATATAAAGGACTTGTCATGCAATTGTGTTAATAGAAGGGCTTGTTCTGCAATTTTCGAAATTGCAAGGTTTGGTTTATAATTTTGATAACGGGTCAATGTGCAATTATTAAATGAAGGGCCTTTAATGAAATTTTAGAAATCTTGAAGGCTCTGTTAATAATTTCAAATGGGTCAGGTTGCAATTTTTAAAAGATGTTTTGAAATTTAAATATTAAAATGGTTTTAAATTGGATTTTAAATAATTTTGACCCAATATTAAAATTTTATTTAAAATTGACGACTTTTATATTTTCGTTGAAATATATTTTAACTTAAATATTAAATTTTGACCCTTAATTGAATTTTATTTTATTTAGGAGTTTTATCCTAAATTAATATATTAATTCAATTTAAATTAAAGTTTGACTTTAATTTAGTATTTAATTAAAATTTTATTTTTAATTAAACAATTCACCCTGATATGTTCTTGAAATTAAAATTAGATTCTAATTTGATATTTAATTAAAATTCGATTTTAATTAAATTGTCTTGCCCTAAATTTCTTCTTGGAATTAGGGTTAAGACTCTAATTTGATATTTAATTAAAATTTGATTTTAATTAAATAAGTTCTCCCTAAATCGTGGAATTAGAGTTGGACTTTAATTTTGATATTTAATTAAAATTTGATTTTAATTAAATAAACCCGCTAATTAAATTAATTGATTAATATGATTAATTAATTATTAATTATTTTGATCCATTTGTTTAAATAATTTAGATGAATTTTGATTGCTAGATTCTTGAAACGCGTATGTATATAATATTAAATATTATATAAGGAAGCATTTATGTGATGAATGTTTATTAGTGGATGATTATGGACTCGACTATGTGGATGTTTTGAATGAATGATTTAATTCCTGTTGTTATTATGGGGCCTGCGAGTTCTTAATTATTTTGGACCTGCAAGTCCGTTATTATTACTAGTGTGGGCCTATGAGTCCAATTTTCATTTAGGCCTGCGTGCCAACGAGTGTAGGATACAAGTTATAGCCGATCTAATTAAAGAGACAAGAAGAGGAAGAATCATGGAGATGACGCATTGATAATGATTCAATGCAATACCTCCTAGGAATTAACCAATTAGTCTTCCTTTTGGCTCAGGAAAACTAGATAGAATTAGTTCATAATCATCCACATTGTTATATGTATGTTTATTTGCATGTTTGATGCATTATCATAAATATATATGTAACTATTATATTGATGGGACCTATACATGAAAAATCCCTCACTAAAATATTAAGTCAGTTTTATTCCTCACCTTCCATCATTATAATGAAAAACGAGAGTCCTAAATCGTCTCAACTTGTTGAGTACACTCAAGACTGGTCTATTAGAAATATGTTTGACATTATGAAATATTTGATATTTCTGAATGATGGGTTCGACTTAACTAAAAATTATCTTTTGTTGAGCACACTCAAGGAGATAAATTTTAGAGGTATGTTAGGCTAGCACATGAGATGTGTGAAGACAAAGAGTTGTCAGCTTAATAATTTGGGAGTTGTATGGAGATACAATTGATTACAGTATCTACCCAAAAGTTTTATTAAGTTTTGTTGAGTACACTCAAGGTTTTAATATAACAAATGGGATCCCAGCCCACTGAGAGTGTATGGATTCCATAAATTTATGCGAGAGGATCATAAATTTGAGTTAAACAGTGGGAACACAATTAATTTGATAAAAGATCATATTAAATTAATTGATGCATTTTATATATTATTGTTTTACTTTTCGTCATTTATATTTATTGAATCATGAGTAACCATATGTGGCATACTAGATGTCAACAACCAAATCAAGTTTTCTTGATTGACACTGCAATCTGAGAATTGTTATCAAGTATGAGAAAATTGGTTATGTTCTTAAGTAGCCCATTTCAGAGACACCCGTTGATGACTCAACTAAGGAAGAGGTGGTTGCTATAATAAACACGAAGATAACGATAGTATTGCAACATGTGTGATGCTTGCAACTATGTCACCTGAGTTATAAAAGCAACATACAAGTATAGATGCTAACACATAATTTTTTATTTCAAAGAGTTGTATGATAATAATCATGTGTGGAAGGATATGAGACTTCCAAACATCTATGTCGGTGCACAATGACAGAGGGATCTTCAATCAGTACTCAAGTGCTGAAGATAATTGTCATTGAGAAATTGTCTCAAATGGGTTCAGCCGTGAACCATGAACTAAGTATTGACTTAGTTATGTAATCTCCGTCAGAGAGTTATTCATAGCTAATTATGAATTTTGATATGAATAAACTCAAGTGCATACTCATTGAAACATGTTTAAGACTGTCAAGCCAAATATCAAAGTTATGAGTGGGCAAACCATTTATTCCTCTAAGGATATTAAGAGGAAGTCTAAAGGGGCTTTGGGAATCTAAGATGGCTAAGACAGTCAAAGTAAATAAGGATATTATCAAATCCACTTGGGTAAGGCCTATATCTACTTCACTAGTTTCTTGGGTATTAGATACTAGATATGAATATCATATTTGTATAAGTATGCAAAAACTAAATAGAAGTAAACTACTGCACAAGGAAGAAGTTGACATATACGTCGAAAATGAGCAAATGTTGTTGCATTGTCTGTAGGAGCATACTTCTTGCCGTTGCCTTTAAACTTAGTATTGGAATTAGAGAAATGTTAGTTTGAACCCCTCAATATCAGAACATTATTTGAATTTCATGTTTGGACACAAATTATATTAATGTTAAGGACAATTGTTATTCCCTTTTATCTCAATGGTTATGGTGAATTACAAAATGACATTTATATTCTAAATACTGAGTATTCTATAATAAGTATAGAAATTTAGAGGCATAAAAGTCATAATCTGAATAACACCTATGTCTAATATCGCAGACTTGGTTAAATAAATGAAACTGTAATTCCAAAATTACATATAGATGTATATTTGGAGTCAATTAATTTTGAATCATGACGAATGCGAATCGTGCCTGTTAAGCACAATGACTAAATCTCCTTTTACTTAAAAGGTGAAAAGTCTGCACAATTACTGGATCTAATACATAGTGATGCATGTGGATCCAAGTCAATTAATGCTAGATGAATTTCTATTTCTCATCACATTTACTAATGACTATTTCAAAAATGATCATGTATATTTGATGAAACTCTTGAAAGGTTCAAGAGATTTAAGTTAGAAGTAGATAAACAATTAGGTTAGAATATTCTCACACTAAGATCTGATCCAGACGGAGATATCTTAAATATAAAGTTTAGATTATCTAAAAGAGAATGTGATTCTCTTGCAGTGAACTCCTTACACACACTACAACATAATGGTGTGTCTGATAGGAGGAATCGCAAACTATTAGACATAATTTGATTAATAATAGGTCGTGCAAACCTCCCAAAAGGTTTTGGGGCCATGCATTGATTGCAATGTTCTACACACTAAATCGTGTCTCATCTACGTCGGTTGACAAAACTCCATACGAGTTATGGAAAAGCAAAATGCCCAACTTGTCAAATATCAGAGTCTGAGGCTGTGACGCTTATGAAGCAGACTGAATTGGATAATTTAAAACTGAATCCGATAAATATATATTTGTAGGATATCCTAAGCATGTATTTGGATGTCAATTCTATTAACCCACTGAGAAGAAAGTCTTCGTCTCACGACATATAATCTTTCTAGAGAAATAGTTTATTCTAGGAAAGGACAGTGTGAATAAAATAAAACTTGAAGGAGTTCAAGAGTCCACAGATATAATTGACCAAATAGATGAATCCGAGTTTGATTCCACACTTGCTGAGGGACATACTCTTGATCAGGATATAGAGATACCCGAGGACACTCCGACTTAGCGTAAATCAAGTAAGACCATTCGACCTCCCAGAAGGTACGAATTCGCGATTACTAATCAAGTATTATTAATCGAGGATGATGAGCCTACTAGTTACGCATAAGTAAAGTCAGGTGTTGACTTAAAGAGATGACAAGATGTCATGGAATTCGAAATGAACTTGATGTATGTGAACAAGGTTTAAACCTTGATCGACTAGTCTGATGGGGTAGAAACCATAGGTTGTGTAAATGAGTTTACACGAAAGGTCAGTATGGATGGAAACTTCCATACATACAAAGCCCATTCGGATTTTACTTACAATAGCTACATACCATGACTATGAGTTATAGCAAAAGGATGTCAAAACTGTATTTCTTAACGGGAACTTGCAAGAGAAAGTGTACATAACACGACTCGAAAGTTTTGAATCCAAATATGCTTATAAGGTATGTAAGCTGGATCAATTTTTGTATGGGTTGAAGCAAGTCTCTTGGAACTGAAATCTTCGATTTGATAGAAAAATCAAAAGATTTGATTTTATCAAAAGTGAAGACAAATTGTGTGTTTACAAGAAAATAGTGAGAAGGTTGTCGCATTCCTAATATTATATGTATAAGATATATTATTAATAGAAAACGACATCTCTACATTTCAATCATTGAAATTGTGGTTGTTAAAAGATTTCTTCATAAAGATATATGAGAAGCAACTTGATCAATAGAGATAGATCTAGAAGATTGCTTAATTTATCGCAATCTACATAAATAAAATTTTGAGAAGATTTTATATGGAGAAAATGAACTGTAAGTTCATGGATACACTGATACTAACTTCTAGTCAGACTAGTATGATAACAAATCTCAATCAGAATGTTGATTTACTCTTAAACGGTGTGTTGGAAAGGTTCCAAACAGGTAACCACCGTTAATTCAATAGCGAGGGCCTTATACACTATTGCTTTAGAAGCAACAAAGGTTGGAGTAATAAGTCAAGAAGTTCATTAATGAACTTAAAATAGTTCCTAACATTGTTGATCACATATATTTGTATTATGATAACAATGGAGCCATCATGCTAGCAAAGGAACTATGGTCTCATCGATGACCCAAACAGGTATTGGGGTGGTACTATATCATCAGAGAGATAATACAAAGAAATGACGTAAAGAAAGAACGAATTCTCACAATTGATAATATTATAGATCCACTGACAAAGAGTTGTCACAGTATAAACATGATCGTCATGTGAACTCTTATGATATTAGATACATAAGCGATTGGATCTAGTGCAAGTGGGAGTTTGCAAGTGTTATACCCTAGGTCCAATCAACTTTGGGCATAAGTACTTTTGATATATGTTTAATGCATTTATTTTGGCAAAATCTATTATGATATTAAATAATAGAGTCTATAGATTCAAGTCTCGGTAATCTGTTAATCACAAGGAGATGTAATTGTAATATACAAATTACATATGATTGAATCTTAAATCATCCATGATCGTAAGTAATAACGAGATACGGATATCGTTGTTACGGATATAGACCATCACGTGTGTCATTCTTTACTTGTGAAATAAGTAGCTGATCTCACAAGCTAAAGTGTGGTGACACTTAAATGAACACGTGAATGTTTTGTTATAGAACAAAACATTGGAGACCCGCTGGGAGATTCCACATGGATAACTATCTGAGTGTCAGTGGTTAATCTCTAACGTTCGGTAGTGGAATTGATCCTTCGACTTGAGATCATCATAGTACCTTATGTGGAGACAGTCATAATTTGGTGATACTGAAAGTTGCTCTGTCAAGGGTCGCTAATACGGCATCGTTCAGGTATGTCAAGAATCATATGAAGGTTGTAAATGATCAATAGAGGATTTGTCACTCGTAGATAGTAAGAGTTTATGATCTGCATTTCATTCATTTAAGTTGATAATGAAATCCTTGACCAAAGTGTACGCATAAGTCAAAAAGGAGTTTTTGACTTACATTGACTTAATAGTAGAATGAAATATATGATCGATAATTGAGATTGGCACTTATCCATATCTCGTGATTGATCGGATCATACTGACAAAGGGATAATAGTTTCACGATAAATGAACGAGTTTGATTTTGTCATACCACGTGACATTTCCCGTCACATGTATTGTCCTGACACATTGCTAGATGTCAATCTGGTACGACGGATGTGAATTAGTGATAAATCAAAAGGGTATTTTGATTTATCAATTTTGATTAGATCAAAATAATAATTCACATCGTTAGGCATCGTGACTGAGAATCTAATGAGTCACACACAAAAGGAGAACTAGATGATTGAGATCTGCCAATTAATTAATTGACAAACGTTGGATAATTAATTAATTGGATTGCTTATTAATAGGCCTGAATTAATTAATTCATAGGCTAGATTTAATTAATTTAATTGGACCGGGTTAAGTTTAAGAGACGGACCCAACCCATTTGGGCTTATATAAATAAACTGCTAGGGTTTGAAAACGATTGATGGATTTTCATTATTTTTGCTAGCACAAAAAAAATAAACCCTAGTCCACTCTCAATTTTGTTCCATGTGTGAATTTCATTGGAGGCTAGACAATTGAACAGTTGTGGGAGACAAATTAGGATTGTTGGAACTACAGAAATGTCAAAGGAGTTTGCAGATCTGACTAAAGGTATAGTTTCTATCACAATTTCTATCTAAACACAAAGTAGATCCTTGGTTAGAATTGAAACTTATTTAATTTTCCATTGTGCATATTAAGTAAATTCTCGACAGTATCCACAATTGTACCTTCATATGACCACTTGTTTCATCACCCTAGTTTATAACAAGTTGGTCAATAATGAGTTGAGATATACTGTCACCATTTGGATGTTCTTTTAGTTGTTCTTTCCTCAAATCCTGATGCCTCACTACATCAACTTGAAATAGCAACCCAGTAAAATAGTGAAATCACATTTGAAATGACATCTTCCTATTGTCCATTCCAAAATGATGCAGTAAGGTGTCAAGATTTAAATGGAGGACAGCTAAGGTAACAGATAAACAGAGATTGCAACACTTCATTCATAGGACCTTTGGCCACATAGAATACATGGAGGTAAATAAAGCAACACGAATAACACCAAGTTAACTCACGAGCATCACTGTAATTTGCACTTTTTTAATATATTGTGACAAATCTAATTCATCAGCATGAGCATATGAATTTGGAGAAGAAAATGAATTAACAAATTCCTGACTAACAGCTAACAGTAACGATAAATGTTAACGAGCACAATATGGTAATGATTAATCATGTAATCAAAGAACGCCGAATATGTAAAAGCTCGAGTTTCACATTAAAGAAAAATCGTAAGACACCATAGACGTCATAACAGAGGACAAAAGAACATTTAAGCTGCGGTATGTAGAGGCAAACAAATGAAATACTGAACACTTGCAAACAAAATCCGATGAAGGACAGCTTTGGACCATCAACGTTATGTTTTTCCAAGTGGATTCGACAATGAGTGAGTATTAAGAGAGTAAAAGACGTTAAAATTTTATCCATTATAGTGTCTAATACAATATAATATTGTATCGTGCACTAAATTCTCATCTCTAATTCGAGTTGAGATCCATTGTCCCGAACTTGATGTCAACAAATACATTTTCGACACCTTGGCACATCGCCTTTTCTTAGCAAATGGCAAGACGCCAAAGTGTAATGTGCTAAGGTGTCAAAAAATGTTTTGGAAAATCGTCTTCTCTTACGCAATTTCTCAGCATTCTAAATTCCATGGCTATTGCTCTCCATTCCTAGATAGGGCGATTTCACATTTGCTAGATTCTATCCAAAAATGTGTCGGCGCCTTCCCATTTGCCTTAAGTGATGTTCCTGAGTTGAGATCCGCTATCTAATTTTGTTTTTCCATCCAATTAATTTTTTGACACATCATCAATTTAATGGGTTAGTGGTGATATTAATGACGGTAAACTTGAGATAACATATTAATTATTGATGACGTGTCAAGAATTAATTGGATGGATAACAAAATTGGACAGCAGATCTCTCCTAGATGTTCTTGGGTGCCAAAGATTGTACAGGGGACAGCTAGTTTGGGACAACAGATTTTGGGCTCCTCTAATTCACTGCTAGATTGTACACTCAAGTTAATCCATTAAATGCTGAGTTCCATTTGATGTAATGGGTGAACTTAAAGTTGAATCACAAAAGACTGGATAATACCACTCGACCAAAAACAGATGCTAACTTCGTTCCTGATAAATCTTGGAGCTGACTAAAAGAATCCGTTGTTACTTTCACTTAACTGAAAATTTCATTCATTCAAAGATATTTCACAATTTAAGACAATTTTGTACAATAAATATAAATGCAACACAATACACGTGGATTTCACAAAACACAATGCCTATAGTCTCCATTCAAAGATACTAAGAAACATGCATGGAGAATACAGTAGAAGTGTTACATACCACTGCCTCGCAATGGATGAAAATGGTTATCTTGCGAGGCTGTTAAGACCAATCAACGAATCTTGGTTCAATCAATCCAAACCAGCATATCAAGTTGAAAGTTTAGGAACAACATAACCTAACTTCACAATGAAGTCACCAAATTTTGCAGGGAGAAGATCAGTCTGGTGCCATTTTTCACTATTTTTACAGTCTTCGTCTCGTCAACCAAATAAGTTCTTGTTTCCATCTTCACAGGCAAAGTAGCGGAAAATAGAAAGATCTCATCTTCAGCCTGATTGTGTCTTCCTATCTAAATTAGGTTCACTTCTCATACATTTCCTTGACTCTCTTTCACCGACACTACTACACCGAGAGCCTCCATTTTCCAGATGATCTACCTCATCATTATCATCATCATCATCATCATCATCATCATCCTTTGCCTCCTTTGAAGTTACCCCAACTTCATCCAGTTTTTGATGAGGATAATCCTTGAGCTCTGTTTCCACATCAACTGAAACATCCCCATCGATAAAACCATCACAATCTGCATTCGAAACAGACTTCTGAATTCTTTTCAAAGCACGGTAAACCTTCCCATTTTCAGCAAAGCTCACATTTTTCTTAGCTTTGGTTTGAATCCCACTGTGCTGCTTCAAACTGCCACTTCTATTTTGGAAAATTCCATGCTTTTCGACTATGGAAAGTCTCGGGTTTTCAATTACCTTCCCTTCCTTCACATCAAACTTTGTAGATAATTTATCAATCTTTTCGACTAGACCTCTCAATTTCTCCACATTAACACTTCCTACAATCGCACATTCCACATTGCTCATTTTTCCATCACCCTGGAGAACCCTAGATTTATTATTATTTTCCCTATATCTCACATTCTTCACTACTCCACTTGAAGCCTCCCTCATTTTCCCACAAAAGCCATCAATAAAATTCAAAAAATTAAACAGTTCTCTGTTAGTTGACCTTTTCCCATCTCTAACCATTGGATCATCACCCTATTATATCCAACACATTTGATTAACAAATGCAGAAATGCAAATTATATAGTAAATCATATGAAATGCAAGAAAAAATCTTCTTATTTACCTGAATGCAGTCAAGTTTGAGAAGCAAGCTCATGGCTTTCCGAGATGGGAATTCATAATCAAAGTCGTTATTTTCTGAGACTGAGGATTTCAGAATGTTGAGAGCTGACTTAATGGAAGCGAGGTTTTTGAGCTCCCCGAGGGTTCTTGATCTACGTACAAGGAAGGCTCTGAAGTGGGTTTGGATGGTACGAGCGGCAGCGTGGTGGAGAGATTGGGAGGCGGACGAGGAAGAGCGGCGGGGGAAGGAGGATTCCAGGGCTACGATGCGGCGGAGGAGGGAGGAGATGGTTGGATGGGTTGGTTCTTCTTCTTGGAAATAAGTTTCTTGAAAGTGGGAGTGGTGGTTGGACAAGTGAGGTTGGGTTTGGGGAGTGTGCGGTTGGGTTTGGGGAGGGTAAGGTGGATTTAGGTGAGATGAGTAGAGGTGGTGGAGGTGAGGATCTGGTTGTGGTTGTGGTGGTGGTGGGTGGTGACATAGATGGTAGTTACTATAACAATGGTAGCAATAACATGTGGTGGTGGCAGCGGCGGCTGCGCCGGGTTGGCAGTGGTGGTGGTGAGATGTCATTTTGGAGGAATCTTTTCCTCCGAAGTGGGTAAAAAGTTCTATTTGTTTTTGTTTTTTATCATTATCATTACCATAGCTTTTGATGTTTAGGTTTTTTTTATACTTTTATTGGAATATGATATATCAGATAGGGAAATGTAGATTTGTCAGATGAAAATTACCCACCTGGATGATCGGCCCTCACATGGAAGGTGGATTCCGTGTAAATAAAATAATGCCCCGACCTCGAGATGTGTGTGTTCAGTCATTCGGAGTGTCAATCGGGTGAGCAACGTAGCACGGTTCTATGAGATAACATCAATATGTTGTTTATGCTTTATGATAAAAAAAAATAAAACACTGAGAATAGACTACTTGTTTCTGTTGCATCTTGTGCTTGAAACTTGTTTAAAGTTAAAATTATTATTTGAAGAGACTTGGATTTAATCATAATTATGTAACCATTAATATAAAGTTAATGGACTACCCTTAATTAAAAATGCAAGAGTTTGTTGAACGGTAACATGGGGTATGCTATCTTCAATCGTCCATGGATAATTGTCGATGCACATTTGTTTCTCAATTAAGAATAAAGAGCACGATAGCTAATCAAATCAGAAAAGAGAGTAAAAGATTTCGAGTTTTTACGTTGATGTGGCGACACCCAAACTATGGAGTGTTTAGACAGGTTTTCCCATGCATGAGAAATATGTCAAAAATAGAGGGCATACAACTATGAACTATACTAAAGGTTTGTCTCTTAGGAATTGGAAAATCTGCATAGAACTCATAGCATTCAGATGGAGAAAATTCTGCACATCAAAAGTATACAATTTAAAGTGGTTCACTCATTGATCCCCTGATTAAAAGACGAATATAATACTCAAATTGATCCATGAAAAAGGAGTAACGAATCAACTGTATGCCTCGTGGCTATGATCTTTTATCCCGGTACATGTTGCCTGATAGAAATATGTATTTATGCAACTGCAAGCATGTGCCTTGAGGCAAGCATTGGTAGCCTGAGGATCATAAATGCTCAATCTGGCCTAGTCTCCCAGAAGTCCCTTGCAAACATCAATTGCAAGGTTTCTCTGGTATCACTGGTATCTTTCTTGAAAGCAAAATCTAATATAGTCTTCTGAAAGCAAAAAAATTCTTGTAACTGTGTTGAACATAGAGACAAACAACACAGTTAACGAAGTGAGTCTTCTGATAAACATTATCTTAAAGACTCGCTTCCAGTATTCTACACCTCGAGAAGATCATTGCATTCACAAATATAGACCAAGTTCAAAATGACCTCCTGATAGCAGGAACCACCAAAACCAGAGCTAGCGTTAAGGAACTTAGGACCAATTCTCCAGTCCGTTCCAACAGCATATGAAACTTGTGCAACATCTGCTCCAGTAGCCTCACAAAGTGTAGACATTACATTGCTGACCATAAATTAGTGTTGAGGATGCGTTCTTCAGGAATGCAGTGGGCATAAACATCCTTCAGTGCTTTAAATGCCTTTAGGCCTTCAGGGGTTCCCTTCAACGAGAACCTTATCGGGCTTTAAAGTTCTTGGATCACAGTTCCCCGGCTAGGAAATCTGGATTGGAGACGATCTGGAAGTTGATTTCCTTGCCGTTGTGGGTCAGATTTTTTTTTCAATAATACGGGAACAGTGGACTTCTCAACCGCTATTTTGTCAAATTTTGACACATAAGATATACTCTCCCACTATGTTAAATCTGCTGCTTTGCTGCCCCGATACCCCTACTCTTAGTGGGAGTATTAACTGAAACAAAGACTATATCAATCTCAGAGACATGTTTCTTCACCTGTGCTGGAAAAGAGCTCCTTTTTTTCCCTGCAATGCTAAACAACATCATCCAGGCCTAGCTCATAAATGGGGAGCTGATTTCCGTTCTAATCACTGATACGAAGAACAGAAATGTCAACACCAGCCACTTCAATTGAAGGACACTTGGGTGCCTTCACAGACAGTGTTGGGCCTCCAAACATACCCAGCTCCAATACAGAAAATCTTCACCTTTTTCTTTATGTTTTGGTTTTCCGAAAGACAATGTTGAAATCTCAGCTAAGATTCAGCAGATACACAATTACATCTATCATGAGAGGAACATTTTGCAATTCTCATAAAAAAGTTGTTGTAATAGAAAATGGACCAAATTTGTAGTGTTTTTTACACCGAATAAAATGTACCATTAGAGATGATTTAACTATTCATAATTTTTCTCGTGAATTTTATCTTCTTAATTTACGAATTTTGAAATAGTTTGATGTTGGGTTTGGCTCCGTGGAAGTCCCCACTTTCATAACCCATATAACAACCATGGCCACATAGGAGTCCCGATACTCAATTAACTAGATTACAAATAAAAAAGGCAATTAAATTTCAGTATTGTTATAAAAGAGAAAAAAAAAAAAAAAAAAAAGAGAGAACTAAAGTCAATAGACTTATGTGTATTTTATTAATGAACAAAATCCTATATTTATAGGTAAGAATCAGGGATACAATTGTAATAATTTTTGGGGCTACAGGGGTATAATTGTCATTCACTATAAACCCTAATAAACTTTCATTTTACAACACTTACCCTTGAATGACACATTACAAAATATCTGCCTCGTTAAAATTTTATTTGATAAAAATTCAATGGGACAAAAAAATCAAACGAAGGAAAAAGAGTACAGTTATTTTGGAGTATTAAAAATAAATCATGTCTCATTAAAACATTGTTAAGAAAATTCAGTGGGATAAAACATATGCGAAGGAAAAAGAGTACAACTACTTCCCTGATGTTAATCACTGAAAATCTTTGAGTCGGCGCATTCCAATCCCATGAACTAATTTCTTGAATGTAGATGTTGGCAGTGTTTTTGTGAATAAGTCAATCACTTTATCACTTGAGTGAATTTGTTGAACGTCGATGTCACCATTCTTCTGAAAGTCATGTGTATGAAAGAATTTTGGAGAAATATACTTCGTCCTATCACCATTGATATAGTCTTCTTTAAGTTTTGCAATACAAGTTGCATTGTCTTCATACAAATTTGTTAGACTATCTTTTGTTGAAGTTAACCCGCATGATGCTTGGATATGATGGGTCATGTTCCTTAATCATATACATTCTTGCCTTACTTCATGGATTGCAATAATTTCAGAGTGATTTGAGGATGCTGCTATCAAGGATTGCTTCACAGATCTCTATGAGGTAGCTGTTACTCCACGTGTAAACACATATTCTATTTGTGATTTTACTTTATGTGGGTTAGAGAGATAACTACATCTGCATATCTCACTAAAACAGATCCCGACTTTTGAGAGTAAAATAATTTCAAATCAATCGTACCCTTTAGGTAACAAAAAATATGTTTAATATCATTCCAATGTTTTTGAGTTGGTGTAAAGTTATATCTTGCAAGAAGATTTACAGAAAAAACTATGTTGGGTCAAGTGCAGTTTGCAAGATAAGTTAATGTTCCAATTGTACTAAGATATGGTACTTCAGGACCAAGAATTTTTTCTTCATCTTCAAGTGGACGAAATGTAATATTTTTCACGTCAAGTGATTGAACAACTATAGGTGATGCCAATGGATGTGCATTATCCATATAAAACTGTTTTAAAACTTTTTCTGTATATGTAGATTGATGAACAAATAATCCTTCTGGGAAGTGTTCAATCTGCAACCCGAGATCAAATTTGATTTTTTCCAAATCATTCATCTCAAATTCATTTTTAAATAATTAGTAATTTCGTTGAACTCTTCAGAAGTTCCAATTAAATTTAAATCATCCACATAAAATGTCACAATTGTAAATCCAACATTTGTTTTCTTTATGAACACATGAACATACATCGTCATTCTTATAGCCCTCATTCAACAAATATTCGCTAAGGCGATTATACTACATGCGTCCAGATTGTTTCAATCCATATAATGATATTTACAATTTAATTTGAAATATGGTTTTCGGACATATTAAATATTTCAGAGATAACATTAATAGTCACACCAGATGAGTTGATTATCACGTATTTCAAATTTCATATATTGTCAAGATAAAATGATATAGATTTGTGATTTCATCAACAGCGATCTTTGCAAAATTCAATATGTTGAGAGTCGTACATTACACATTATGACTTCATTTTTCTCATTTTTTTTTCTTTTCTTTTCGCATAAGTATATATCTTTAAATTATTGGACTGTAGGTCCAAAAATATCATGTTTCTTTAGTAAAATTAATTTAAGATTGCGTCCATTTTATTTGGCCAAACATTACTTTAATCGATATATTTTGACACATTTATTTTGATTCCTCGCAATTCATATATGATGCAGCACATCATGTACAAAATTGTTGTCGACAACTTTTCGTTTTTTGATTCTATTTCTTACTTCATAACAACATAACTTATTGAAATATCTCAAATTCAATATATCAGGTACCTGAACCTCTTAAGGAGTTTTATAATTTGTTATGTCTAAATACTCGTTAAAAGTGTATGCCTCCTTAATAAGACCATCTTTGCTAATCGCTCAATTTTCGTTTGAAGATTTTGTTTGTATTAAAATCGAACACATCACGCTTCAGGCGTGCCACAGATATATCAAATATAATGTTATTAAATTGTCCTCTTATGACATCAATTCGTATTGGAGCACTTAAAATTTGTGCGTTATATATTGTTAATCTTTTTGATCAGTAAATGCACCTAAATAAATTTTCTTTCAAACTTCTGGTTCGAGTGATCTTTTGCGATGATTTAGATAATGATGCACTTGCACATTATTTTCAACTTCTTAATTTCTCCCCCTAATACTGAGAGAATTGTCCTGTCAATTTGACAATTATTTTTTTCAGTATTATAAAATATCACCTATTTGGGATAATGGTTCAAACTATGCATTTATTCTCAACATTCTTTATTTTTCATCTCAATGCATTGTGGTAGATTGATTTTACATATATTGCACTATCAAAATAATTAGATGAAAAATTAGACTATAATAATAAGCCAACTATAATATGGAGAATTATGATGTTGGAATGATGTGTAATAGAATTCCCTAAATAAAAAGAGAAAAATCTCAATTATATTAATTGGAGGTATTTAACAAACAGTAACATTAAATCATTTATCGACATCTCAACTAACACTTATTCAAATATTGAGATTTATGCTCACTAGCATTAAAAAGACACAGTCTTGATTATATAATTTAAAAATTATACTCATAACTTGAGCAATAATTTTGTAAACTTCAGGTTACGAACATCATGTAATCATCTAGTATTTGTATCAAATCTATTAGATTCAAATAATATTTAGATGGTCAACATGGTGGATGACGGGGCCCCATATATCACCCTAATTAATTTTCAAAAATATAAGGAATTCAATCCCTATTTTAGCTAGTTCTTCATTGAATATCCATTTAAAATTTTTAATTTCGCATCATTATTTATCCAGTGGTGGTCTAACTCATTATGCCAAATAGTAAAATCAAAATTGAACTTCTGGTTCAATATAAGATATAATTTACTTATTTAATTTTGAAGAATATAATTAAACATTATACAGTCATATATCATTCAAGTAATTAAACTAATTAAAGTAAATGCACCTAAATAAATTTTCTTTCAGTAAATAAACATTATACAGTCATATAATATTATTCTGTTATATGTTTTCCTTCAAGAATAAACACGAATTCAAAATGATATATTTTTTGAGACATGTGATACTTCGAGAGCACATTATATTTTATTATTATTTTTCAAGAGCAATAGATACATATTCTTCCGAAATGTTGGAATCAGAGGGTTATACTCTTCACGAGCAATAACATATGATTGATTGAAGTAATAAATTGTATAAGAATTTATTTTTCAGGAGTAAAAATTTAATTTATGTTAGATTTTAATAATTATGCTATTCGAGAGCAAGTAAAATCTAACTCAAATATTTGTTGATAATAGTGTGTTACTTCATAAATAATAATCTTCTTTAAAATATTAACAATGATGTACTACTTCAAAAACACCAATAAGGAAATATTAACTCTTCAGGAGTCGTGTATTATTTGTAGAGATGTGATTCTTCAAGAGCAACAACACTATATTCATTTATGATATCGATCTAGAAAATTTCTTAAATCATGAAATAAACTAGATCTCATAGAATTCGCTATTCTAGAGCAAGTAATATTCTCCTAAAATATTGAAATCATATGAAGTTTAATATACATAAATTTTGGATTCTTCAAGAATGATAAAATATTCTTCATGGACATTAATAAGTCTATATGCTCTTTATTTGGATAACATAATAATATGAATAGAATGTAAAGTTTACTAGCCACATAGATATGGAGAAAGAAAAGAAATTAAACCTGGTATGTGGTATGACACGTGAAACGGATGATGACGTTGATTTAACACAGACGACGACTTTGATTTCTTTCCATCAATTTATCAATGATTATCGGTGTATAGCCATGGTGACTACCGATTGATGTATGCTAATGTACTGTTATTTTTGACTTTGTAGCATGTGATTGAAAAGGTCAAGGCACACCATAACATGACAATATTTATGATATTGACTTTCCATTGATTTAAGCTGCTGCTTCTAGTTAACCCCCATTTTTTTGAAGTCAATATCAACATAAGTTGTGTGTTTTCCTTCAAGGATAAACACTAATTTAAAATAATATATTCTTCGAAACATGTGCTATTTTAAGAGCACGTTGTATTTTATTATTATTTTTTCACGAGCAATATATCAATATTTTTCTGAAATATTGAAAATTACAATTTATGCTCTTCATGAGCAAGTTATATTCTTCATGAATATTAATTAAAACGTTGTGTTACTTTAGAAACAACAATAAACTATTTATAGTAGATAGATCTATGAATAATATTCTTCTAAAATATGAATTATATTTTTGTGCTACTTCAAGAGCAATAAAATATTTGTAATAGATAAATTTACGAATAATATTCTTTTGGAATATTAACGTTGTGCTATTTCAGGAGTAACAACAGATTAAAAATGAATTCAATAATGGATAATTTATTGCTAAATATAAAAAAATGATTGCGAGGCATTAAATTGCACACCAAAGTGATTACAATAATAATTTAAAAAATACACGTAAAATATTGACGATAAACCTTGTTGACTCCAAGCAAGTGCGACAGCCTAAAACCACAAGCAGCCGTCTTATTCTTTTTCCCTTTTTTGTATTTCTGTTTGCTTCTGTGTGTATATCCCCAAGTAGCTGTCACCCTTTTTTTTATTTCCTCGAATGCAGCCAACTGGGATTTTTTGGAAAAAGAAACTGAAGAGCCAATAGTCACAGCCGTATTTTAGGGTGAGTGGTTGGAGTAAGAGATTATTTTTTTCCCTTTACAAAGCTAAATTCGTGTGTGTTAAAAGATGACACCTTGAAAGAATTGAGTAATCATTATGCCGCTTGGAAAGAATTGAATGAAATTGACTTTAGCAATGTGCAGTAAGGGTGCGTTTGATTGTAATGGTAGAATTTGGGTTGAAAAAAAATAAATTGCAGGGAATTAAATAATTTAGAATTTGTTTTATATGGAATTGTAATTAATGGTGTTTGATTGGTATAATTTTTCACCTAATCCGGTTGGCTTTATTTTTCATGCAAATTGTTACTTTTTGGGATAAATTTTTTTACAATCTGTATTAAAATTTGTTTGCGTTGCCAAAAATAAAAAAAAAATTAAATTTTTTTTTTTTGATTTTTTTGTTCCTTTGCCTTTATTTTTCATGCAAATTGTCAATTAAATAGATAAATTTTTTTACCATTGGATTTAGAATATATTTCCATTGTCAAAAAGTAATTAAAAAAAAGAAGAAGATGAAAAATCACTTTCCCACCAAAACTAAGAGAAAATAAAAGGTGGAAAATGTGCTTTAAATGGTTGTATCTAGAAAATGGATAGAAATGAATTCCATGAAAAAGTTATGCAATTAAACATCAAAATTAAGTATGGAAAATGACAAAAACCATTCAACAATTAATGTATTATCATGTAAAAGAAACGATACGTATTGTGGCAGTTTATGACAATTCTTTTAAAGAATACGTGTGGCAGCTTATAGCAGTGACATCTTTTCAAAGCAATTCCAAATTGATATTCTCAGAATAAAACATTGAAGAAAAATATTTGGACAAAATTGAAAAGGATTTAAAACCATGAAACTGCCACCTAATTTTTAGTTAAAAGCCTAAAAGGACACAAAAGACTACGGAAACAGTGATCACGTATTAAAGCAGAAATAATATGATTTCTGCAGATGTATATATAAAATTCACGTGTTATCAAATTAATTTTGATACACGTGATAAATGAGTATGCTAAAAAAAATTAAGGGGCGTTCTCTTCCTATTTCAATTTTCTATTTTGAGTTTTGAATTCGTTTTGTATTTTGTGTTTTGAGTGTCTGTTTTGAAATTCCTGAAAATGCATTCTTTTTGTCATTCTGAAAAACGATTTCTCAAAAGTCAAAATGGAAAACGCGTTTACTTCGAAATTTTGAGAATCTTTTTTTATATAATATTTTATTGAATAAACCACCGTAACACCACCACAACACCGCCACAACACCTCCACAAACACGGCCAAAATCACCACCACCACCACAATCAAAATCAGCCAAAATCAATGCCAAAATATTGTAAACCGTCGACCATGTTTTGGGCCACCAGCAACCACTGCCAAAATCAGCCAAAATTAACACCACCACCACCATCAACTATCGACATCGCCACTACCATCAACTATCAACACAATCCACCACCACATCACCATTGTCGACCGCGTTTTGGGCCACCATCAATCACTGTCAAAATCAACCAAAATCAACACCACCACCACCAACCACTGCAGTAAAAACCCCAAAATATTGTTTGAAAAGAAAGAGAACTGAAAATGGGTCACACTGAAAATGGGTCGCGACGCTGCGTTCTCAGTAGCGTTGTCTCCCTATGCTGGAGCCTCCCCACGTCGGAGCCTTCGTCGCCGGTTGTATTGTTTGCTCCCCACGCCAACGTCGAGAAGAGAGGATCCGGTTGTGCAGAAGAGAGAAGGGGAAGACGAGAATGAGTGAGAGAAGGAAGAGAAGTCGATGTTTTCTCTCTCTTGTTTTCCGTGTTTTATCATTTTTTCGTGTTTTCAACACAAAATGCCCAAAACGACTTTTCACTGTTTTCTGTTTTATTTAGTATTTTTTTTGGTGTTTTCGAAAACTCGTTTTCGAAAATAGGAAAGAGAACGCGTTTTCAATGTTTTGGAAAATAAAAAATAGAAAACGGCCCGAAAACAGCAAAATGAACGCCCCCTTACTATCTTCATTAAATTTTGAAAAAATAAGCTTTTGTGCTGATAACATGTTATAAAAAAAAGAGAAAGAAGAAGAGAGAACTAAAATCAATAAGCTTATGTGTATTTTATTAATGAACAAAGTCCTATATTTATAGGTAAGAATCAGGGATAAATTAATAATAATTTCTAGAATTGCAGGATATAATTATCATTCATCACAAATCCTAATAAACTTTCTTTTTTACAATAAGTATCTTAATCCGCCCAAAATCCAACGGTTCAAAATCGTAGAAACATTCAAATAAAGATTCAACGCCCCTCAATCAATCCCACAAAAAAACTAGCCGTTACAACCGAAGCGTCTAGAGCTTAACGGTCTTCTTTTTCTCCTTCCCTTCATTTCTCACAATCAATGAATTCAAGAAAGTTCACAGTCTAACCCTAGACGGATAATCACCCAAATTTTCTCTATCTAAAAATCCCTTCTCAATAAAAGCCATTTTCTGGCGAATTTTCTGATGGATTCGATGAATCTCAAGAGAGCCGGAGCAGTTACTCCTGGAAAGGGATCGCGATTTAGTGGGATCTCAAAAAGCTCAGAGAATTTGAATCCCAATGTGTCGAGTCCCAGTTTAAAGTTGTCGAATTCGCCATTGGTGAAATCTGCAAAAACACAGGCAGATTCCGAAAACCCTAACTTTGAGCCTTTGCCGAAGAACAAGATTCGAGGGAGGAAGTTTTTGATCGCAAAGAAGATATGACAGAAACAGGAATAGAGTGATTTGTCGGCTGATGTGGCTTGTACCAAGTGTAAGAAGACAAATGGGAGATCAAAGTGTTTGTATGTTGCCTATGAGACTCTGCGGGCTTCTCAAGAAGATTTTTTCAAGAACCGTGGTAAAATAGACAATGTGGTAGAGTAGACGAGAAGGAGAAGTTAAAGGAATGCAATGGTAGAGTAGACGAGGAGGAGAGTGAAGTCCATTCCATGAATCAGAATACAGATTTTGTACAAGGATATGATGGGATGGTTGAGAAAAATGGTGATTTTGTTGAGATTAACGGGGAAAACGAAGATGATTTGAATGGTAATGAGGTGTATCAACCTATGAGACTCTACGGGCTTCTCAAGAAGATTTTTTCAAGAACCGTGGTAAAATAGACAATGTAGTAGAGTAGACGAGGAGGAGAAGTTAAAGGAATGCAATGGTAGAGTAGACGAGGAGGAGAGTGAAGTCCATTCCATGAATCAGAATACAGATTTTGTACAAGGATATGATGGGATGGTTGAGAAAAATGGTGATTTTGTTGAGATTAACGGGGAAAACGAAGATGATTTGAATGGTAATGAGGTGAATGTTGAAATGAGTATGAAGAGAAGAAGGGCTAGACGGAAAAGTGTGCCAGATCGTGGGGCTAGAAGAGTGATGCACTACTTGGTTAAGGCCTTTGAGAAGCTTTTGACCATTCCAAAATCAAGCGATTCCGACGAAAAAGAGGACCAAGAATTGGAGGAAACTAAGAAGGGACTCAAATGGGCATTGCCTGGATTGCAAAAACCTACCGAGGTCCCAGAATCGCAGGTTTCTTCATCTTCATTCTGTCCTTCAGATTTTTTTTCTCACCTCAGAGAACTTAGGCTTGGATTCACGCTGTACGTCTTCTCTGGATAGCAGCCAAGGAAGGTGCGTTGTACTGTAAGTTACTTTGTTGATTCTTTAACTAAAAATTCTGCCTCTGTTGGTTAATCTTTTTGGATATGTTCTGTGACTCAAGTAGGAATGTAAGAATTTTGTTTAACCTTTCTTTGCCTTGAGTAATATTACCAGTTTCAATCTAGACAATCTGAGTAACATTTTTCAATTTAATAGAGTATGGAGTCATCTGGGACTTTTGCTAGAAGACGGTGGAAAAGGAGGCAGCCTAAAGCAACCTCCCTAAAGCCCTTCAAGCTTATAACTGAGGTTGCATTATCATTTATCACGTTGTGGTTTATTGTGTTTATTCTGTTTACTTGTCATCTGTCAGTACTGATTTTCATTTCATGTACAAATGTGATTCTCGAGGAATGTTGTAGCCATGAAATTTGCAAATAATTCATAACATCAGCCTATATCATGCAATTGTTCATATCAATTTGCAATTTTGATCCTAACTAATTGAAGCATTGATAATGTAATCATCATTCTTTTCTGCAGTCAGGATTACCTCATTAGATTAATTCCTAGTTTCCATGCTTGTAGCTGAGATAACTTCATTTTATCAACTTCTTGTTTTGGCACTTCACTATTTGCTTATCTCTTTTGAAATAACACAAATTTGGTGATTGGTACAATTGCAGGAAAGAGGAAAATGCAAAGAGGAAGAATTTATGAAGAAGGTACAACAATGATGGAGGAAGAGGAGAGCTTAGAATACCAATTGCTCAAGGTCTTCCATGGACAACTGACAGACCAGAGGTAATTCAGTAGTATACTGTGAAAGTTGCACACCATTTTCTTTTGTGGTTCCGTTTCGATTTTTTGAAATTTGTCTAGCTCCTGATCTTTTGTGATCACCATGGTTTTATTGCAACTTAAGGACATTTGCTTTTGAATACTGAAAGTGCAACTGAAAAATATGGACTTAATTGAAATTTTATGAATAGATACAGTTGAATTAATTTGTTTTACATTTTGCCCAAATATCTCATCAAATTGCCTCGTATTCTTGGATATATCTGAAATAAGGTTATTAAAATGATTTGGTTTGTATTATCAGTGTTTAATGAAGCCTCCAGTTAAAGACATTACAAGGCCTGCAGATCTGTTGCTGCACAGAGACATTAGGGCTGAGGAGCGAGCTGGCTTTGATCATATCAGGTACATTTCATTTCTTCATTATAAATCCTGGTTATATTGTTATTACAAACTAATGGAAATTGTGAAAACAAAGTTCTGCCAATGAGAAATAATTTGATGCATACATTCCTGGATTGTTTTTAGTGCATAAAATTATCATAAATCATATTTCCATTTTAATTTTCCATATCTATGGCCATTTATATCAACCAATATTGAAAATTATAGAATCAAGAAGTATAGATATTCTCAGCAGTAACTGAACAAGGCTTCAATATCAGGCTAGGAAGACCTCGTATTCTAGGTTGAGAAAGGCAGCAAGAGCAAAAAAATACACTCATTATGGAAGTTAATAGGTAGTCTACGTACAACCGACAAAAGTCTCACTAAATCCTTCGGCTATAAAAGATTTAGGTCCAGCTAAGTAGATTCTTGGCATGATGTTTATTGGTCACAGGAAGAATAAGAAACTTAGTTACCATGAGAGGACAATTTAATTGTTTGTCCTACAAGGTAGCAAGATGAAGCAACAGAAAAATTGCCTCATACTTTCGGTCGAAGTGGGTTAGTTGGTGTATACGACGGTATGTTTGACTTGAGGACTGATATAGTTTAAGGTAGTCGATTATCTCTAATACAAGCAAAAAACAAAAGTGAAATGGATTCTCGGGGATGGCAAATGTTGACCTCGATTGTTCTCTTCCTCTTCTTCTCCCTTTTCATCCTCATTTCTCTTCTTCTCTTCCCCTTCCCCTTCCCCTTCCCCTTCTATAATTTTTTTGTAGCATCCTGCATCAATTTGGCAAGTCATCTTCTTTGACCTACAAATCTTTTGTTCTTAACTCCAAAAAAATCATCCCAACCAATTGCTTCCATACAATCCATACGCACATCACAACCTCCCACCATTTATCCAAACCTATAATTACTTTTGTAGATGAAAATCTTAGAACAACACAAAATGAAAAATATTCGTCTCAACACAAACTCATTCCACAACATATACGGCACGTTTCTGCCTCAAACTGCACAAACTCCGCTTTTCTATCCATGTGGTGTTCTTGAAGTATTTGGAGTTGTAAGATATTTAGATATTGAAATCTGTGTATATATTTGGCTAATGAGAGAAATGATTTCTAATTAGAAATTTCCAAAAGTCCACTGTTAATTGGACTTTCTTTTCTAAAATTCTACCTCAGCTGGTTGGTAAACCAGTTTCTGCCTTTCGCTTTCTGCATTTGCTTAAGAATTATTTTAGATTGCTGATTGAAAATAAAAGAGTCAGAAAAAAGTCAACAAAAAGGAAAAAGGAATAGAGTAAGACAAATGACAAATTTGTGTTAGTTACTGCCGCTGCTTCAAAACTTGCAAGTTCAATCCCCATATTCTTGCCTACCCAAAGCTAACCCCAGCCCAACAATTCACAACCTAACCATTTATTTTGCCCCACAAGTCCATAATATATACACCAAAATCAATCTATTTCCTAGACCAAAACCCGCAAACACCTAAACTAAACAAACCTTAACCAACTACTTTTTGAAAGGAAACAATACCCAACTCAACCGATATACCCACCAAAATCCACTTACCGCTTTCAACCAAGGCCCAAACTTGATACACAACCTAATACAAAAGATCCAACTAAACATCCAAATCCTAATCACTCTCTGCTACCTCTCGTCAAATACTCGGGCAAATGGTTGGGTACCTCGCTCATTTGCTCAAATGGTCTTTAACCATTTTTTAAAAAATAAATAAATAATTTAAATTGTTACAAATGGCCATAATTAAAAAAGTTAAAGTATGGCTTAGCAGTAAGGTTTGTTATGGACGTAAGAACGTCTGTCACATTGTAACACGATCGTTTGGGCCCTTTTTTAATTTAATTTTATTTTTGCCTTTAATTTCTTTTCTTTTTTTCCTTTTTCCTTTAATTTCATTTTCATTCTTTAATTTCCATTTTTTATTTAATTTTTCTTTAATTTCCTTTTTCCCTTTTTTTATTTAATTTTCTTTTTGCTTTTCTTTTTTGCTTTTAATTTCCTTTTTCTTTTTCTTTTTTTAAATTTCTTTAAACATCTTTTTTTTCTTATTTATTTTTATTTAATTTCCTTTTACTTCTTTTTTTTTTATTTTTCGTTTTCTATAATTTCCTTTTTTCTTTTTAACAAATGGCCATAATTAAAAAAGCTAAAGTATGGCTTAGCTTAGTTTGTTATGCACGTAAGAACTCTCACATTGTAACACGACCGTTTGGGCCCTTTTTTAATTTAATTTTCTTTTTGCCTTTAATTTCTTTTCTTTTTTTCCTTTTTTCATTTTCATTATTTAATTTCCATTTTTCTTTTTTTTTTCTATTTCATTTTGTTTAATTTTCTTTTTTGTATTCTTTTATTTCCCCTTTTATTATTTTTCTTTAATATCTTTTTTTTTTAACTTTCTTTTTTATTTTTTCTTTAATTTCCTTAACTTTCCTTAATTTCCATTTTGCCTTTTCTTTTCATTTTTGCTTTTTGATTTTTATTTTGATTTTCTTAATTTTCTTCAATTTTTAATTTTAATTTTAATTTTAATTTTTTGATTTCCCCTTTTTTTTTAAATTTCCTTTAACTTCCTTTTTTTATTTTCATTTTCTAAGAAAAATGGAAATTAAAGAGAAATAACGAAATTAAAGGGAAATTAAAGAAGAACAAAAGGGATAAAGAAAATGAAACAGTTGATCGACTTGCAAATCTTTATCATCGGGAACCACACACGAACAATTAGAAGATCGTGTATTAGATCTAGCCTGTGAGTTCCACCATCCCACTAACCTCTCTGGTTTGTAAATAAAATTTCCTCATTATTCTTGAATTATCTCAAGAGGTTTGTTGCATAAGACATATAGCAAATTGTCTCAACAATAAACAGGTCATACTTGTATGGTAAACTTCTTTAGGCCATACTTGTATAGTAAACTTCTTTAGACCAAGGAAATTTGTTGAACTGGAGCTAGAATCTCTTGTGCCATATCCGCAACTCGTTTTATATCAATCTTGTGAGCTTATTTGAATTGGTGAGCAGATTATCTAGCAATCTAGTCGTCAATTACATTAGAAATGTTATAGCTTGTTTGAATCACATGAGGTATATTGATTTTGCATTTTTTCAACCTATACTTTAATTTAGGCGTTTCTGGCTCATCAAACCTCATATTATAAAATTTAAAAAAAAAAATCATACTATTCTTACATATGAAACGCATTAACTTCACCTTGCAAGTATCCACATAATTATTCTCCTTTTAGAAAGTTCATTTCGTGCTAATATGGCACTTGTCGAACCTGCTAGGTGTTAATGGAAGTCCTTATTGCATAACATTGATAACCTAGGTCTGCATGCTATCACTTTTTGGGATGAGATGAAATGAATACTAAGTAATAAATATGTATTATCGAACTCAATTGTTAAATCATAACTTTTTACATAGTAAGCAATGTACATCCACTGTTAGTGCGTAGATAACTCACCTCGAAAAATAATTGCACCATTCTTTTCATATAAATCTTATTTCCATTTTAGTTTTCCATTTCTCTAGCCATTTATATCAACAAATATTGAAAAGTATAGATATTCTTAGCAGTTATGAACAACTTGATGAGAATACATCCTTCAATGATAGCAAGAGGAGAAAATTTACCTTCGGTGAGAAAGGCACCAAGAAGTAAAAAGTAAAAATAAAAAAATGGACCCATAATTAAGTTAATAGGTAGGTACAATTGAGAAAAGTCTTTCCCTCTTCTTCTTCTTCCTTTTCCCCCTCAATTCTCTGCCCTTTTCCTATATTTATGTAGCATCCTGCAACAATTTTGTATTAAGTACGAGTGGCAACTTTGACCTACAAATCTTTCGTTCTCAACTCCAAATTGAGAACGAAACACACAACCTTTAATTTGTTTAGGGACGGCCCAGAGTCTATTACGATCGTAACACACAACCTTCTAGGCCCTTTTTTATTTAATTTGTTTTTGCCTTTTTTCCTTTAATTCATTTCCTTTCTTTTTTTTCTTTAATTTCCTTTTCTTTTTCTTTTTTTCCTTTTCCCCTTTAATTTCATTTTCTTTCTTTAATTTCCATTTTGTGATTTTTTATTTTTATTTTATTTTTCCTTTTTTCTTTTTATTTTGCTTTTTTTTTCCCTTTAATTCCCTTTTTTATTTCTTTTAACATTTGTATTCTTTTTTCTATAATTTCTTTTTTCCTTTTTTTTTTCCCTTTAATTTCCATTTTATTTTTCTTTAAATTTTTTTAATCTTCTCCTACTTCCTTTTTGCTTCTTTTTTTTTTTTTTTTAAATTTCGTTTTACATTTTCGCTTTACTTTCCTTCCTTCGTTTTCATTTTCCATTTTTCCTTTTCTTTAATTTCCTTTTTCCTTTTTTTTTTTCCCTTTAATTGAAACGTTTTTATTTTTGCTATTTCATTTTTTAAACTTTCTATAATTTTTTCATTTTCCATTTTCCCCCCTTCAATTTCCTTAATTTTTTCATTTTTCATTAAGAAAATGAAGAAGAAGAAAAAGGAAATTAGAAAAAATGAAATAGCCTTAGAATCAGAAGACAATGACAAGAATAAAATCCCTTACGTCTTTATCGAATTCAAGATTCACTCTCGAGGATACTCAATTGGAATGCTCACCTCCAATTGACTCAAACTTATTACGCCCAAAGATCACGTGAAGAAGAATGAGAAACTTAGTTACCATGGATGGTATGCAGTATATAGTCTGAGCAATTTGCATAGTTAGTCGATTACAATACACAAAACACACAAGATATAGTGAAATGTTGACCTTGATTGTTCTCTCTTCTTCTTCCTTCTCACCCTCATTTCTCATCAACTTCAGTTTTCTTTTGTTGGTGTTGGTATTTTTGGGTGTTGAGCTTACTCTCGAATTGATGATTTCGAATTGGCAATTTCCAAAAGTGTCAATGACTTAAATTCTACCCCAGCTGGTTTTAGTAGATTCATAAAGCATGTACTGTAGAAGCCTTCCGCTTTCTGCACATATTCGAGAATTATTTAGATTGTTGATTGAAAAAGTCAAAAAATAGAAAAGTAAAAAAAATAAAGAGAGAGAGAGAGAACGAAAATAAAAGAAAAAGAAAAAGAAAAATTTATGGTAGTTATTGCTTCAAAACGTGTCGTTTCAAGTTTAATCCCCATATTCCAATAACATGTATAGAGTCCACACTACCCAAAACCAAACCCCACAATCAATAAATCAAAATCAATCCATTATTACCATAACTCGCAAACCCGTAAATGTTAAACTAACCAAACCATACTTGAGCATACCCACCTACCTATCACCCACCAAAATACACATTATTCTTTGATTTCAAATGCTTTTTTATTTTTCAATTCTTTAACTTCATTTTTCTTCTTTTTCTTTAATTTCATTTTTTCTTTTATTTTCTTCAATTTTTTTTTTAATTTTTCTTTAATTTAATTTTTTTATTTTTTAAAAATATATTATTTATTTGCTTCCCATTATTTTTCTTTAATTTCCATTTTGCTTTCCTTTTTTTCTCATTTTCTTGAATTTCCTTTTTCCTTTTCCTTTTTTCTTTAGTTTCCTTATTTTTTCTATTTTCATTTTGCTTTTTTGAAAAATGGAAATTACAGAAAAATAACGAAACTAAAGAAAAAATAGAAAAATGAAATTAAAGAAACAAAGTTTAAAAATGTTAAAATTAAAGAAGAAGAAAAAGGAAATTAAAGAAAATGAAACAGTTATTTGCAAATCTTCATCTGCTAAAGCATTTAGAACAGGTATGTAAATAAAGTTTCCTTTGGTCTTGAATTATCTCGAGAGGTACAAACGCGCACCTAATATGTAGCAACTGTCTCAAGAATAAACATGTCATTTTCACAAGCCACATCCATCGGATTCTTTGTGTTTTACTTTCAGAGATCCTTACTTCAATTAATGGGGATGAGGGTTTTTGTTTTTTTTTTTTTTTTTGTTTGTAAATCGTGATACATGTACAATTGGAGTCAAAATTAAAAAAAAAAAAAAAGAAATTAAGAAAATGCAGCTGGCCACTCCTTGCGCAGCGACAAGGTATGTCGTCGTTTCTGAAACCTGCCAAATGTTCAGTAAACTTCTTTAGATTACCAAAATAATTTGCTGAACTGGAGTTGGAATCTCTTATGCCCCTATTTTTATATCTTAGGAGCATATTGAATCTGTGAAAACTTATTTGAATCGGCAGCTTGTTTGAATCATGTTATTGATTTGGGATTTTGAAAGCTTTATAAATAAATAAATAAAAAATGCCACACAATAGACACTCCATATTGTTTCTTACACGTAACACTTAGGTACATCGCGATCCACCTTATAACTTTAATGGTCTCACTGTGAATTCATTTCTTGACTAGCTCATTCCTCTTGAACAACTTTTTGATTTTCACAACTTTAAGTAACTTTCATCTTTTGTTTGTTAATATTGTGTATATGGAAGTTCTTTTTGCCAGTGTGTTATCGAACTCAATGCTAAATCAATTCTTTTTACAGTGGCCCACTTCGAAAAAGTTATTGCACCATTGTTATATTTGTGAAACTCCCCTCATTAGTGTAGGTTTATCGATGGTTTAACTCAATTTTGAAACTTGCTATCATATTCCTGATTTTGAAAAAGCAACACGCCGCACCTACGGAACATACCATTTTACCAAGCATGTCATAAGCTGAATCACCCCAATCCCGAAAATCACCTCTCTTGAGGAAAATCACCTCTTGAGGAAGAAATTGAGATTTCTAATAACTTTGTTAGCAAGAATCATGGCGAAAGCAGCACATAATGTGTGGACATTGAGCTTGATATGAGTCATTTTTATGGTAGAGGAGCAAGCATATAATGACTTGACGGAATGAAAGACCAAGAAAGAAAGAAGAATACACTTTAAATGTTCTGCACTGAACACTAGCGGTGGTTTCTGCATTGAACACTAGCGGTGGTTTCTTGTTGTATGTGAATGCAACAAAAAGATCGAAAATATTTCGTGCTCAATTCAAAATTTCTGCTTTGTTATTCCTATATTTGGTAACCATGTCCACAAGAAAGTTGGCAGGATTCGAACCTATCACCCGTCCCTGACTTACTGAGTTAGGTGGTTAGTTAGGGTTAGCGCATGTGTAACCTAAAACAGATGCGCGGACCAATTGTAGTTAGCCATTCCCTAGACAGCTTCAAGGTTCCCATAGATCGATTATGCTCCCTTTTGATCGAGTGTTATTTCTATAATATTAAAAAGATTGAGTATGAACTTAACCTCGATATCACATATATCAGTTCGCTCATTTTATTAGAAATTATAGCTGTGCGTTATATAAGATAATATGATACCATCCCTCACTTTTGGCACACTTGTTTGATGAGATAAATAAAAAAGCCAACTAAAAATGAGCGAAGAATCAAGGTCATACTTTAAAACGAGATTACCTAACAAGGGCAATTGATCGATTCTCCCATTGACTTGAATTCTTTGTAGTACCAACCAGATTAATAGAATTTTCGAGCTATGATTTGATGGGCTGAGGCTAGTGATGGGCTGCGCTGTGGGTGAGGAGACGTTGTTTAGGCCTTTCCCATTGTAGGGACCTTGCATGGTGGAGACGTTGATGCACAATCCTTTCCCATATAGGATGATGACTTTAGTGCATGGCGAATACACTGATGGGCTTTTCTTATCATTGTGGGATAAGGCATGGAGGCGCTGATGCATAGATGAATAGGCGAAGTCCTATTATGCATAGACTGAGGGTGAGGGCTTGAGGCGTTGATGCTGATGATTAGGCCTCATTTGGTCTAGGCACTAGTTGGGCCTTTTGCATGGTGTCTCACGCTTGCATTGGTGGAGGATAAGAGCATGGCTTCCATGGCCTCTACATAGTGTGGAGAGATGTTGATGTAGAACCATTATGGGGATTCTCGCATAGCAAAGGTGCTGATGCATAGGCTGAGGATGAGGTCTTTATGGTAAAAGTTCTAATGAGTTGAGGCTTTGTATGGTTGAGGCGCTGACGCATGGGCAAAATCGTGGATAAGGCCTTGGCGCGCATTAGCATCTGAGGCGATAGACTTGCATAGGCGAAATGTTGATGCATAGGCTTTTCCCACGGCTAGACCCATCTGAGGTTCCTTGGACTTGCATAACAGAAGCACTGATGCATATCCCATTGACAGAGGCGTTGAAGTCCTATCTTAAAGATAAAGGACATGGTCAGCATACGTATCTCCATTGGTTTAGACGGCAGGATAGTCTAAGGAGTCTTGCATAGCGAAAATCTTAATGCATGTCACATTTTCTATTATGAAGTTGAAGCCTTGCATTGCAAAGGCGGTTAAGTGAGGCCTCCTAAAATATACACTTATCTCTAATTAAATCTTCAAATATATGTCAGCCAAAATTGAGTCAAAACTATTGGACGGGAAGTTGTCTATCAAGGAAGCTCAACATAAAGTTTGATTGAGAAGTCCTGAAGACAAATCTTGCCTCATGCCAAGTATTCAAGGACATTTTTTAGTTCGTTTGTTAAATTTAATACTTTAATTCTTGGCAGTAATATTTATTAAAAAACTCAAGTTATAAATTTCTTATAAACGACAAAAGTTCACTTTGAAAGATTTTTTAGCCAGAAAAGTTGTTGGCCATCTGGACGTCCGGTTCGTCAGCAACGGTAATTTTTTTTACCGTTCTGACAGATTTTTTAACTGCTAGATCGTCCGATTGGTTGTCCGGATTGGTAGAGTTTTTTACGGTTATTCATATCAGCTCACTTTGCATTCATTTGAACACTTAAAAAAAGAGAGCATTAAAGTGAGATACTTAAATATTTGTTTTATACTCTTTACATCAATTCATTAACCTATTTATTCTAGAAATTTTTTTTGAGTGATTCAACCTTTGAAAATCATTTTATCAAAAGTTTTTCTTACCAAACGCTTAAGCGAAGATTCATTGTACTCAACCTTGGACATATGTATTGAGAGGAATAGTTTCAAATTGTAAACTCAAACTTGTGGTGTTGAGGTCCCAAAAAGCTCAACATTATAAAATGATTGGTGTTCACTGGAAGCGTTGTAAAGGGTTGGATTGTATCATAACATCAGCATAGTGAAAAAAGGTCTTGCTTGTACTGGAGAGTTTGATAACAGAGGACGTAGATTTTAAGATAAAGAAAATTGTCCTTAAATGCTAAAGCTAAAAATTACTTTATTGTGCATTAGATAGAAATGAATTTAATAGGATTAGCACATGTGAATCGGTTTATGATATTTTGCATGCACTACAAGTAACTCATGTTCTTTATGAAACCAAAATAAATATGCTAATCAAAGAATTTGAAAATTTCTTTATGAAACAAGATGAGCCTATCGTTGATGTGATTACTCGTTTTACAATAGTAAATGGATTGAAAGGTCGTCGAAAATATACTAACCACCTTGTGAGCTTTTGCTTAGGTCGCTCTCAGAGGAATGGAGTCTATAAGGATGTTGATAGAAAATACTAAGGATGTGAATCTTTATGAAAATATATCCTTTGGTCCTCTATGGAACCTTGATGGTCTACAAGTTTAATAATGCCGAAATCAAGGAAAAGACAAGAAAAAGTAAAGAGGAATCAAAGGGAAAAGACAACATGAGTGATGTGCTCAATGATTTAGTTCTTCTCGTCAAAAAATGGAGTTTTTTGAAATAATAAAAAGTTTCAAAGGCTGATGATACAAAGGAGAAGAGAGAAGCAAGAAAATAATTTACTATGATTGTGATCAACTCACAAAAGAATCAAGTGCTCGAACAAAAGGAAGAATATCAAGAAAGGCACTCCAAGCCACGTGGGAATAGTGATGATGAAGATCAAAATGAAAGCAATGGTCAAGATGAAATTGCAAACATGTGCTTCATGGTGCTTGAAGATGAGGTTCTTGGATGCACATGACCGGCGATCGATCACTACAATCAAATTTCAAAAAGAATGATGGTGGTCATGTAACATTCGGAGACGCAAAGGGAAAGATTATCGGTCTCACCATTGGTATTGTACTCAACCCCCTCTATAGAAAATGTTCTACCAATTGATAACCTCAAGCATAATTTACTAAGCATTAGTCAGTTATGTGATAAAGTTACTACATCAAAAGACTTTTTATAGGAAGTCGAAGTAAAGATGTTTATATGAAAAGAATGAACATTTTTTACTTTTAAGCATTTTTGCAAGAAAGTTGAAAACGAAAAAAAGGTACTATTACAACTTTTAGAAGTGACTATGGTGGAGAATTTGACAATCTAGCTTTTGACGATTTTTGTAATGAACAAAATGGTGTAGTGGAAAGGAAAAATCATACATTGCAAGAAATGGCCAGAAACATGCAAATGAGAATAATTTACCAAGTACTTTTGGGCCGAAGCCGTTAGTTGTAAGAAAACTAATACTCCTTACGAGGTTTGGAAAAATAGAATTCCAAATATAAATTATTTTAAAGTTTTCAGTTGCAAATGTTTTATTTTAAATACGATAACTCTAGTCATTGAAGAGATAGCCACGTCACATTTGATGAAACTAACCTTCTTGATCGTGAGAAATGTATTGATGATGATGTAGGTTTGGAAACTCCTTTCGAATAAATGAATATTCAAGATCAAAACAAAGGAGTGTCTAATGAAGAACAATCAAAAGAGCCCAACGATCAAGCAAGTGAGGAAGAGTCGACCGAAGTACAAAATGATTTCATGTTGCCAAAGGAATGAAAGTTCGTTTCTTCTCAAAAGAGCCCAACGATCAAGCAAGTGAGGAAGAGTCAACCGAAGTACAAAATGATTTCATGTTGCCAAAGGAATGAAAGTTCGGTTCTTCTCATCCAAATGAGCTAAATAGACGACCCATCAAAAGGTATCACTACTAGAACTTCTCTTGGTTTCATCTCACAAATTGAACCCAAATTTTTTAAAGAAGTCGAGTTTGATGAGTTTTGAATTCTAGCCATTCAAAAAGAACTAAATCAATTTGAAAGAAATCACGTTTGAGATTTAGTCGCTAGACCTAACGATCAAACCGTAATCGGCACAAAATGGGTGTTTCGAAGCAAACGGGATGAAAATGGAATTATTATCCATAATAAGGCTAGATTAGTGGTCCAAAGTTACAATCAAGAAGAAGACATTGATTATGAAGAAACATTTGCACCCGTGGCTAGGTTAGAATCCATTTGCATGCTTCTTGCATTTGCATGTCATAAAAACTTCACTCTTTATCAAATGGATGTTAAAAGTGGGGTTTTAAATGGATTTATTCAAGAAGAAGTAAACGTTGAACAACCACCCGACTTTACAAATCACAAGTTTCCAAACCATGTTTTTAAATTTAGGAGCTTGGTATGACCGTTTGAGAAAATTTCTACTCTCAAATGGTTTTTTGATTGGAAAAGCAGATACTACTTTTTTTGTGTCAAAAATCCGTAATAAATATATGCTTATTGCTCAAATCTATGTGGACGATATTACTTTTGGTGCAACAAATATTCATCTTTGTGAAGAATTTTCAAAAAACATGAGCATGAAATTTGAAATGAGTATGAAGGGAGAACTTAAATTCTTTCTCGGACTTCAAATTAAACAAACATGTGATGGTATTTTTATAAATCAAAATAAGTACATATTAGACATGTTGAAAAGGTTTGAAATGAATAATTTGTAACCCATGAATAGATTAGCACTTCCGTAAAAGCTTAACAAAGATGATCAAGGCATTTTCGTTGACATCACCAAATATCGGGGTATGATCGGATCCAAAAAGCACTGTGGCGCTTGCCACTTTCTTGGATTTGCTAAGTAAGAAACAAAATTCCGTGATATTATTTGCGGTCGAAGCCGAATATATCTCGGCCACAAGTTGTTGTGCTCAAACACTATGGATGTGTAATAATACTGGCTAGAATTCATTTTCTTCGAGATCATGTTCAAAAAAGAAGATATCATGCTAGAATTCATTGACACGAAAAATCAATTAACCAATATTTTCACAAAACCTCTTGCTCTTGATCGTTTTTCACACATTCGAAGAGGTTTAGGCATAATTGATGAAAAAGAAGTTTATGTTTGTAATAAATAAAAAATTCGGTTCAGTGTCTCGTCGACTTTTAAATCGCGACCAGACCTCTTCTCTCTCCCATTTCTTCACATTTGCTTCTTCTTTCTTCCTAAATATCTCTTTTCCATTACTCACCTTCTCTCTTCCAAACATAACATTTCACAAAACCCATCACTTTTACCTCTCTAGCTTTTCAAATTTTCTCACTTTTCACTCTTTTCCCAATTTTTTGAACCCTAGATCTCACACACACTCACCTTCATTTCTCACCTACGGAAAGCTCGAGAGGGACTAGAAAGAGACTCAAAAGTGCCGTGAGGCATCCTTCTTCTTCATTTGATGATGAATTCGACACGGAAATCGAGGTGCCAATTAATCTTTTTGCAAAATCACCCATTTTAATTGGTAAGAATGTTGATTTTACTGATTTCACCATTGAAGCATCTGCATTTCGCATTGAAGGAATTTTTGAAAACATGGGTCGGACTACTATTGCCACATTAGAAGAGAATGCATACCCAAGACATATGCAAGAATTTTACAATAGCATGTCATTTTCATGCTCAAATGAAATCTTTTGTTTAGTTAAAAATAAACATGTAGTTATAAATAAAGCACTCATTCGTGACATTTTGGAACTTGAAGAATATGACACACAAATCTTTTTACACAAAGCACATCCCACGCTCGACGGTTATGCCCCACCGAGGCTTGTCGTCGCGTTACTATTGTGATTTTTCTATCGCAAGTGTACGATAGAACAAGTAATAAAGTGGACCTAAGAGTCCAGATATCGTTCCCATGAGAATACTTAAATGCTTAGTCTAATTAATTTCAACTTTTATTTTATGAAAGTAAACTCGAAATTTGTGTGATGATGATTTTAATCTAAAGAAAAATTCAAGCTAAAATGTGGTGTGCACAAAAACGATATTGAAGTTAAACAATGGAGATAATGTTAGGGCAGAACATTTCATCTATTTGATCAACTTTACGTTTTACATCAAGATTCATAACTAAAACAGTGTTCGGTCGAATTTTCCTAATATATTCAACTTACCCTTCTCGAGTTCTCGTTGCGCCTATTTAATTAAGCCAATTTCATATCTCTATGCAAATTAATCTTAATTAAACGAAACATTGTTCTGAAAATTCATACACGATCGCACTAATCGATATAGGTATCTCTACACATTATATCAATCTATAGAATTTTACTATATGGTCTAAACAAATAATCCGCATCCTACGCAATTATTGTCCACAAAATCATTGAATAATTGGCCAAAAGATTCAAAGCATTGAGAACATAAATAAAATCAACACATAAACCATTTAAAAACTAGAATCTCGAATTAAAAACATAAAGGTTCCCAAATAGATTACATGTTTACCCTAACAATGAATTTAGCTATTCATATACATAAGGAGATGGAGATAATAATTATAGAATATATCACCGGATTTGAAGTAAAGATTTAGAAGAATAAAGTAGATCTTGCACCAAAATTCCTTCTTATTCTTTGTAGATTTCCTTTGGTGGTCCTAACAATGGTCTCCAAAAAGTCTATTTATACTCCTTCTTTCGTTGCCCCTAGGGTTATTCTTTTTTTTTCTTTTAAAAAGAAAAATCCCGTACACAGACGTGGCGCCGCAGCGCCACCCACTGAACAGTCGGTGCCACCGCGCCAATGGTGTGGCGCCGCGGCGCCATACCTTTGTACTTTGACGATTTTGCCCTTTTTTCCCTTCTTTTCTCCTTATTTGAGTCATCACTCCATTTTTGTCGTCTCCTTGTTGCTTCAATGCTATCTCCAAACTTCTACAAAACAACACGAATAAACACATAAAAAAGTTCACTTCTCATAGAATCCAACTTGTAATTAAGTCAAAAATAGGATAAAAACTCGTGAGTATTTACACTCGTCAAATACCCCTAAAAGGAAAATAATTAACGACACAGACAACTATTCAGTTAGATAGTTTGCCGTTAGGCTCAGCGTTGAGAATATTACATCATATTCATTAGTGGCTTCAAAATTGTTATTTAAGAGCTAACATTCCACCTAATCAATGCAAAACGGGTGTGTGTGTAACAGTAATTAGATGTAACGCGGTACAATAACAAGTTGATTCAATTCCCGACCTTGAAAGTCAATTGTATCCTTATTTCGCTCGTGAGATTCATACACCCCCAAACTTGTTTTCTTTTCACTTTCCAATGTGCATTCTAGAGTTGATTTTCAATAATAAATTCTTACACCGCTCAAGTTTGGTTCGATTTCACTAATTGTCATTCAACATATCAACAAACGAGGATTCTCCTTATTTTCGACCGCTTCAACCGATAAGAGTTAATCAAATTACTAAATCAAAGGTTCAATTTTCTAAAACAAGTGTTCGGGACTAAATCAAGACATTTGGTGCGCCTTTTGTTTCATGCACCTGCTTTTTCTTATCAATGCATTTTCTATTCATTTCTTGCAGGCGTTTCTCCCTTAAGCTTTCTAAATGACCCCTTTAGCGAGTTTTAGGCCGATGACTCCCAAATTAGACGACTTTAGGGCATCAGATTTTAAACCCTTTCAGGCTTATTCACTCGAGTCATAAAGGCTACGAAGAAACGTTGTCCTCATTGGGATCTTTTAGGGCAGCTTCGCAACGAGGCAGCTTTTTCTCTTGACTATGATTGAGTGCAATGTCCCTCATCAAACACTCATTCTCGAAACATATAAATTATGGCTTAAGGGTATGATATTTAACGGTTGTTGGGATAGCATTTAGGGTCAATATTTCAACATGAATCAACTCACTCAAGTACACCATCACAATCTAATCACGTGCATAAAGTTTTTTTGTTTCACATGAATAGGCATGAACCTCACTCACGCACACAATTAATCCACACTTCACCACAATACGTCATCAATCATATTCATCACTGCCGGCAAGACCATCTAATTCACACATGCAATTTTTTTTTAAACACAAGCAAACACACATCACTAGCAACACAAAAAGTCATAACAATAAAGCAATACACCCATATAATGTGTATCCCTCCCAAACTTACAGTAAACATTGTCCCCAATGTACACATAAAAATAAAGATAAGGAAGGACTTCCCTGAGCACATCATTGTTCGTCGTCGCCATCTCCTTGTTGAGATGGATCCTGGTTGGACGGATGATATGGAAATGATGGTGGTTGAGGAAAGGCCATGTTGGGATAAGCAGATGCCAACACCGAGAACTCATTTTGATATTGAAATTGGGTTTGCATGGAGTTCTGTAGTTGATGGTATTGGTCAGTCATAGATGCTTGCATGTGGTCAATTTGATTTTGAAATTGTTACCTCTCTTGGTTTCTCGCTTCTAATTGGTCATACCTCTCTGTCAGTTGTAACTGCAACGCCTCAATCCTCCCAATAATGTCATCAGTCGGTGAGGTGGTAGGGTAAGGCTCACTAGGCTGTGAAGATTGCCTCTCTGTAGCCTGTGGGGTAACTTTGCTAGTGAATTGCCAAATTACATTTTTTGTGATTGGCGGTTTAGGATGCACTATCTCCTCATTTGGAGATTAGTCAATTCCTCCTTGTCGACACAGTTCATATATCAGAGAAGGGTAACCAAGACCTGCGGTAGTAGAGCCCTTGAGTCCCCGCAAAAAGTTGGTCCGGATGACCATGCCCACATCGATGCTCAATCCCCGTTGAATAATAAAATTTACCAACGCCCTCTCCTTTGTAATCTCACTGATATTGCTGCTGTGTAAAATTTTGCCGCATATGAAGTAATGTCATGCTTTGCATTCCGGGTACATGCCTGCAGTGGGAAAGTTAGTGAGCTCAGCTCCTGCTCGTTTTCACGTGACATCTGGTAGAGCCAACTCACTGATGATATCATTTGGGTTGATTGACCTGCTATCGCGCAAGCTCGAGAAATCATCTTCATCGATACCGTCCGTAAAACCGATTTATAGAGCTTTTATCAAATCTTATCCACTTCCCACGGACAAAAATTCTCAGATTTTGGTGATCCTTCGCATTGGCATAAAGTTCACGTACCACTGGTATAAGTGCGGGCGGTGGTTGTCGTGTAAATGCCTCCCAATTTCTTCCTTCTATGATTCGCATCCCAAGCCTTTAAGGTAACTAAATCCCCTCTCGGGAATACAATTTTTATGCACTACTACTCGGCCTTTGCACTCACAAATTTTGTTTCATCGTAAGAGCTTGATGAAGAAGCGGAGGCTTTAGACTTCTTTTTTGGTGGCATGATGAACACCAACAAAGGAAAAAAATAGGGAGTCTGTTGAGATTGCTACCACAATGGAATGTTAGTTTATGACCCACGATGAGCTTGTTCTTGTTGTAAACTCACAAATGGAAGAGAGATGGAGTTACAATAAGCTATATAAATATCTAGAAGCTTGCACATTTTTATTTATTTATTTATTTTTGTGTTGGTGTAGGAGATTAGAGAGAAAATTTGAAGAAGAAGAGAGAAAATTTGAAGAAGAAGAGAGAGAATAGAAATAGAAAGAGGGAGATAAAGGTTATATGGATAAACAAAAATAAAAAATAAAAATAAAAATAAAATAAAATAAACAAAAAATGGCGCCGCGGCGCACCGTCTGTGGTGCCGCAACACCATGTGTTCTGTCCATGGCGTCGCAGCGCCATGAACGTGGCGTCGCAGCGCCACTGTTTCCGCCTTTCACCCCCCATTTTTTTTTAAACCTCCTCCTTTGTGTAGATGTTTGTTCCCGCAATTCACAGTGATTGACACGTCCTTCTTCCAGCTTAATATTGTTCTGAGTTGGGGTTGTCCTACAAAAACAAAATAAAGGAAAAAATGTGAATAATCTAACTAAAAAAAAAGAAAAAGAAAAATAATAGAAATAAGAAACGAATTAGGCAAAAAGATTGGGTTGTCTCCCAAAAAGCACTTCTTTTATGTCATTAACTTGTCAAGACTCTCTTTAGCAGTTGAAAATTCTTCTATGTAGTGTTTGATACGGTGCCCATTGACTTTAAAATTTCCCTTTTCTGCGTGATGCAATTCAACTGTACCATATGGAAAAACTTAGGATATCGTGAAAGGTCCGGACCATCTTGATTTCAACTTCCCTGGGAACAGTTTAAGTCTGGAATTATATAAGAGCACCTGATCTCCTACTCTGAAAATGCGTTGTCTAATGTTCTTGTCATGCCACTGCTTCGTCCGTTCTTTGTAAATGAAAGCATTATGCTTCTTGTCTGAATTCTTCCAATTCATGAAGTTGTAATAGTCTTGTTTCTCAAGCCTTCTCGAGGTCCATGTTTAATTGCTTCAGTACCCAATATGCTCTGTGCTTGAACTCAATTGGTAGATGACATGCCTTTCCAAAGACAATTTTATAAGGTGACATCCAATTTTTTGTAAGCTGTACGGTATGCCCATAAAGTATCGTCCAATTTTTTGGACCAATCTTTTCGAGAAGAGTTCATTGTCAGTTCCAGTATCCTTTTTAGCTATCTGTTAGAAGTATCAACCTGTCCACTTGTCTGAGGATGATATGGTGTAGCTATTCGATGTTGTGCCCCGTATTTATGCAGAACTGCCTGAAATGATCGATTTTGAAAGTGTGTTCTACTATCACTGATAATGGCTCTAGGGGATCCATAGCGGTTGAATATGTGTTTCTTTATAAAGTCAATCATTACTCTTGCATCATTTGTAGGCAAAGCTTTTGCCTCTACCCATTTAGATACGTAGTCCACTGCAACTAAGATGTATCGATTGTTGTAAGATGAAGGAAAAGGCCCCATAAAATCGATTCCCCACACATCAAGTATTTCCACCTCTAAGATATTGTTAAGTGGTATCTCATGACGGGCTGATAAAGTACAATTTATTTTTTGTAAAAACATAAGAATAGGCTTGAAGTCAACATAAAGAGTAATTGATCGTATTTGTGGGCCTTTTTTCTGGTCTTAGGTCGGTGAAGGAACCGACTCTACCAAAAGAGACAGAGTTTCATATGCCTCAACACAAGAAGATTAAATGTACTGGAATGACTTATGCACACAATTGCAATGAAGCTTGAGGGGCCAATCGTCAATTTGTCAAATTTCAGTTTGTTTCTCATCATCTATGATGATTTTTGACCATTTGTATATTAATCAATAAAATTTGTATCAATTTTGGGAAGAACAGACCATATTGTGTTGCTGGCGCAATGGAGTGCGATCACAATGAATATTTTGGTGGGTTCCTATTTTTCAGTTTCACAATATTTCAAGGGCAACTCCTATTTGAAGTGGCCTACGGCCTACCTGACTTGCAAATTGCCATTCCAAGTTGTTAGAAAATGTCACGGAATTATACTTTTTTATTTGAATTACCGTAAGTATACGGTTAGTTGACAAGTAGTAAAATAGATTTTGAGTCCAAGTATCGTATCTATAGAGATTGTACTAATTTAAGTTCAAATTAATTTAGCCTTAACCGAAATTATTAAAATTTATGATTTTTCTAAAACTAAATTGTGACCACTTAAATTACGTATGATGCAGGACCTAAATTATTTAAAATCAATACAGGATTATAATTCAATGCAAGTTTTATAAAAATAGATAATGAAAAGTGTACTAGGATCCCGAATTTCCTTATATCAGTTTCATTTAACTCCAAAATTTATAAATTTGACAACGTCATTCAATTTTGAAGATCAATATTCTCAATTTGTTTAACAATCTCTTTTGAGTAAAATTAAATATATTTTATATGTGATTCGACTATATTTCTATGACGGATGCAAATATACAAGAATGTATTAAGGATTTATGAATACAACAACGGCATATTTTTATCCTCTATCGAACTTTACGACAATTATGACTGTCTAATTTATTTTAAATATTTCTAAGGTAAAACAAGATATAATATTCATACAATTAGTGATCAAGTAATTGTAGATAAAGTAAATCTTATCATAATTGCTTTAACATTAAAATCAAGATTCAAAGGTTAAAGCTTTATAATACAAGGTTCATCAAAAACCAAGCACTAAAAATTTTAGCTACTCATAATGTTGAAATTAAACAAAAAAAAATGTTTAAACGATATCACCGAAAAATTGACAAAACGTAATCAGTTTTCAAATTCCTTCCACGATTGTTGATGAATTATTGCACGAAAATTTGGAATATTTTTTTTATCTCTGCCGTGCATGTCCCTTTATTTTGTCTTCTGCCCTCTTTCTCTTGGCTTCCGCGTGTATTTATCTTTCTGCTTGGCTGCGTTTTCCCCTCTTTTTATTCCATCAGCCACAGGCTTTGGTAGTCAATTGGGAGTTTCCTTGTAATTGGACTTTTTCTCTCTTTCAATTGCCTTGAGGCCCAATTTTATTTTCACCCAATATCTTTCCTTTATGAGAAAAATATGTAGTGGAAATTACACAATAGCAGGTCTTTAAAGATTGCTTTTAAAAAATCGGGTGAAAGGTTTAATTAATCATAAATCAGGTATACTTATATATTTTAATATTAATAATATTATTATTCACTCACCCAATTCGCTCTTTCACTTCCCTATCTCATCTTCCTTCTCCATTCTCTTCGTCATCGGTCCGCGCGAAAAGTGCCGACACACCATCATGAGGTGAGCTCTGACGAGCTATTCCAAATGCAGAGTTGAGCATCAACGTCGCTGTAATAACAGCATTACGCGTAACTCCGAGCTCCTGTCGTTGTCGCAACTCTGTCACCTTCGAAATTTTAATCAAAGGTTCAGGAATCTCCGTCACCATCGATATTCAGATTTTAGGGCGATTTTCGATCGATCAGGCCTATCGAAATCTAAGCATCGGTCACCTCGCCACAACTGATGTGAAGTCGTCGCAACGTTGATCTGAGCGTCGACGGGTGGTGGAGGTGGCTGAACTGTGGCGTGTGCTGATTTTTGTGGTGCCGTGGTGTTGTGATGGTGGTTTTGTTGTTACAATGGTGGTGTGGTTGCTGTTTGTGGTGGTGGCAGTGGTGATGTGGATGGTGGCCGTGGTGTTGTGGTGGTGGGTTTGCTGTTATTGTGGTGGTGTGGTTGCTGTTTGGGGAGGTGGTTGTGAGGTGGTGATGTTGATGGCCGTGATGTTATGGTGGTGGGTTACTGTGGTGTTGTGGTTGCTATTTGCGACGATTTTGCATTGTCGTGGCGATGGGTAGGGATCGGATGGGATGATGGTCTTTGTAACCAATTACTTGATTGACTGTAACCACGTATTCAATTGTGACCTAAAAATTTTATAATGTGACTGAAAAATATTATGTGACCATCTAATTTGAAAATCTGTGACCAATAAATTAGTTAATTGATGACCATGTTTCAATTGTAACTTTAAAATTTGATAATATGTGACTGAAAAATAATTTATGACTAATTAATTTGAAAATCTGTGACCTTTTTTTTTTTTTTTGTGATATCAGAATAACCTGTGACTTATAAATTTTTTGATTTGTGACTTCGAAAAAATTTGTGACCAATTAATTTGATAATACGTGACCAATAAATTAGTTGTGACATTTAATTACGTAACTGTGACCATAAATCGCATAATTGTGACATTAAAATAATTAATTAATAAAATATTTTTAATTAATTAATGGACACCTGATTTTTGCATTTTTAAACTTTAAGCCTAAAATTTGAATTGGCTATACTTAAAATTTGGTTTATGTATATATATATATATATATATTTTTTTTTTTTCCAAATATGTAATTTCTAGACTATACGAATCACGTTTCATAACTAATAATCTTATAAAATAGTTTAAAAAATTAGGTGGTAATGCAATATAATATATAATAATATATAAGTATATATTTGTCCACAAATTCATTCGCTGTAAATCCATCTCAAGGCAACCCCACCTTCCTCCATTTTCTTCCAAATTGAAACCTATACCTACTTTTTCACCACTTGCCGCCGAAAGAAAAATAATACTGAATATGCCCCCAGAACACATCTTCAGGTGGTAAAAGGGGAAGGTGGAGAAATCCAGTTTTGCTTGAGGCTGTAGCGTCAAGATTTCGAATCCTGAAATATGGATTTGGCTACTGGGTAAGTGTAAGTGTACAAGCAGCCTTCTACCATGTACCCTTGAAAGCATAACCTGCGATTTACCTCATTCACCAAGGCCCATGGCAGGGCAAGTGGGGGCGTCAATAATGGGGCGTAATCCAAAAAAAAGAAAAATATTGAATACTCTTTCTACAAAGTAATCTCACCCCTACCCACCATTACAATCTAAAGAATTGGGAAAAGTGACAACAATGGGGCATCTACATCAACATGGATTTGGGTATGGATAACCTACAGGTAGTTGGAACTCCACCCGAGATCGATGTAGATGTCATTGACTGCAACCTTGTATTGTAGTTTGTGACCCCATGTGACAAACATTGTGTTAATTGTGATCGATTGAGACCAAATTTGTCTTATTGTGATTGTTTGTAACCAGATGAGTCTTTAAGATAGATTTAGTCACAACCAATCACAATGAAGACAAATGTGGTCATAGAACATAGGTGTGGCCTCTACACTTTAACAAAGAAGCATATGCTCTTGAAATCGCACCACCACCACACAACCACTAGCCCCACCACCACCCTCATCAGATCTTCAGTATCCCCTCTTCCAAAATTGCAAAAATCAAAATAATCTGCCTTGCCTTCTTTGCACGAGATTTATTGGTGTTAAAATTGAAAGTAACAATGATAAGTGAATCAGATTGCGAGAGCGACGAGAAGAACAATGAATTTTTTAGGAGTGACATTGAAAGTGATAATGAATTTTCTCTCTTCTTTTGTACTATTTGTCTTGAACTGCACTACACATACAGCTTTATACATTTGTCTTCGGAGAGAATTGGACCAATGATTCTCAAGCATGAAATACATAGATTTGTCTGTATATATTAATACATATCATACTATTGTAACATTCGTTTCTCTATTAATGGTCCAACATCATGTTTTCATTTTCATTTCAATTTCAACATACTGAATTTCAATTAAGCATTCATGAAATTCAGTTTCAACATCAATTGCAAGGTAACTTAAAAGCTATAATTTGATGAGAATTTTGGCTATAAATATAGATGGTTTTGGTTCCCAAGTTCACCACTCGAAAATACAGCATACACCGTCAATATAAAGTATGTAGGGCTTGGAAGCACCATTACCTGAAACAAGGAGGGCTTCTGGAATAACATCAATAGCCGGAGGTATGATTTCGATCCGTGAAATTTCGGCTTTTTGATCCAATTTGTTTTCGCATAATTATTTGGATCGATTTTTAGTCTAACATTTGGTATCAGAGCGTGAAATTACCTCTGCCTTGATGTAGCGAATCTGCAAAAATCTATCTTCTCTGATCGATTTTTTTTTTTCTGAAATTAAGTGGAAATTTCTCCATAAAATCAATTTTCTAGCCTCTAAATGTTTTTAAAGCTTGAGTTTTAACATAAAGGGGTTGAATTTGACGCGGGTCAAAAATATGGTTTTTGAATTTGGCTGGAGAAAGAAGACGACTCCGTCTTCTCTGTCTTATGTTATTTCCAAAGGGAATGCTTTGTAGTGATAATTATCCATTAGGCCTCCTTTAAAAGTGAATTGCTGTAAGTTAATGGTCTCGAGCCCATTTCAGAAAATCATAACCTTTTTTTTTTTTTTCGGGGGCTTTGAGTGATAAGAATTTTTTGTTTTATTGGACCATCACTTGATTATTTGCTGGGCTTCAATTTGTGTACAGTGAATTTGAAGGGGCTTTAAATGGAAAAGTAATTAGTTATTGGCCCATTTAAAATCATAAGGAATTAGTTACCGGGTCATTGCTAGTTGGGCCATTTGGAAAAGATATCCAATTGGATATTGGTCCATTTTTTTAAGAATTAATTGTTGGGCATATACATGTTTGTTGTGCCAATTAATTTTTTTGAACACATGTATTTTGGATTTGGGCTAATTCATTCTTTGGTATTTATTTTAATTTTGCATATGTTAATTATTTATTTTTGCAATAACATATGCAATTTTTAGGATTTATTAAATTGTGAATTATGCTCATATTTAGTTTGCATAAAGTTATTATGTTTGATTATGTTATGCAATTTATAATGCCTATGAGAATATTTTGTGCATAATCATAACTTGTTAGTTTAAATTATGCTATTAAGAGTATTCTCATATTAAGTTAATTGTTTATACACAAAAGAATAATGTCTAGTGATCCGTATAATTTTATTAATTTAAGGATTAGCCACAACATCCTTAATTAAATAAAATTATATATTAAGATGGGGATCACATAAGGATTAACGACATTATATTGTAATTAATTATACTTAATATAATAAATTTTATCACACATGAACTTTTATTATATTTATATAATTAATTAGAATAAAATATCAAATTATTTCATAATATGCCCACAAGAATTATGAATAAGTGCATAGTTTGATAGTTTTATTATAAAGTTGGAATATAAAATTATTTTCATAATGTACATATTAAGTTCATAATTTGATAATTCTATCACAAGGAATAATTGAATATGAATTAAAAATTTAGACCACAAACAATTTTTATGTCATTATATTCGATTTTAGCATGTTTTACATTGGTAAACATGCAATCCACTCAATAAAGCCTCAATTTTAACATAAGCAATTTTAACATCATGCAGTTTCACACCCTGCTAATTTTTTTTATATTCGTTGCGACATTCCCGATTTAAAGGGTGACAACTATAAAGTGTGGAAGGAGAGAATTCTTCTCCACTTAGGATGGATGGATATTGATTATGTTATTAGGAAAGACGAACCACTTGAAATCATTGATACCAGCACTGCAGTAGACATTGCGCTTTATGAAAAATGGGAGCGGTCTAATCGTCTCAGCGTGATGTTCATAAAGACTAAAATTTCTGCTAGTATACATGGTTCTGTTGATTAACATGACAAGGTCAAGGACTTGATAAATGCCATTGATGATCAATTCGTCACTTCAGATAAGTACCCTTATAATGAAGTTCTCATCCTTAAAGCTCACCAGTGTGAAAGGTGTGCGCAAGCACATCATTCAAATGAGAGATATTACGGCTTAACTTAAAAAACTCGAGGCTGAGAGTATGAATCTTTCATTATGCACTACATCTTGAATAGTCTCCCACAAGAGTACGGACCCTTCAAAATCTCGTACAACACACATAAGGATAAATGGTCAATTAATGAATTAATGACTATGTGTGTTCAAGAGGAAGGGAGGCTAATAATGGAACGAGGTGAAATTGCAATGCTTACTATAACCCGTGAGAAGGGGAAGGCTCAAGCCAATCAGAAGGGGAAAGGTAAAATACTACCCAAACTGATATCAAGAAGGAGGTCAAGTGTTACTTCTATAAAAAGAAGGGACACATGAAGAAAGATTGCATCAAATATAAGAAATGGCTTGAGGATAAGGGTAATCCAACCTCATTTGTTTCTAATATGGTTAATGAAAATATTAACACCTGGTGGATTGACTCTGGATCTACAATCTATGTTGCAAACTCCTTGCAGGGTATGCAAAATCTAAAGAAGTGAGTGGGAAGTGAGCAGAATATCTTATCCGAAAACAAGATAGGCTCATATGTGGAGGCAATTGGAACGTGCAATTTAACTTTAAATAGTGACTTTATTTTGAAATTAGATAGGACTTTTTATGTTCAAAGTTTCTCACAAAACTTGATATCTATTTCCAAACTTGTAGCCTTGGGATATTCTTTTAATTTTTCAAAGACGTCATTCAATTTATTATATAATTCTGATTGTATTGGGAATGATATTTTGTCTGGTGGTCTTTATCGTATTAATTTACAAAATAATATTACTTATAGTTCAATGCATGTTCACATTGGCAATAAACGGTGTAATATTAATGAAGACTCTTCCATGTTGTGGCATCGGAGATTAGGACATATCTCTATAGATAGAATTAAAAGACTAGTAAATGATAGGGTACTTAGTACTCTAGATTTTACTGATTTTGACACATTTGTGGACTGCATTAAGGGAAAAACATACCAACAAGTTCAAGAAAGGTGCCAACAAGAGTTCAGACATATTAGAAATCATACATACTGATATATGTAGTCTAGACATGGACTCATATGGTCAGAAATATTTCATCACCTTTATTGATTATTGCTCACGATATATTTAGCTCTACTTGCTTCATAATAAGAGCAAAGTATTGGACGCCTTTAAAACCTTTAAGGTTGAAGTAGAGAAACAGTTTTAGAAACAAATTAATAACGTAAGATCAGATAGAGGTGGAGAATATTACGGTAGATACATAAAGGATGAACAAGCACCTGGTCCGTTCGCTAAATTTCTTCAAGAACATGGTGTAGTTGTCCAATATACCATGCCTGGTTCACCAGATCAGAATGATGTGGCAGAAAGAAGAAATAGAATATTATTGGACATGGTGCAGAGCATGCTTAGTAGCTCCAATTTTCCTAAATCATTGTGGACTGAAGCATTTAAGACGGCAGTGTATATATTAAACCGAGTTCCAACTAAGGCTGTCACAAGGACACCATTTGATTTATTGAAATGTTGGAAACCGAATTTGCGACATATGCAAATTTGGGGATGTTCTTCTGAAGTAAGGATCTGTAATCCACAAGAGAAGAAGCTAGACCCAAGGACCATTAGTGGGCATTTCATTGGATATGCTGAAAGGTCTAAAGGATACAGATTTTACTGTCCATTTCACAGCACTAGGATTGTGGAATCAAGAAATGCTAAATTTCTTGAGAATGACTTGATGAGTAGGAGTGATCAAACCAGAAACAAAGTTTCTGAGTTTGATCGTTTAGAATCTCAACCTTCCCCTTTAGGTGACAGATTGGTCATAGTTCATAGCACCCCTCATGTACAAACATGTGTCGAACAACCAATTACTGAAATTTCACAAGCTACTGACAACATTCAAGTAGATCAGGTAGTTTGGGAATTACCATAACCTCCTGAACAAATAGTTAAGCCACAAGCAGTCTATTCATTTGATGTCTTACACTCTTACTTGATTTTATGGTGCAATTTTAGCAATTCCACCCCCCCAACCCCCCCCCCCCCCCCCCCTTCTTTTTTTGACTAGATCAAAGTGCGGTGGTTGACATGTTTAGATTTATCATGTATAATGGTGCTTAATATAATATGCTTAGTCATTTCAGTGGTGTGATTTAACTTAAATTGAAGGAATACGATTTATAGCACGAAGGCAAGTAATTTGATGCTCCATAGATTGAATACATGGTTAAATGCATGGTACGAAGTAATGTGTGTGAGCGACTAGGAAGGGGAGAGATTATTCTAGATCTTTTGAAACCGAAGAAACATTTAAATCTATCCGTTTCTTATTTTTATTTTCGGAAAATATTTTATTAATTATTCAATTTATTTATTTCCTAATTAAATTTATTTATATAATTTATATTTTTAGGTATTATTTAATAAATTAATTAAATCATTTAGAATATTAGGAAATAAAACTTGTACCTAATAGTGAGAAATAAGTGGAAAACTTGAGGTGTCGAAGGCTGCGATAAGAAGAAGGCTGGCTGGCTGGCTGGCTGGCTGGCTGGCTGCCAGTGACAAAACCTAAGTCCGAGATTCAAGCAAAATTACTACCTAAGTTTAACGAAGACAAACGGAATGCTAGAATAGGAGACATAAGCATGCTCAATGGGTGGTCAAAAAGCGTAGGTCAATACTAAGGAAATACAATGTAACGATATGAAAATTTGTATTATTTAAATCGAACGAATCATAATTGATGTTAAATAGGATTTCATTGAGTTGATATCAAATTTGGCACTGCAAAATAATATTTTAGAAACTGGATTAAGATTGGAAATGGCTTAGGCGATGAATTATAATGTAAAATATTATTGTGGGAGTGGTGGTGATTGTAATGTAAAATTTATTTCCATTGTGGGAGTGGTGGTGAATTGGTGGGAAGTGGACGGCAGTTACTCAAGGGATAATGGCGGTCGAGGTGGTGGTTGGGAAGGGAAATAAAGGGATTTTTTATTTTTTAATTATTTATTTGAAACTCGTTTGCAAAAAATAAAAATAATAATAAAAATAAAATAAGTGGGACTTACAAATTGCATTTTTTTTCTATTTCTTCTTTGTTTTATTTACATTTTGGAGTATATTCATCATTTCACAAGGCTTTTTTGAAAAAATGGAAGAAAATAACCCATGTTTGGTACCCATTTTTTTTTCTTTCTCATTCTTATACTCATTTTCAATCACATTTTTCAATAAAATAATATTTTTAATCACATCAATAACTTTTCCTTCTTTTTCAACCACATATTCACCATTCATCACATAAAAAAAAATTCATTTTCTCTCTAAAAATGGCTATCAAACAGGGACTAAATCTTCCACACCTCAAAAGTCATGGATAATGATACTTGTACACCCCGAGTTTACAATTGGGTTTACACCCGAGGGGGTGTAAATCCAAATATACCCCATTATGTACATCTCACGTGTAAACCCAACTATATATCATTATGTACGTTTAGTATCACCCCAAAAGTCATGTAGGAGAATTTTTAGCCAATTAAAAAAAGATAGGAGATATTTGGTAATAGGTCCATACAATGAGGGTATTGCGCTAATAAGCCAAAAAAATCAATATAACTCAAGAAAATTTTTAAAAATATTGCAAGGGTGGCCACCACCAATTCCTCTGACCCTGCTTCGACGGTGTCTAGGTTGCAATCATGCCTCCAAACGCGTCTTATCTCTCATGTTATAATCACTCCTCCAAACATGTCTTATCTCCCCCCCCCCCCCCCCCCCCCCCCCTTTTTTTTTTTTTTTTTTACCAAATTCTAACTCATGCACTATTTTATTAAATAAGTTCTAGCGAGACTTAAAAGTCTCTTTGATTGTTTTGATACAATGTTAACAATATGACACAATTAATTTATGAAGTTGCACATGGAGAACTAATATGAACCATATGCCATGACCACCTAGTGTCAGATTGTAGAGCTCACTTAAAACTATACTAACTCGTATTTAGTCCCTATTTGATTTTGATAAAAATTAGATTTTTCTGATTGAAAAAAAAGGATAGAAATTTTTAACCCCATAAAATGCATGAATGAAGATGAATTTGAAGATATTGAGTTTTATAAAATGAGGTTCAAATAGCGACTTGGGTTTTATTTGTTCTAAAATGCTCGTAGAACAAATAAGCCTATTAACAAGAGAAAGAACCAGAATAGAACTAGGATATTGTAAATCAAAACTAGAAATTCACGGTTTTTATCAAAATTGAGACCACGGGAGCAAAAAGTATCTTAAACATACTAATTGGCACGACTTTCAAAAGATCAAAACTTGACATGTTCTAGTAGTAGAAGAGCTTTCTCTGCTAAGCTTTCAGGCCTAACTTTGTCAAAAAAACCTCCTCTACAAAAAGTAGAAACAAAAACAGAATCATAATCTATCCCAACCAGATCCTTTGACATGCTTAATGCCCACAATCTATTCAGTTGACTCATGAGACATCTGCTTGAGTTGCCACAGACATGTCATTCTGAACAAACTAGTGCCAGTCATGTCATTCTAGTCACTTTCCTTGGCCAATGGGCATAGACGAGCAGAACTTCTGGCCATATGGCCCATATCACATGCATATCAACTCTATCGACATCGTCCCAACTTCGAAGAAAATATAAGCAATAACTTTTGGAAAGCAACAAATTCCTTTCAAAAGGATAAAATTAACAGCAACTGAACAATTTAAAACGCGCTTTTCAGCTTCATTTTGTTTGAATGGAGTGAAACTAAGCTAATAATTCAAGCAATGAAAGATAATAAGAACTGGTATATTTAGCAACCATAAATTAAGTAATACCAACTCGAAACACAAATGAGCTAAATATAAAACTACAAAAGATAAAATTTCAATAGTCAAGAACTATGAAGTCCAAAACATCATGACAAAGCTCGCATGGTTGGCAAACAAAAATTTGTTCAAAATTTACTCAAAGGACACTCTTCAATACATAATTAATTAATCTATCAAGATGCAACAACTGCAATTCGTCCGGCAACTTGGTCAAGGTCCCGTCGGCCATTGGATGTGATCGTTCTCCCACTAAAAGACAAAGCACAATAAAAATGAGAAAATTAAGCAGATATTTACAAGTGCATAAAATCTTGGAAAAGAGTTATTGACCATTATAGTTAGCAAAGAAATAGGCATCAGATTCATTATATAAGTAACTGCCCCTTCGGTAAAACTTACTGATAAAATATCAGGGTCAGCAGCATCTTATGGTATGTACTTCATGTCAAGGGAAACCTAGCTAATAAATTCTGTAAGATCTAAATCTCTATTATGCCATCCATTACTGTATCAAATTGAATATTAAAGTAAAACTCACCGATAAAAATATTAGGGTCAGTAAAGTGCATCTCTGGGTATGTACAGGTTCATGTCAAGGGAAACCTAGCTAATAAATTGTGTAAGATCTAAAACTATTATCCTTTCTATTACTGCATCAAAATTGAATATTAAAGTCAGCCATGTCCCTTCACAGGAGGCATATCTTGTCCATTTCAAGTAATCACAAACTCACCCTCTTGGATCCATCTCAATGATGCTCATCTCCTGCAACTGTTGAAGAATGTGGCGAGCAACAGATCCACTGCTTTTGCAGAAATGGGGTGGGCGACTTCCATTCCTCTTGCTTCCACCATAAATTCTCCGGAAGGCACCCACACCAATACCACCCCTCAAATATATTTTCCTTGCCATGGAGGCTGCAACATATTATAAAAGAAGCAATATAAAAATTTGCACAACAATAACACTGTCAGATAAATACGCCAATCAAGAGATTATAGTATACAATGGGTGATTTTTTGTTGGAAAATGAAATCTCAGTAATATTATCTCTCAGTTTGATTTGAGTTTGAAGGGTTCCGATCATTAGACAAGAATTCACTTGATTTGTGAAGGCATCCAGAGTAAACATGGTCATTCCATTGCAGCTTCAAACCCCTAATTATCTCCGTTTCTAAATTGCAAGGATAATCCATGAACAAAAGAACATGAGCACATGCCATGGACTTGTATATAGTTATGGAAGAAGAGAGAGGGAGATAATTACCTGCTCTGACATAGTACCAATCAGGATCATATGGAGCCAGTTCTTTGAGGACACCTGTTTTCACAATATCAGTCCACTCGGGAAGCTCCATCTGTGTTGGAAAAAATAATAAATAATGAAATTAATAGAGAAAAAAATAAAGTATGTTACTTTTTGTTGTTTTCGGCAGTTCAGATTTTGTTCTGGTTTTTGGTTAGAAAGAGTGTTCAAAAAAGGGACAAAAGATACATCATACCCAAATAAAACTTGTGCAACAAATTGTAAATTTACAGGCTAGGTTCTTCATGTATAGTGCTTCCCGTATTTCAGCAGTTTATAACAATCAAAGCTACTAAAAAAGATCTATTGCTCCGATCCGGAGCCTACCAAATTCTTTTTTGTTTTGATTTCATTTTGAGTATCATTTTGCCTTTGTTCAAGTCCATCTTTTTAATACCATCTTTTTAATATGGATCAGCAACGGACACAACAAAAATTATTTTCCATTCCCCCAACAACAAACAAATTCACACAATATAGTGATAATACAGGCTACAGCATGCCAAATTATGCCCTTGTTTGATCTCCATTATTTTTAAAATACATTTTTTCTCCTCTCCAACCAGACATTGTTCAATAAAATAATAGACATTGTTCAATAGAATAATATTAGACGCAAACTCAATTTTTTTCTTATTTTCTAACCAGGCGTTCTTAGTCAATCTACTAATCCAAAATGCATTTTACACCAATAATGGGGCTCAAACATGTATACGTCATCAACAGGTACAAGAAATACAGCTTTTGCAATGGTTTTACCCTCACTGCCAACTTCAGTCCCTGAAATTTTCACCTAAAAATCAAACTACGGCGTGTTTATTTCTAACACAATATATTATTAAATTCACCGTGAAACCATATGCATAACAATTCAATTCTCTAAATTCAAATACATAGAAAAATTATATGGACGAGGAAAAACAATTTTTTTATACAGAGCCATAATACACACGCAAATTTATAGAATACCTTGCCAGAACGCTTGAGATGAGCAGAATAAGCCTTCACGAACTCGTGAGGAGAGACGTCTTTCACAGTTCTTGCAGTCGCCATTGCTCAGATTCAAATCACGTGCAGCTCACGAGACCAGGAGCAGGAGAGGATGAACTTCTCAAGCAGTCGCAGGAATCGGAGAAGCAGCAGCTAGGGTTTTTGTAGGGCTGATTGTTAGGATTATAGTAGAATATGGTTTGTTGGGCTTTAAGCGGGGTTTTTTAACTGGACTCATACGAGTTGGGTCAACGAGTGTATGGGCCCAAGGAATTTATTTGTCTAAAGAAGTTGCACAGATTTTTCGGCTCATGTTTGGTCAAAATTCATTTTTTCTCAAACTCATTTTTAGATACATATTTCATCAATTTTTAATAAAATTCACTAAAACTCTAATTTTTTTTAATCCAAAATGAAACATGGACTCACCTATATAGATGGAAAAATTACCCGGGTACACTAGGTTTTCTATGAAAATTAAGATTTACTAGGCTAAAAAAAATATAAAATTGAAGAGTGGTTAGTACTTGTGAGTTCATGAACTATGTAGATGATAATAGTTATATCGAATTTCCACCATTGGTGATTAGTAGTAGCTTCCATTCCAATCCTTATGACATTTGATGAATCAAGGTTTTGTGTAACTGAAACATGCGTATTCATTGATTATATCAATCAGCTATAATTCATTTAGGGTGTGTTTGATTGACCTTTTTTATGAAAAATATTTTTCAAAAGTTAGTCACGTAACCATGTTTTTCTCAAAAATAAGAAAAACATTTTCTTTAATGGGATAGGTTTTTTATTTTCTAAACAATTCTCACTCCCTAAAAGCTTAACTGTATGGAAAAGTACAACATTTTCTAAATTGAAAATTAAGTTAATCAAATACATTTTATTGACAATCTTCATGCAAATAAGTTCTAGACAATCCATGTAAGTTCCATACTTACAATCAAACACACATTTATTTCTTAAACCCCAATTTTACACTTCTTATATTGATTCATCTATGGGTAATAAGCACATCACGTCTCTACCTTTCAATATGATTGTGAAAAACCTCCCTTCTTTATATTTTTGATATTTTCACCATTAATTAGGTTTTTGATTGCGCAAACCATCATTTCGTCCACTTCCTGTCAAAAATATAGAGAGCAACTTTCTTCCCCATCCTGTCCTATCTCATCCCCATCCTATGCCACCCAAACTCCACAGCCACCACACGCCATCATCAACACCAATAATTCACAGCAACTACAGTCGAATTTCCAAATTCATCCTGCCAATGATTAGGCAAAAAATACTATGTAAGTAGCACTTTTCGAGGCAATTGCGGCCACAACCATAGCCTTTCTTTCCATGTCCTCAGATGAAGCATTCTCTTGGTAATTAGAGACCACAATTGGCACACTGTTCTATAGTCAACGTCCTCTCTATATACATCCCACCCTAGATCTAAATGTATGTATGTATGTTCGTTTAAAATTCAAAACAAGGAAAACACCTAATATAAATTATAAATAAAATCGTATCGTTAGAAGGCGGCAATGGTGGAGGAAGACGGGAAAAAGCCACCACCAACAAAGAAGAGCATATTGGAGGACCGTCGACTTCAAAGGGTGTTGATGCATTTTAATATTACAAAATTCATTCATTATATTTTCTTTAATAAGTTAGTAGGTTTTGGAAGTTAGGAAAGTGAAGAGGTTGGAGGTTTGGAAAATGAAAGGTGAGGTTCATATGTTCATGTCACCTCTTTTTTTTGGTGGCTTATTTGCACTTATCTGCACAATTCTTTTAACTTTTTTCTTTCTTGAGAGATTATTGAACAAAGAAATGTGTCTCTTTTAGTAGAGTTTTGAGCTCAACTACTTGTGCAGAGTTTGTTTGAGTCATACCATGAATAGTCGGTATGTTGTATCCTAGAGATGACAAGTCATAGAGAAGTTCTGTTGCATCGTATTTTAGACTTTGCCAACAATAGAAGGCTTGAATCTCCTTAATGGGAGCTAGATATCCGCGCCTCAATCCATCTGATTTCGTTATCTTTTTATTTATTTTGTAACTCCATATTTTTATTATTAAAATTTCACCAATAAAGAAAAAATATGAAAATTTATGGTAAACCTCACAATCAGGGAAACCCGAACTAGAAAAATTAGAACCAATGCCCTCCTTCTCAAAATCAAATTTATAATGCATGTTTTGTCTGTGGCAAAAGTGGGCATATTGCTCGAAATTGCAAATTTGGAAAACAACAACCTTTTCCCCAAGCTAATGTAACCGAAGAGCCACTTGTGACGATGATTACAAACATTAACATGGTACAGTATGTTGAATGATGATGGGTAGATTCTGGTACCAATAGGCATGTCTGCTATGTTAAAGATTGATTCAAGAATTACACTCCCTCGAGGAAGAAAAAACCATCATGCTTGATGATTCTAGCAAAATCGAGATTGTTGGAAGTTGTGAGATTGAATTGAAATTCACATCTGGATGCATGCTAACTTTAAAAGATGTTTTGCATGCACCATCAATGAGAAAGAATTTGATATCAAGTTTTCTTCTTAATAAGGCTGACTTTAGACAGATTATAGAATCTGATGAATATGTGATTACCAAAAAGTGTTTATTTGTGGGTAAGGGTTATGCTTGTGATGGAATGTTCAGATTGAATATTGAAAGTAATAAAACAAAATTTACTTTTGTTTACATGCTTTCTTCTGTGAATTTTTGGCATCCTCGTTTATTTCATATATATATACAATAGATATATGGAAATTATGAGTAGTTTAAGATTACTCCTAAGACTAAAAAACAATTTCAAAAAATGTGAAATTTGCAATCAAGCAAAAATTACAAAAAAAGCCTCATATAAGTATTGAAAGAAATACTGAATTGTTAGAATTAATTCATACAGATCTTTATGAATTTGAAGGAATTTTAACTCATGGAGGAAATATATATTTTATCATTTTTATTGATGATTTTTCAAAATGTACTTAAGTTTATTTATTGATAAATAAAAGTGACGCTTTTAATAAATTCAGATTTTTTCTCCAAGAATTGAAAATCAATTCAGTAGAAAAATTAAAAGACTTAGAAGTGATAGAGGCTGAGGAAATGATTCTATTGCTTTTAATTCTTTTGTTTAGTCTTTGAAAATACTCATGAGACTACTCTACCATACTCACCTGCATCTAACTATGTAGCTAAAAGAAAATTAGAACTTTGATTGATTTGACAAATGTCATGCGTATTCAGTCGGGTGTTTCTTCAAATATTTGGGGTGAAGCAATTTTAACTACATATTTTGTGCTGACAAGAAAATAAAAAGCACACCTTTTGAGCCGTGGAAAAGGTACAAGTCAAACTTGTGATTTTTAAGGGTTTGGGGCTATTTAGCTTTTGTAAGGTTAACAGATCCTAAAATACCAAAATTGGGTGTTAGAACTACGACTTGTGCTTTTCTTAGATATGCAATAAATAGTACAGCCTACAGATTTTTAGATATTGAAAAAAATATTATTTTAGAGTCAGATGATGCTATTTTTCACGAAGATAAATTTCCTTTCAAAATAAAAAATAGTAAGGAGTGAAGAATTAAAACAAATTTTTTTATCAGAACTAAGTTCTTCTACTCCTTTTCCAAATTGAACTTAGAATGATTAAAAGAGCTAGAGTTGAAAAAGATTTTGGCCCTGACTAATATGTTTTCAATACTAAGGAGACTTCATTTTCTTTACAAGAAGCTTTTATACCACCTGATGCTATAAATGATGAGATTGATTCTCTAATCTCCAACAACACTTGAAAATTGGTAGAATTACCATCGGGTTGTACAAATATTGGCTGTAAATGGGCCCTCGAAAAGAAATATAAACTAGATGGTACTGTCGATAAATTCAATGCTAGACTTGTTGCAAAAGGATTTAAACAAAAACCCAGCTAGAAATTCTTGAAATATAAACTAGATGGTACTGTCCATTAGATTATTGATTGCAGTGGCTGCAATTTATAATCTTGAAATTCTTCAGATGGATGTAAAAACTGCATGTTTAAGTGAGGATCTAGATGAAAAAATTTATATGGATCAACTCGAAGGTTTTGTAGAGCCTGGACAAGAAAACAAAGTGTGTAAGTTGAATAAATCTCTATATGACTTAAAACATGCACCTAAACAGTGGCATAAAAAGTTTGATTCCTACATAATAAAAAATGATTCAAAACCAACGAGTGTGATAAGTGCATATATTACAAGTCTTTTGAAAATTCACATGTCATTGTTAGTCTCTATTTGGTTCAAATTCACATGTTATAAATGAGATAAAAAAAAATGCTTTTGAACCATTTTGATATGAAAGATCTTGGTGAGGCTGATTACATTTTTGGTATGAAAATCACAAAAATATGTGATGGAATGTTTCTTGATCGGTCGTATTATGTCGATAAAATGTTGAAAAAATATAATTATTATGATTGAAAGCATGTCACTACTCCTTTTGATTCTAGTGTTCACTTATTTCCAGTGAATAATGAAAATGATATGATCAATCAAAAGGAATATGCTAACATAATTGGAAGCCTGCGTTATGCAAGTGATTGTACTAAACCTGATATTGTATATGCAGTAGGAATACTTAGCGGATTTACTAGCAAGTTAGGAAGAGATCATTAGCATGTCATAGAGTGTTTAATGAAATATTTATCCGATACCAAAAATTATAGTTTGTTTTATAGTAAGTATTCTGTTGTACTTGAAAGATTCAGTGATGCCGATTGGAATACTTTGATTCTCTCTCTACCACTGGTTATATTTTTACATTGGGTGGTGGTGCTATATGTTGGAAATCTAAGAAACAAACTATTATTACTAACTTAACCATGAAAGCTAAGCTATAACTTTGGCATCAACAAATGAGGAAGCAAATTAGTTAAGAGATTTATTATATGAAATTTCTTTGTGGGAAAAACTAATTCTATCCATGTTAATTCATTGTGATAGCACTGCAACAATAGATAGAGTACAAAATCGTTATTATAACACTAAATCTAGACCTATCAGGAGAAAATACAGTACTGTGAGATCTTATCTAAATAATGGCATCATAAATGTTGATTACGTGAAATCTTGTGATAATATTACAGATCGATCAACAAAGGCCTTGTCAAGAGAAATGATCTAGAGCACATCGAGGGAATGAGATTGAAGCCTTTATAAACGAGCCACATATGAGGACACCCAACCCAGGGACCAGAGATCTTAAGACTGGGTTCAATGGGAAAACGAATCATATAGTGGTCGCAAGAAATACACCACCTGTTTTATTTAGGGAAAATTGCAGCAGGGGTCCGTAACCTTTGCGTTTTTTGCAGACTTTACATCAACCTTCAGTTTGTACCACCACGGTTTCCAAACCTTTTGAGAAATTTGCACCTGAAATCCATTTGACCGTTAGTTGACCAAGAAAATAGGACTTTGACCGATTTTGACCCGATTGAAAGGGGATAAAATGGTAACTTTAAAATTAACATTTTTTTCAAATATTATTAACCATTAAATCAATTAAAATAAAAACAAAAAATAAAATATGTCAAACTCGGCACCCACCCAACCTCGCCTTCATCTTCTTCCCTGACCCCCACCACACCTTCATCTTCTTCCCCAACCCGTTTGTACAGTTCATTCAACACCATTATTCCAATTCCTACATTAGTCACCACCTTCAAGTTCCAAATTCGATCTCAAACTTGGCCTAGTACTCGGAATAAAGAATTGAAAAATCACAGTCAAGCAAGAACCCTGAGGCGCAATTCCATAAAAAGCGCAGTCTAACCTTACCAAACTACATTGTAAACTCTTAGAAAAGTGTTTGACACTCACTTGCACTGTCATTGCATCCCCTCTCTGCACAGCTCTCTCAGTCCTACTCTGAGCACTAAAATTCCTATCCTGAGGCTGCTCATCCGCACGCTCACCAATCACATCTCCCACGTGCTTCATCTTATCAACAAAGTTTTGCAACGAATTTAGCTCTTGCATGCCAAATGCTAATCCACAACTCCCCTGACCCCTGCTACAATTTCCCCTTTAGATTATGGCTTGATTGGATTGGATGTTGGAGTGGGTGAGTGGGAGGAAGATAAAGATAAAGATGGGGTGGCGTGGTGTGGCGTGGCGTGGCGTGGGATGGGATGGGATGAGATTAGGTAGGCCGGGGCATATTTTATTTTTTATTTTTAGTTTAATTGATTTAATGGTTAATAATATTTGAAAAAATGTTAATTTTAAAGTTACTATTTTATCCCCTTTCAATCTGGTCAAAATTGGTCAAAGTCCTATTTTCTTGATCAACTAACAGTCAAATTCCATCCATTTGGACTCCAGGTGCTAATTTCTCAAAGGTTTGGGACTCGTGGTGGTACAAACTGAAGGTTGAGGTAAAGTCCGCAAAAAATGCAAAGGTTAGAGACCCATGCTGCAATTTTTCCTTTTATTTATCTTATTATTATTGTCCCTATGGTGTGAGTGCATTTATCCTGTAATGCTTTCGGAGGTTGAGTTTTCTTTAAAAAAAGAGAGCTCTTAATGAGATCTATAACTCTTATGAGTGGGGTGCAAATATTATAGGAACAATCTTGATAGATCTCACCTATGTGAGTATGGAGGTAGGGCCGCTTCATATGAAAATTGGGCTTATTCTCAAATACGCTCATGAAACTGGAATTAGCACAAAGTTGTAATACGCTGACTACCAAAATTCATGTATATACCGGGATTGTTATATGTGGACATTTATTCTTTATTTTCCTTAAACAATCATAGTTCAATGTTGAGCACAATATTGTCTCTGGAGTGAAGGTTTCTGTGTTCACTAAGTGAAGGTTCAATGCAGAGCACACTTTCATGATGCATGATAGTCACTCTTTGCCTGATAATCTTTCTATTTGTTATTTATTAAAATGAGTGGGGGAATGTTGGTGCATTTTAATATTAAAAAAAATCATTCATTATATTTTCTTTAATAAGTTTGTAGGTTTTGGGGGTTAAGGAAAATGAAAAGGTTGAAGGTTTGAAAAATGAAAGGTGAAAAGATTCATGTGTTTATGACACCTTTTTATTTTGGGTGGCCTATTTTTACTTATAAATATGACCAATTTCCTGGTCATTCATGAACATTACAACAATCACAATTCTTTTAACTTTTCTCCTTACATTCTCACTTATTTTCCTTGAGAAATTATTGAGCAAAGAATGATGTTTCTTTTAGTGGAGCTTTGAACTCAAATACTTGTGCAGGGTTTGTTTGAGCCATACGACGAATAGTCAAACTGTTGTATCTTGGAGGGGACAAGTTATAAATAAGTTTTGCTCTAAACCGTATTTTAGGCTTTGCCAACCGCATAAGGCTTGAATCTCCTTAAAGAGAGCGAGATATTCACGCCTCAATCCGCCCGATTTCGTTATCTTTTTATTCATTTTGTAACTCCATTTTTTATTATGAAATTTCACAAACAAAGGGTATAGCACCTCAACCGTCGTGTGTAGATAGGTTCCTGTGCTTGTCGTTCACTTGAGGATTGAAAATCACCTCGTGCTGAATTGCCTAAGATCGGGAAAAATTGTATGTGGTAATTAATTGCTTATATGTGGTAGTTAACAACATTAAATTCTTGGAAGAAATTGTGTGTCTGATTTTACATTAATGGAGATTAAGGGAATGTATTCCGATTGTTTCTCTCCATTTGTTGATAATTTATTTGGAATATGAGATTCATTCTTCATTTCATTGATTTGATGATGGCGTGTGGTGGCTGTGGTTTTGGGTGGAGGTGGGATAGAATGGGAAAGAAAAGATGAACAGATCTCTATTTTTTGTTTTATTTATTTTTTGGTTTGGTTTTTGAATTTTTTATTACTTTATTGGAAACATATAAATTTATAATTTTACCTTTTAAAATTAATCAAAATGTGGTCAAAGTGATTTTTTTTTTGTTGTTAATAAAAAAATGACAAGAAGTGGACGGAAGGACGATTCACATAATCAAAAGTGTAATTAAAAGTGAAAATGTTAAACAATGGAAGATATAAATGTTTTGCACAATAATATTAAAAGATAAAGATGTTATGTACTAATCACCCTTAATCTAATTATCAAACGTAGGAAATAAGATACAAACGTTGTGTATATAGCTATATCGGTCAATCTTTCTTGCATTCTTTTTACAACCCCGCTATACGTACCGCAACTTTCACAACATCGGTTACCGCACCTACGTGGAAAATGAAAAAAAAAAAAAAAACCAAAAGCCATGTTTATTAAACAAAAACGGGTCATTTGCCTGATTATCCTGACCCGATTAAAAAACCTAACCCTCTCCTCCAAAAACTCTCCTCCCGGCGTCGTCCCGATTTGTCAACAACATCGCAAAATTTTCAGGCAACCTTCCACAGTGAAAGTGACTGGAAACGTCAGCACTATTCACCTAGTTCTTCACCCAATTTCCCGTTAAGAATTAAACCCTCCAGGCAAGCTAGATCCTGAGGCGACGACTAAAATACTTCTGGCTGTCACATAATCAGTAACACCGTCGTTACACCTATTCCTTCGGCAATAGACGACCACTGAACTACCTTCTTCGCATTGGGTAAGTAAAAAGAACGCAACATACACGATTTATATTTTTTTGTTTGATAGCATTTTCTGTGTGAGATTAGGTGATTTAATGGTTTTGTTTGTTGAGTTCATATACGTGTCAACCCTAATGTTGAACTATTGAGTTATGAAATTGATAATATTGAACGTGTATATGAAAAGATGGCAAATTACCTAAGCTGGAAAGAGCTTGGACAAGTTCATAGCAATTAGTATGAATCTGGTTATCCTTTTTGTGAAAGATTTCCACTTCTTCTCGATCCGACTGTAGTAAAGAGAACAATGAATCCCATGTCTCATACAGAGCTCTCAATTCTACCAGCTATACTGGAAAATCTAGAAGTGAGCAAAGATGGCGGGGTAGATGTTATAAATCCCACTGGTAATACTAATATATATCTGAATACCACATCTTGTATAGAAGTGGATCGGAAAATGACAGTTTCACAACCAAAGACTGAGGCCATTGTTCATGATTGTAAGCTAGATACTGTAGACAAAAAAATTACGAGAAAAGTAGAAGAAGAACCACCTAAGTGATTCTGGTAGCTGCAGAGGAGATACTGAAAAATTGCAGATTGACTAAATTAAGTGTTTTACAAAATCTGCCAAAAAATTAAATTCGTTGTTTTGGTTTGATTGCAAGGTGGGATTTATGTGTTGTAAAGAATATGAAACATGATTATTTAGCATTGTTATGGTTTGATTGCAAAGTTGATTGTTTGTACACAATTAGCACTGTATGTTAATTACCAATAACGAATTCGTGTTATGTTAACTTGGTTCGTTTATGTGGTCCAAATAGACTGCTTCGATGGCAAACAAGAATAGGGGAATTTGTCATTCTTGTAGAATGGCAGGACATATGATGTCGGAATGCCCAAAAAAAGAAGATGCCCAGAATGTGGTGCGGGATTCGTCAAATGGATAGAAGTGGAAAAACGCAATGAACACAAAGGGCTATTGTTTCATTGTTGTACCCGCATTGTAGGCTCTTCAAATGGTGTAATAAAAATCTGGCTGAAAAATGTCCCTTTCATGATGACAGACTGACAGTGAACCAAGAGGTATTGAAAACGAAGCTCAAAATGTTGATGGTTTGTCGTGTATGCTGAAATCACTTGCTAAGTTGACGGACAAGAACGACTTGGAGATTACCCTGAACATTAATATGCGAAAGGGAAAACGAGTTCTGGAAGATTTTATCTGAAATTCGATGGGAGAATGCAGTAACTGTTTCTATTAGTGTAGTATGTGTATGCGTGAAAACAGCCATGTGTTGTGTATATTGAACTTTTTCATTATGTAAATTTGTTAAAGATGTTTAGCTTTTGTATTTGAATGCTTCTAATTTGGGTGTATGTATATGTGATTGTGTTGAACCTATTTGAAATAAGATTTTAACGCTTACGTTGCACTCATAAACATTGCACTCAAGTCCCACTTTTGGCTGCGTAGGAAGATGCATCCTGCCATTTCTGTGAGGTCTGCTGGTAATGGAATCTAAGACTGGGTATCGACTAAAACTATGGGGAAGCTTTAAAAGTTATTATGATTTGGGAATTTCTGTGCGTTGGGTGTTCATGTTTCATTTTATCCCCATATGCAAGATTTGCCTGCCAATACACATCATATGTTTGGTTTGTCATTGCCTCATTATTACAAGAAGTTCCAAGGATGTTTTAAAATCTAAGCAACATGGTATTCATTTTAGAAATTACAATGTCTGTTGTCTCTCATGTCCATGAAGAAATAAAGCTGGACATCACACTTATTTTTCTGGTTTCCCTGACCAGTGAGAATAATAAGGCTGGGATCATACAACACCATCAAAACTGTAAGAAAATAACATCAAAATGTATTTATTTTACAGATGATGATACTGACATTGGAGAATATCCAACTTAAAATTGTCCCATGCACCTGACAGACATTCAAAAACATCCAAACTACACATGACCATACCTAGCTACAAAATGCAATGTACAAATTGCAGAAATGGAAAGAAAAAACTAGTCACCAATCATGTCCATAAACATACATGTTTTTACAATCCTGTCCATAAATGACATTAAACATAGAAAAGAACAGAGCCAAAAAACAGTTATAATCCCCCTATTGATATCTATTACAACATAACTTCTGGCCATTTCGTAATATATCCCCCTATTGATATCCATTATGAGGTGTGAATAATGGTTCTATTGATGAACCTTGTGCTGACTATCGAAGATTGTTATTCCTTGATCTCGGTTTGCGTCCTCTACCTGAAGACGATACTGCCTGCAAGATAGAATAATGTTATAACTTCTGGTTTGAAAATGAAGGCATAGAAACACATGTTGCAAACAGAATATCTCTAATGGGCTTTTCCTTGCGCAGTTTCTTCGATGCGCCCTTCCTTTTCGCGCAATTAGGATCTTGAATACTTCCATTGCCTGTATGTGCCACAAACACCATCTATGCTTCGTATTTGGAAACACTATATGAATTTCGTTCTGCATAGCCCTATCCTAATCGGTAATAATTCCATTAGGAGCTTAACCGTGCATGTACAACATCCATGTTTTGAACAGCCACACAAAGGTAGTTGTATCCTCATTAGATAGCAACCCACACCCAAGCAGTATCGACTATCCATGATGATTTACACCAACAAATGAGGCAAAAGGCATCTCGTATTTATTAATAAGGTAAGTGGTATCGAACGTCACCACATCACTAAACTCTTTATAAGCTTGCCTAGACCTATTATCAACCCAAAAAATATTCTTAAGTCGTGACTCCTCATCCAAGTCCATGGAAAAGTAAAACCCAGAGCAACGTGCTTGCATCTCCGAAAAGTACGATTGTATTGTCGCGGCATCTCCTTCACCTAATCTTAAGCGCCTCACTTTTTCAATATAATTTTGACAATCCTTTTCAATGCAAGTCATATTTTCGTACCCACCGGCTTCAACCACTGCTGAATTGCAATTTTTGTGCAAAGGAATTCTAGCTATGTCATTCACTTCTAACTTCCATTTCACTTGTGCACTTAATTCTCGGTTGTAGCGATACAGTCTTGACTTCGACAGACTTGTTTTATGATTATGTTCGAGGTGAACTTTGCAAATTTTCCAAATTTCACGAATATCTGAGGATGCAGTTATCCTTGCTTTGCAACCCATCTGAATTGTTGGTTGCGGCTTCAAAGTTGCACTTTTTTCATTTCTTCGCCGTCCCTCACGACCACAAGTAAGCGTGACACATGTCACTAAACCATTCTCACAATTTCTGGAATTTCTTCTCCTCATCGGAAAACCTACTTCATACGCATATTTCTTGTAAAATTCCTACAACTCACTTTCATTGTTGAAATTCATACCCACCTTTGGCACATCCCCTTCTACTACATCATCCTCCACTGTGATTACATTGTCAGTCAAGTTTTCATCTTTGGATTCTACAAATACCTCTTCATCCAATACTTCAATAATTTCTTTTCCTATGTCGAATGGCAGTACAGCTATGTGTTAAGTATTACACAACAAAGTAAGCAATAAAATACATGTCATTACACTGAAAGTGAAATCTTAAACCTAGTATTAGATCTTTGGAAACCAAAAATATTTATGATACCAGAAGCATGTTCATATTACACCTAAGAGATTATTTGCCCTTATATAAAATTTAAAACCTCATGCGTTAATTTTTAAAGATTTATCACCAGATACCAGTCTTCTTCTTTCACGTCATCTATTGGAAAATTTTCAACTAACCTATAAAGCACAAGTTGGGAATTGATTATTGAAAGCAAGTAATTTCTTCCATATAGGTTTTTCTTTGCTAGCTTATTTTCATTATTCTTTTTATTTTACAGATTCACAGTAAATAACTTATGGAAAGAATAAAAGAAATTACAATTTTGTCAAGATTTGGATGGGTCATCGTAACTTGTTTGTTTGGTATAATCAAAATAACAACCGTAAAAGTGTCTCCAAATTCACAGTAAAGATTTTAATATATAAGAATGGAAGGAAAAAAAAATGTCTCCAACTTCACAGTAAACAATTTCATAAATCGGCATTTCTCCCCGTAAAAGTGATATTTTCTCAAGTAAATTCAAAATGGCTCATCATTGTTTGGAATCTACCTTTCTCAATCATTAGTTCGTCGTCGCCAGCGCCGTTGCGAGAGTGGATGTCTACCGGGAAACTAAATGCCCCTGACTATTAAGAATCTTCCACGTCGAAGCACTCTGGTCGTGTTAAGATGGGTCCAAGAATCTTCCCTCTTCTGATAGGAGCTTCACCATCCCGAGAGGTGACTAAATTTTCCATCTTCTCACTGGAAATAATCTGCCGGGAAGAGTAATACAAGTGATTTTCAATTCCTTTCGAGCAAGTGAGTTCATAATGGGTCGGGTTAGGGTTAGAAAAAATCCCGCCTTTTAAAAAAAAAAAAAATTTATTTCATTTCACATGTCAACAAATTTGAATTGTTGTCAAAATAGCTGTGAAGGAAAGCTATACAAGAAGCTTTTTCCTTCTTTTTAATAGTATCTTAGCATCCTTATTGAAGATAAACTATATCACATTGATAAGTTCTTATTTTAACACGCATTACTTTGCAATTCTCTTTCATGTGGGTTCTTTAATTTTATTTTCGCTTACGCCAATTGCATTTTTTTGGAAGATATATACCAACATCGCCAACCATGAAAACTACTAGTTATCCGAAGAAACCTTTGGCAAGAACTACATTTTTATATTCTCATTCTGATCCACTCTACTCGTGGGAACTTACTTTCCCTCATAAAAAAATTCCTTGGAGTTCTCATTGAAAATAAAGGTCTTTCTCACAATATTGTGAAATCATATTTGAATTATTTACGAACCAAAGAACCCTTATTATGAGCTTGGTTGGGTCTCATTTTTCCAAAATACATTTTTCTATTTTTTATTTTCAATCACAGATTCTTCATTTAAATAATATTACATGCAAACCTTAAACATTTTCCTCATTTTTTAACCACACATGATTCATCAAATCACTATTACAAAATGCATTTTTTTTAAAAAAAAAAATGGGGCTAAAAAATTTAGAATTAAACTATTTTGCCAGATGAAATCTGACCACTTGGATGACAGATATCTCACATGTGATGGGGTCTGCACGAATAAAATATGCAAAAAAAAACAGGTGGGACCCCCCTGCTGTGAGGGTCGGTTAGGGAGGGTGTCAAAACCCTCCCTGTTAACACAGGAGGGTTCAAAAATTTAACACACTTATTTGACAAATAATCGTGACTTTTAATTTAAATCAATCTAACACTATATATATATATATATATATATATATATATATATATATATACACACACACACACACACACACACACACACACACACACACATATACGTACATACATCCATACATACATACATATAGATATGTATGTATAAGGGATGAAATTTCATGCATACTCATTTCAAACTACCAAATAAATGAATGAACCTAAACATCAAATTAAATGAACGCACTCTAACCATTGTAAAGACAAAAGGTGTCATTGAAATTTTAATAGTCACATTCAACCAACAAATTTGCCAAACCATTTATTAATGAAATTGAAGAAATTATCTTGAAAGATTTACTGATAATGGCAATCAATAGAATTAGTATCATTTATATTAATTTCTACATTTAAAACTTTGCAGTGTGGCACGAATGTCCTGAGATAATCTGCCATATAATATAAGGAATGTACTATTGTGTTCGAAGAGACGCATAATCATATAAACTACGAGGCTTTTTTTTTAAATCATGCACTTCTCAAATTGTCTGATTATGTTGAAAATTAGAAACTCTAATTCTATTCGATTGAAAACAATCAATTTGTAAAAAAAAAAAAGAGAAAATAAACATTCGAAAACACGCAAGATATATGAAGGTTTTTCATGATGTGAGACTATGTCATTTTTCACTGCTAGAGTTTTTTTTATAAATTTTATCAAAAGAAGCTTACAAGAGAAATTGTACAACTATTTTCTCTAATATCCCTTTCTCTCTTTTATGATGGTTATCAAAAACTAAACGACGATTCCTTATTTATAAGACAAATTCTTAACAAGAGACATCGTACACAAATTTCTATATTGTCCTTAATGAATTCGAACCCCACGGTGACCTCATCGTCGGGAGAAGTGACAATAATTAAGTTTCACAACTTAACAGATTATGGTGATTAATATTTAGATGAACCATATTAACATGTACATGAATGTATGAAATAGTAGAATATTTTTTATTACGTTTTATTAATTTCATGCAATAAACATTCATTAAGAAATTTTGCACTACACAAATGAATAAACATTTATATTATTTACTTTATATTTCCCTTAACTTTAATGTACACAATGTATGTATGTAAATCATAAAATACATATAAATGACCTCAATTAAATGCATACTAATGTGCATAACATGGCGACACTAGAGAAATATTAAATTTTCATGATTTCAAAGCTTGTTTTATTCACCTATTAACCACAAGGAGCAAGAAATTTATCTACAATTTTTTTTTTTATTATCCTCTGATTTTTCTTTTGTCCATTTCTTTTTTTCGAATTGCTCTAACTTTAAAAAATATCCATTGAATCATCCCAACTTCACAAAATCAACAACAAAATTTTTGAAGCAAAGAAAACATAGGTACCATTGCAAATACAAATAACATCTTAAGATTATTAGTGGGATATCTTCAGGGCCGGCCCTGGCCCAAGGCGAACAAGCCATTGCCTTGGGCCTCAAATTTTGGGGCCTCAAAAAAAAAAAAAAAAGTCCAAATCCGACGCCTAAAAAACGAACGAGAATAAAACCTTTGAAATGAAATTAGAAATCCTCCCAAATCTTGAATTGAAAACCCCCTCCGTCCCTCCCCCTTGATTCTTGAAAATTGAAATCCTCCCAAATCTTGAAACCCTTCCCCCTCAGGCCTCAAATCCATTGGCGCCCAAGTGACCAAGTCGACCCTTTTCCAGTTTTCCTGTGTTCCAGGCTTCCAAGTTCCAAGTTCCAGCCGTTTTACTCACTTTTCAGTTTTCTCCCTCAAATACGTCGGCGCCCAAGTCAGTCTCATCGTCTTCTTCAACTCTTCTTAGTTCTTATGTTTTTTTTTATTGATTTCTTAATCTTAATTCTTATGCGGTTATGCTGCCCTTGCAGACTTGCAGTTGCTGGCGCCTTGATGCATTCTGGACTTCTGGTTCTGTGGTTCATGTCTTTCTGCCTGGCTTGCTGCCCCTGCCTACCCCCTGGTTCTGGAATCTGGACGACTGGACCTTCTGTTCTGGTTCACTTTATTTTAGTCTTTGACCTGGTAATTTGTAAATTTACTTCTCAGTTGAATATGTGTTTAAGTGTTTGGTTGGTTGAATAATCATAAATATAATGAGTTGAGTGACTTAAATTGCAAAAAAGATACTAGTAGTAGTTGATGAATATGTTTTGCCATTTTGGTAAGTGGTAACTTGGTTGAATTCCAATTTATTTCTTCTCAGAAGTGATAATTGCATTTATATTGGGATTGAGAATTTATCAATTTTTCCTTATCCTTTCTATAACTACAAATTTGTAGGTCGGCCCTGTTATTTTTTAATCCTTTCTTCTTGGAGAGGTTTGAGAATTTTTAATTCGATTTCATCGACCAGGTTTTACTGTTCTTTGCTTATAATTATGTCAACACGAAAATTTGAATCTGGATGTGCTAAAAGAAAAAAAAAGGAAAAGATTGAAAAGTTGATTCAATCTCAAGAGGGATTACTTGATAAGTTTTTTTGTAGTAGTAAACGAACACATAACGAAGACATAGTTATTGAAGAAGTGTTTAATGAGAATGATAACATAAATAATACAATTGAGGAAGAAGATTTTTTTATGAATGAAGAGGTATCTACTGACAGAGACAAAGAACCATTTTCCCTTGACCTTACTAATCCAGAAAATTGGGGAAATATGAATATGAATTTAAGAGATTTAATTATAACGAATGGTCATGTAAGAAAAAATGATATGATTTTTCCGAAAGATGCAGCAAATCGACACTTCTCATCTACATATTACGTTTGACGATTACCTAATGGAGAGAAGCATGATAGAAAATGGTTGATTTATTCAAAAAGTTTGGATAAAGTATTTTTCTTTTGTTGTAAGTTATTCAAGAATGATGGGATCAGAACTCAATTGGCACATGATGGAGTAAATGATTGGAAAAATATTGGTGACAAAGTTAAAATGTAGGAAGTAAGTTGTGACCACATCAATAACATGAGTAAATGGATAGAAATGGAAATAAGATTTGAAAAGAGTAAAACAATTGATAAAAGTGTGCAAGAACAAATCAATAGGGATAGGAAACATTGGAGACAGGTGTTATTGAGAATAATATCTGTGGTGAAAACTCTTGCTAAAAATAATTTAGCATTTTGTGGAGATAATGAGAAGATATACCAAGAAAATAATGGTATTTTTTTAAGCATAATTCAAATGATTGCTGAGTTTGATCCGTAATGCAAGAGCATCTTCGTCGAATTAAGAATAAAGAGATTCATTATCATTATCTAGGACACAAAATTCAGAATGAGTTGATACTTACGCTAACTGGTGAGATTAAAAAAATGATCATTGAGAAGCTCAAAAATTCTAAATATTTTTCCTTATACTTGATTGCACACCAGATATGAGTTACGAAAAACAAATGTCTATAATATTGAGGTGTGTAGATATTTCTGCAAGTCCAGTAAAGGTTGAAGAATTCTTTTTAGGATTTTTATTGGTGGATGATACATCTGGTGAGGGACTTTTTGATGAACTGGTGATGCGTTGAATAATCTAGGACTTGATATTGATGATGTAAGGGGCCAAGGCTATGATAATGGTGCTAACATGAAAGGAAAACATAAAGGAGTTCAAAATAGACTATTACAACAGAATCCCAGAGCATTCTACAGTCTTTGTGGGTGTCATAGTCTTAATCTTGCACTTTGTGATATGACCATTTGTTGTTCAAAAGCTAAATCTTTCTTTGGGGTGGTGCAACAAATATACACTTTATTTTCGTCATCTACCAAAATGTGGAAAATTTTCAAAGAGAATGTAAATGGTCTTACCCTTAAGCCTTTGTCACAAACTCGTTGGGAAAGTCATATTGAAAGTGTTAAGCGATAAGATTTCAAGCTCCGCAGATAAAAAAAGCTTTACTTCAATTGGCAAATGTTGCTGATCCTATGACAAAAGTGAGACAGAGTGTTTGGCAACATATGAAATCGACAATTTTGAATTCTTACTTGGGATGATTATTTGGTATGAAGTGTTGAATAATGTTAACAGAGTAAGCAAACATTTGCAAGAAGAAGACATGCATATTGTTGTTGCTATAGACTATTTAAAAGGGCTCATTTCATTTTTCAAAAGTTGTAGAGATTCTTGGTTTGAATCGGCCATGGTTGATGCTAAAAAGATTGCAAGTGAATTAGAAATTGAACCGATATTTTGTGAAAAATGGGTCATAAACAGAAAGAAGCAGTTTGATGAGACATCTTCTGAAGAGATAACACAAACAATTGAAGACTCTTTTAAGATCAATTATTTCCTATATATAGTGGATCAAGCTCTATCATCACTTCAGAATAGATTTGAGCAATTTCAGAAATATGATGATATTTTTGGGTTTTTATTTGATTTGAAAAGACTTAAATCTATTGATGATGATAGTTTGAAGTGTTCTTGCATAAACCTTGAAAAATACTTGAAGCATGATATGATTTCTGATATTAATGGGACATAATTATTTTCTGAGTTGAAAGTTTTAAGGGAAGCGATATCTGCAAACATTTTTGGAGCAATTGATGTATTGGATTACATTAAGAGAATGAACTGTTGTTTTGCAAATGCTTGGATTGCTTATAGAGTATTATTGACTATTCATGTCATAGTTGCCTCTGCTGAAAGAAGTTTTTCAAAGTTGAAGTTGATTAAGTCTTATCTTCGATCAACCATGTCACAAGATCGATTGAATGGATTAGCTATGATTTCTATTGAAAATAATATGTTGGAAAAACTTGATTTTAATAGTTTGATTACTAATTTTGCATCTCAAAATGTGAGATGACTAAATCTTATGCTAACCTAATCTCTCGAGTTGTGAGAGAAGTTTTATTTTGCTATTCTATCTTTTGAATTGTATAAAATCTTCTTTTAATATAAAAGTATTTTTTAAATATTTAAATATTATTACACTTGTAAAATAAAATATTATCTTGAAGGGCCTCATAACAATGCGTCGCCTTGGGCCTCATATTTCTTAGGGTTGGCCCTGGATATCTTCAAGTAACACCATCGGAGTCATCAAATAGCACAAGAAAGTAGTAGAAGAAGAAGAAGAAGAAGAAGAAGTTGAAAATGCAGAATTTCAAACAATCAAGCGACACCATCGAAGTCTTCAAATAGCACAAGCAGTAGTAGAACAAAATGTTGGAAATACATAATCACGAACAAAGAAAAATCCGCCTTCAATACAAATACGCCTCAAGGATACACTGAAGTCATCATGTTATCTATGTTGTGCATCTACTGAGAAAACTTGAACACCAAATATTAAAGATGTATATATTCGAGGTTTATACTTTGTCTTTCGATAGTAACAAAGTATAAAATGTTTTGTAGGAAAACTAATGCAATTGAGAAGTTTTTAATGCCAGAAAATCAAAAGGGAGAAAAGAACATTATATTGGCATAATGTCAAAGTATATCCCTAAAGTGCCCCAAACAGTAAATCACCAATCTTGCATGGATTGTGACATATTTTTTTCCGAAGAGTTACTACAATATATTAGAGTCATGATCATTCACATAAATAATTACACGGATTGAATTTGGGTGAAAACTAACCTACAAAATGTGTGAACTAGTGTGAAAATAACTTTTTCTGGATTTTGTGGAGAGCAACCTTCCTATGCTACCGCATGGTCACCCTGCGAGCCCTTTGTGGCCTTGACTGGCCCTCATCTGTCACCCGTCACCGTAGACCTAACTCGTATTAATTTGAAATAATATGATAATTATAAGAAATAAAAGCAATTGCAAGATGTGGAAAACGAAATATCTGTCATTTTCTTACAAGCATTATAATGTCGTTGCAAGACTAGATTATTTGATCAAATTGATGTCCCGAGACATTTCTTTTCCCAAATTTGAGTTCACCAACTCACATTAGATAACAAAGTTTAGTTTCATTTTAATTCATCTTCAACTCTAAGGTTCATCATAGTTTGCATACTATTTATGTGTTTTGCCTCCAATTTTAATCTGTGCCTCAAACCTCACTAGCTCTATTTCTTTTTCTAATTCAAATTCTGCTTCGTCTTCAAGTTTGGGTTCTTGTTAAGAATAACATCTTGTTTTGCATAGCAACATATTACAATATATCATCAATTTTGCATTTAAATCTAGCAAGTTGGGTTCACATCCTCAAAATCAAACCATTATGAATCATTATATGTTTCAGTTCCCACTGTCATTATGAATTTGGTTCGACACTGAGATTTCATTAGATGTTGAATTTTCATTATGAACCTACATTTGAGTAAGTGCTTCATTGTGAATATTCAAGCCTTTCATTATCACCAATTTCATTAATTACAACTGGAAATTTAGTTTTAAAAACAACAATGACACTCAGTTGTGTCTCAGTCACTATTTGAGATGAAATGCACTACTTCCCGACTCTCTTCTCCCTTTTCAACTAGGATACTCTCAAGTACTTTCCCATTTCTATGCTAGCTATTGACAACACTAGTATTTTCTAGTATTAAGTGTTGGAAAAATTAAGTAAATGGCTAAATTTAATCACGGATCGAAATGTGTTTCGGACCTTGAACTTATCTGCGAGCGTGACCTGCGTACACGAATGTCGGACCGAAAGGAGCAAAAATTGGCCCCTTAGGAGTGTCCACGTTTTGCTACAATTTTTTTATTTTCTTCAAGTAATTTCAATTTTGAAATTGTTGAAACTCTTACTGTAATTGCCACTAAGTAAATGGGCAAGTTACACTCAAGAGCCAAGTTTATAAACTGGCTCGTTTTCCACCTTTCAACACACATGATTTCATCCGCATACACAAGAAACATAATATACGAAATTCTGTCTGCATACGGTTTTTTTTTTCTATCTGGGTCTCGTGGTGATATTCTTCAGACAATAAGTCAGTTCACCGGAGTAGGATCTGTAGTGCTCAAAACCTGCTGGTTTTACCGTTGTATCCTAAGAAATAGACGCTCATTTTAAACCTCAAGCACAGACGATAAGTGGGCGAATCTGTTTTAAGGAAATTGTGTGTAACACAGACCTCGAGTTAAAAAATTTCATGTTATTTAGTTTATGCAATTATGTGTTTTATTACACGTTTTTGCAGATTTACATTTTGTTGTTTATTACTTGTTCTGCAGATTTAAATTTGTAGTTTTACTTAAATTACTTTTTATATTTTACTGTAATTTGACAAATTATTGAATTTGCTAGATTATTAAATCTGTTATATATAATTGAATTCAAAGTTATATGCAAAAACGGTATGTGGAAATCCAGTGTTCAAATTCACTGCATATACGGTATGTTCAAACCGATATGTGCAAATACGATGTTTAAACTTACTGCATATACGATCTGAACAGAATCGGTATATGCATATACGGTATCTAAACCTATTGCAAATACGGTAAGTGACATATATGGTATCTAAGTGACAGATATGGTATCCTCAAATCCGGTTAGCTGCATATATGCGCCAATCCGATATGCTGTAAATACGGTATCCAAACTACAAATCCGGTATTCAGTGTGTAAATTCGGTATCCAGTGCTGAAAAATTTGTCCAACATTAAATTCCTTACGTTTCGAAAAGGTGGAAATAGAGACAAACTAATCCATATAATTCGTCACTCAGAGAGTCAAGAAGTGTATTTATATGTTCCCATACTACAAGCCAACAGATCATATTTAAAACATTCCCATTCAAAGATAATCTACTAATACCATTAGGCAATGCCAAAACCTATGATATGAATACCACATTTATAACTCAATTACTAGTTTGTATAGCAATAAAATTTAAAAGAAAAATAAATCTCATCAACAAAACAAACTTAGGGTCCGTTTGATAGCAATAGTGAAATTTGGGTGGAAATGAATTGAATTGCTTGGAATTGTTTTACCATGAATTGAATTAAAGGTGTTTGATTGGTATAATTTTCCATATTTATATTATAATACGTTTGACTTTGTTTTTTTTTATGCAAATTGTCAATTAAATAGATAAATTTTTTTTACCATTGGGGACAAAATATGTTTAGATTGTAAAAAAAAAAAAATTTATTTTTATTTTTATGTTTGATTTTGTTTTGCATGGAATTTGTCAATTAAAATGATAAATTTTTTTACATTTTATTTTAGAATTTATTTCTATTGCTAAAAAAAAAAAGGTGGAATTGTATTCCCACCATATAGCAAGTTATTGAATTCCACGGAATCACGCTTCAAATGGTTGTACCTTAAAATTGGGTGGAAACTAATTCCATGGAAAAAAATGCTATAAAATAGTGAAAAAGTGGAAGTTGGAATTCGATTCCAACTTTCACAGAAAATAAGGGCGTATCAAACACGCCCTTATTTGTTAACATAGGCCAGGTTTCCATTCTTGCGAAGAATCCACCTCTACACTAGCAATTTATAGTGGACGTGATTGAACCCACTTCTCTATTTGCAGGAAAATATAACAAATTTTATAATTGATGTGCAAACGTTGCAAAACACTAAAAACTCAATGTGCATGAACCGAGTGTTGTTTAATCATTACATTCTATATATTTTTCTTACACAACGAGTGCAAGTTGACAATTTTTGAGTCAAGTTTGAAGGAAAAACTACACTTATTTGGCGAAAGGAAATAAAGGAAGACAAAAAGTTGAAATTACGTATTCTTGACGTTTGTATTTCGTAATGAAAATAATGAATTGCATGGTTTTCATTAGCCAAGGCTAGGTCCCTGATTGATGAGGATTAAAATTAAATTTTTAGTAGATTTTGATAAATTTTTTTGAAATGTGTGATTGAAAAGTTATGGAATCCATGAAAGATGTGATTAATATTGATTGTTTGATTTTGACTTAGATTAAAATTTGATTTAAAGCAACACCGAAAAAGGGCTAGATTTGCACCTATTTTAAAAGGTTGGAGACAGCTTCACTCCCTCAGTCCCTCTCTAAGGTTAGGAATTAACATACAATTATGTCAATAGATTGGGGACCAATAGTTCAATTTAAAATTGGTAAACTTGAGATCGAAACGCCATCGTATCTATGGTAGAAAAGAAATCCGTCCTCTCTGCGATACAGTAAAAAGCGGCACACGCGCTCTCATTTCTCTCCGACCAAAGCAGAGCCAAACCCTAGGCGTAACAAACACCGACCCACCACCACCAATGGCGATCCGCCACCTCTTAACGGCCGCCCGCTGCTCTCGAAATCCGACTCATGCACTCACGGCCGTGCGCTTCCACTCCACGGCTGTCGCCGTAGCTACCTCCCCCTTGGCCCCTTCCCCACCTCCTCCAACCGCCATGATCTATGACAGATTAGCCGAATCTGTCAAGCAAAAGATCAAGCAGCTCGAATCCCCGGACCCGCGATTCCTACAACACAACTCTCCACACCCATCCCTTGCTTCTCATACCGAAATCCTATCCGCTCCATTAACCCGGATCACCACCCTCCCCAATGGCCTTCGAGTTGCCACTGAGTCAACTCTCTCCTCAAGCACTGCAACCGTCGGAGTGTTTATTGATGCTGGGTCGCGGTTTGAGACCGAGGAGACTAATGGGACTGCTCATTTCTTGGAGCATATGATATTTAAAGGGACTGAGAGGCGGTCTGCAAGGGGGCTGGAGGAGGAGATTGAGAATATGGGTGGACATTTGAATGCCTATACTTCCAGAGAGCAGACTACTTATTATGCAAAAGTGATGGATAAGAACGTGCCTCAGGCACTGGATATTCTTTCGGATATTCTGCAGAATTCGAAGTTTGAGGAGAGCCGGATTAATCGGGAGCGAGATGTTATTCTTAGGGAGATGGAGGAGGTATTGATACAATTATATTTCATTTTAGGTTCACATTTATTTCTTCTTATTTTGAGTGATTTTTATGTTTAATTGGTAAAGATTGTGGCTTTTTGGTTGAATTTCGTGTTTGGTGGACGACGATTATTTCTCTGTGATTGAATTCTGTGTTTGATGGATAACGACTTTTTGTCTTCTTGATTAATTTTTCTATTGACTGTTAAGGATTATGTCTTGTTCCTAGTTTTTTCTATTTGTTGGATAAATTTTGTGCCTTTCAATTGAATCTTGTGCTTTTTGGATGATGAATGTAACTTCTTCCCTTTTTAAATTTTTTTTTTAACGATAATGAATGTAACTTCTGTTGATTAATTTTTCTATTTGTTGTGTCATTAGGTTGATACATGATGGCTTCTTGTGTATCCGAATTAGAAGGGCAGGAAAAGATTGTACTGAAATATGAAATACTGTTCTTTGTGAAAGTAGGGTTTCTAGTGTTATTGTTGTTCAATTTTATTTTATATTTTTTGTGTGATATGAAAAGATGTTTTCTCAAGCCAAAAAGTTTAGATATTTTTTCAAGTTCGATCTTCCCCAATTTACTTCAAGGCTACACAGATTACATTGGTACAACAAGTTTTGAACATGACTTGCAGCGTGCAGATAGTCAAAGAAGCCATGTATATTTTCTTTAATATATTTTGTTCTTAAGGTATTCACCTGGTAGAGGGAGTCTTGTTTGTCACTGCAACAGCTCCTTGCAGTTAGTCCCGAGAAATAATCCTTTATCTCTTGTTTGATGGTTATTATTGTGTAAAAATGATGTTTTGAATAGCAATTTTTTTGGAGAATGTGTGATTAAAAAGTGGTGAAAATTTGGGTTTATGTGCAAAATTTTTTATTGTATGAATGTCTGGCTGGATAAATTATTTTGTTTTAAAGGAAGTCAAACAGGGACTTAATATAAATTTTGATGTGCATTCTATTTGGAGGATTATTTATTTCTCATAACTTTAGTTTGTTGTACCTCTAAGGATGATCAAAATTCTCTTGATTATGGTGCACGGGTATAAATTTCTCATGCTTTTTGTTTACCCTGAGTTGCTCTATTTGTATGTTCATGATTATTGAAGGTTGAAGGTCAGACAGAAGAAGTTATATTTGATCATCTACATGCCACTGCATTTCAATACACCCCCCTGGGTAGAACAATTCTTGGGCCTGCTGAAAATATCAAGACAATTGGCAAAGAGCATTTACGAAACTACATATCCACACACTATACTGCTCCCAGGATGGTAGGTCTTTTTACATAGGACTCCAGCTAGTTTGTTTGTGTGGTTGTATATTTGCCTCGCAAAACTGGTTGTTCGCTGCTATCAGTTATTGAAGAAATCTCTGTGGCTTTTATCATAGGTGATTGCTGCCTCTGGCGCTGTCAAGCATGAAGATATTGTTGAGCAAGTGAAAAAATTGTTTACAAAGCTATCGACGGATCCAACAACAGCATCTGAGTTAGTTGCTAAACAACCTGCAGTCTTCACGGGCTCAGAGGTATCCTTATTTTGTTTAAGTGCTTGATGGTTTCCAAGGTCTATATTCTCATTATTGTGATCTCTTGTGAAAAAATCAGGTTAGGATGCTTGATGATGACATTCCCCTCGCGCAATTTGCAGTTGCATTTGAAGGGGCGTCTTGGTCGGATCCAGATTCCATTGCCTTAATGGTCATGCAATCGATGTTAGGTTCTTGGAATAAAAATGCAGGTGGTGGAAAGCATATGGGGTTAGTATTCTTCAAATGATATTGTAGAGTTCATGTAATTTGATTGTATGGTGCCCCTGATTTTAGTGCATAACCACATGCCTTGAATCATTGATTGGATTTTAACTCATTTTGCAGTTCTGAGCTTGCGCAGAGGGTTGGCATAAATGAAATAGCTGAAAGCATGATGGCTTTTAACACCAACTACAAAGACACTGGTTTATTTGGTGTTTATGCTGTTGCTAAGGTGGGCTTTTTGATAAAGATAAATTAGAAGGGAAAAGAACTCGTAATTAAAATTAATAAAGAAAAAGTACCATGTCAAACTCTCCTTCGCCCTCCGTCTCTCCTCCCCTCTCCCTACTATGAGAGCCCAAATGGGAGACTTTTCCCTTTGTTGTTTGTCGTGTTTATACTTCAGTCATTTGATTATGGAGATCAATCTTGACCAACAATCATGTCCTCACATATTGGATGTTAAAATTATATTTCCTAACAGTTGCACTAAGAGATGTGTATTGTTTATGTTCTGAAGGTATAGCAAAATGACATTGTCTTTAAGTTGCTTGTTAACTTTGTGTGTGATGTCAAGTTTATGCTGATTGCAATTGCAATTGCAATTTCTTGGTGCTTTTAGTTTTGTACTTTTTAATGTAATAATAGTAGTTGAGTCAAAGAAATTAATTCTATGAAATATCTGCATTTTATCACAGCCTGATTGCTTGGATGATTTGGCATATGCAATTATGTATGAGATCAGCAAGCTATGTTATCGAGTATCGGAGGCTGATGTGATTCGTGCTCGTAATCAGGTAAATGCCAGTTCATTAATAGCCACAATATCAAGTTGATCTTTGTATGCCGACAAGGTTCCTTTTGAACACATTTAACTCTGATTTTTTCTAGTAGCATATGCAAATTGTACAAGCTATCATTTCCAACTGAAATATTATTATTATTATTTTTTTTGTAGTTGAAGTCTTCTCTGATTCTTCACATTGATGGAACTAGTCCTGTAGCAGAAGATATTGGGCGCCAGGTAGAATCCGGCAACCAAAAATATTTGACCTGATAAACATGCTCACATTACTATATATGCTCTTTATTTTATTAATCAATGAATGCTGCTTAAGAATAGTTTGAATCTGGTTCTCCATGCATCACAATTTTTTTTTGGTATATCCTGCTTTCAGGGAGTTTTTGAATATGGTTCTGTGTTTATGAGAGAATTTTAAGATTTCTTCTTTTTTTGTCCATAACTTGGTTTCTTTTTCTTTTTCATTTTTTCCTTTTTTTTTTTCTTTCTTTGTGGGGGAGGGTCTTGGTAATGGTGGGCGCTCTGAGGGTGGAACTTCTGTTGGAAAATGGGTGTAGTGAGACATGCTCTCCAGTTTATACTGAATTTGGCTCAAGCTACAAAAACTACTGTAGCTAAATCTCTTCAAAGTATGTTATTTTATTTCTCTCTCATTCTAAAACATCAATGCCATTGGCTCATGAGGTATGGAGCATAGTTTGCGTGACCAATCTGTGCATCACAAAGTAATACTTCAAGTTGCCTGATGTATGCACATGTAGGACAACCTTGAGTTATTGTGGTTTTTCACGATGATAACTAAAGAAGAGATGAAGTTGAACTAGGGATCCTAGAATTTCCTGACGTCACACCAAAGGTTAGAATATGTCACCCAATATCAGGAATTCTTTAGAAGCTCTGTAAAACTCAATAATCATCTCTCTGATTGATTACAGAAGAGTAGGGTTATTTTAATGGTCTCCCCAGGACCAACTCTTTCAAGAATGCTTCAGAAGCCCTGTATAACTAAATAACTATATCTCTTGAGTATAATTAAAGAAGATTAGATGTGTATTTTAGTCTCCAAAAGAACTTCCCTTCCAATTAAGGCATAGAGTCCATCTAAGGGTGCGTTTGATTGCAAGGGTGGAATTTGGGTGAAAGAAAACGAATTGCAGGGAGTTGAATTGCCTAGAACTTGTTTTTAGAGGGAATTGTAATTAATGGTGTTTGATTGGTATAATTTTTCACCTAATCCGTTTGGTTTTGTTTTTCATACAAATTGTTACATTTTGGGATTTTTTTTTTTACAATCTGTATTAAAATTTGTTTGGATTGCCAAAAAGTAAAAAAAAAAATTTGAAAATTTTTTTTTTGAAAATTTTTTGTATTCGTTTTGTTTTATTTTTCATGCAAATTGTTAATTAAATGGATAAAATTTTTTAACCATTGGATTTAGAATGTGTTTTCATTGCCAAAAAGTAAAAAAAAAATATATGAAAAATTACTTTCTCACCAAAATCATGGGAAAATAAAAGGTGGAAAATATGTTTTAAATGGTTGTACTTAGGAAATGGGTTGAAATGAATTCTATGGAAAAGTTATGTAATCAAACACCAAAATTAAGCATGGAAAATGAATTGGTTTTCCTTTTCCACCTATTTTGATGGCTATCAAACATAGCCTAAGTAAAATAACTCAATTAACAAATAAACACATTTGAACCATCAAGAAACACTAGATCGTAGCTAGACTGAACCTAAATTGAACTGATAGCATATTCCAGAGAATTTTGAAGACTACAATTTCTGAAGATTTTTTTTGTACAAAACACAAGAAACTAGGTAGAACACTAGATTGTAACTAGACTGAACCTAAACTGATAGCATATTCCAGAGTAGGCTTGGGCAAAAAAATCGAAAAACAAATCAAACCGAACCGGTTTGGGTCGGTTTGATATAGATAATTGGTTTGGTTTGGTTTTATTTTAAACAAAATCATGGTGGGCTGGTTCGGTTATGGTTTGAAGTCTCAAACTGCTGGTTAACCAAACCAACCTAACTCATTTACATGTTTACATTTTTTTAAGAAAAAAATAAAGATCAAAAGATGAGTCATAATCTCATAACTATATCTCGATTCTCTCCAATCTATAATGTTGTTGGTAAATAATAGTATTGAAAATTTTATTTCACAAGCTCATTATATTATACTTAGCTTTTTTCCCAATTCAGGTAGACAGACTACATAATGCATAATTTTTTTTTTTTTTTTAGATTTTCATTGATCTGTCTCTATTAATCTAATTTTACTTGTTAATTAATAATTCTTGTAATATAAAATTATTTAGTTATTTTAGTTCTTATAAGTGGGTCCAAAACTTGGACAATTTTAAAAAAAAAAATTTATTTGAACTAAAAGTCCAAATTGTAGTACCAAATCGAACCAAATCAAACCAGTTAAAGTGGGTTGGTTTGGGTTGAAATTTATCAAAACTGACTAATTTGGTTTTTGTTTCGGTTTCGGGCTAGAGTCGAAACCGACCCGAACCAAACCGCGTCCAGGCTTGTTCCAGAGAATTCCGAAGACTACAATTTCTAAAGATTATTTTTTATAAAACACAAGAATTGGAACACTAGTTTTTACCTGTTGTTTTTCGATCTGCCTTCATCGGTCTGCATATTGACATGTATCAGTCCCCAACCCGTGTTTCTACTTTTTTCAGTGAGTCTTTGAGTTTGCCTTGAATTTCTAGGAAAACATTTAAGAAGATTTGAGTAGGCATCACTCTTGGACACTGTCATCCAAGTATTCTGTATGATATTCTGGGGCCAAACACTATGAGTGTGATGGGAAAATGATATTCAGTTGGCTTTCTATCAAACTCTTATCTTGAAGACCAAACAATTATAAATTATCAGATCTAGCAGGTGTAATATTTTCACTTCCAATGCTAAAAAAAACCATTTACGTCCACGTCTTTTGTACAAAGCATAACTCAGCATTTTCATTGCCATCGATATATGTATAATATTTTATATCCTGTAAAACCAAAAAAGGGGACGGTTGTTACTATTACATATTTCAAGTCCTTAAGTCCTAAAAGATAAGTTACCAAAAGTATTATCTCCATGGGTTTTTTTGGCCCTTAAGAGAACTAGTTTATGATGAAATTAGCCCATGTTATGAAGACCAAACAATTATAAATTATCAGATCTAGCAGGTGTAATATTTTCACTTCCAATGCTAAAAAAAACCATTTACGTCCACGTCTTTTGTACAAAGCATAACTCAGCATTTTCATTGCCATCGATATATGTATAATATTTTATATCCTGTAAAACCAAAAAAGGGGACGGTTGTTACTATTACATATTTCAAGTCCTTAAGTCCTAAAAGATAAGTTACCAAAAGTATTATCTCCATGGGTTTTTTTGGCCCTTAAGAGAACTAGTTTATGATGAAATTAGCCCATGTTATGAAAAAGCCGATAACATCCTTTTGATTAAAATTTTACTCAAAGGACAACTAGAAAAAGTAAGATTTAATAGAGTGAATTTGCCTTGCCCCCGAGATTTCTTTCTTTTCCTTGGTCAAATATTGGGATTTCCTAGAAATTAGCCAAGTCGATAAACAATGTCAATTTACTTTGGAAGGAATATATATATATTTTTTTAAAATCTAATTTTGCATATATTCAATAATGCTAGTGAATAGTATTTATATTTCACTTCAAGTTTGGTAGATGAATATGTCTATCTACGCATGCAGAAAACAAATTACTTAACAGGACAAAGTACCTTCAAGTTCCAATATTCCATTCTAATACCTTTAGAAGGATTATTTGAAGTGAAATGTTAATTATTAGGTCCTAGAAAAAAAATTGTTTTGGGATGTGGAACAAAGTTATTTTCCAGAAAAATTAGAGATGATTTACTTGTTGAATTTGTTAGAGCTTCGACTGTAGTAGTTTTTTGAAAAAGCAAACTTTTGTGACCTTGTTGGTCAGCAGTGGTGCCTACATGGTAATTCGTGTACTAGTGGAATGATATTGATCTCCGATCTTGTTTGGGGGGACGGTTGTTACTATTACATATTTCAAGTCCTTAAGTCCTAAAAGATAAGTTACCAAAAGTATTATCTCCATGGGTTTTTTTGGCCCTTAAGAGAACTAGTTTATGATGAAATTAGCCCATGTTATGAAAAAGCCGATAACATCCTTTTGATTAAAATTTTACTCAAAGGACAACTAGAAAAAGTAAGATTTAATAGAGTGAATTTGCCTTGCCCCCGAGATTTCTTTCTTTTCCTTGGTCAAATATTGGGATTTCCTAGAAATTAGCCAAGTCGATAAACAATGTCAATTTACTTTGGAAGGAATATATATATATTTTTTTAAAATCTAATTTTGCATATATTCAATAATGCTAGTGAATAGTATTTATATTTCACTTCAAGTTTGGTAGATGAATATGTCTATCTACGCATGCAGAAAACAAATTACTTAACAGGACAAAGTACCTTCAAGTTCCAATATTCCATTCTAATACCTTTAGAAGGATTATTTGAAGTGAAATGTTAATTATTAGGTCCTAGAAAAAAAATTGTTTTGGGATGTGGAACAAAGTTATTTTCCAGAAAAATTAGAGATGATTTACTTGTTGAATTTGTTAGAGCTTCGACTGTAGTAGTTTTTTGAAAAAGCAAACTTTTGTGACCTTGTTGGTCAGCAGTGGTGCCTACATGGTAATTCGTGTACTAGTGGAATGATATTGATCTCCGATCTTGTTTGGGGGGTAAAATTCTCATGGCCTATTGGGGAAGATAAAATCTAGGAATGATCTACCAAAAGGCTTGTGTCTTTCTGGATTAGGGAACAGGTTTTTGGTAATGTGAAAATGAGTTCTTTCAATTTGATTTGGTGGATACATTACTTTATTCACTTGACTTGCTTTTAACTAATTACTTGTGCCCACCTTTTCTTTTTCTAATTTATTTCTTTGTGCTTGCAGCTGCTTACTTATGGTAGAAGGATACCATTTGCTGAATTGTTTGCCAGGATAGATTCCGTAGATGCAAGCACAGTCAAACGCGTTGCAAACCGATTTATCTTTGACAGAGTAAGATGGAATAATTTCATTCTAAAGCATTTTTACCCGTTAATACATCTTTTGCATAACGTGGTTTTTGAAATTACTCTTTTTGTTATAAAAACTTCTCTTCGAAGTGAGTCTAAACTTGCTCTAGAAAAGTTAACTTTTAAGCAGAGAAACGCGATCTATGTGCTATAGAGCTTAAACTGAGAGTTATGATAAGACAATCTACTAATTCTCAATATGTGCTTACGCAGGATGTTGCTATTACTGCCATGGGTCCCGTCCAGGGCTTACCCGACTACAACTGGTTCAGGCGCAGGACCTACTGGCTTCGTTACTAGGTTTTCTTTGAAATCACGTTTTTAATTATTTGCTTTCTTTCTTTTGGCTGAGTCAATCTTCCAGTTTACTGTAAAGCATTTTGGGCTGACTCATTAAGCTCAATCACGTGGCCTATTTGCTTTTGCTTTAACACTCCAACTGGTTAAAATAATTGGGCCGTTGTATTCAGTGATTTTGGTGAAATATATACTGAATGTACTAATTTTTTAATATGATGGCACTGCTGAACGTAATGGTGGATACGTGTTACAGTTATAGTTATGAGCCTTTGATGTAGGTTTTTTGAGAATATATTTCATAAAAAGAGAATATTTGGAGAATGTGCTAAGTAGGGAACAATTATGGGTTCACTTGCAAATTTATTTTTTGGGGAGAATATGTGGTTGATAACGAGTTTGGAGGAAAAATGAGTTTTTAACGAATATATATAAACTGAGAGTTTATTTTCTTTGATATCCGGTTTTTGTTTATTTTTGCAAAGAAAGTTACTGTTTCATGTTGCCTGAAAATAAGGGTTACTACTTACTAGCCAATGAACTGATGCATTTAGTGCCAGTCGAAGCCTTTTTAAGGTTAGGTACTTCGTTATTTATCATTCTTTTTTGGTTTTCCTATTTTCAGGATGGAACATTTTTTATTTTATTTTTCCAGAAACTAATTACAAGTTATCATTTTATTAGTAGAACTGTGATAAAAAATGGTTTAGAAAATGAGGAAAAAAAAAAAAAAATTGAATCTTTGCCCTAAATGTTGAAAAGAACTTTTCAGTGACTTCAGATGAAATTTACTCGTAGTTTCATCTTGGGAGCAATGCGTGTATTCGAGCCAAAAAAAATAAGAAGATGCTAGTTATTTCAAATGAACATATTTAAAAAGGGACTACTGTATTTTTAACTCGAGCAAACCATTTAGCAAAGATTTGGGTGCTGATGTAGAATTCGAAGGTCATTAACAATGCACTGGTATATATAATATATGAAAGATGAATGTAAATCCAAGGCACATTACACTGTACATTAAGTAATCTGTTTTGTATATAAAATTATTTGTAATCAGGAATGATCTAATGAGTATCAATGCTCATTTTATATTAAGCATCGGTGACGCATTATATAAAATTCACATGTTAATGTTTAACTTAAGTTTATCTACCAACAGATTTATACGAAACGGCACCGGTGCTTAATATAAGATGAACTATCAGCATAAAAAGTTGCTACTACATCTCTAGTTCCTTCCATGTATACAACTGCCTCAGCAAGTTTACCAGCGGCAGTTGGTTATCCTATGGAAGAGTTCTGACTAGGCTAATGTCGAACCCAAGACCGAATGCACGAGGTTAAGATTATTTGTTATTAGGATTGCCAGCTTTCTCTTCTTCTGATTTATCGTCCTTCGGAAAACTGAGAGAATCAGTCTCTTCGCTGGAAGCAGTAGTCGGGTCATATCCTTCATCAGGAAAATCTTATATACCACCAGATTTGATATCTGAAATAAGAAAGAATGAATTCTAATTAGGAAATTTGCTCGCATAAAACAGAAATGAAAGAGGAGGCACCAACATATGGCTTATCAATAATCATACTTACAAGAAGCAAGTGTAGGGGAAAATTATTGCTTTGGAATGCTTTTCAGCACTTACATGTAATGATCTAATCGTGTCATATATACGTCACTTAGCTGAGACATACTCATGGGTTTATGACGACTAGGGCCTTCTCCTTACACGTCGGTTTAATGGAGAATTCTACCCAACTTTATTAACAATTGGCATCAGGGTTCACGGAATGGCTATTGATGCTGTGACAGAGAGATGGGAAGGGGTACTTCTAGTAGAAATTGATTATGCTAGAAAATAACTAGTTGTAGTAACTAATTGAGTTTCGTGATAGTAAAATATCCTAAAGTGAAATTGTCCGTCCTCAAATACTGCGACCTCTTTGGATAAATCACTTATGCAACAATCACAAATGATTTTAGAATCCTCAAGTGTACTCCAAAAAAAATAGGTAAAAACATTAAAGTCGAGTATATAGAATCGCAAAATATGAAAATGATAATTTTATTGTACTTTTTCAAAGAGTAGACGTGTTTATATAGCCATAAAAGTTTTAACTTCCTCCTCGAGTTAGAAAATAATTGTGGTTTTACGGGTTGTTAATATTTACAAAAATCATCTAGCAATTGACCAATAGTCATTTTATTTACGGGCTAGTTTGACCAAGTTAATAAATCTGAAAATAATTAAAATAAAGAAAAACATATTATTTTAATCAAAGAAGCCTAAGACTCGATCATAAACTTTTTAATAATCACGAGGAATGTGAATCAAACCTCCAATCTTTTACATAAATTTTACACTTTTAACCAATTGGACAATTTCTTTCAAATAATATATTTGATATATAATTAATAGAATCTACACATAGGAATGTATAATAACTAACGAGATGTGCTATATGTACATAAAGTTTTGTATAGAGGGACTTTAATAAAATTTTATTCAAGTGGGGTCCACACTCATGTGAGGGTGTGGACACCCTTATGTACAAATTATTATGTACAACAAGAATAATCCATAACTAAATGTGGTCTACATTAACATCGCTAATTTAAGATTCCTACTACACAAATTGTGCTGATGAATACTTTTCTTTCTTCTTTACGCTATCATTCAATTCAGCGACTGTATGGGATTCACTCTATATTCATGAATCCAAAGAGTTTTGAATCCCCGAAAATATTTTTCCTTGGTGATGGAAAATTGATGCACAAATATATTTCTTTTAACAAAAAATACATGCATGTAATGACGGTAAAATTGTGACTTACCGGTACAACTTGATTTATTAGGGTCCTTACTGAGCTTTGCAAACTTGCTATTTGTTGGGTCAGGTCTGAGTGAATAAATTGTAATATATAAAAACTTGGAAAAAAAAATGACAAATTTGGTTCCAGGGTCGAGTACACATGGTTCCGGTTCAAGATCAAGAATCGAACTTGATCAATTCTCGATTTTGGTTTCTAGTGTGTTTGATAGGCATTATTTGGGAAAAATGAATTTTAAAATAGTGATATGATGGGAAATGTGTGGTTGAAAAAGAAGGAAAAGTTATTGATGTGATAGAAAATATTATTTTATTGAAGAATATGTGGTTGAAAATGAGTAGAAGAATGAGAATGAGAATTAAAATGGGAATCAAACATTTTTTGGGGATATTGAAATACTTATTTGTATAAAATTATCCTTCTTCTGGAATATAAACACAATACTATTTTTCTGAATGCCAATAATATGTATAAAGTTGTTCTCCGAAGCAACCCAACATTCTTCCATATGCTTCTCTAGGAAAATTAACATATTTATTAGAAATAGGCTTGTACAAAATTGTGTTTCGGGACTAACACAACATTTTTATAGAATATTGATATAAAATTATGCTTATTTAGTAGAAATAAATTAATATTCTTCCAGAGTATTGTCACAGTTAGGTTGTATTTCTGTAAGAACAACAAAATGTTCTTCCGAATTATTGATATGTAATAATTTCTGCTTATTCGGGAGAAATAATAATACATTTTTATATGTTATCGATTTAAATAAAATTACGTTTTTAAAAGCTATATAACAGTATTCTTCTAGATTATTGTCAGTTTGTCATTATAAATTTGTCCTTCTTCTCTAGCTTAAAAAAAAAAAAAAAAATTATTCTTCTGAAATATTGATACTTTTAAAGCGATTCTAGTTTAGAAGCACTGTCGTAATATTCTTATGAAATATTATATTTATGAAATTGTATTATACTTGAAAAACATAATTAAAATATATATATATATATATATATATATATATATATATATATATATATATATATATATATATATATATATATATATATATCGTTCAAGAATTAACGTTAAAATTTATACTAATTTATAATATATTAAATATCCCATCATGTAAGAATCATTTCTTGTACGATTTAAATCATTCTACAATTCAATATTTTAATAATACATTACTTTTTGTTTTTCAATTTGTACTTTTCATTTTTTAACATGTAATAAATACTACAAAATCCTTATCATGTATGAATTCTGTGTTATTAATTTTCATTTAATTAAAATTCACATTAATCTAAATTCAATGTATTTTGACTTGATGAATCTTCTCTACATGAATTTAGAGTTATTATAGATAAATTTATTTCTATTCATGTATCTAGAAATTTTAATTGGTGTTTAAATTAATGTATTAGCATTTAATTCTTACGTACCAAATGTAGTATAAAAAGTTGCTCATTTATAGTATTTCATCATTACAAAAGAACAACTGAAATCGAATTTTGAGGGTACAATTTTTTTCTCTTAAATTTCTATCCATAATTTTATTTTCTTTAGGTCGTTTGAGACTCATTAAATCCTCCCAACAAATTGATATCAAATATTACTTTTATAACACTTATACAGTATTTTAGAATAACGTACAATGCATGTTCAACTCTGACTAATAGTACTTGTAAGAAAAAAGAAGTATATTTGTAAGGTTAGACAACGGTCTTGTAAGTGACTTTCATTACAATACACAAGTGTGTAGATTAGAAGTTAAGGCAAAATAGTATGATACCACCTGGATTCATATCGGATGGCGTGATAGGAAGAAGTTGTCTATGGAAGTTCTTTACTTTTGAAATTCGTAGTCTTTTCGTTCAATAAATATAACTGTGAGAGAGGTTGATATATTTATTGTAGAATGAGTAAAATATAAATTATAATAATGTGTTACATAACTAAACGAAAAGATAGAATAAAATAGGGAAAGTAAAATAGAGTCGACACTCTGTGTATTTCAGTTAGAATCAAAATCCTATATTTATAGTGTATAATTAAGACTGTAGTGATACAATTATTATTCACAAATATAGCATTTAATTTAATTTAAACATATACATATTTTTATCCTTTTTATTTTTTTATCCAAAAGCTCAATTACTATTTAATTTTCATCTAAAATTTAATTATTTTTCTCATTGATCTATCTCTGTAAATTAACCTTCAATCGAGTTTCACAGCATCATTTACATAACTTCTTTCCATTTACACTATTTACAATAAATTATATAAATTATATTCTTTGCTTTTATGAAGCCAATAGATTCCAATAAAATAAAAACATGCATTCTTAATTTTTTAAGTTACAAAATTATTCCAACTTAGATGAACAAGAAATTTTGAGCTACAAATTTACAACTAACATAAAAAATATTTAAACTTATTTTTTAATTTTTATTCATTGAAAACACTAATTAGAAGATAAAAATATTAAGAATTTTTATTTTTTACAAGGTTGGAAGAGTAAGGTGAAATATTTTCTATATATATATATATATATATATTTTAACATTTGTTTACTTAATTTTTTTTTTTTTTTAAGAATTTAAGAAAATAAGATATTAAATTTTATAAATCTCACACATGGAAATCATTCGTTAAAGAAAAAATATTTAAAAAGGTGTGAATTGCTGTTTCAATTAAGAGTGTTATTGTATGTTCAACTATTTATAATGGCATTCTGAAATTAAAATATTTGGTCGATTTTCAATTTTTTTTTGGAATTAGTGTCCATTTTGTGAATTCAAGGTTAGAATTAATCGAATTTGATGATAAGCTACATAGGGATTACTATATGATTTCTCCCAAGTGTAAAACATAGAATTCTATGTTATAGACTATGTTGACGGCTAAAATTGACATGACAATTGTAGATTAACTTAAGAGAAATTTAGTCGAATAATGATGTTTAATTGTTAGAATATTATGAAGAAAAGAGTAATTTTCATTAGGTAGTGCTTTGTAGGATATTACAAAGAAAATGCTTAGCTCAGCCTTTGGTTGAGGGCCTTGGTCCTTTATATATAAAAGGAGCTTGTCGTCCCTACCTCGTCAAGCTACAGGGCATGATCCCAATTCACGTGTCGCACGTCCTGCTTGAAGAGATTTTATTAGTTGAGGAGTTTGTCTAAATCAAATTACCATCACACTTAGACTGTAGCATATGATCTAGGTCATCATTATCTGTAACCTAGTCAATCATCAACTTCTTCGAGCAAAGCGGTATTGATGTCAAAGGTGACAACTTCTTGTCTCTGATTGATTACTATGAAAGATTCTAACATTATCGAAAAACATTCCTTTAGTTTACTCATGATGACATTTTTTGATAACGACGGGTTTTGATCATTCTGACTAGTTGCATCTTATGGTCCGAGCTCACCTAACAATTAAAAGCTTCATAATTAAGCTTCTTTGACCCATTTGGAGTGGGTCCGAGGTAGTCCTTGAGATCGGACACCAACGTACTCAAAGGTAGAATTTTTACAAATTGTCAAATTTGTTAGTAGTCCACGTGATGACTGCATGGTTTCTCCTAAGTGTTAAACATTGAATTATGTGTTTTAGGTAAAGATGCTCATATATCACCAATAGGCAGTTACTCAACATCATTAAGAAATATAGAAGACAACATATACGGGAAAATCCAACATTTTTTGCTCTCAATATTGAAAAAAATCGGCTAAGGACTGAAGCCATGCCACTCTTCTTCTGTATCTCATCACTCATCAGCATTTGCCTCCCCCAACTTCTACGGCAAGTTAAAAAACGAATTTAGAATGATAAATAGCAAAATGTTCTTCTCAATATTCACCTCCCTTTTTCAAAATTATACATTGAGAAAATACATATTGTTGGGTTGTGATGCCATGTCCAGTCCAACACTAAGGCGATTATGAAAATGGGCTTGGCCTAACTGGAAAACTATCGCCCAATAACTTCAAAATGAAGCCCAACAACCCAAACCCAATATTAGAGCAGATGAAATCGCATTTGAGGAGTGCGACTTTAGTTGTCACTTAATTTGTAAAGTTGTTAGCTTGTTCTGGATCGTTAATCACATCCAAAATCAATGGTAATCTTTGAGACTATAAATAGCCCTTTTGGCTGTAATCCTAGTTTCATTCCATCATTTTTCTTTTGTGTGTGGCTGTCGTCTTCTAGAGAGTTCTTCATGAGAATCTGTTTATCTTCAACCTCTAGTTGGATGAACTTGTATTTTTGAGTGAGATTAAAAGTCTGAGTGATTCATAGCGTGAGAAGAAGATGGTTGACGTGGTCCATAGAAGTAACTTCAATACGTCTGAGTTTGCAATGGTCTGGATTGATCTGAGACTTCTGTGTCGAAATAGGCATGGGGTTTTTTTAAGATTGGTCCGTTTGATCATGCCTTTTATGAATAGTGGTAAAATATCTATATTACCATTAATGAAATAAATTTTTGTATATTGCAGGATATATCCTGATCTTTCGAATAATTTTTTAATTCTGTCCTCTATTTCTTCTATTTTAAATTTTAGCATATAAATTCATCATTTGATCTAATAGATTGACATAATCTGCAATATATTTATCATAATTTTCTGCAAGTATTTAATATTCCTCAGATAATTCATCTAATCTTTGCATTTGATTGATAATATTATTTATTTTTTCCATCAATTTTTCTAATAAGTTATCTAATCCTTTAATTGTATATTTCGGCATGTTATATAAATAATACTATCAGAATAAATATTAAACATTTAAATAATTTAGACATGCAAACATTCAAATTAATAATTCCGTCGATTTTTTAAGATTTTTGAAGATATCTTTCTAAATTTAACAAAAATAATAGTTTTACCTTAATTTTGATCTTAGGTCTTTATTCTTAGAACCAATTAACATTTAGATTCTGGATCTGCAAATGACTCCCTTCAATGGTCTCATGCCTTCACGGGATAATTGCTATTCCAGTTTTTCACCTTCACTGTGCCAATTCTTTGAATTCAGACTATAGATCTTAACTAAAGAAAACTCTAAATTCTTTTTTAATCTTTCAGGAATTTATAGGATGAAGTGTTTAAAAACTCATGTTATTTATGAAACGATTTGATATGAAATAACTTGCAATTTTATTGATATTTGAAAGTTGTTTATAATGGAAGACAGAAAATTGTTTGACTATCTCACAACTTGAGTGTTCAACCAACTTTGCCCCATTTATTAGCCCAAATGCCTCTATTTATACACGAATTTGAAGCCAATATTACATCATTACTTACATCACAATATCAATATTTTATGTCTCGTATTTTTCATCAAGAGCCTTATGACCCTTCTATCACATGAAATTCCTTTATATCACATCTCCTTTGTTAAAGGGTACATTTTCTTTCTATAATTGTTCTTCAAGTTTTGTCTTTACATACAGCTGATGGGATTTTTCTGTAATGGTAGACTTTCTATCACTTTCATTCTTTGTTTAATTGGCAAGTGGGACACTCTCATGCTTCACATGCACGATTTAGTGTTGAAATGGCACTAGTCATTTGGTGTGCATCAAATTTATTGATGTAATCTTTGAGAACTTCAAATTTTTGCTTATCATCATTTGTCAAAAGAATCCATCCATTGTACTGGCATATACATCGAAATTTTTTCTCATATAGATTTTTTGTCATTTTGTAGAGGACTTTATATCCAAGGACTCTTCTATTTTTAATCCAAGATCTATTAAAATTTGGAATGTGTCCATCATTTTCTCCTACATCCATATTGAGATTTCGTGCTGAATTCCAATTATTATGATGTGTTCTGCTGGATAGTATATGGAATCCTCAACTTCTGGACTGATTGTATAAAATTTTAAATATATAGGTATTCCCTGAGCAAATTTTGATATTTCTTGTTTGAAGATATCAAAATTTTCAATTTCTCTCAATGATTTATCTGGATAAATCAAATCAAGGAATCCATAATCGGCTATCATTTTTACCATTACTGGATCAGTATTTTTCATTGCAATAATTCTTGGGTAAACATGTTCTCCTGGAGAGATAAAATATGAATCACTAGTCTGTAATTCATAAATTATTTTGGTAACCATTTTATATTCTTCTTCTGTTGGTGACAAAGGGAATTCATCATCATCTGATTGTATTTTGATTGATTTTGAATGAGATTCGTTGGTTGTTATCTTCTTTGGATTGAAATCTCTCTTTATGACCATCTTTTTGGGATTTTGAATAATAGTATCTCTTTTGGGTCCACTGCTGCTTCTGCACAATAAATCACTCATTTTTTTGTATCTGTTGGTATCCATAGGATTGTGACAAAGCATCAACCCTTGTATCTTTATTTGTATTAGTAGACATTAATTGTGCTTCAAGAACATCAATCCTGTCTTTCATCTCATTTGTAATTTTGACATGTGATTCACTGATCTCAAGTAATAATTTGATATTATTACTTAATAGCTCAGCTAATGTCTCCATCCTAATTTTTATATTATCTGCTTCTTCTTTATCATATACTGCCGCAGATTTCATCTCTGATATCATTTGTTTGATATTATTCATTTCCGAACTCAATATTCTTACTTAAAAAATCAGCAAGATAATTATTTTTCCCTCTAATATGAATGATATCAAAATTATAAAATGACAAATATGCTTGCCATCTATGTAACCTTCTATATTGAAGTTCCATTGGTAATTTATTTCTAACATGTCCTGCAACTTGATAATTTTCAGTTTCAACAATAAATTTCTTAGATAATAAAAATAATGAAAACTTCTTTATCCCTCTAATAATTGCTAATAATTATTTTTTCATGAGTGGTATAATTTATTTCTACTTGATTAAAAGTTCCACTTGAATATCTACATATTTCATTTAAATCTGCTTAGAATATTGCTGCCCAATATTTATCTGAGGCATCAGTATTAACTACCAAATTATCATTTTCATTTGGTAATCTTAATTTTGGTAAATTTTTACATTCTTCTTTAAGTAATCTGACTATTTCTATATATTCTTCATACCATCCTTTAGTATTAGTTTTCCTAATTAAAATTTGTATTTTATGTCTCTTTTTTGAAAGATTTTCAATCAATCCTTGTGCATAATTTAAACATTCTAAGAATTTTTGTATTTGATCCTTATATTCTAATTTATCAGGAAAGTTTTATATCTTTTTAGATATATGAGATTGTAATTTTATTTCATTCTTATCTATAATTAATCCAAGAAATTCTATTTCAAGTTTTTCTATAATAGTTTTCTTTTCAGATAAGACTATTCTTTTTTTTTTTTAACATTCTTTTAAGAATTTTATAATATGATTTTTATGATCATTTTTATTTTCTGAACATATTAGTATATCATCAACATATACTAATAAGAAATCGTTATATTTTCTAAAAATATTATATATTCTTCTTTGAAATATTTGAGGTGCATTTTTTTAATTCAAATGACATAACTATCCATTCATATTTACCTTGAGATGTGCTAAATGTCGTATATGATATTGACTCTTCTTCCATCTTGATTTGCCAAAATTCTGACTTACAATAAAATTTTGAATAATATTCTTTTTCTTTTGTAAGGTTTATTAAAACATCTTTATTTGGTAGAAAATATCCATCAAATTTTGTGTATTTATTTAATTATTTATAATTTATTACCATTCTTGATTTTTCTCGTATTTGTTCAGAGTGTTTCATTACCATAAATGTTGGGATACTATGTGGTCCATTACTAGTTCTGATTAATTCCATATTTTGTAATTCTTCAATTTGTTTTTTAAATTCTTGAGTATCTTGTATAATATACATCATTAGTTTTACTCTTATTATTACATTTTTAGTTAATTCTATTTTTGTTTTTGGATGTTCAGGTTTCCAATAACCTAATGAGTTTTTATTATAGACATTCCCTATCTTTTTTTATTATTTCTCCTATTATTTCTGATTTTTCTGTTGTCTGTATTTTGATGTTTGTTCTTATTCGTACTTTTTGTACTATTTTTTCACCATACTGGGCTGGCTGAACTCTGTATGGCTTGAATTCTCTTGAAATTTTTAGTAGATGTCCACATGGTGTTTTTAACATAATCATATAATTGTTTTGTTGGTAATATTGAAATTGTTGAATAAAGTCATTTCCTAATAGTATATCAAATTCTAGTATATCATATGCATATACTTTATTTATGGTTATTTGTTTGCTTCCTAGTATAATTTCTATCTTTTCCTTGTTTTTTTAAATAGGTGTTGATACTCCTGTAACACCTGTAATTTTTATAGTATTATCATTATTCCAATTTTTTTAACAAAAATGTCTTTATAATAGTTATATCACTTTCTGTATTTATTAAGGCACGTGTTGTTATATTAATTTTTACAATAGTAACTTGTACATATACCCCTAATGAAAATGTTATTACATTTTTCATTCTTTTGGACAAAACATCGTTTTATTATTATGTGTTATATAGATTCCTTCTTTCTTAAAATTATAATGATTCAAGGCTTGTAAAAAACTCATTCCTTCTTTATTTAAATTATAATGATTCAAGGTTTGTAAAAAACTCATTCCTAATAATATATGGTAATGATCTCCCATACTATTATTTACATAATATGGTATTATCATTTCTTCTCCGTCTAATACTATTGATATCTTTACGTCTAATTCACTAGTATGTGTTTTTCCATCAAAATTGATATATTTATAAGGTTCTACCATTCTTTTTGTTAATATTTTGTCTCTATTTCTTGAAATATGACAATTTGCTGCTCCCATATCAATTATAATATTTTTTCCTTTTATATATATTCTATTTCATTAAAATATTCTCCATATATTTGCATACTTCCTATATTTCTTTTTACCATTATTTCTCGATTTATGCTTGGTCTTCCTAATATTATAGATGTACTATTATTTTTTCTTAATCTTCCATCTTTAAATTCTATTAAAGAATTATTTTCTATTTTTTCTGTTACACATGGTTTTGTTTTAGATATTTCTAATTCACATATTTCTGGTAATAGGTTTAGTTGTTTGTTTGGTTCTACAATATTTAATATGTCTTTACATTATTTGTGAATTTCGATATAAGATTTTTTTAGAGTAAATGTTTTCATAGTTTGAATTAGTAATGTGTATAATGCTCTTTATTTTATAGTCATGATATGATTTCCTTCTTCCATAATATCATTTCTATGTATTTTAAAATATAATCCTAATATTTCATTAAAATTTTATCTTTTATTGATACACAATATTTTGGATAACCTGTAAATATTAATTTTTTGTATACTAAATTTCATTCTATAGTTCCAAAATGACTATCACTAGTATTTAGTATTCTTCCATCATGTAAGCTTATTGTAATTGGTGAATCTATTCATTCTCTAAATAGAAATTTGAACATTAGTTGTATTTCTGCTAGATAAACGTATTGTATCTTTTCTTTTTGTTTCCTTTTACTTTTGCCATCAATTGGTCAACTGTAGATTTTGTGAACAATGCTAATTTATGGCTTCCTGAAACTGTTTTTATATCTATTGATTTTTCTATATAATGATGCTCACTTATAGATATTTTTTATCTCTTAAATATTCTATCTAATATTTTTCATTTTCCTATTTTTAAATCTAATGATAATTTCTCTATTTCTCTAAATGTATTATTATCAAATGTTACTTTTAATCCATATCCTTCAAAATTTTCTATTTCTTATTTTCTTTTTATAGTTTCTACTTCTTCTATTTCTTGACTCATTCTGATTTTGATATATAGATTTCTTCTCATTCATATTCACTAATATTTGATATTTTTTCAAATCACTTGCCATTTCTTCATATTTTTTTTGTAAAATTCTAACCTTCTTTTTGGTACAATCAGAGCTTATATGTCATATTTCTCCACAATTCTAGTAATTACATTATTTTCTATCCTTTTTAAATTCTTTTTTCTTTGGTTGATATTTTCTTTTATAATATTTTCTATTTGATTTTTTATATTTCTTTTTGAATTGTTTATATTTTTGTGGTTTGAACTTTTTTTTGTATTTTCTTTCTGGTCCACATCCCCAATTAATAGGTCTATCTATTTCTTCAAAACAGATTCTTGTTAATTTTTCAGACTTTTTTATTAGTTGTCTATTTTTACATATTTCTGCTAATATTTCAAATAAGAATTTTATTCTACTTCCTAATGTATCTGGTACAGGATTATCTTTTATATATTTTTCATATTCTATTTTAAAATATATATTCCATGTTCCTGATAATTTAGCAAAATACATTTCTAAGTATGATCCTTGATTTTCATTACTATAAAATTGGGTATAATAGAAATTTCTAAATTGACATGTATATTCTTTTATTTTACACATATCACATACCATAATGTTTATCAATCCTAATCTTGCTTTTAATTTTTCTCTTCTAGCTTCTTCTTCTTAATTTCTAATCCAATTTTCTCCTAAGAATTCATTTGATATATATTCTACTAATTTTTTTATTCCATCTTGTGAATTTTTTTGCATTTCTGTTTGTATATTTCTTCTCATTAATAATTTAGTATCCTCAGTTACTCTTTCCCACCAATTTCTTACATCTCCTTCAAATGATGCTATTAAATAGTCAATTCTTCTATCAGTGGATTCCCATGTATTATCTTGGTTATATAAAAAGAATAATATTATTGCATTTGCCCATTGTAATAAGGCTTTCTTAGTATCTATTTTATAATCTAAATCTAGTTTTGCTCATCTATGATTTATTGGTTTATTATAGTCTGAGTTTGAAGTAAATTGATATTTTTATTTTTTTATTTTATGTTGTGGTATAATTCTATCATAGTACTGTTTATAAAGTCTATGTGGCATTGATGCATATCCTCCTTCTAATTCAGGAAATTCTAATTTTGGATTTTTACTTGTGCTTCCAGGTGTAGGTGTTGGTCCTCCATGGGCATTCATTAATATTTCATAACTTTCAAATTCTTTTATATTTAATTGGTCAAAGATTTCTATTAAATTGTCTATTTCTTCATTCATCATCCTTTTTATCTTTTCCTTTTTTCTCTATATATTTTTCTAATTTTATTTCCGGTTCTAAGATTATTGGTAATATATTTTTTTCTGAATTTGTCATCCATATTTTCAGGTTCATAATATCCTTCTTTTTCTACATGTTTCTTTCCTATTCTTATTATTTCTCTTTTTATTCTATCTTTATCTACTTTTTTATCTGTTGATTTCATATTTTGTTTCATTTCTATTTTTAACATTCCTAATTCATCTCTTAGTTCTTTAACTTCATCTATTAATCCTCTTATTTATTTCTTTAAATTTTCAAAATTTTCTGAAAAAAAATTATATTTTCGATTTATCACTTTTAGCTTCTAATAAATATGGTATCCTACACTTTTTATTTTCACTTTCTTCTATGATTTTATCAAAATTTTTTATTGCTATCTCATTGTTGGATAATTCATTTTTTACAGTTTTAAAATATTTTTCTTTTAATTCTAATTTCTAATTTTTAGTTTTCCTAACATTTTTTTCTTATGGTTCTTTTATATCTTTTGGTGTTTCTAGTATATTTGATATTTTTTCTTGTATCTTATTTAAATTTTTAGCAATATTATTAAATTTTTTTGCTGTCTTATTATGATTCATATATTTCTCTGTAATATAAAATACTTTCAATTGCTTTATTAATTATTTCATATATGTATCTATCTTTTATAGATCCTATAATTAATTTATGTAGTGTTTGTTATTTTATTTCTCTAGGTAATTTTTTAATTATACTTAATGTTAATATTTTTGATTTATTACGAATATGTTCATAATATATTTTATATCATTTTTCTTCCTCTAATTCATAATAATTATCTATCTTCTTAATTCTAATTCGCATAATTACTTATATTATTTTCTATTATAGCAGCATATTCTTCTTGGTTTATTATTTCTAGAATAGTTTACCATATCATAAAATCTCTTATTATGTTAATTTTTACTTTTTTTATTATCTCTTTTCTGATATCTAAAACTATATCTTTTAGTTTTATAATTATGGTTTTTAAGATTTCTTTCTTTATTATAGGTTTTCCTATTATTATACTAAATTTTTTTTTAATATTTATTTCCTAAATCTTCTATTATCATGTTATGATCTATGACTCTGATACCAACTAAAGTGGGGGGGGGGGAAAGGGTACTATAACTGTCTTCAAAATCTCAAAGTCTAATATTGAAATTCTTGTTATCTTTGTTCTATTATTGGAATCCAACTAATATTTTCATAAGTATTTAATAAATCACAATAAAATATATAGAATTCACTATCTTTTGTTAAAAAAATTTCTTTAATGATTATATTTAATTTTTCAATTCTTTTTTTCTAGATTGACAATTTCTTTATGTATATTATTTTCAATTCTAATTGCTTGACTATCTATATAAGTATTTTTATATTTTAATTTTGGATCTAAATATTCTGTAAAGAAATTTTTTAATTCTTCCCTTAAATAGTTTAATGTACTTTTTGTTGCAGTTTTTGGAACAATAAAATTTTGTATAATATCAGGAGTTAAACTTATTAAAGGTTTTGGATTCATAAATTTGTAAGTAGTTCTAGGATTATGTTGCAATTTTTTAAGTTAGGGGTGTTTTAGGTAGTTTCTATTGTTTAAAATAGTCAAAGGCCATTTTAGGCCATTTTGGAAATATAGCTCCATTTTTAGGCCAATTACATGTATTTCCCAATAGGCATGTACAATAATATTAGCCTACGTTCGAAGAGATCTTTGATGCCTTTTAGTGGTTAAGAGTCTGTAATATTTTGTATAAACTGTAAATCGTTTGTAGCTCTTGAATATTTTTGATTAATAATATGATCAGCCATATCGAGAAAAAAAAGGGTTTTGCAAAACTATAGGGGAGCAAATACTCCCTTCTCACTCCCCAAAGATGATGGAGAAAGAAAGAAGGCGAAAATGGAAAAGAAAACCACATCTAGACGTTAACTACGGAAGGAGACTCGTTGGAGGAGAACTTACGCCACATAGGGGTCGTGATGGAGCCCGAAAGAGACAAACTCTCATCCAACTATCCAAGAAAACATAGAGAGAGAATTTATTCCGCTTAACGTATGGCGGAGTTAGCTGTTTGGAGTTGGGGGTCCGAGAATTGAAGATATAGTTATTAACAAAAAAATCAATAAACGTATAAAAGAAAGTACTTCTTGAGTACCAATTTTTAATTTAGCACAATCATACCTTATTGCAAGCGTTCTTTTCGAGTTTTCATACTTTGATAATGTTTTATAACTACATCATCATCAATCATGTCGAATACATCCTTCTCAATATACACAATCAAGCTATCATTTAATCATTTATCATTCATTCGATTGCGCAATCGATTCTTGACATAATTCATTATAGAAAATATCCTCTACCGTAGCAGTAGCAACGGGAAGAATTAATGCCAATGTCAAAATACACTGATAAACAATGGAAGTAGAGAATTTCTAATTTGCAAAGAGATTGTTTGGAAAAATTCTTTGGCCACCTACCTCAAAACTCAAAACCGTAGCCTCCACTTTGCGCAACCCCTCCAAATAACTGGCTCCGTCACTGCCAACCTCTATTCCATCATTTCTGGTCACCACAAAAAACCCACCCAATTTGTCAAACAACAAACAATCACTACTCACAAGAAAAAAAATGAGAGAGAAAAAGAGCAAAGAGAGCCGAGAGAGAAATTAGGAAAAATGGCGGTCACCTGAACAGGAATGGCGGTGGTGCGGTGTAGTGGAGAACATCAGTCACTGGGTACAGCCATAGAGAGGTGAGGTGCGCGACAAAGAGTCGAGAGAGAAAGAAGACGATCAAATTTGGATTTGGAAGGAAAAGTTTAAGACTTTAAGTATTAATTTATATTCAATTCCAGGACAAAATCATAAATACAAAAAAGAACCAAAAAATAAAATTTTAAAATTAAAAAAAAAAAATTGTCAAAAAATTGGGGGGTCCAAGACCTCCTCCGCCCCCAAGACCCCCATCTCCTCCGCCCTTGGCTTAACGTGTATTGTACTTGGGTTTGTAATGAATTTTACATTGTAAATGCATTATACTTTTTAGGGGTAAATTAGTTCAAATTCTTAACAAAGTTTACTTCGTAATATGCAAATGGGAACAATACACAACCACTACAATCACATTTCACAACAAACGATCTTACAAAATAATTTTATAAATCAGGTGTAATTCAAATTAATAAATTACTGTAATATATAATATACCCATCACTCTTCTCTCTCTCTCTCTCTCTCTCTCTCTCTCTCTCTCTCTCTCTTTCTCTCCTCCACTGTCGAAGCTTCTCTTCACCCTATCCACCTGAGCCGCAGCAACGTTGCAGAAGTTTTGTACAACAGCCCCCATTCTGTCTTCTTATTTTCTCTTCACACCCGCCCACTGGAGGCGTAACAACATTGCGGCAGTGTTGGAGTACTGCGCATGAAATCTAGATTCGAAACCAAACTAAAAATCTTCTTAAAAATGGTTAGGTCTGTGAGCGACTGCGTTGGAGCATTGCGCGTCGAACCCAGATCTGGAACCAAAAGTTGGTTTCGAATCTGAAAATCTTCGTCAAAGAGACAATTCCTCTAAAATCACTAAATGTTTCATTAACAATTCATTAAAAAGAGCTAGAAATGAAACAGAAGAGGTAGTTCCTTCTATAAGAAAACAGTCTAAAAAAACGATGGCCATAGAAGGAAATCAGCACCTTACTAAGATTCATTAGAACAAAAAATCATAAAAGGGAACATTTTTTCATCCTAGATCTGGATTCGAATTTCTTGACTACGGGATAAAAGTGGAATTGAAGAAGAAAAGGAAAATGAACCTTAACTATGAAATGGAGTTGGGGTGATTATGGTGAAGGAAATGGTAATGAAAGTTGTTTAATGTTGCAGAGATAAACTTGAAGAAGAAGATATATTCAACATCTTAATTAAATCAATTACAAATAGAGGTGAAATGAAATTTATACAAGTAAGGAAGATTCTAGATCTATAATCTAAACTGTACACGTGTAAAGAGAAATCAGTGGTGATCCATAAATTTAGGAGGAGACACTAGGTTGTCCAATAGCACGAGAAGAAGCACATGAGCCAATCTGGTACAACTGATTAGTAGTCAAATTAGCTAAGTACTAACACCCTCCTTGAAGCTGGAGGGGACTATTGACACTACAAGCTTGTCCTTTATGTATGCAAATCTTGAGTGAGAGATACCTTTAGTCATTAAGTCAGCAATTTGATCTGCAGTGAGAACATATTTTACTTCCAGTTCTCTTGCAAGAACTTTATCCCTTATGAAATGGACATCCAGTTCTATATGTTTTGTTCTAGCATGGAATACAACATTGGCTGCCAAGGCTCCAGCACTTAGATTATCATACCAAATAATCGAATTTGAGGTAGGTTGTAACTTGAGTTCTTTAAACAGAGATTGTATCCATGCTACTTCAGACGCAGCAGAGGCTAAGACTCTATAGTCTGTTTCTGTACTTGATCTTGCGACAACATGTTGCTTCTTAGACGACCAAGATACTAAGTTGTCTCCTAGGTAGATACAGTAGGCTGCTACTGATCTTCTATCGTCTGGACAGGATGCCCAGTTTGCATCCGAGTAGCCAGTTATCATTAGGTTGTCATTCCTTTTGATCCATAACCCTTGGTTGATTGTACCTTTTAAGTATCTTAAGACTCTCTTCATTGCTTGCCAGTGTACTAAGGTTGGTTTCTGCAAGAATTGACTAAGTTTGTTGGCAGCAAAGGTTATGTCTGGTCTGGTGTGTGATAAATATTGTAGACCTCCAATTGCACTTCTGTAGATTGATGGATTTTTTAAGGGTTCTCCTTTGGTTTTAGACATTGTTTTCCCAACTGCACTAGGAGTAGGACATAGTTTGATATTATGAAGGTCAAATTTCTTTAGTAAATCTGATATATATTGTGATTGAGTTAGGTGAATTCTTGCACTGTGCCTGTGAACTTCTATACCTAAGAAGTGATGAAGCTCGCCCATATCCTTGAGTGCAAACTTCTTGTGTAGTTCATTTATGAAGGTCTATAGTAGGTCACTATTGTTACCAGTAATTATTATATCATCTACATAAATGAGTATGAAGATGATATCCTTTGCTGTTGTGAAGTGAAAAAGAGAGAAATCTGCTCTTGATTGGTTGAACTTCCAGTCAATTAGGGTGTCTTTCTGCTTGTCATACCAAGCCCTTGGTGCTTGCTTGAGTCCATATAAAGCCTTATCAAGTTTGCAGATATGATTTGGCTTTGTTTCATCAGTGAAACATTCAGGCTGGCACATATAAATGGTTTCCTTCAATTCCCCATTGAGAAATGCGTTATTGATATCTACTTGCCTATTTTCCAATCCTTTGAAACTGCAAGAGTGAGTATGATTCTCAATGTTGGTGTCTTCAAAACTGGGTTGAAGGTTTCATGGAAGTCGACCCCTGGAGTTTGATGAAAACCCTTTGCAACTAACCTTGCTTTGAGTCTTTGGCAAGATCCATCAGACTTTTGTTTCAATCTGAACACCCATTTGTTTCCCACTATGTTGTAGGATGGAGATGGAGGCACTAACCTCCATGTTTTATTCTTGACCAGTGCATTGTATGACAATCATTACTTTATTCCAATTCTCATATTTCCAGGCCTTAGCAGGACTTGTAGGTTCAATTCCACTTGATTTATCTGTTATTACCTGACCAGAGAAGGTTTTAGGTTTGAAAATACCAGCCTTTGCTTTTGTTATCATGGAGTGGCCTATTTTCTTCCTTTCATTGCTATTTTCTGATGGTGCTTAGATTTCACTGACACTTTGATCTCTTACTTCAGCATTTTCATTGTCAGTTGATTCATCATTTGGCTCAGATCTAGATTGGTTATTGGAAATTTCTCTTTCAGTTGCAATGTTGAACTCATCAGGAGGTAACTCTGTCGATGGTGCAGCTTCAGAAAGAGTTGCATCAGCTGGGCTATTTTCAGTGAAGAGATTGAAGTATTTGGATGGTAATTGAGAGTAGGATACCACGGTTTGTTCAGTAGTCTTAGATTTATCTTTTGTAAGGAAGTTTGACTCGAATAGAAATTCAGATTCATTGAAGATAACATGTCTAGATATATATATTTTGCCAGTAGGACTAAGACACTTGTAGCCTCTATGGGATGAACTATAGCATAGGAAGACACATTTGACGGAGTGGAAACTGAATTTGTGTTTTTGGTAAGGTTTTAGGCAGGGATAGCATGTGCATCCAAAGGTTTTTAGGAATATGTAGTCAACTTCTTTGTTGTGCAGGACTTGATAGGGAGATTTCATTTGAAGTACATGTGAGGAAATTTTGTTTATAAGGAAGGTTGCAATTTGAAAGGCTTTCCACCAGTATCTTAGTGGCATTTTGGCTTGAGCTAGTAAGGTTAGGCCAGTTTCTGTGATGTGACGGTGTTTTCTTTTAATCCTTCCGTTTTGTGCTGATGTGTGTGGACAAAGATGTCTGAACTCAATTCCTAATTGTGAGAGGTGATTGGTAAAGCTTCTGTATTCTCCTCCCCAATCAGATTGAAGGGTTTTAATTTTTTTGTCAAACTTATTTTTAACAAGTTTTTGAAATTGGATGAAGATATTCAAGGAATCTGATTTGTTTTCATTGGATATATCTAGGTATATCTACTAAAATCATCAACGAATGCTATGTAATATTTGAAACCAGAGGTTGAGGGAATAGGTGAGTGTCCCCACACATCTGTGTAAATGAGTTCTAGAGGGACTTTTGTATGTGAGTTTGATGTATTGAAGGGTAATAGATGGGATTTTCCATACTGACAAGCATCACAAAATGACTTAAGTTTATTTAATTTCAAATTCTGATTACAACCTTTGAGTACTTGAGACAACACCTGACTAGATGGGTGTCCAAGTCTCCTGTACCAGACATCAATTAGGGAATTTAAGAATTCATGACTCTTGACTTTATAGGACTCAACTAGACACACTGAATTGCAGAGATTGTTCTGATATACTGAATTTGGAGACCATGACTGAGAGTTAAAGTAGGTGTTTGGAGGTTCCAGCTGATACAATCCTTCTTTAAGCCTTCCATGCAACATTGTTTTCCTTGTTGATTTGTCCTTAACACAACAATAGTTAGAATGGAAATAAACACATGATTATCAAAAGTGAGTTGTGAAACACTTATAAGGTTTTTCTTAATCTCTGGCACATGCAGCAATTTATCTAAACACAAATGTTTATCAGACATGGTTGGCATTTTGGTTGTGCCTATGTGTGAAATGTTAAGTTTTCTTCCATTGCCAACCATAATTCTCTCCTTACCAGAGTACTTACTGGTTTGACTGAGGTGTTCTGCATTTGAGGTGACATGATTACTGGCTCCTGCATCAGCAAACCATGCTGGATCATTGAGTGTTCCTGGTGAGGCAACAAAGGCTGATGGAGTGTGATTTTTGAAGTTGTTTTGGTGAGGTACAACAGATCCATTATAGCTTTCATCATATCTGTAGTTATAGATATTTGCCTTATGTCCAACCTTTCCACATACTTGACATGTAGGTACATTGTTGAAATTTGTTCTGCCTCTGTTTCTGCCTCATCTTCTACCACCTCTATAGTTACCACTATATTGTGATCTTCCACCATTATATGAGCTGTAGTTTTTGCCAGAGTTGTTGTTTGAGGCCCTTTTAGTGAAATTGACTTAGATTGATACTTGCCATTTCATTCTTAATGGCATTAATGTGATCAAGTCTGCTCTCAAAGGTCATGAGAGTATATTGAAGTTCCTCCCAAGATATAGAGTCCCTGCTGTTGATTTGTACAACAATGGCCGTGTACTCTTCACCTAGACCAGCCAGAATTTGAGTTACCAGATCAGGAAGTGGTATAGCTTTTCCAGCAACTTCTAGGTTACAAGCAAGAAGCTTTACCTTGCTTAAGTATTGATCAATACTCAGGTTATCCTTTCTGGTTTTCTGAAGTTCACCAATGAGAAAAGTAATTCTCGATTTATTTTGAATGCTAAAGCTATCATTGATTGCACTCCACAGTTAATGAGAGCTTGTAGATCCCATTACTCTTAGTGCAATTTCTTAAGTCATTGTTGCATAGAGCCATCCTATGAGTAGCCGATCAACAGATTTCCATTGATTGAATTCTGGATTAGATGTCATCTCTACACTAATCCCTGATTCTCTAGCAACTTGAGTGCCGATAAATTCTGATGGACATACCTTAGTTCCCAGTAAATATCCTACCAAATTGTGACCTCGGATGATGGGTAGAATCATGTTCTTCCATAGAAGAGAGTTTTCTCTTTCGAGTTTGATAGAGGGCGTTTGAGTAAGACTCATACCAAACGGATTGAAATGGTTACCTCCTAGCATTGGAGATACCACTGTAGTTGAGATTGAGGTTGATTGAGTTTGTGGGCTGTTAGTTTCAGCATTGTTGGCATTTGCCATTTAAGCTCTGATACCAAGATAAACTTTAAGAAAAAGATATATTCAGCAGCTTAATTAAATCAATTACAAATAGAGGTGAAATGAAATTTATGCAAGTAAGGAAGATTCTAGATCTATAATCTTAACTGAACACGTGTAAAGAGAAATTAGTGGTGATTCATAAATTTAGAGGTAGACACTAGGTTGTCCAATAGCACGAGAAGAAGCACATGAGCCAATCTGGTGCAACTGATTAGCAGTCAAATTAGCTGAGTACCAACATACAGCGTCGGTGATAATGGTGATAATTTTGTTGTTGGTTATTGGTGGTTTGCTTGTTTTCAGTTTGGTGGTGCTGCATTTCGGTTAAGATGGGGTCAGGGTTGTGTGGAATGTGTGAAGAGTGTTCGTGATCGATTATTTGAGTGTTTGTGACCAATAAATAATATGTGACAGATAAAATCGATAATTGTGACTGACAAATGATGTGACCCGAAAAAAATGTGAGATTGCGACTAAATTTGTAATCGTAACTCGCAATTTGTTAAGTTGTGACAAATAAAATTTGTAATTTGTGACCTAAAAATAATGTGACATTAATTTGATAATTCGTAACAAACAAAGAAATTGTGATCTATAAAATTTGTAATTTGTGGACAAGAAATAAGTTGTGACCTATAAAATCTATGATTTGGTCGAAATTTCATATATTAGGTGGAATGCACACAAAACAATCAAAATTAAGCATATCCGATCACATAAAGTCACAATGAAGACAAATTTGATCACAATTGATCACAGTTAACACAAATTTGGTCACAATTAACTTATAAATGGTCAAAACTTCAAATGTAAACATGGTTTGTCACATACATTCACGATTTGGAGATGTCTCGTTATACATGTCATCGTTGACAGAGACTTGATCATATACAGTCAGAGTTAAGATAAATCTGGTCACAGACAGGCACAATAAAGATAGACTTAGTTACAATATGACACAATTAACACAAACATGATCACAGGTGTCATTGTTAACATATAAATGGTTATAATTTTAAATGTAAATATGTTATGTAAAAAACATTCGCCCTTGACAAATGTCTGGTTACGCATGTCATTGTTAACATAAACTTGATCACATAAAATCACAATTAAGACAAACCTAATCACAAATATTCACAATGAAGACACAATTGATCACAAATAGTCACCGAGTACACTAGTTAGGTTGTTTACATCTCCCCATCCCGTATCATATAAGCCCCCAAAATAAAGAGCTTTGAATACTAAAAGCACCTGGACCTAACAAGATTAAGTGAATACCTAAAATTGTGGTTATTTTATTTCTATATTTCAATTCATGAACGAAGAATGAAAAATATTCTTCAAATGTCTCAGGTCCCAGAAGTGCATGATAAATACCGTCAAAGTCCAATACTGCAAAGGAAATTAAATGAAGTACTCTATATACAAAGTATGGAAAAGTTTCTATAACTTCCTCCCAAGACCTACCCCCAACCTAGAGTAGCTAGATGGGAAAGTCAAATTAATCATTGTTCATATATAGGCTTCTCTGGTACGAAATGAGCCACTTCAAATAAGTTCATTGCTCTGGCCTAGAATACGATTGATTCGGCATGGGTTACATGAGCTCCTAGTAGTTTACTGTATAAATTAATAAGTCGAGCATTCTTGGCCCACCATGCAAAATTGATGGTTTCTCGATCACGACCAGTTACAACTTATGTTCCATTAAAGAGCATTTCCATGTGGTAGAACCTCCTCAGGGAATATATGTTTTCATGAGACTGATCTTGACTTGCCATCCAAGCACGAATACCTTCGTTTAATAGAATATTTTCAGATATGGTCACAGCCATAACAACTTATAAAGAACTGGTCACTAGTCACTATTGAAAGAACCCGGTCACATACAACACAAAACACATATTCAATAGGTCAAAAGTCATTTCTCGATCATAATTAATCAAATTAATTGATCACGACTTATTTTTCAGTCACAAATTACAAATTTTATATGTTCGAACTTATTTCACGATCACAAATTATCAAATTGAAAATTATTTCCCGATCACAATTTATCAAAATTAATTGGTCAAAAATAGAATATATCAAATTATTTCTCAATCACATTTATGAAGTCCTTTATAATTGATAAAAAAAAAACTGAGACTTGGTTACAAAAACAAATTGGCCAATTTAATTACAAACGATTTTTTTTTTTTTATCTAATCTAACTTGTGTGTTCTAGCTTTGAACAAGAAGTCATTTCTCAGTGTGTGGGGTAATTAGACTACCAATTCTTAAACACTTTTTTGTTTTATGATGGTTTAAATTCTAGTAAAGTCTGAATCATCGCACTTGTCGACTTTATTTCAGCAAAAAACAGTTTGATTTCTTCTATTGCAAGTTCACTACAATCGTCTCAGCCCCTGTTTTAACCAGCCACTACTCAATCAAAGAACCCCATTATTGATTCAGACAAATCTTTGGAATTTGCTCTCATTTTCACCGAAGATGAATCTTTTCGAAATGAAACAAATTAAGTAACCATGTGACTTTTGGCGAAGGAGCACATGGCAAACATAGATCCAAAATTCAAGTTTGCCTTTAGTCGGCCATGTAGTTCCTAATCGAATTTTCAATTTGCGCACAACAAGAAGTTGGGATTTTCTGTAAGACACTCCCAATTGCCCAATGAGATTCTCATGAGGGGTCAATGCGGCTCTTGGTCTATTATTAGTATCCTAGATTCTGGTAAGAGTTAAAATGCACCCAAGCTAATGGAAAATAAAAACAATTGGTCTAATCTTTCCACCATTTATTTTTATTTTTTATTTTTTGTTTAGCGCAGTGATATGGCCTAAATCCGAAAGCTTCAAAGAAGATGAAGTGGAAGTTGTTCCATAAGGTTGGAAGGGGATATGCCAGGAAGATGAGGAATTTAATTAGCGACAGCGAAGAAGCTGCTACACAACGGCTCAAACGCTTGGAGCACCACCTCACGTAACAACTGAAGACGGAGATAGAGGTGCCGCTACATAGCTGCATCGCGTCGCTCACGGCGCGACTTCGCAACGTGCTAGTTAATTTAGAGCGCACCGCTGCAGTGGCGATGTTGTGAGCGCTGGCGACGGTATCTTCGGTGCTATTTGTTATGAGGAAATACCTCTAGATAGTCATCTCATAAAGGTGATTTGTGAAAATAGACATCAAAAAGTTAGAAGTTTTAAGAATAGTCTTTGAACAACAATCTTTCCAAAAATACCCTCTCACATAAAAATTGCAACAAAAGCCATCATAATGTATAAAATACTCCAATTAGGTCCCCAAGAAAATATAAATCCAAAATCTTTAATAAATTTAAACCCGGATATTATACAAAATTTTATTGACCTAAAAATTGCAACAAAAAGAGAATTAAATTATTTAAAAGAAGATTTAAAAAGTTTCTTTTTAGATTATTTAGATCCAAAATTAAAATATAAGAATACTTATATAGATAGCCAATCAATTAGATTTGAAAACAATATACATAAAGAAATTATCAACCTAGAAAGAAGAATTGAAAAATTAAAAATAATCATTAAAGAAAAGGTCATAGCAAAAGATAGTGAATTTTATAAATTTTATTGCGATATATTGAATATTTATGAAAATAATAAATTTTGAGATTTTGAAGACGGTCTTAGTACCTCCCCATCTTAATTGGTATCAGAGCCATAGATCATAACATGATAATAAAAAATTTAGGAAATAGATATAAAATTATAAAAGATAGATTTGCGATAATAATAGGAAAACCTATAATAGAGAAAGAAATCTTAAAAATCATACTTATAAAATTAAAAGATCTACCTTTAGATATTAGAAAGGAGATAATAGAAAAAACAGAAATTAGTATAATAAGAGACCTTATGATATGGGAAACTATTATAGAAACTATAGATCAAGAAGAAATGACTGCTATAATAGAAAATAATATAAGTAATTATGGGAATTAAAATTAAAAAGATAGATAACTATTATAAATTAGAAGAAGAAAAAAGGATATAAAATATTTTATGAACCTATTCCTAATAAATCAAAAATATTAACATTAAATATAATTAAAAAATTACCTAGAGAAATAAAAGAACAAATACTACATAAATTAAGTATAGAATCTATAAAAGATAGATATATATATGAAATGATTAATAAAGAATTTGAAAGTATTTTATATTACAGAGAAATATATGAATCATCATAAGCTATAAATGAGTAATGATAAAGTAGCTAGAAAGCTTAATAATATTGTTAGAAATTTAAATAAAATACAAGAAAAAACCTCAAATATACTAGAAACACCAGGAGAAATAAATAAATCACAAGGAAAAATGTTAGGGAAACTAAAAATCGAAAAATTAGAATTAAAAGCAAAATATTTTGAAACCGTAAGAGATAATCAATTACCTGATAACGAAATAGCAATAGAAAGTCTTAATAAAATCATTAATGAAAATAAAGACAAAAAGTGCAGATTATCATATTTATTAGAAATAAAATGTGGAAAAATATAATGGCTTTTTCAGAATCATTTGATGAACTAAAGAAATTAGTAAAAGAATTAATGAATGAAACTAAAGAATTAAAAGATGAAGTAGGAATGTTAAAAATAGAAATTAGAGAAATGAAACAAAATATGAAACCAACAGATAAAAAAGTGGATAAAGATAGAATAAAAGGAGAAATGACAAGAATAGGAAAGAAACATGTAGAAACAGAAGGATACTATGAACCAGGAAGTATGGATGATAGATTTAGAAAAGAAATATTACCAATAATCCTAGAACAAGAGAAAGAATTTGAAAAATATACAGAAGAAAGAGGAAAAAATAAAAAAGATGATGAATGAAGAAATAGATAATCTAATAGAAAACTTTGACCAATTAAGTATAGAAGAATTAGGAAATTATGAAATATTAATGAATACTGGTGGAGGACCAACACCAGCACCAGGAAGTACAAGTAATAATCCAAAATTAGAATTTCCTGAATTAGAAGGAGGATATGCACCAATGCCACATAGACCTTATAGGCAGTACTATGATAGAATTATACCACAACATAGAATAGAAAAATATAAAGATCAATTTACCCCAAATTCAGACTACAATAAACCAATAAATCATGGAGGAGCAAAACTAGATTTAGATTGTAAAATAGATATTAAAAAAGCCTTGTTACAATGGGCAGATGCAATGATATTATTCTTTTTATATAACCAAGACGATACATGGGAATCTACGGATAGAAGAATTGACTATTTAATAGCATCGTTTGAAGGAGATGTAAGAAATTGGTGGGAAGGAGTAACTGAAGATACTAAATTATTAATGAGAAGAAATATACAAACAGAAATGCAAAAAACCTCACAAGAGGGAATAAAAAAGTTAGTAGAATATATATCAGATGAATTTCTAGGAGAAAATTGGATAAACAATTCAGAAGAAGAAGATAGAAGAGAAAAATTAAAAGCAAGATTAGGATTAATAAATATTATGATATGTGATATGTGCAAAATAAAAGAATATACATGTCAATTTAAAAATTTCTATTATACTCAATTTTATAGTAATGAAAATCAAGGACCATACTTAGAAATGTATTTTACTAAATTACCAGGAACATGGAATATATATTTTAAAATAGAATATGAAAGATATATAAAGGATAATCCTGTACCAGATACATTAGGAAGTAGAATAAAATTCCTATTTGAAAGATTAACAGAAATATGTAAAAATAGACAACTAATGAAAAAATCTGGAAAATTAACAAGAATTTGTTGCGAAGAAATAGAGAGGCCTATTAATTGGGGATGTGGACCGGAAAGAAAATATAAAAGAAAATTCAAACCAAAAAAGTATAAAAAATATAGACAATTCAAAAAGAAATATCAAAAACCAAATAGGAGATATTATAAAAGAAAATATCAACCAAAAAGAAAAGAGTTTAAAAAAGATAAAAAACAATGCAAATGTTGGAATTGTGGAGAAATAGGACATATAAGCCCTGATTGTACTAAAAAGAAAGTTAGAATTTTACAACAATATGAAGAAATAGAAAGTGATTTAGAAGAAATAATAGATATTAATAATTATGAAGGAGAAGAAGTTTACATATCAGAATCAAAATGAGTCACGAAATAGAAGAAGCTGAAACCATAGAAGAAAAACAAGAAATAGAAAATTCTGAAAGATATGGATTAAAAGTAACATTTGATAATAATACATTTAGAAAAATAAAAAAATTATCATTAGATTTAAAATTAGGAGAATGGAAAATATTTGATAAGATATTTAGAAGAGAAAGAGTAGCTATAAGTGAATATCATAAGATAGAAAAATCAATAGATATAAGAACAGCTTCAGGAAGTCATAAATTAGCATTACTAACAAAATCCATAGTTGACCAATTAATGGCAAAAGTAAAAGGAAGACAAAAAGAAAAGATACAATACGTTTATCTAGCAGGAATACAATTAATGTTCAAATCCCTATTTAGAGAAGGAATAGATTCACCAATAACAGTAAGTTTACATGATGGAAGAATACTAAATACTAATGACAGTCATTTAGGAACTATAGAAGGAAATTTAGCATATAAAAAATTAATATTTACATGTTATCCAAAATATTGTGTATCAATAAAAGATAAAGATTTTAATGAAGTATTAGGATTACATTTTAAAATACATAGAAAAGATATTATGGAAGAAGGAAATCATATTATGACCATAGAATATAGAGCATTATATACATTTACTAACTCAAACTATGAAAACATTTATTCTAAAAAACCCTATATAGAAATTCACAAAGAATGTAAAGACATATTGAATATTGTAGAACCAAACAAACAACTAAACCTACTACCAGAAATATATGAATTAGAAATATCTAAAACAAAGCCAGATGTAACAGAAAAAATAGAAAATAATTCTTTAATAGAATTTAAAGATGGAAAATTAAAAAAGAAAGTAATAGTACATCTATAATACCAAGAAAGAACATAAATCGAGAAATAATGGTAAAAAGGAATATAGGAAGTATGCAAATATATGGAGAATATTATAATGGAATAGAATATATAAAAGGAAAAAATATCATAATTGATACAGGAGCAGCAAACTGCCATATATCAAGAAATAGAGATAAAGGATTAATAAAAAGAAGGCTAGAGCCTTATAAATATATCAATTTTGATGGAAAAACACACATACTAGTGAATTAGAAGTAAAAATACCAATAGTTTTAGATGGAGAAGAAATGATAATACCATGTTATGTAGATAATAGTATGGGAGATCATTACCATATATTATTAGGAATGAGTTTTTTACAAGCATTAAATCATTATAATATTAATAAAGAAGGAATCTATATAACACATAATAATAAGACATTGTTTTGTCCAAAAGAATGAATAATGTAATAACATTTCCATTAGCAGTATATATACAAATTACCATTGTAGAAACTAATATAACAACATGTGCTTTGATAGATACAGGAAGTGATATAACTATTATCAAGACATTTTTGGTAAAAAACTGGAACAATGATAATACTATAAAAATAACAGGTGTCACAGGAATATCGACACCTATTACTAAAAATAAAGAAAAGGTAGAAATCCTATTAGGAAGTAAACAAATAACTATAAACAAAGTATATGCATATGATGTATTAGAATGTGATATATTATTAGGAAATGATTTTGTTCAACAATTCCAATATTACCAACAAAATAACTATATGATTATGTTAAAAACACCATGTGGACATCTACTAAAAATTTCAAGAGAATTTAAACCATACAGAGTTCAGCCAGCCCAGCGTGGTGAAAGGACAATAAAAATACCAATAAAAACAACTATTAAAATACAAAAAATACAAACAACAGAAAAATCAGAATTAATAGAAGAAATAATAAAAAAGATAGGAAATGTCTATAATGAAAATCCATTAGCTTATTGGAAACCCGAACATCCAAGGGCAAAAATAGAATTAATTGAAAATGTAATAATAAGAGTAAAACCAATGATGTACACTATACAAGATACTCAAGAATTTAGAAAACAAATTGAAGAGTTAAAAAATATGAAATTAATCAGAGCTAGCAATGGACCACATAGTAGTCCAGCCTTTATGGTAATGAAACACTCTGAACAAGTACGAGGAAAACCAAGAATGGTAATAAATTATAAAGAATTAAATAAATATACAAAATTTGATGGATATTTTTTACCAAATAAAGATGTTTTAATAAACCTTGCAAAAGGAAAAGAATATTATTCAAAATTCGATTGTAAGTCAGGATTTTGGCAAATCAAAATGGAAGAAGAATCAATACCATATAAGGCATTTAGTACGCCTCAAGGTAAATACGAATGGATAGTTATGCCATTTGGATTAAAAAATGCACCTCAAATATTTCAAAGAAGAATGGATAATATTTTTAGAAAATATAATGATTTCTTATTAGTATACGTTGATGATATACTAATATGTTCAGAAAATAAAAATGATCATAAAAATCATATTATAAAATTCCTAAAAGAATGTCAAAAGGAAGGAATAGTTTTATCTGAAAAGAAAGCTATTATAGAAAAACCTGAGATAGAATTTCTTGGATTAATTATAGATAAAAATGGAATAAAATTACAGTCTCATATATCTAAAAAGATAGAAAGCTTTCCTGATAAATTAGAATCTAAGGAACAAATACAAAAATTCTTAGGATGTTTAAATTATGCAGAAGGATTTATTGAAAATCTTTCAAAAAAGAGACATAAAATACAAATTTTACTTAGAAAAACTAATACTAAAGGATGGAATGAAGAACATACAGAAATAGTTAGATTGCTTAAGGAAGAATGTAAAAATTTACCAAAATTAAGATTACCAAATGAAAAGGATAATTTGATAGTTAATACTGATGCCTCAGATAAATATTGGGCAGCAATATTAAAAACAGATTTAAATGAAATATGTAGATATTCAAGCGGAACTTTCAATCAAGCAGAAATAAATTATACTACTCATGAAAAAGAATTATTAGCAATTATTAGAGGAATAAAGAAATTTTCATTATTTTTATTATCTAAAAAATTTATTGTTGAAACTGACAATTCTCAAGTTGCAGGACTTGTTAGAAATAAATTACCAATGGAACCCCAATATAGAAGGTTACATAGATGGCAAGCATATTTATCATTATATAATTTTGATATTATTCATATTAAAGGTACAAATAATTATCTTGCTGATTTTTTAAGCAGGAACATTGAATTTGGAGATGGATAATATCAAACAGGTGATATCAGAAATGAAATCTGCGGCAGCCTATGCCAAAGAAGAAGCAGATGATATAAAAATTGGAATGGAGACATTAGCTGAGCTCTTAAGTCATAATATTAAATTATTACTTGAGATCAGTGAATCCCATGCCAAAGTTACAAACGAGATGAAAGACAAAATTGATGCTCTTGAAGCACAATTAATGTCTACTGATACAAATAATAGAAGGATTGATGTCTTGGCACAATCTTATGATACCAAACAGGGATACCAACAGGTACCAAGGAGTGATCCACAATGCGAAAGCAGTAGTGGACCCAGCACTATCAAAAGAGATACACAAAGTCCTAGAAAATTGACCATAAAATCCAATGATGAACATACAAGGGTTATTAGAATCAGAACCGATGAAGATGATGATACCCCTTTTATCAGCAAAAGAAGAAGAATATAGATCTTTTGCCAAAAAATGTTTATGAATTACAAGAAAATGACTCCTATTTCATATCTTCAGGAGATCATGTTTATCCAAGGTTACTAATTACCAATGATGCAGACCCTGTCATGGTCAAAATGGCAGCAGACTATGGATTTTTAGATCTTATCTATCCCGGAAAAGATCTAAAAGAAATTGAAAGATTCGATGAAATTTTTAAATCTGAAGTATCCAAATTTGCCAAAGGAAGGTCCATATACATAAAATTTTATTCAATCAGTCCAGAATTGATGGAATAATATTTTATCCTGCTGAGCATATTATAACAATCGGATATGTTAGTAGAGAGTTTCAAATTGATGTCGATCACAATAAAAAGCCATTACCAAAAATCACCAGATCATGGATAAAATCCCGAAGAGTTTTAGGGATGAAAGTCTTATATAAAATGGCAAAAAGCTTGTATGACAAAAAATTTAAATGCTTGTGTCAATATGAAGGATGGACTCTTCTCACCAACAATGGAGGAGAAAAATCAACAATTCTGAAAGAATACATTGAGAAATTTGATACTCATCAAATCAATGGACCTATCACAACCATACAAGAGGCATGCAGAATAAGAGAATGCCCCACTTGCCGACAGAATCAAAGATAAGAAGACAAAAATGATAAACACATGGAGGAAAGGTGTCCAAGCTGCTACAGGAGAATCTTTCCAGCTGTATGTAAAAACAAGATTTGAAGGACAATTATAGAAGGACTGTGTCCTTTATCAAAGAAAATGTAACAAAACAACAAGGATGGAGGGGCCATGAGGCTCTTGATGAAAAGCACAAGGTAATAAAATATTATTAGTATGATGTAAGCAATGATGTAATTTATTTTCAGATTTGTGTATAAATAGAGGCCTTTGGGCTAATGAAAATGGCAGAGTTGATTGAGCACTCAAACTGTGAGATAGCCAAACAATCTTCTGTCTTCCATTGTAATCATATTTCAGCTTTTAGATATCAGTAAAATTCCAAGTTATTTCATATCCAAATTATCTTCAAAAAATATCATGAGTTTCTAAACACCTCATCCCATAGATTCTTGAAAGATTGAAGAAAAATTCCTTTCTTACTTTAACAGAAAGAGAGTTTTCTTTAGTTAACATCTATAATCCGAATTCAAAGGACTGACACAGTGAAGGTGGAAAGCTGGAATAGCAATTATCCCGTAGAGGCAGGAGGCCATTGAAGGGAGCCATTTGCAGATCCAGAACCTGAAGGTTACTCGGTTCTAAGAATAAAGATTTGAGATCAAAACTAAGGTAAAACTATTATTTTTGTTAAATTTAGAAAGATATTTTCTGAAATCTTAAAGAATCGTTGGGATTACTTATCAGAATATTTGCATGGCTAAATATTTGTATTTATTAGCATTGTTTATCATGTCAAGATTTATATAACATGCCAGGATATACAATTGAAGGATTAGATAATTTATTAGAAATTTTATTAGAAAAAATAAATAATATCATCTCTCAAATGGAAAGAATAGATCAATCATCGTCTGAAGAATATTATATACTTGGAGAAAATTTTGATAGATATATGGAAGATTATGTCAATCTATTAGATCAAAGGATGAATTTATATTCTAGAATCCGAGATAGAAATAATACAGGACAGAATTGAAAAACTATTCTAAAGATTAGGATATATCCTGCAATATAAAAACACATTTCATTAAGGGTAAAATAGTATTTTTAACAATTAAGACCATTGTGAAAAATAGCAATAGTAAACCGGCCATTTAAAAAATTACCCCTATTTGTTATAGAGAGAAGGGAGAAGATATAGAGAGAGAGAGGATGGACAGGGTAGAGAGTGAAAAGAGATAGGAAAAATGATTAGAGTTTGGAAATGAAACGAAACTAAACATTTGTTAAGTTTAATTAATTTTTATTAATTATAATTATTAAAATCTAATTTTAACCTGATACGTGATATTTAAAATAATTTCCTTTATTTATGAAAATTAGTCTTTAAAAGTAGATTTTTAGATAATTTTCCTTGTGCAAATACTTCTAAGGGATAATTTAGTCCATTTTATTGAGCCCCTGTTTGAGTCATATTTTATAAAGGTTCACCCATTCGTGTTTGGTATACTTTTAATTTTTTAACTAAACATTCTTCCAATAAAAAATTTTTACAATTTTTTTAATGTAAATAAAAAAAAAAAATCTACTTTTTAATCACATATTCTTTAAAAAATCAATATTATAAAATTTATCTTTTTAAAAAGAATAAAATTATCTAGTACCAGTCTAGATATGTTCATTTAAATGAATCATTTCATATCGTTTCTAAATGAATATATCAATGTTATTGACATTTAAATTGATGCTTGGTTGGTCCATGCAGTGACGAATCCAGCATAAATGTTCAGCTAGAGCGGAAGTTAACTTTGACCGTTGATCATCGACAATCAACGATCATAATAGCCCGATCCAGCCGGTCGTTTATTAAAATCCCCAATTTAATTTTCAATTGATAAACAATTTCACAATTATAATGTCCAATTTCAAAATTACAATATCCAATTTCACAATTGCACAATTACAATTACAATATCCAATATATCAATTCCAAATTTCCAATATTCCTATTCAAAATATAGTTTCTACACTTATATTTTATAAAGTCAATTCCAATATCAAAAAAACAACAATCAAAATCAAACACAAATCCAATTTATCCAATAGCTAAAATCCCAACTCACAAAGCAATAGGCATCAAGCCATTGATCAACACACACACACACACACACACACACACACACACACACACACACACACTGTCACTGCAGTCACAACTCATACAGTCACACACACATTGTCACACACGGTCGCACACAGTCGCACTCGCACACGGCACAGCACATGACTCACAAATGAAGAGTGAAGCAGAGTTACAGCCGAACTTACCCAAGTCAAGTGGGTGGCCAAGGTCCAAGCAGAGTCACAGCGAAGTGGTGAAGTCCGATTCCTTCACCGCCGCAGCTCGCTCGCAGGTTGACTCAAGTCACGCAGCCATTGCTACTGCCAGTGAATTGTGAACCCAAAATCCAAGTCTCTAACTCCAAGACTCCAACCAACCAAACTACCAAAGCCGGCTTCTACCTTTCGAGGGTTCACTGCAGTTTAGACTCGTCTCCTTCTGCCGGTGGGTTAGGGATTGGGGGAATGAATGAAATTGGTTTGGACGGGTTTGGGTTATTGACTTATTGGGTAATTGGGTTTGGGTCACTTAAAACTCGACCCAATTGGGCCTAAATAATTTGGGCCAATTTTTTTGAACTGTCCCAGAAATGCACAGCCGCACAGAGAAACATTTCCTCTTCAGCTTTTCCGGTCTCCCTCTCCACTCACCTCCTCGCCGGCGCTCCACAGTCACGAGAACTCAAAATTTTCGGCGAATCCAGCTAGAGCGTCGCCACTAGTTGGATTCGCTCCTGGGTCCATGCTGACATAATTAGACCAATTTGACCGTTAAGATGGCCTAAATGACATATCCTCATCTTTTAATATACAAAAACAAAAAGAAAAAGAAAAAATTGAAAAATTGCAAATGGAATGTAGCAAAATAAAAAGTAGTGGTGAAAATTGCAGTGAAAGGCCAAAACATTTTCAAAAGTGAAAATAGATACCAATAATAACAATTAAAAATACACTAACAAAAAAGAAAACTGAAAGAGTTTAAAAAGAGAAAAAGAAACAATTAGTCAACTCCATCCAATCTCCCCATCCCCAACACCACCGGTATTTTTCAAGCATATTTCGCAAGTGTTTATAAATCGTTTAAATTATAAATATATAAAAATGAATGATAGATAAGTATATAGTAATTGTGAATTTTTTGAAATGGACGAATAAAAAGTGACTTGAATATGTATAACATATGAGCCAAACATTGGCTTAATCTTTCCTCGACATACAAATCGGGTAGTCCTTCACCGCCTTTCCTTTCATAATAAACCTACAAAAAAAAAAAAAAAAAAATCACAAACGATCCCTAATCTATCTACTCAATTTCACTTTAAGGAACCATATTATTTTTCCTTCTGTTACGATAATTTAGCAAGAATCGCGGAGCTAATCTCTCTGCCCCTTTTTACAGTTGGGATAAGCAAAGAATGAAGGGACCTGCTATGGTCGTTGAAGGAGGCTAAGTTGTTCTTGAAGTGGATGACCATAGAGGAGGAAACCTAATTTAAAGGTCTTAGATTCCTTCTTAAAAGGAGCGACATGTTGGTCTACAAAGGCCATGGTAGATTTCAGATTGATTGAAATGGGAAGAAAAAAAGTATTTCTTGGTAACGAAATCATGTAGCTGAGATTGGGAGGGGTGAAATCTAGTGACGAATTCAGGATCGGAGGTCTGTTAGGATGGACGTTGACATTTGACAATCAACGATCGTAATAGTGAGGTTGTTTGTTAATATTTAATTAAATAATATTAAAAATTCTGCAATATATATGTAAATGCTCTAAAACTACCAAAAAGACACTCAACAGTAGAAATTCATGACATCAAATTAATTTAGAGTTTCCTCACCACTCACAAGTAGAAGAAGGGCTAACTAGTATTAGTCTTACACCACTCTTCATAATAACGATGGAAGTTGTGCACATATCGGTGCCTTGGATCAATCTAGATTAAGAGCATAAGAATCAAATCCAACTTCACAAAATTCTTATGGCCAGAGTGTCATTATCAAATAAAGTATATAGTATCCAATAGCAACAGTACATAATGTGTAGTTAACAATAGAAATTTTGAACTCCCCAGCCCAGAGAAGAGTAACTCAAGGCCTCAATCCATTGTTGAAAAACCAACTTTTGTGCCTTGGCATCTTTAGACAAATCTTTGCCCTGTTGCCTACTTGGTCACATATTTAGTCAAACATAAATCAAATAATCGACGTCCTATTCGTGATACGACCAAATGTTTAGTCTTGTTGTCTCTAGCCCTTTTCATTTTTCAACTTTCTTTTTCAGACAAAAAAAATCTTTAATTAATTACAAAAAGAAATCACAATTTTTTTTATTACCTTTGAAGCATTCAAACTAACACGATTCCACTGCGATGTTGCTGTTTCTGGCTTCAAGAAATTGAAAAAGGATACAGTACTGAGATTTAATCACACATAATCAATCACATGCCACCTAAATTTCAACAAAAAATACACAAAAAAAAATTTAGAAAGCATTCTAAAATGTAGTAATTTACGTTTAAAGAAAATGATACCGGAATAGCTTTTCAGCAACCACAACTCTTTAAACGTAAATTACTAAAGCTCTTGAGCAACCACGGCTCTTTAGAAAGCATTCTGGAGACTCCATTTCACACAAATCGCACAGCAGCAAGCAGGAAGGGTTTCCTTTTACAATTTCATGATTTGGAGTTTTGGACCATTTGTTTTGGGTATTGGATAATAAAAAATATATGGATTGTGCCTAATGTTTTAAAATAAAAGAGGCCCATCACTCATTAATAAAGGGCCAAAACTAAAAGAATTAAAATAAAAGGAAATTACATGCTTTCAGGTGTTTAAAATTCACAATTTAAACATCAGGTATGAAGTTTATTTATTCAAACATCAGGTATCAACCTAATTAATTAATATATATAAAAATTAATATAATCAATCAAACCCTAATTCATTTTCAACCCACCATTTTCTCTCCACAAATGATTTCTCTGCCTTCTCTCTCTCTCTCTCTCTCTCTCTCTAATCACCCTCTCACACGTCACCCACCCGAATTTGCAACTCTGATCGTCTCCCCTCTGAATTGCAACGAAGTGACACCACAAGAGCCTTGGTTCCACCATGTCTGTTTTTTTTCTTTTTTTTTCTGAGTTTGATTTATGCTATGAAGTTGTGGTTATGGTGGTTACTGGTGGTTGATGGTTTTTTTGTGATTTTTGCGGAGGTTTATGGTGAGACAGTGCTTGCTGGTATTTGTAGTTTGTGGTGGTGTGTAGTAGTTGACTGGCAACGGTGTGGTGGTAGAGTTCAGATGACGGTACGATGGTAATGTGAGGTGCAATGCTTGGTGGTGGTAGAGTTCAGTGGTTGTGGTGGTGTTGGTGGGGTCAGGCGCCTAGTGATGGGTTGTGTGTTGGGGCAGCATCAGTGGATCTGTGGCGATTTTTGTGTTTTGGTGGTGGTGCCAATTTTTATGGTGGCTCTAGCAGTGGGTAATGTTTGACGATGATGTGTGATAATGGATCTGACGGTAAGGGTGTAGGTCTAGGGGTTTTGGCGGTGATGTTTGTTGGGACGAAGAGTGGTGGTGGTTTGTAGGTGGTGATGGTTGTGGCTGTGTAGGTGGCAGTAGTTATGTGGGTGATTTTTTGGTCTTCGTGGGTAGGTGGTTCTCTATTGGTGGTGATGACAATTGTGTGGTCACTGACTTACTGTAGTGGTGGTTTTGCATTGACTTGGTGGTGGGTTTGCATTGATGTGGTTGTGCGGTGGTTGCTGTGGCGGTGGTTTTGTACAGTTTGGTGAGACGACGGTGGTTGTGACGGGTGGTGGTCCGGGGTAGATGGGTGGGTCCGGCAGTGTTTGTGACCAAGTATTGGATGGGGATTGGGGTCGGGGTTTGGTGAATGTAACTAACTATTAAACTGTGACCATAAAATTCGATAATATATGACTAAAAAAATAATGTGACAAACAAATTTGAAAATATATGACCGATCAATAAACTGTGACATATAAATTTTTTGATTTGTGATATCGAAATAATTTGTGACCTCGAAATAATCTGTGATCAATTAATTTGATAATATGTGACCAGTAAATTAGTTGTGACTTTTAATTATGTAAATGTGACAAAAAATCGTACAATTGTGATATTAAAATATTTAATTAATAAATTATTTTTAATTAATTAATGGATACCTGATTTTTGCATTTTAAAACTTTAGGCCTGAATTGTGAATTGGGGTAAACTATACCCCTGATATATGAATTCTTTCCTTAAAATAACCCATTCGACATTCATCTTCATCGGCTTCTTTCTTCCACAATCGTGACCTCTCGCCTGGTGCTAGCTCCGCCACTGGTGGAATCATTGATGGTGGTGGCTTTTGGTGGTTGGGGGTGGGTGGAGTGAAGGAAAAAGATGAAAGAAATTTGTGATCATGGGTCTTTTTATTATTCTTCAAATTTTAACTTATTTTATATTTTTTGTATACTTAAAAGGGGAGGGCAAATATATCATTTTATTGTGTTTTGGTCAACTTAGACAATAGGGACCAACTAATTTTATTGGTGAAATGACAAAGGTAACTCTTGAGAGATTGCCTCATGTCATTATCACTCCTCATGGTGAACATATGGATTAATTGATTCTTCAAGTTAGGCCAGCTGTTGATACTTCCTGGAACTAGTTTGTTATACCATTTTCTGGCTCTTTCTCCGAGTATGATATGGAATCCTCTGCACTTGTGTGCCGGCCTGGTAGCTCCCATAAAATTCACGTGGATGTTGTACTCCCAAATTTGGTCCACGGCATTGCATATCCTCGTGAACTTCTGTACTTTTAGGATTGTGAATTACTAGGCTCTTCCAGTGCTTTAATCACCTCGGAGGAAGGCCCATACTCATCATTGTCATCAATTTTCCTCTGGATGGAGCTGTTGATCCTTCTTTCCTTCCACGGGAAAGAAGGAAGAAGCCCTGTTCCTCATTATTATGGACCGATGGGCTTCCATTTGCATATCTTTCTGCCCAGATTCTTGTGGACCTTCTTCCTAGTCTCCCTTAGGTCCTCCCAGCTTACTAAAAACTCTGGCAGACTTGAAAGGTCTTTGCTCTCGTATTAAGAGTTGCCTCGTGGCAGCATTGTCTTCAATAAAGCGCTGCCTGCATGATGTATTGCAGCCATTACTGTCAAAGTTTGGGTTAACAAGGGAACCGCTTTGTTGTTTCTCCGATTGATCCTTTGCCATGTGCTTTCCTCCGGTATAACAGGGTTTTCACTCATGCTTCTCCTCGGGTTTTCATCATTGCTTGAACTGCTTTCACTTATTTTCTCTATGCCTTTCTCGTTCCTTCACTTGCTCTCCTTCATGGTTTTGGTAATTTTCCAACAAAGGATGCCAAAATGTTGATCTCACAAAGTAGATAGTATTTCAAAAGGCCCAACAATAGTTTTTTTTTTCATCAGAAAGTCCCCATCCCCCTTTTTTTTTGGGAGTTTTTAGTTATTTTTTAGGTGAAGCCATGAGTTGGATAAATTGGTACATGAATAACATTTTGTTAACAAAAACATGTGCATGTAAATACGGATAGAGTAATGATTTACCGAAACCATTGTACGTGCATAATAATGAGCAAATCACAACTTACTCTAACGTAAAAATTGCAAAAATTCGAAAGAAATAAAATAAAACGAGGTATGCGAATGCAAATTTCCTTAAAACAGATGTCGCCCATGCACTAGTGCAAACAATATCTAATAGACGTCCATCTCCCGTGATATAATACTTCTTCCAAAATTAATATAACACAATATTAATTTTATCGGATGAACTATCCCTTGATTGTACTCTTTTAGAATAGAAGATATCAAATACTAAATATCGAATATGAAATTAAAAAATAACATTGAAATTATTTTGGCATAGTTTGGAGAATGAAAGAATTAGAAATTAATTTTTTGGATTTGATTTGAGTGAAGAACAATGGGATGTCAATCTTACCAACAAATTGTATGCACATATCCAATTTTTTTTAAGTGCTCGAGAACATAAATAATATAACAATAATTAAAATTTAGTTCCTACTATATATTCATCTCAATCTCTATTTAAAGAGTCCAATAATCGAAATCCATAAATTTCCTTTTATCCATTTATTTTCCCCCCCAAGCAAAATCAATATTTCACGATGAAACCTACCTTTTCATAAATTGTCAAGAAATCGAGCAAACGAGAATATGGTATTCTAATATCATACTATAGCAAATATGCAATACATATTAAAAATTGCAAATTGACTTCTGCAATGGAATTCGTTCATCGGAGCATTTGTAATCCACATAACTTATAAATAATCATAATTTAATGTGTACAAAAAGCATAGCCAACAGACTTGCTGCATTCAATTAATATTTTCTTATAGTAGGAACAAAATATAGATATAATTGTCCACTTATCAAAATTAAAGCATTAGATATGCATATAAAAAAGCATGCAAGTAGAATACAAATAAATAATGAGATCCATTTTAAGATTGAGTTATCTAGAGGGAATAGACTGCCCATCGAGGAAAATGGGTATAAAACCTAAACTAATGGGTCAACTTAATGGAAACCTAACTTGACGACTAAATTGACTAATGATTGACTCGATGAGAAGCATTTCAGAGTTTTAACTTCTCTCTATTTCTATGATGCAAATAATTGCCGCTTACAATGATTGATTAGGATAAGTTATACTTTTAATGATGACTATATATTGTAAAAAGTGCAAGTGGAGTATTGTACGGTACTCTTTATAGAACATCATTTTTGTGAGTGCGGCCTTGTCCGGTTCTATGAAAATTTTAGTTAGGTGAATTCTCTAACGCACTTGCAAAACCGAGAAAGCCCAAGACCGAAATAATGAACACAATAGAGAACCAAAGTTTGATATGAAATACAATGTGTTCGATCTATTATCTAGGCTTACAATAACGACCGACAATTCTAAATGTTCTATTCACTAATTAGTCAAATGAGTTCAAAAGATTCTTACTAAGAAATGTTGAAAGCGAAAGCCGTTGATCCTGATGCATTATATTTCAGCTGTACTCTACTTCATCTTCCTTGTTCTGAGTCAATTTCTTCCATTCATGTGGGGATTGTTGAAATTATGGGTATATAAAAAGATTAAATGTATGAATTGGAAAAAAAGTCTTCAATATGTATAACGATAGGGTGCGACTCTTCAAGTGCAAAAAGGTGTAAAAAAAAGTCATGACCTTTACTAAGGTGAAATCTAGACCATCAATTACGAAATGATCGATCTAATGGTCAAAATTAATTCGTGCCGAAAGATACGACCATTCGAAGAGACATGTGAAAATCTGTAAATAGGACCCTCTTAATTCCAACACCAAGTAGTATGTAAGAAAAAAATATGAAGACTCTGATGTTATTTCAACCGAAAATTGTGATCGATCGAAGATATTCTTTCAATATCCAAGATGACCGACCCTATATGGTCTTTCAATTTGAGGAAATTTTTGAAAATGAATTTGAGGAGAAATGAGTTATAGAAAATGGGGGCTCAACATGAAATAAACCTGAAAGGCCGCATTGTAGCGAAGAAAACAACATTAATTTGGTTAAAAGCATCTCTAAGAAACTCTTTAAAAGTGGAATGTTCTCTATTTTAAAAAGTCAATATTTAAAATTTTACTCCAAAAGACTCTTGAATTTAACATTTTAAAAATTCCAACTTCTAATGCACAGACACAGTTTATTGACTTAATTAAATAAATATACTTGAAACATGATATAATTATTGAAGGGAAGATGGTAAAAATAAAAGAATGAAAAAAAACAATAAATACATATTGAGAATGATAAAATTAAATGTTAAAAATAAAGAGGCTATTGGAGTATTTTAAAATTTTGCTCTTTAAATTTATATATGCTCTTTAAATTGTAGAATATACTCTTTAAAAAAACAGAGAGCTTCTTGGAGATATTTTAAGAATAGCCAACTGCTCGCTTAAGCAAGCAGCTCGCTCAAGTGAGCATTTAAACTAGAGACTAATGCTAAATTTGGTTGGGACGTTTTCATAGGGGCTATTTTTGCATATCTTGTATGAGTTATGTCGTAAAACCTCTCACCAATATATATATATATATATATATATATATATATATATACAGGGGCGGATCCAGCACATGGCGAGCCCCCGCGGCCGCTCGTGCTAGATCTGCCAAGGAGAATTTTTTTTTTCTGGAAATAAATAAAATATATACATTATATATCTGATAATTCTCCTTAGTGACAAACGTTAGAGGTAGCTAAGATAGTCATTACTTACACTTTTGAATTAAAGGTCCTAGGTTCGAAACTTTGAATTGCAACATGTTTTATGATTTTTGTATTTCAACAATTTTTACCAAAACAAATATGTAAGGAAGGTGATTCGAACCTAGTATCATTCTTAAACATATTCACTACTTTACCATCATGACACTTATTGAAATTTAACAATCAATGTAACAAATTAATATATCTTCAATTTTACCGATTTTAAGGCAAGTAAAAACATTTTCACCAGTACTTTGTCCCTATTTTTTGATTTTTTTCTTTTCGTCTCTCTAATAAATTGATTTGAGAGTTTGATTCAATTAATGGTTGATGAATTTTTAGAAAAATCGGCCTTAGTGTTAATAAGAGTCTTTCAATAAAACTTATTTAATTTATAAAAGATTCCACTTTTCGTTCATAAAAAATCAATTGCGAAAAAGTGGAATCGTACAAGCAAATAAAATTGATATAAGCACATAAATAATTTTAACTTTGTTAATATAATAATGCTTGTTTAATTAACTTTAATTGTAAACTGAATATTGATATTTTGTTAATATATATTGTCTGTTTAATTGAAAAATAATTTAGGGTATTTTGTAGATTATAGAACGATTTTTTCATCCGAAATGAAAGTTCGTATCTAATTCTAGTGGTGTATTTAGTTTTTCTAGTTCTAGTCCGTACGATTTTTTTAATGTTATCTAAGTAAATATTAATAAACAATTCTCCAATCACGGACGCTGACAATTGACAGTAAACTTTCAAAGCTCACGATCCGCCCTAGATGAACTCGACCCCTGCATTCGTTCCTATATATATATATATATATATATATATATATATATATATATATATATATAATATGTAAAATACTTATATAGATAGTAAAGTAAGAATTATTTTCAAAATAATTAAGAAAATTACTTTCAAAATAAGTAATTAAGGGTGCGTTTAATTTGTTGTTTTCAATTTTAAATTTTCCAAAAACACTGAAAATGTGTTTGATTTGATATTTCTGAAAATACATTTTCAAAATCAAAGTTAAACTAATAACATAAGATACATTTTGAGTGTTTTCAATGAAAATTCTAAAAAACACTCAAAATGGACGTTTTTAAAATATATATTTCTAATAGATAAAGTTTTAGAAAATAATAATTTTGAAAAAAATGTAGAAAATAATAATTTTATAAAAATATAAAATAAAAATTCTGAAAAATATAAAATTATAAATTTTTTTAGAAAAAAATTATAAAAAAAAAATTCTATCTGTTAATGATTATTTACATAAAAATATTTAAATGAACACATCATTAATTCTTTTGTTTATTTTCTATATTTCGAACTCAAATTTTTTTATTCTATTTTTTTAATGAGAAAGAAATATTGTAAGATTCTCTAACTCTAAAATATATCCACTCTTTAGTAGAAATTAAAATCTAAGTTAAAGTCAACAATTAATTTTAATAACACATTTTATAGAATCCACAGTTTTTCAACCACATATTTTATCAATTTTTATCAAATTCTACTAAAAATCAGATTTTAAATCCACCAAACAGGGGCATGTATTACTTGATAATATATTAACATAAAATTATTATGTTTTTTATTGAATAATAATATTTCATGGAATAAAATTTTATAAAACAAATTTTCAAACCAAATGTGTATTCAAATTTTTTATTTTAAGAAATAAATTTCAAAATGACCAGCCAAACGCATTTTTAACGGTCTTAAAATAGACAATCAAAATAGATAATTGAAAATAAACTAAAAACTCAAAATTGAAACTCAAACCATACGAGCGTGACATTTTTAAATTTAATAAACAGAAAATATTATTTTGAAAAAAAGGAAATTACATGAATCCAATGGTTTAAACATCACAATTCAATAATCAAGGTTAAAGTTTGCATTATTAAAAAACCAGGTGTCAATATAATACAAACCCTAATTTTTTTTTCTTCCCTTATCTTTCTACCTTCTCCATTCTCTCTCTATCGTCTCCCTTTTCTCTATCAGCAATTCAACAATACCGTTACCATCGTTGGCAGCGTTCACGACTATGGCGACGACACGAAGGCGACGACTATCTGAAACAGCCGTCGGTGTTCGATGCTGCTGCGAACGCAGCTTTGCGACGCTGCAGTCTTTGACGATGATTGGTGCCGATGTGGTGGTGGTGGGTGTGTGCTGTGGGTGCGGTGGTAGTGACACACGCGGTGGTGTGCGGTGGTGTTCAACGGTTGTGTGTGGTGGCTATGGTGCGGTGCATGCGATGCTGTAGTGCTCAACATTTTTTTTGGTCGGTGTTTGTTGGTGGTAGTGCTGGTGTGGTGTGGTGGTTTTGTTGGTAGTGTGGTGCAGGTGGCGGTTGTGTGGTGGCAGAGGGTGCAATGTTGGTGAGGTTGTGGGTTAGGTTATTGGATGTGGTGGTTGGCGGGTGGTAGTCATGGTGGTATTTCGACGACGGTGGAGGTCGTGGTGGTGGCTGGAGATCTAATAGTGGTGGTTGTCGTGGGGTAGTGTTTGTCGGAGGTGGTGGTGGTGGTTGACGACGGTGGGAAATTGTTTGTGATCAAGTATTGGATTGGTGTCATGGTCGGGTGAATGTAATCGGTTTGTTATGACTAATTATTAAACTGTGACCACACAACTCGTTAATCTATGACCTATAATTTTTATGATTTGTGATTTCAAAATAATCGGTGACCTGTAAAATTATTGATTTGTGACTTCGACATAATCTGTGAACTATAAAAAATTTGATTTGTAACCTATAAATTTTTTGATTTATGACCTCGAAATAATCTGTGACCAATTAATTTGATAATATGCGACCAGTAATTTTTTTTGCCTTTAATTATGTAATTGTGACCATGAATTGTATAACTGTGACCTAAAAATAATTAATTAATAAAAAAAATTCTAATTAATTAATGAAAATCTGATTTTGCATTTTAAAATCTTGGGTCTGGAATTTGAAATGGCCATACTTAAAATCTGATTTATGAATTTTTCCCTTTTGAAAATTAAGTAAGATTAATTAAACTTGCACTCAATACTATAAATGCTAAAGATACATAGTTAATGTGATGATACTATGAGAATACATAGAACAAATTCTTTTTTCAATCCTTAATCCATGCTACTAAATCCTTGAAATTATTATAAGAGCTCCCTCCTTCTCGAACGCTGTTTAGGACTTTTGATTGAAGATCCAACGCCAATTCTTTAAATCTTTCATCACCCAAAAGTTGTTCTAGTTTGTTGTTAATCTCTTCATTCCTAATAATTCCACTGTCATCTTTATTCAATTTCAATCCTATCTTCAGACAATCACAAATGTAGCTCTGATTAAACATTTGATCCGCCAAATACGGCCAACACAGAAAAGGGACTCCATTGCTTATGCCCTCGATGGTAGAATTCCAACCACAATGGCTAATGAAACAGGCAATGGAAGGATGGGATAGGACGTTTTGCTGCGGTGCCCAACCCACCATCCGCCCCCAATTGTGCACTCTTTCGCGGAACCCTGTTGGGTATGCATTGTCGATATCTTCAGTTGTGTTTTCCCTCACGACCCACAGGAATGGTCTTTTGGCGAGTTCAAGGCTGAAAGCAAGTTCTTTGAATTGATTCTGATCAAATACTGTGAAACTTCCAAATGCAACATATATGACAGAATTACGTGGTTGTTGATCAAGCCACGAGAGGCAACCTGTTGAAGACAAAATTCAAATAAATATGTTGTCTCTATTCTCACATCTTAATTTTTTAGATAAAATGATTCAGCGCGTGTCGGAGTAGATGGGGTTATGAATTTATGAAACTAATGCCAGAAGCAAGATCTTTGATAAATAAATAATTCAGTTTTTTAGGGACATGTTAAAAATATAATTTAAATAAACATGTGTTTTCTATTTTTTATGGCTTAATATTGTTTCTCGAAAACCTGAGTCTTGTTGCCAGAAGTTGCCAGCTGATTTTCCAAGCCGATTAGTTGCCAGAAGAGGTCCAATGGGTAAAAAGTCTGGAAATAAAGCAAATGTCCCAGGCTCCAACGAATTAGATGAGTTGCAAATTAACCTGTCCGACGATTTAACTGACTGCATACTTTTTACCATGAGTTTGAAGAACAATTTCTGTCCCACTTCATCGCCCATACAATTCCAAAAGAAATCTATTGTCTTCATGGGAGGCATCGCTTGTGAAAGCTGAATTATCTGGTTTTTCATTGGTGTTCCTGCATAGAAAGTTCAGAAATATTAGTAATATAGAATACAATTTTTTTTTGTTTAGAAACTTTGTTCCTCCTTGAACTTGTAGTCATATTTTGAAATGGCATGTGAACTTCAATGTCAATATTGAGTCACTAGGTTTTAATTTTTACCTTTTATTCACTAAATTCAATTCGGTCCATGAAAACCAATGACGACACTAATTTAGTTAATAGCATGCTCATGTGGCGTGACGGTGAAAGTTGTGATCAACCAGAATGTACATAACCAAACATGATAAAATAAATACTCTTCAATTAAAAACAACTATGTTCATAGAAAGTACAATCGAGTTGAACAAGTAAAAATAATTCTTTTCAAACAGGGCCACGTAGGCCTTGTTTTTCCAGTGCCCCCCCTACTGGCAGGGACAAGAGTCCTGTCAATATGTCCCCCTGGAAAAACACGGCCTCGTAGGCCCTGTTTTTATAGCACGGCTCAACAATTAATTTAGGACAATACTACAAAATTATACTCCATAGCATTCCTTAAATCAAATGAGTGACTGCTAGATTGAACTTGCAGAATCAATTTCAGAGAATAACTAGGTGGTATTATAAAGTTTAATTTAATTATTATAAGTTCAAAGACCAATTACGAGCATGTTGAAAACAACATGTTTGGCAAAGCTTCAATGCTACAAAAGAAGTCACATATAGCACTTAAGATTAGCAGAACATGCTCTAAGTTCATGGATAAACTTGCTTATAAACCTTCTTCATTTTTTTTTTTTTTTTTTGGGATATCTTCTAGGGAAAAGAACATGGCAAAAATCCCATTAATTTTTTTCTTTTTTTTGCTCTTAAAGCATCTCTAAGAGACTTTTTAAATATGAGATGCTCTCTATTTTAAATAGTCAATCTTAAAATCATGTTCAAAGATACTTTTTAAATTAACATTTTGACTCTATAATTAAATGCATTCAACTATTTCAATTTTTAATGTAGAAAAATAATAAAATAATTTAAAGAAAAAGTAGTTAAAGTAAAAGATCGAGAAAAATACTAAATTTTTTTTAGAGTAGTAAAATTAAATGTTAAATATAAATAGTTTGTTGGAGTACTTCAAAATTTTAACTCTCTAAATTTATAAATGTTTTTCAAATAATAGAATATACTCTTTAAAAATAGAGAATCCTTTGAAGATACTCTTAGAATATAAAATTAGGGGGAAAATTGATCTGCTTGATGCTGGAAATAAAAATTAACAGGGTTTAGAACAAAGTGGTGAAGATAATTTATGTTTAAAACTGGAATAACCTTCACTGTCTATGATTCCTTTGTCAATAAGGCTCGGAATTTCGAAGAGCAGGGCGCATAACGCTGATGCCGCTGGCCAGAAAGCTACTTTCTTGATTCCCATTTTCTCCGCAACCTCCATAGCCCAACCCAAGCTGGCATCGGCAATTATACAACTGATTTGATCACTTTCCGAACCATTAATCCGTTCAATAAGAACCTTTAGCTCTCCCGGCATAACCCTAATAATTGATGCCCACAGTTTTACCGTATCACTTCTGTCATCGGAGGATTCTAACCCGTCAGGTAACGAAACCATTTTTATGAGATCTCGTACGTTGTCGGTCTCCGGCATTGATTTGATAACTCGTTCATGAATGAACTCAGAGTTTACAAATGTGATTTGGAAGCCATATTTTACTAAATGGAGTGCAACTTCCATTAAGGGAAGCACATGGCCTTGTGCTGGAAGTGGAATAAGTAGAACATGAGGGTTTTTCATTGTTTTCCTTAATTTTCTCCCCGTAGACTGTGAAGTTCACTACGGATTTCCACTGAAAGGACAGTTCAATGCGTTGTTTTGGGGGACGGTATGATGCACGCAGGTGGTGAGGAAATTTATAAATGTTTTTATCAGACTTGAAGTGCATTTTCTTTCACCGACAATTTTCCTTCTCATGTGAAAGAGCTCCACCACATGTGGTGAGGAAATTTATGAATGTTTTTATCAGACTTTAAATGTATTTTCTTTCACCGACGATTTTCTGTGAAAGAGCTCCACCACATGTGGTTAGGAAATTTATAAATGTTTTTTATCAGACTTTAAATGTATTTTCTTTCACCGACAATTTTCCTTCTCGTGTGAAAGAGCTCCACCACACGAAACACGATTTAGTAGGGTCCAATATTCAATATAAGTAAACAATATCACGTTATCATAAGCAAATACCTGAACAATACAGGTAGATTAACTTTTATATTAAGTTTGACATCATTTGACATGAAATCTGTCATAGCCATTGTTCTTTACACTATCCCTTCATTGACCAGATTTTTGACATATAAGGGAAATATCAACAAGAATGTACAAATTACTTAATTGATATTTGAAAGGCATTGCAGCATGGCGAGTTGACAAGGACAAGTCTTAGCCTTTATTTGAGCCCCCACTTAGGTTACAATTCCAGTTTAGGTGGTACTAGATGATAAGTTAAATGAAAGTTAAAATTAAATGAATTATTTAATTCTACGTATAACTTATTTTATTGAAAAAATGTATGGTTAAAAATAAGTTTGAAAAAAAGAAAAGAAAAGAGTTTTGAAGGCATGCATCTAGACGTAAAAAGATTTTTTCCCACTCATAATATTATTTAAAGACCATGTAGTCCCTATTTGATTTAGCTAAAAGTTGATAAAAAATTAAGTTAAAATTAATAATTAATTTTAACAAGAACTTTTATTGAATCCATAATTGTTATCAACTTTTTAACCACATGTTTTATCAACTTTTATCAAAATCCATTAAAAATAGAGTTTTTAGCTAAATTAATTAGGGAAATAATAAATAAAATAATGCATACTTAGAAATTGTGTGATTTTAATTATTATTTTTTGTTTAGGTGTTGTAATGTCATTTTCTACTTCCTAAATTTTATTTATTAACTCTTTATTTTATTTATTTAGCCCTTGTTTGATAGAAATTTTAATCTAGATTTTTATCAAAATACACAACTTTTCAATTACATATTTCATTAACTTTTATAAAAATTTACTAAAAATCTGATTTTATCAAACAATGACTTAAAAATGCACACACCTTTTTGGCACATAGGCAGCATTAGGCGATCAAAATAGAGTTAGCTGTTTTACCATACCTTGTCCATATGCAAGGGTTTTTTTTTTTTTTTTTTTTTTTTTCAAACCTCACATCTAAAGACTGCCTTTGCAACATATTTTAGAACAATGATTCTTTTTTTTTTTTTTAAAGAAATTTAGCAAATGCAATTTTATATCCGTCTTGAAATACACCAAAGACCAAAGACAATCCAAAGAAATAGGACAAGTTTTTGTAGCTCATCAAACTCTCAACTCGATACTTCGATAGGTATGTAAACTGTTCATTGTTTATTCTTCTCTCCCCGTTTTTCGTTTTGTTTCAATCTTCATATTTAAGATAGAAAGTTATTTCTTATATTTAGTCTTTTCCAAACTCGTGATGCTGTTATTAAACATAAACAGATAAAAGTCGAGAAATAACACAAACTTTTTTTCTTTATGTAAAGGAATCACTCGGAACTATGAAAAAAACTGCCTAATGACACAAGGTCTCTTTTAAATAATATATTTCAATATTTCTTACTACTTTATATATGTTCTTGTTATGCACTAAGAGAATAAGAAGAAAAATACAAGAGAATTAGAGATCAAGTGTGAATATATTATAATAATGATTTTTATATGTAAGGTTCCAATAAGAATTAGAATTGAAATAAAATATACACTTCTGAATAAGTGGAAAAATCAATTAAATATATAAATAAGTCCAAATAGGTATTCAACTTTATCTATTATTTTACAAGTCCCCATTGATAAGACTTTTTAAACAATAATTATGTAATTAAAGATCTTGTTTTAAGAAAAAACTCAATAAGAAAAATACCAAATGGTAAAACGAGTATAAATAACTATAAGAATTTTGAGTCATTAAATTTTACCTCATTAAGACCTAGTGATGAAAATTCAATGAGATAAAATCTAAATAAAGGAAAAAGTATAAAACTACTACCCCTAATTTTAATCAATAAAAAACTTTGTATAAACTCAAATGAAAGTGTGTGTTTATCAAAACACTGTTAAAATGATGCTATTTTTGAAAGTTGCCTCTGAATGAGTTTTTTGGATTGTGGACGGTCCACGTGGCAACCCCCAAATAACTCATTTCATATGGCATGGATTGTGCTTCTTTGAGGCGTATTTGGACAATTGGATTAATTGGAGGGCTGAGATGATTCCTTGAGATATTAACCCTTTGACTTGGCTGTTGGTGCATTCATTCTAGGGATGGCAATGGGGCGGGTTCGGGGAGAGGCAGGGCACCTTCACCCCGCCCTGTCTCACTCCAACCTCACATCGCCCTGTGTCCCGCCCGCCTTAGACGAGACGAGACGGGACGGGGCGGGGAGGGGGGCGGGGACAGGGCAATAATTTTTCCTGTTTGTTGCTCCATTTAAATTTTATTTTATTTATTTATTTTTTTTTTTTTACATTTTCAAAATTCGAGTTATGTTATTATTTAAAGTTCAACCCTTAACCCAAAATCTAAAGGTCATTTCATATATTTTAAAAAAAATTCTAGTTTTTTCGATCAAGATATTAACTTGCTTTAATTAATTGGTATAAATTTTTCAAAAGTAAAAAATATTTATTTAACTATCATGATTCAGAATTTTAGATTATACAATTTAATTATAATAAAAAGATTGAATAATCGAATTTATAAATTATATAAATAATTGTTGTTTATGTAAAATTTTAAATTGACAATTGTATAATATAATTGTTTGATTAGAAACATGTTATAAAATTATAAATAAAACTACCTATTTATTAAAATTCTATTTTTAATTTTTTTTTCACGAGGTGGGTTCGGGTCGGGACGGGTCGACCCCAGATGGCCCGCCCCGTCCCGCCAATCCATCGGGCGGGTTTTTTTTTGGGCCCCATTCGGGGCGGACAGGTTAAATTGTCATCCCATTTCATTCCACACAGTTCATTATTATTTGGTTCTTCGATTTTCTCTGTGGCTTCTCTTTCGCCTACGTGAAAATTTTCATCTCCTTCTTCTTTTGGTTACAGTTTTCTCAGATTAATCATTGGTTTAGTTAATCCTTGTATAGCCACTTTGCTACAGTAACTTTGGCGTGTTTATACGTCTGTGGTGTTTCTCTGTATTGAAACCGCATGGCCAGAGTTATTTCTTTAGAAGGATTGTGGTTTGGTTTTGTAGATCGTTCGATCGATGATCAAAATCGGTGTTTCTGAGTGGTTTGATATTCATTGTACTCTCTTGGACGGCGATTTGCACTAGTGGAATGGGTTCAATTCCTGAGCCCCCCAAATTAGGCCTATTGGCTGAACTGGGTCAACAAATCCGGTGTTATTGTGTTCATTTGTTTATGTTTTTCGATTTTCTTGCAAATATAAGTTGCCGTGTTTGTGATTTTATCGAGAAAATTAAACAAAACTGGTATCAGAGCCTTCTAGGGTTTCTGAGTGTGCTTCTTAAAGTCTTTCTTGGGTCAATAATTTCTTTGTGGGAAGATCTATCGTTTTTATAAATACATATACATTACCGTGATTCGTTGACTAATCTTCCTTGGTTGGTGTTTTTGCTGTGAACATTACTATGAAAGTTGGTTAGGCCTCTGATTAAGTTGTTCTTGAGGCTCATCTTTTTTTATTTTTCTTGTAAAAGTATTGGTGAGAAAATTCCAATAATCTCCTGCGAGTTAAAATTCATGATGTGTAGTTATTGATACACATATGTGCATGTGTCACATTCACGTGTAGAATTTTAAGGCTGATTTGCATATACATATAGCTAAATCTGGGATATACTGCATCTTTGATAATCTTGATTACACCCTACAATTCTTGACACATTTTCTGGTTCAATTTCTGTATTTTTCAATAACCTCTTTAAACTGAAAAATTTTCAAAACCTTTTCTGCCTTATACTTGATCTGTAGTTAAGATCATACTCTATCCATGAGTTCAAGCCACTCTTTTACAGAACCTGCAATGGGTTCAAAGGTTGAATTGTCTCAATTCAATAGAAATGAGGATTACTCAATATGGAAGCAGAAAATGGGGACCATCTTGGTCCAGCAAAGGGTTGTTAAAGCCCTTGACGATCCTGAAACTTTTTCTACAGAACTTTAAGCCAAACCAAATAAAATTGAAGATATGAATGAAATTGTATATAATTTAATAATTATGCATTTATCTGATAACATTGCTAGACAAGTGGATGATGCTAAAACTGTTAGAGATATATGGACTGTCCTTGACACCATGTTTCTGACTAAGACTCTTCCAAACAAAAATTTATCAGTTGGAGAAACTTTTTATTTTCAGAATAGACCCAGGAAAGGATTTAGAAGTTAATTTGAGTGACTTTAGCATCATTGTTAAAAGTTTAGCACACGATGACAAGATATTTGATGATGAAGACCTTGTTGTGATTTTATTGAATTTATTGCCTGAATCCCATAAGGATGTTAGGAATGCTATAAAATACTCAAGGGGCAAACTGATACAAACTATAGTGATAGATGCCTTGAGAGCTAGAGAATTAAAAGTGAGGAAAGAATTTAAGTCTACCTCTAGAGAAGAGAGTATGTTTTTAGGGGAAGGCCTGACAAGAGAGAAAATGGTTTTCAATATAAAAAATTGAGAGGGAAATCAAAAGGAAGATCAAAATCAAGAGACAAGAGTAATAAAAGTGTTACCATTGTGGAAAATTGGTGTACTTTAAGAGTGGTTGTTTTGATTGGAAGAAAAAACAAAAGGATCAAAACAATGGGGAACTAAATAATGCAGCTATAGGGTCTGAACTTGACAATCTGCATGTGATGACTGTAACTAGTAATGAAACCAATAAGGAATATATATTAGATTTTGGGTGTACCTTTCATATGAATCCCATAAAATCTTGGTTCTAATAACTACAAAGAAATAGAACATAGGAAAGTTTACATGTGAGACAATAACTCTCAGACTGTTATTGGAATTGGTGACATTGTCATTAAAATGCACGATAACATTGTAAGACCAATCAGGAATGTTAGATATGTTCCTAATCTCAAAAGAAACTTTATTTCTTTAGGGATTCTTGAATATGAGAGACATGTTTTTAAATCTGACAATCACGTTCTAAAAATTATGAAAGGATCCCTAATTGTTATGAAAGGACAAAAAATGGATTGTACTATCTTGAAGGTAACACAATCACTGTTCCTGAACCCAGTCCGTTCACTATTACTGAAAATAAATCTGAGCTATGACATAATGGGATTAGTCACATTGGTAATAAAGGCTTAAAGTTTCTAAGTAACCAAAAATTATTTAGAAATGAAGAAATTGAACCTTTAAGTTTATTTGAGACCTGTGTGTTGGGTAAGTTTCATTGAGAGAGTTTTGATGTTAATACCCAAAGCACCAATAGAATCTTAGACTATGTACATGCCGACTTGTTGGGACCTAAAAACCATCCCACTTTTGGAGGAAATAAATATTTTTTGTCTATTGTGGATGATTATTCAAGAAAGGTTTGAGTTTACTCTTTAAAGGCTAAATCTAAAACTTTTCAAAAGTTCAGGACTTAGCTTAAGATAGTTGAGAATCAGTTAGACAAGAAGTTAAAAACTCGAAGGACAGATAATAATCTTGAGTTTTGTAACTTTGAATTTGATAACTATTGCAAGCAATAGGGAATAATGAGACATAGAACTATCAGACATACACCCCAACAAAATGGGGTAGTCGAGATGATGAACAAGACCTTGATGAATAAGGTTAGGTGCATGCTTATTAGCTCAGGGTTAGCCAAATGTTTTTTAGCAGAAGCAGTTTGCACTGCTACTTGATTAACAGATCTCCATCCAGTTCCGTGGACTTTAAAACCCCACAAGAATTGTGGACTGGATGACCTCCAAACCTAACACACATAAGAGTTTTTGGATGTGCTGTTTATGCACATAAATCTGAGAGAAAATTAGAACCTAGAGCCACTAAATGTGTGATGTTAGGTTACCCTAAATGTGTAAAAGGATACAACTTTTGGGTTTTGGGTGAACCAAACATTAAAATCATCAATAATAGAGACGTTGTCTTCAATGAATTGGAAATGCCCTACCTAAAACAGAAAACTGTTAAAACTGTAGAATCTGAGAATGAGAAGGGTGTTCAGGCTGAGGTGAAGTTAACCAGATTTAACCTATCCCAGCCTGAAGAAAATGAAAATTTAATCCCTTCATCTGAACAACATGAAGCTGTATCTGAACCTGAATCAGTTGAGGTGAATAAACCTCAAGTTGAAACTGAGACTGAAGGTCTTAACATCCCTGATGATAATATCTCTATTCAGGATTACTAACTTACAAGTGATAGGGAAAGGAGGAAAATAAGACCTAACCATAGATATGAATCACAAGTCCTGACTGATTTGCCTTATTTTCCAGTGAAGGCATTGAACATTCTGAATGTGCTTCTTTTGAAGAAGCTGTGAATGGACCAAAATCTAAAAATTGGAAAACCTTAGAAGTTGGTTAATAAGCCTAAGGATCATAGGATAATTCAATATAAATGGATTTACAAATTGAAAGAATGAAATAATCGTAGTGATCCTCCTACGTATAAGGCCAGATTGGTGACTAAGGGGTTTACTAAAAAAGAGGGGGTTGATTACAATGAGATATTCTCTCATGTGATTAAGTACAAGACTATTAGACTGATTCTTGCATTGGTTGTTCAGTTCAACTAGGAACTAGAACAACATGATGTCAAGACTGCACTCTTACAAAGGAAATTGGAAGAGGACATTTACATGAGTTAGCCACAAGCCACAAGGTTTTGAGGTGAAAGGTTAAAGCAAATTCTGTGTGCAAGTTAGAAAGATCTCTGTATGGGCTTAAACAAAGCCCTAGACAGTGGTACATAAGATTTGATACTTATGTACCGAAGACATATTTTAAAATGAGTGAATATGATGCATGTCTGTACTATAATAGCTATAAGAAGGGCTGTGAGGTCTACTTGCTGTTGTATGTGTATGACATTCTTCTAGCAAGTTCAAGTAAGATTGAAATCACTAAAATGAAGAACCTTTTAAAATCTGAATTTTATATGAAAGATTTGAGGAGTGCTAAAAAGATTTTAGGGGTGATTATAAAAAGAGATAGAGCTGAAAATAAACTAATTGTTTTCCATGAGGCCTATCCGGACAAAGTCATGACTAAATTTGACATGAATGGATCAAAATCTGTAAATGTTCTATTAGCTGCTCACATGAATCTTTCTAATGCACACTCTCCTAAAATAGAGGAGAAATTAAAAAGGATGAGGAACATACCCTATGCTAATGCTATAAGTTCTGTTATATTCTCTATGATTACAACCAGGCCTGATTTAGCCTATGCTATCCGTTTCTTACGCAAATTTATATACAACCTTGGTAAGCCCCATTGGACAGGTTTGAAATGGTTGTTAAGATACATTGTTGGTACATTAAATCTGGGTCTTGTATATTAAAAAAGGATTGAAAAACTAACCCTAAAGGGGTATGTGGATGCTGATTCGGCTGGTGATAAGGATAACATAAAATCTACCATTGCTTACTTTTTTACACTTGGTGATAACTGTTTAACATGGAAATCACAGCTACAGTCTATGGTTAAAGGGAATTTTAAATGAACTGAACTTTGCACACTCTTCGCTACGCGGAGGTTGTATTTGCAGCTACACGAATCTCATGTTCACGCAACAAAGACATGTTTTTCGTGTGTTATACTATTTGCCAACATTTGTTTGTACATTACAATGATAATATGAATATAACTTGATTTTTCTAAATGAAGACTATCATAATAAAATTTTGGTAAATAAAATGAAGTAAATGGATATAAGAACACTATTTCTTTATTTACATAAAAGTAAGTTCCATACAGTCATTACATAAGTAGTATTTACAACAAAAAATCTAATAGAAAGTTGAGCATCAAGATATAACTATTTTTAAGACTCAACTATCTATTAGTTTTGTGCACGTCTATTTAATAGTTTTGTACATGAGCGTGCTGTCGTAGCCATACACTGTAGTTGATAATGTAGCCATAGACTGTAGTTGATAATGTAACCATAACTGAGGCTATAAAAGAATGTCTGTGGTTAAAGGGAATTTTAAATGAATTGAACTTTCTGTATGATACTCCCATTATTTTTACTGACAGTCAAAGTGCACTCTTACTTAGTAAAAATCCTGTCTGTCATGAAATGTCAAAACATATTGAGGTAAAATATCATTTTATTAGATAAAAGATCTCTACAGGTGAAGTAAATTTGTTTAAAGTTCATACTAATAAAAATCCCTCAAATATGGGGACAAAAGTGTTATCTGTTGGTAAGTTTAAGACTTGTCTGACTTTATTCGATATTGACACAGGTTAATCTTCTTTTGCAGGTTTTGGACAATGATGATGAACTAAAAGTTTCATGTTCAATTCTGCAACCAAAGAGTGGGTGTTATTGAGAACCAATGTGAAGAAATGAAAATGTGTGTTTCTCAAAACACTGTTAAAATGGTGCTATTTTTGAAAGTTGCGTTTGAATGAGTTTTTTGGATTGTGGACGATTCACGTGGCAACCCCCAAATGACTCATTTCATATGACATGGATTGTGCTTCTTTGAGGCGTATCTGGTCCATTGGATTAATTGGAGGGCCGAGATGATTCATTGGGTTATTAACCCTTTGACTTTGCTGTTGGTGCATTCATTCCACACGGTTCATTATTCTTTGGCTTTTCGATTTTCTCTCTATCTTCTCTTTCGCCTGCGTGCGATTTTTCATCTCCTTATTCTTTTGGTTACAGTTTTCTCAGACTAATCATTGGTTTAGATAAATCATTGTATAGCCACCTTGTTTCAGTAACTTTGACGTGTTTATGCGTCTATGTTGTTTCTCTGTGTTGAAACCGTGTGGTCAGGGTTATTTCTTTAGAAGGATTGTGGTTTGGTTTTGTAGATCATTCGATTGATGATCAAAATCGATGTTTCTGAGTGGTTTGATATTCACTATACTCTATTGGATGTCGATTTGCACTAGTGGAACAGGTTCAGTTCCTGAGCCCTCCAGATTAGGCCTATTGGCTGAACTGGGTCAACAAATCTGGTGTTATTGTGTTCATTTGTTTATGTTTTTTGATTTTCTTGCAAATATATAATCTGTTCATGTTTGTGATTTCATCGAGAAAACCCAACATCAACTATATTGTCTTTCAATATCCTCAATATTACAATCAATCTAAAACTCATATGAAATAATTTTGGTAAACTATGTACCATATTGTCTTGTTATTATCCTCCAAACAATAACATCTTTATGCAAGACATTCATCTATCCCTGATTAATGGTAGTCAGCAAGATGGTCGAACGTAATTATATTTAAAACAATTCTTGGTTCTTTCTCCATGGGTCTCGTATACAATAATATATGAAAGTAAAATCATAGGGCTATATTGAAGGAAAATATCGTGCATGTTACAACATTCATAACTATAATATTTGTAAAACTCTCCATGGACGTCCATACACAAATAATATACATCGTTAAAACATTACTAAGAAAAATCATTAGGAAAAATTCTAGTGAATAAAATAGAGTATATTATTTCTTTGAATATGTTACCAAATTTGCCTAATCTAAAAACCTTGCCTAAAATCCAATAGATAAAAACATCAATCAAGAATAAAAGCACTAAATATATGTTTACTCTCCTTATGATTATACTTGCGATATGTATATCTTGTTTATCAAATTCTCAAGCATTTTTGTAGATAATGACTTTTTGTAAATATGTCACTACATAATCGTCAAGATGGTCATATGTGAATAGATAAATCATTTATGAGCTTTATGTTAATCAAATAATACCCAATATCATCAAAACCACTCATTTAGAACCATGAACTAGTATCAAGATACAATAGTGCATATAGGGCACTATGTTATACTACTTCACAATCAATAAGTTATTCGTTATCACTATCGAGTATCAAATGGATGTGTCCATTTTCTAATAAAGAGTCTTCTAAAACACTTTTTTATATAATCGATGAATGAGAATTCAATTAGCTAAATGTTTGATATGTAGGTCAAGATACAATTTTATTTTTTCTAGATCTTTAATCAAGAATTCCTTCTTCAAGTAATCAATTACAGTTGGAAGCTATTAAGGAGTTTCAATATTGTTTAAATCATCACCATCAATAATGGAAAATCTAGATTTTAATCTCTATATAAGAACACATTCAACAAATATTCATTAAGACTATTTAAATTCTATATAAGTATCATTATGATTTTTATCAAAATAAGTTTCTTGAAAATTTGAACTATGTGCATTAAGCATATTAAATCCTTGAGCCGTGCTGTTTGTACATGCCCATTTGATCAGGGCCTGTACAGACCCTCTCTATAGGGGGGTGGTAACCAATCTTTGTCAACACACTTGGGTTGTCTAAAATCACCCACCCCTATAGAGAGGGTCTGTACAGACCCTGGTCAAATGGGCCTTTTCCTAAATCCTTTAAGGATTTATATAAATAATATGAATTAACCTACTTGTACAATGAAGGTTGACAACATTTGTTGACAATGTTTGATGTGTCAAAATCTGGATAGTTGATTTAAAAAACAGTTTTTGAAACTTTTGAAATAGATGAACATGATGATGCCAAATCATGATTGTCAACCAAACTTGTCAACCATCATTGTACATGTAGCATGATTGAAATAATATTACGATAGTGCTAGACAATCCAAGTGTGTTGACAAAGATTGGTTAAAAAATGACATGGTGATGATGTGTCACTGACATGACAGTGACTTAAATTTATTATTATTATTATTTTTTCAAAATTTGAAATTCAAATCCCTTTCTCTCTCTTCCATTATGGTCGACTCCATTCCCTTCACCGTTCTCTCTGCCTCTATCTTTTCTCTCCCCCATTTCCCCAATATTGAAAAATTGAACCCACTATTTTCTCTCCCCCAATTTCCCAAATTTTGAAAAATTGAACCCACTCGCATAGCATTAATCTCCGGCGATCCGTTATCCTTGACTTCCCCTAACTCAGCATTTTTCCACGAACTTGGTTATCGTCCGTCGCCTGAAATAAGCCGTACCGGTCGTCACCTGAAATCATTTGTACCTCACCAGAGAAACTATAGAGGTATGCTTCATTGATTTTTTTTGTTGGCTTATGCTCGATTCTGAAGCAAATCTTGTTAAACGAAAATTGGGTTCTTTTTTTGGGCTTTGAGTTTTGACTTGCTTTGTTGAGAAATTAGGGTTTTTTTTTTCTGTAGTTGAATTTCAGTTGCAGTGCTTCCAGTGTTTGGGTTTTGACTTGCGTTTCTTGAGAAATTATTTGTTTGGGTTTCAGTTTCACAACTCCATGTGTATTGTTCTGCTTAAGTGTGAACTGTGTTATGAGAAATCCAAGCAAATATTATCCATAATTTCACGCGTTTCACGTTTCAATAATATAAGTTGTTTGGCATGTAAAACGTTATTGGATTATGCCCAAATTCATAGCTCCATGTTTCTTGTTATGCTTAAACGAAGTTATTGTATGTTGTGTAATGTTATGCTGAAATTTACAGCTTCACTGCAACCCTTCTATGTTTTGAGTGCTTTCATGTTTTCTGTTATGATTAAGCCATGGCATTTACTGGTTGTAGCATTGTTAGACAGAATGCAGGGAAAGAACTACGGAATTTGCCACGGCTGCAGGGAAGTTGGTCACTTCTTTGGCGGTGGAAAACCAACAAATGTTCGAGAAACAAAGGGAAAGACACGGCATAGTGTACTTGGTTTTCAAGCATGTGTTGTGAACTTGTGAAATGTATTGACAGTAAAGGTTGCTACCTACTATTATGTAACATCTTATAATGTTTAACATTTCAAGGTTGTTCAATGCTTGTCTGAGCTTATTATTTTCTTGGATTGTAACTGTTTTTACTAAGAATAATGTTGGTGTTTTCCATATCATAGAGAAGGATCTTATAGGCAACCAAAGTCCTTTAATTACATTTATTTGCTAGCACATACAAAGCTTACCAGCTAGACTTGACTGTGGTAATAAAAAATTGAGAACCATTGGATATAACAGCTGCATATACTCACACATAGCCAAAAATAAGTGGGAATAGAGGGAAATTGCTATTGGTATCAGGTCCCAAAATTGAGAACCATTGGTATCAGGTCCCAAATTCACCATGAAATCATGTACCCACAGAAAGAAAAAAAAAATAGCCATCTAATTCATGCAACCAAATCAACCAAGTTTAGATATTATGAGATGCATTTGTAGAACAAGTTATTGGCAGCAAACCATGAATTTAACACACTTTTATCACCGAATTCATGCAACCAAATCCTTTCATATTCATCAATCAACTGTCATTTCTAATCCCAAAATTTAGTATCAACAGCATGGCAGAATCCAAATTTTACACAATCATGTGCAACCAAAATGCTAATTACCAGCAGTAAAAAAAAAAAAGTGAATGTTAAGCTTTTACAATGCTTGCAAAGTAGTCAACTAAAACCCCTACGGAATTGTGGGGGGAAAAAACTCGCTTGAACTGAAATAAAGAATATAAATTTAAGGTTTTCCATTCACTCAATCCTCAAATTCTCCAGCATTCTCCAGTAGGTAGTTCATAGCCAATTCTTCATTGCGGTCACAAGCTAAAAAGGCCTCGATAACAAGTGCTCTATCAAAATCCATAGCTTCCTGCTCTGCTGGTGTGACGCTAACAACATGGGGCATGTCATGGTCAGGCTCGTCAAACATATCCCTAAACCGAATAAGAAGCCGAACATAAGTTCACAACACATGATCTGGCCAGACGATGTCCAAAAGAAACACAGATCTAGGAGATGCCAATATACCACTAATTGCACACTTAATACTAGAAATTGGATATGAGAATACAAATAGAATAGACATGCGGTAAGAACAGTTAACTACCTCAAAACACCAAGTCAATATTCTAGTAAAAAATAACCATATTCTTGACAATGTTTAGAAGTGAATGAAAGCAGCACGAGCAATAACAACTAAAAGTATAACAATAAATGTTATGATTTTTCTGAACTCTGCCAAGAACAAGATTAGGTGATGAGCTGGAACATAATCAAAGCAGAAATGGAAGAATCTTTACCCAAAATAATAATAATAATAATAATAATAATAATAATAACTCTAGTAGCGGCCTTATTAAATAGAGTTTACGTCTACAAAATTTTGTTCGAAGAAATGGTTCTTATTCAATTAGCACACGTTTTAAGAGAAAACTAGTAATTCAAAAATTATATCATCACATCACAATATCACAGAACTAATGCCACTACACATTCTCCATGAGCACTATATTTCTTGAGAATCCATTCCGCTTGTCTTCAAAACTAAAATCATATCTAGACTAGAATTATTTTTACAGCTAAAAGAGTTCAAAACTTGATGCCAAGTATTTGATCTAACAGTGACTCTAGAAGCTTGAAGTGAATAGGACTTTGAACAAACAAAATGCAAAAAAGGATGTCCAAAATGTTTGTCTATAGGAAAAAAAAATGCAGGCCATAGTACATAAGAGATTAAAATTAATTTCTGCAGTTTGCACTTGCCCCCTTTAGTATATAAGGCCCTGTTTGATTGGTGTTATTTGCCATGGAACTAGGAAAATATTTTCCTAGTTTCTACTTTTGGTTGTTTGATTAGTCAGATTTGCCATGAAAAATATTTGCCACCAATATTCTAGGTACAACCCTTTGAAACACAAAAGTAAAAATTTATTTTCTTATGATTTTGGTGGAAGTTTATTTTTCACCTTGCTGGGTGAATTAATTTTTTTTTTTTTATACTTTTTGGCAATTGAAACATATTCTAAATACAATGGTAAAAAAATTTATCGATTTAATTGACAATTTGCATGAAAAACGAAGTCAAACGAACACCAAAAATTCATGAAAATATTTTTTTATTTTTTATTTTACTTTTTGGCAATCCAAACAAATTTTAATACAGATTGTAAAAAAATTTATCCCAAAAAGTAATCATTTGCATGAAAAATAAAGTCAAACGGATAGGTAGAAAATTATACCAATCAAACACCATTAATTACAATTCCCTCTAAAACAAATTCTAGGCAAATCACTTCCCTGCCAAACATTTTATTTGCCATACATTTTCCATCTTTCTATCAAACGGACCCTAAGAAAAAATTAATTTCTGCAGTTTAATGGAACATGCCTACGGAGGATGACTGGACCTGTCAAGGGACTGCCAAAGATGGAGATCTGCACAACCGTCGGAGCTGCACCATTGCTGGAGATGGAGATCGGACACGACAAAATGGAACTGGGTTTCTTGCTGCCTTTCTTCTACAAAACACGAGCGTGGATGCTAGAAAATGAAATGCAAGGTTGGATGAAGATGGGGAATACGGGAGAAATGGTATGCAAGGTCGTCTTCACTGTAGTCGAAGAAGATGGGAGAAATGGTTTTGGTGCCTGACTTTCTCCTCATTTCATCACGCAGCACAAGACAGGGGTTTTGGCGCCTCTTTGATTTTTTTTTTCTACTGTTACTCAATCACAGACATTCCCACATTTTTCATCCCAGTCGAACACGTGTTTTGTCACTTGACTTTGTCACCCAAATTGGCCGATATAGCATTATTCATGTAATGACATATAAGTTTGTTATAACTACATTCATTAGACGCATAGCAAGTATAATTCATTGTCAGGTTAACAAGATATCGATTTGGGAGGGTATCCATCACATTACAAATTATCTATTTATATGTGTATTTTCTTTAATAGTATATAATATGTATGAGGTTTATTCAGTTGTCGTGTTGAATGAGTTAACTTTATCTATTCATAAATAAGAAAAAACTTATATAGATAGTAAAGAATTATTTTCAAAATAATTAAGAAAATTACTTTCAAAATAAGTAACTAAGGGTGCGTTTAATTTGTTGTTTTTTCACTTTAAATTTTCCAAAACACTGAAAATGTGTTCGATTTGATATTTCTGAAAATACATTTTCAAAATCAAAGTTAAACTTATATCATAAGAACATTTTGAGTGTTTTTAATGAAAATTTTAATAAACACTCAAACGGACGTTTAAATAAAAATTTAAAATATATATTTCTAACAAATAAAGTTTTAGAAAATAAAAAATTTGAAAAAAAAATCTAAAAAATAATAATTTTATAAAAATATAAAATAAAATTTCTGAAAAATATAAAATCTGAAAAAATTATAAAAAAATTAATTCAATCTCTTAATGATTATTTACACAAAAATTATAAAAAAAAAATATTTAAATGAACACATCATTAATTTTTTTTTGTTTATTTTCTATATTTTGAACTTAATTGTTTTTATTCTATTTTTGTAATGAGAAAGAAATATTGTAAGATTCTCTAACTCTAAAATATATCCACTATTTAGTAGAAATTAAAATTAAAATTTTAATTTAAGTATAAGTTAACAATTAATTTTAATCACACATTTTATAGGACCCACAACTTTTCAACCACATATTTAATCAATTTTCATCAAATTCTACTAAAAACAGATTTTAAATCCACCAAACAGGGGCATGTATTGCTTAATAATTTATTAACACAAAATAATTCTATTTCTTATTGAATAATCAAATTTCATGGAATAAAATTTTATAAAACAAATTTTCAAACCAAATGTGTTTTCAAATTTTTTTACATTGAGAAATAATTTTGAAAATGACCAACCAAACGCATTTTTAAGAGTCTTAAAATAGACCATCAAAATAGATAATTGAAAATAAACTCAAAATTGAAAATTGAAACTCAAATCACACGGACCCAACATTTTTTAATTTAATAAACACAAAATATTATTTTGAAAATTAGGTAAGATTAACTAAACTTGCACTCAATACTATAAGTACCAAAGATACATAGTTAATGTGATGATACTATGAGAATACATAGAACAAATTCTTTTTTCAATCCTTAATCCATGCTACTAAATCCTTGAAATTATTATAAGAGCTCCCTCCTTCTCGAACGCTGTTTAGGACTTTTGATTGAAGATCCAACGCCAATTCTTTAAATCTTTCATCACCCAAAAGTTGTTCTAGTTTGTTGTTAATCTCTTCATGCCTAATAATTCCACTGTCATCTTTATTCAATTTCAATCCTATCTTCAAACAATCACAAATGTAGCTCTGATTAAACATTTGATCCGAGAAATACGGCCAACACAGAAAGGGGACTCCATTGCTTATGCCTTCTATGGTAGAATTCCAACCACAATGGCTAATGAAACAGGCAATTGAAGGATGGGATAGGACGTTTTGCTGCGGTGCCCAAGCCACCATCCGCCCCCAATTCTGCACTCTTTCACGGAACCCTATTGGGTATGCATTGTCGATATTTTCAGTTGTGTTTTCCCGCACGACCCACAGGAATGGTCTTTTGGCGAGTTCAAGGCTGAAAGCAAGTTCTTTGAATTGATTCTGATCAAATACTGTGTAACTTCCAAATGCAACATATATGACAGAATTACGTGGTTGTTGATCAAGCCACGGGAGGCAACCTGTTGAAGACGAAATTCAAATAAATATGTTGTCTCTATTCTCACATCTTAATTTTTTAGATAAAATGGTTCAACGTGTGTCGGAGTAGATGGGGTTATGAATTTATGAAATTAATGCCAGAGTCAAGATCTTTGATAAATAAATATTTCAATTTTTGAGGGGCATGTTAAAAATATAATTTAAATAAACATATGTTTTCTATTTTTTATAGCTTAATATTGTTTCTCGAAAACCTGAGTCTTGTTGCCAGAAGTTGCCAGCTGATTTTCCAAGCCGATTAGTTGCCAGAAGAGGTCCAATGGGTAAAAAGTCTGGAAATAAAGCAAATGTCCCAGGCTCCAACGAATTAGATGAGTTGCAAATTAACCTGTCTGACGATTTAACTGACTGCATACTTTTTACCAAGAGTTTGAAGAACAATTTCTGTCCCACTTCATCGCCCAAACAATTCCAAAAGAAATCTATTGTCTTCATGGGAGGCATCGCTTGTGAAAGCTGAATTATCTGGTTTTTCATTGGTGTTCCTGCATAGAAAGTTCAGCAATATTAGTAATATAGAATACAATTTTTTTTTTTTTTTTTTTGTTTAGAAACTTTGTTCCTCCTTGAACTTGTAGTCATATTCTGGAATGGTATGTGGACTTCAATGTCAATACTGAGTCACTAGATTTTAATTTTTACCTTTTATTCACTAAATTCAATTCGGTCCATGAAAACCAATGACGACACTAATTTAGTTAATAGCATGCTCATGTGGCGTGATGGTGAAAGTTGTGATCAACCGAATGTACATAACCAAACATGATAAAATAAATATTCTTCAATTAAAAACAACTATGTTCATAGAAAGTACAATCGAATTGAACAAGTAGAAATAATTCTTCTCAAATAGGGCCACGTAGGCCTTGTTTTTCCAGTGCCCCCCCCTTTACTGGCAGGGACCAGTCACAAGAGTCCTGTCAATATGTCCCCCTAGAAAAAAGGGTCTCGTAGGCCCTGTTTTTATACGACTCAACAATTATTTAAGGACAATACTCCAAAATTATACTCCATAGCATTCCTTAAATCAAATGAGTGACTGCTAGATTGAACTTGCAGAATCAATTTCAGAGAATAACTAGGTGGTATTATAAAGTCTAATTATTATAAGTTCAAAGACCAATTACGAGCATGTTGAAAACAACATGTTTGGCAAAGCTTCAATGCTACAAAAGAAGTCACATAGCACTTAAGATTAGCAGAACATGCTCTAAGTTCATGGATAAACTTGCTTATAAACCTTCTTTTTATTTTATTTTTTATTTTTTTGGGATATCTTCTAGGGAAAAGAACATGGCAAAAATCCCATTAATTTTTTTTTTTTTTTTTTTTTTACTCTTAAAGCATCTCTAAGAGACTTTTTAAATATGAGATACTCTCTATTTTAAATAGTCAATCTTAAAATAATGTTCAAAGATACTCTTTAAATTAACATTTTGACTCTATAATTAAATGCATTCAACTATTTCAATTTTTAATATAGAAAAATAATAAAATAATTTAAAGAAAAAGTAGTTAAAGTAAAAATCGAGAAAAATACTAAATTTTTTTGAGAGTAGTAAAATTAAATGTTAAACATAAATAGTTTGTTGGAGTACTTCAAAATTTTAACTCTCTAAATTTATAAATGTTTTTTAAATAATAGAATATACTCTTTAAAAATAGAGAATCTTTGAAAATGCCCTTAGAATATAAAATTAGAGGGAAAATTGAGCTGCTTGATGTTGGAAATAAAAATTAACAGGGTTTAGAACAAAGTGGCGAAGATAATTTATGTTTAAAACTGGAATAACCTTCACTGTCTATGATTCCTTTGTCAATAAAGCTCGGAATTTCGAAGAGCAGGGCGAATAACGCTGATGCCGCTGGCCAGAAAGCTACTTTCTTGATTCCCATTTTCTCTGCAACCTCCATAGCCCAACCCAAGTTGGCATCGGCAATTATACAACTGATTTGATCACTTTCCGAACCATTAATCCGTTCAATAAGAACCTTTAGCTCTCCCGGCATAACCCTAATAATTGATGCCCACATTTTTCCCATATCACTTCTGTCATCGGAGGATTCTAACCCGTCAGGTAACGAAACCATTTTTATGAGTTCTCGTACGTTGTCGGTCTCCGGAATTGATTTGATAACTCGTTCATGAATGAACTCAGAGTTTACAAATGTGATTTGGAAGCCATATTTTACTAAATGGAGTGCAACTTCCATTAAGGGAAGCACATGGCCTTGTGCTGGAAATGGAATAAGTAGAACATGAGGGTTTTTCATTGTTTTCCTTAATTTTCTCCCCGTATACTGTGAAGTTCACTACGGATTTCCACTGAAAGAACTGGAATAAATTTATGAATGTTTTTATCAGACTGTAAATGTATTTTCTTCCACCGACGATTTTCTGTGAAAGAGCTCCACCACATGTGGTTAGGAAATTTATAAATGTTTTTATCAGAATTTATGAATGTTTTTATCAGACTTTAAATGTATTTTCTTTCACCGACGATTTTCTGTGAAAGAGCTCCACCACATGTGGTTAGGAAATTTATAAATGTTTTTATCAGACTTTAAATGTATTTTCTTTCACCGACAATTTTCCTTCTCGTGTGAAAGAGCTCCACCACACGAAACACGATTTAGTAGGGTTCAATATTCAATATAAGTAAACAATATCACGTTATCATAGGCAAATACCTGAACAATACAGGTAGATTAACTTTTATATTAAGTTTGACATCATTTGACATGAAATCTGTCATAGTCATTGTTCTTTACACTATCCCTTCATTGACCAGATTTTTGACATATAAGGGAAATATCAATAAGAATGTACAAATAACTTAATTGATATTTGAAAGGCAACGCAGCATGGCGAGATGACAAGGACAAGTCTTAGCCTTTGTTTGAGCCCCCACTTAGGTTACAAATCCAATTTAGGTGGTACTAGATGATAAGTTAAATGAAAGTTAAAATTAAATGAATTATTTAATTCTACGTATAACTTATTTTATTGAAAAAATGTATGGTTAAAAATAAGTTTGAAAAAAAAAAAAGAGTTTTGAAGGCATGCATCTAGACGTAATAAGATTTTTTCCCACTAATAATATTATTTAAAGACCATGTAGTCCCTATTTGATTTAGCTAAAAAGTTGATAAAAAATTTTAACAAGAAGTTTTATTGAATCCATAAATGTTATCAACTTTTTAATCACATATTTTATCAACTTTTATCAAAATCCATTAAAAATAGAGTTTTTAGCTAAATTAATTAGGGACACAATAAATAAAATAATGCATACTTAGAAATTGTGTGATTTTAATTATTATTTTTTGTTTAGGTGTTGTAATGTCATTTTCTACTTCCTAAATTTTATTTATTAACTCTTTCTTTTATTTATTTAGCCCTTGTTTGATAGAAATTTTAATCTAGATTTTTATCAAAATACACAATTTTTCAATCACATATTTCATTAACTTTTATCAAAATTTACTAAAAATCTGATTTTATCAAACACTGACTTAAAAAGGCACACACCTTTTTGGCACATAGGCAGCATTAGGCGATCAAAACAGAGTTAGCTGTTTTACCATGCCTTGTCCATATGCAAGGCTTTTTTTTTTTTTTTTTTTCCAAACCTCACATCTAGGGGTGGTAATTAAGCCCGAAAGCTCGGATGGCCTGGATTCGGCTCGAAAAAAGTCCGAACCAAACCCGGCTGGGGCTGAGCCCCATTTTGGGGCGTCGGCCTGAGTCCAGGCCGACCCGTGAAAAAATGTAAATTTTACCAAAAAAGAAAAAAAAAGGGAAAAGAAACAAGGCAAAACCCGAGCGGGCTCGACTTGGCCCGCTAAGGCCCAGGCCGAAAGCCCTGGCCGAGCCGAGTTTTTTTGGCCGGGCTTTGCCGGCTCGGCTCGGGGCCAAAAAAGCCCGGCCAAAGAAAGCCCGAGCCGAGCCCAAGCTTTTTTTTTCGGGCTCGGCCCGACTCGTTGCCATAGCTACTCACATCTAAAGCTTGCCTTTGCAACATATTTTAGAACAGTGATTTTTTTTTTTTTTTTAAAGAAATTTAGCAAATGCAATTTTATATCCGTCTTGAGATACACCAAAGATCAAAGACAATCCAAAGAAATAGGACAAGTTTTTGTAGCTCATCAAACTCTCAACTCGATACTTCGATAGGTATGTAAACTGTTCATTGTTTATTCTTCTCTCCCCCTTTTGCGTTTTGTTTCAATCTTCATATTTAAGATAGAAAGTTATTTCTTATATTTAGTCCTTTCCAAACTCGTGATGCTGTTATTAAACATAAACAGATAAAAGTCAAGAAATAACACAAACTTTTTTTCTTTATGTAAAGGAATCACTCGGAACTATGAAAAACTGACTAATGACACAAGGTCTCTTTTAAATAATTTTTTTAAAATAATATATTTCAATATTTCTTACTACTTTATATATGTTCTTGTTATGCACTAAGATAATAAGAAGAAAAATACAAGAGAATTAGAGATCAAGTGTGAATATATTATAATAATGATTTTTATATGTAAGGTTCCAAAAAGAATTAGAATTGAAATAAAATATACACTTCTGAATAAATGGAAAAATCATTTAAATATATAAATAAGTCCAAATAGTTATTCAACTTTATCTATTATTTTACAAGTCCCCATTGATAAGACTTTTTAAACAATAATTATGTAATTAAAGATCTTGTTTTAAGAAAAACTCAATAAGAAAAATACCAAATGGTAAAACGAGTATAAATAACTTTAAGAATTTTGAGTAATTAAATTTTACCTCATTAAGACCTAGTGATGAAAATTCAATTAGACAAAATCTAAATAAAGGAAAAAGTATACAACTACTATCCCTAATTTTAATCAATAAAAAACTTTGTGTTAACTCAATTGAAAGTGTGTGTTTATCAAAACACTGTTAAAATGGTGCTTTTTTTTAAAGTTGCCTTTGAATGAGTTTTTTGGATTGCGGACGGTCCACGTGACAACCCCCAAATGGCTCATTTCATAAGGCATGGATTGTGCTTTTAGGCGTATCTGGACAATTAGATTAATTGGAGGGCTGAGATGATTCATTGGGTTATTAACCCTTTGACTTGGCTGTTGGTGCATTCATTCCACACAGTTCATTATTATTTGGCTCTTCGATTTTCTCTCTGGCTTCTCTTTTGCCTACGTGAAATTTTTCATCTCCTTCTTCTTTTGGTTACAGTTTTCTCATATTAATCCTTGGTTTAGATTAATCTTTGTATATGATGTGATCCAAGCAACGAGTCCAAGGAAGCCGAGCCCCGACCGAGACCCGTTGTTTATCGAAGAAGGTCCGATGACGCGATCAAGGGCAAAATGGGTAAATCAAGCATTGGGATTACTTGTGCAAGTAACAATGGACGACGTCATGATCTACACGCAAAAAGAGACAAGTTTCATGTTGGGGTCGAGGTCGAAAATCAATTGGATCAACAAGATACAAGCGACTGAAGAAGGAGTCCAACGGGAATGCCTAAGCGACCGCTTATTGTGTTGACCTTTGACAATTTATCAATTAAGTGAGATTATTGCTTTCAATCTTGTTCTTGTTAGAACACCGCGAACTTATCAAGATCTTCTTGTGACGTTCAACATCGAGTGCAGATTACGGGTTTTGTAATCAAGAGGTCTATCAAGTATCGTTCTTGTTGGGTTGCTTGATTCAACATTCTTGGTTGAATCTTTAAACCGAAATTATCTTTGGGGTTTCAATCTGGTTGCGAGGTTGCGTAGTGATCGTTGCTACGTGGTTCTCATCAGTTGGTATCAGAGCAAGGCTCCAAAATAATTAAGGTTATATCTTTTGTTGCTTTGAGTCTTGTGTTTCATCCTAGGCCAATAAAAATGTTCCCCTACCATATCTAAAGTCTTTTTCACTCCAAAATTACCCATCAATCCACCACTATATGCTTCTCTAACAAACACTTCATTCATCGAACAATTAGGGACACATAACCTATTTTCCCGAAATAAATATCCATTCTGCTTAAAAAATTTATCTATAGCTCCTTTAATACATGATGAATAAATGTCTGAAAAATCTAAATCACTAGCATACATGTCCTTCATATGTTCGAAACCAAGTAATTTAGAACCAAGAGAAGTTAGTAGCGCATACCTTCGAGACAATGAATCCGCCACCACGTTTTCCTTACCTTGCTTGTATCGGATGACATAAGGGAATGTCTCCACAAACTCCATCCATCTCGCGTGCCTTTTATTCAACTTACCTTGACCCCGCAAGTGTTTCAATGATTCATGGTCCGTGTGTATCACAAACTCCTTAGGCTACAAGTAGTGCTGCCAAGTCTCCAAGGCCCGAACAAGTGAGTATAGTTCCTTGTCATATGTGAGGTAATTGAGCACTGCTCCACTTATTTTTTCACTGAAGTAAGCTATAGGCCGCTTATCCTGCATTAGGACTGCTCCAATACCTATTCCTAATGCATCACACTCAATCTCGAAAACTGTATCAAAATTAGGGAGTGCCAAAACTGGTGCCTTACACAACCTATCATTAATTGTGTTGAATGCATGCTCTTGTTCATCACCCCAATGAAAACCCACACTCTTTCTAACAATCTCAGTGAGTGGTGTGGTGATTGTGCTAAAATCTTTCACAAAACGCTTATAGAAGCTAGCCAACCCATGAAAACTCCTAACTTCAGTTATGCTCTTAGGTGTTGGTCATTCTTTAATAGCCTTTATTTTCTCCTCATCTACTTCGACCCCATTAGCACCCACCACAAATCCTAGGAAAACAACCTTTTCCATGCAAAATATACACTTTTTAAAATTACCATAAAGTTGTTCCTTCTTCAGGACCACAAGTACACTTCTAAGATGTTCTACATGCTCATTTAGGTCCTTGCTATAAATCAAGATTTCATCAAAATACACAACAACAAATTTACCTATAAAAGCGCGTAAAACATGATTCATCAATAACATGAAAGTGCTCGGTGCATTAGTGAGTCCAAAGGGCATTACTAACCACTCATATAAGTCATATTTAGTTTTAAATGCAATTTTCCACTCATCACCTTCCCTCATTCGAATTTGGTGGTATCCACTTTTAAGATCAATTTTACTAAACATGCAAGCACCATATAATTCATCCAACATATCATCTAACCTAGGGATAGGATGACGATACTTTACCGTTATGTTGTTGATGGCTCTGCAATCCACACACATTCTCTATGTTCCATCCTTCTTCGGCACAAGTAGCACTGGGACAGCACATGGGCTCATACTCTCCCGCACATACCCTTTACTCATCAACTCCTCCACTTGCTTTTGCAGCTCCTTTGTCTCCTCGGGATTACTTCGATAAGCTGGCCGATTTGGAATCACAGCTCCAGGATAAAAGTCAATCTGGTGCTCAATGCCTCGAATGGGTGGTAACCCACTAGGCATGTCCTCCGGGAAGACATCGTTGAATTCCTGTAATAAAGATGTAGCTAAAATGGAGAGGGGTGGGTTAGACTCCTCAAGATTGAGGAAGGACTCCTTATAGAATTTTAAGGCTGATTTGCATATACATATAGCTAAATCTGTGTTATACTGCATCTTTGATAATCTTGATTATATCCTACAATTCTTGACACATTTTCTACTTCAATTTCTATATTTTTCAATAACCTCTTTAAACTGAAAATTTTTCAAAACCTTTTCTGCCTTATAGTTGATTTGCAGTTAAGATCATACTACATCAATGAGTTCAAGCCACTATTTTACAGAACCTGCAATGGGTTCAAAGGTCGAATTGTCTCAATTCGATGGAAATGAGGATTACTGAATATAGAGAAGCAGAAAATGGGGACCATCTTGGTCCAGCAAAGGGTTGCTAAAGCCCTTGACGATCCTGAAACTTTTCTGCAAAACTTAAAGCCAAACCAAGTGAAATTGAAGATATGAATGAAATTGTATATAGTTTAATAATTATGCATTTATCTGATAACATTGCTAGACAAGTGGATGATGCTAAAACTGCTAGAGATTTATGGACTGCCCTTGATACCATGTTTCTAACTAAGACTCTTCCAAACAAAAATTTATCTGTTGGAGAAACTTTTTAGTTTCAGAATAGACCCAGGAAAGGATTTAGAAGTTAATTTGAGTGACTTTAGCATCATTGTTAAGAGTTTAGCACACAATGACGAGAAATTTGATGATGAAGACCTTGTTGTGATTTTATTAAATTCATTGCCTGAATCTAGGGGTGACAATTAAGCCCAAAAGCTCGGACTGTTCAGGCTCGACTCGGCTCGGCTCGGTTCGAAAAAAGCTCGAGCCAAGCCCGGCTCCCATTTTGGGGCGTCGGCCCGAGCTCGGGCCAGCCTGTGAAAAAATGTAAATTTTACCAAAAAAAAAAGGAAAGAAACAAGGCAAAACCCGAGCGGGCTCGGCTCGGCCAGGTAAGGCCCGGGCCGAGCCGAGTTTTTTGGGCCGGGCTTTGTCGGGCTCAGCTCGGGGCCAAACAAAGCCCGAGCCGAGCTCGAGCTTTTTTTCCCTGGCTCGTTGCCATAACTACCTGAATCCCATAAGGATGTTAGGAATGCTATAAAATACTCAAGGAACAAACTGACACAAACTATAGTTATAGATACCTTGAGAGCTAGAGAATTAAAAGTGAGGAAAGAATTTAAGTCTACTTCTAGAGAAGAGAGTATATTTGTTAGGGGAAGGCCTGACAAGAGAGAAAATGGTTTTCAATATAAAAAATTGAGAGGGAATTCAAAAGGAAGACCAAAATCAAGAGACGAGTAATAAAAGTGTTACCATTATGAAAAATTGGTGCACTTTAAGAGTTATTGTTTTTGGAAGGAAGAAAAAAAACAAAAGGATCAAAACAATGGGGAACTAAATAATGTAGCTATAGGATCTGAACTTGACAACCTGCATGTGATGACTGTAACTAGTAATGAAACCAATAAGGACTATATATTAGATTTTGGGTACATCTTTCATATGAGTCCCATAAAATCTTGGTTCTATAACTACAAAGAAATAGAACATAGGAAAGTTTACATATGAGACAATAACTCTCAAACTGTTATTGGGATTGGTGACATTGCCATTAAAATGCATGATGACATTGTAAGACCAATCAGGAATGCTAGATATGTTCCTAATCTCAAAAGAAACTTTATTTCTTTAGGGATTCTTGAATATGAGAGACATGTTTTTAAATCTAACAATCACGTTCTAAAAATTATGAAATGATCCCTAATTGTTATGAAATGACCAAAGAAAAATGGATTGTACTATCTTGAAGGTAACACAATCACTGTTTCTGAACCCAGTCCGTTCATTGTTACTGAAAATAAATCTGAGCTATGGCATAATAGGATGGGTCACATTGGTAATAAAAGCTTAAAGTTTCTAAGTAACCAAAAATTACTTAGAAATGAAGAAATTTAACCATTAAGTTTCTGTGAGACCTGTGTGTTGGGTAAGTTTCATTGAGAGAGTTTTGATGTTAATACCCATGGCACCAATAGACCCTTAGACTATGTACATGCCGACCTGTGGGGACCTAAAAAACATCTCACTTTTGGAGGAAATAAATATTTTTTGTCTATTGTGGATAATTATTTAAGAAAGGTTTGGGTTTACTCTTTAAAGGCTAAAACTTTTCAAAAGTTCAGGACTTAGCTTAAGATAGTTGAGAATCAGTTAGGCAAGAAGTTAAAAACTCTAAGGACAGATAATGACCTTGAGTTTTGTAACTTTGAATTTGATAACTATTGCAAGTAAAAGGGAATAATGATATATAGAACTGTCAGGCATACACCCTAACAAAATGGGATTGTCGAGAGGATGAACAAGACCTTGATGAATAAGGTCAGGTGCATGTTTATTAGCTCAGGGTTAGCCAAAGATTTTTGGACAGAAGCAATTGCACTATTGCTTACTTGATTAACAGATCTCCATCCAATTCTGTGGACTTTAAAACCCCACAAGAACTGTGGACTGGATGACCTCCAAACCTAACATACATAAGAGTTTTTGGATGTGTTGCTTATGCACATAAATCTGAGAGAAAATTAGAACCTAGAGCCACTAAATGTGTGATGTTAGGTTACCCTAAATTTGTAAAAGGATACAGGTTTTGGGTTTTGGGTTAACTAGGCATTAAAATCATCAATAGTAGAGATGTTGTCTTCAATGAATTGGGAATGCCCTACCTAAAACAAAAAACTGTTAAAACTGTAGAATCTGAGAATGAGAAGGGTGTTCAGGCTGAGGTGAAGTTAACCAGATTTATCCTATCCCAGCCTGAAGAAAATGAAAATGAAATTCCTTCATCTGAACAACATGAACCTGTATTTGAACTTGAATAAGTTGAGGTGAATGAAACTCAAGTTGAAATTGAGAGTAAAGGTCTTAACATCCTTGATGATAATATCTCTATTCAGGATTACCAACTTATAAGAGATAGGGAAAGGAGGAAAATAAGACCTAACCCTAGATATGAATCACAAATCTTGACTGATTTTGCCTTGTTTTCCGGTAAAGGCATTGAATATTCTAAACGTGCTTCTTTTGAAGAAGCTGTGAATGGACCAAAATCTGAAAATTGGAAAACCTTGGAAGTTGGTTAATAAGCCTAAGGATCATAGGATAGTTCAATATAAATGAATTTACAAATTGAAAGAATAAAATAATCCTAGTGATCCTCCTATGTATAAGGTCAGATTGGTGGCCAATGGGTTTACTCAAAAAGAGGGGGTTGATTACAATGAGATATTCTCTCGTGTGATTAAGTACAAGACTATTAGACTGATTCTTGCATTGGTTGTTCAGTTCAACTAGGAACTAGAACAACATGATGTCAAGACTACACTCTTACATGAGAAATTGGAAGAGGACATTTACATGAGTTAGCCACAAGGTTTTGAGGCGAAAGGTTAAAGCAAATTCTGTGTGCAAGTTAGAAGATCTACGTATGGGCTTAAACAAAGCTCTAGACAGTGGTACATAAGATTTGATACTTATGTACCGAAGATATATTTTAAAATGAGTGAATATGATGCATGTCTGTACTATAATAGCTGTAAGAAGGGCTGTGCGGTCTACTTGCTACTGTATGTGGATGACATTTTTCTAGCAAGTTCAAGTAAGATTGAAATAACCAAAATGAAGAACCTTTTAAAATCTGAATTTGATATGAAAGATTTGGGGAGTGCAAAGAAGATTTTGGGGATGATTATAAAAAGAGATAGAGTTGAAAATAAACTAATTGTTTTCCAGGAGGCCTATCTGGACAAAGTCATGACTAAATTTTACATGAATGGATCAAAATCTGTAAATGTTCTATTAGCTGCTCACATGAATCTTTCTAATGCACACTCTCCTAAAATAGAGAAGGAATTAAGAGAGATAAGGAACATACCCTATGCTAATGTTATATGTTCTATTAAGTTCTCTATGATTACAACCAGACCTGATTTAGCCTATGCTATCAGTTTCTTATGCAAATTTATATACAACCTTGGTAAGCCCCATTGAGCAGGTTTGAAATGGTTGTTAAAATACATTGTTGGTACATTAAATCTGGGTCTTGTATATTAAAAAATGACTGAAAAACTAACCCTAAAAAGGTATGTTGATGCTGATTTTGCTGGTGACAAGGATAACATAAAATCTACCATTGCTTACTTTTTTACACTTGTTGATAACTGTATAACATGGAAATCACAACTACAGTCTATGGTTAAAGGGAATTTTAAATGAACTGAACTTCGCATACTCTTCGCTGCACGGAGGTTGTATTTGTAGCTACACGAATCTCATGTTCACACAACAAAGACATGTTTTCCGTGTGTTACTATTTGCCAACATTTGTTTGTACATTACAATGACAATATGAATATAACTTGATTTATCTAAATGAAGACTATCATAATAAAATTTAGGTAAATAAAATGAAGTAAATGGTAAGTTGCTAATATATATATATATATATATATATATATATATATATATATATATATATATATATATATATATATAAGAACACTATTTATTTATTTACACAAAAGTAAGTTCCATACAGTCATTACACAAGTAGTATTTACAACAAAAAATCTAATAGAAAGTTGGGTCTCAAGATATAACTATTTTTAAGACTCAACTATTTATTAGTTTTATGCACGTCTATCTAATAGTTTTGTACATGAGCGTGCTGTCGTAGCCATAGACTGTAGTTGATAATGTAATTATAACTGAGGCTGTAAAAGAATGTCTATGGTTAAAGGGAATTTTAAATGAATTGAACTTTCTGTATGATACTCCCATTATTTTCACTGACAGTCAAAGTGCCCTCTTAGTAAAAATCCTGTCTATCATGAAAGGTCAAAACATATTGAGGTAAAATATCATTTTATTAGAGAAAAGATCTCTACAGGTGAAGTAAATTTGTTTAAAGTTCATACTAATAAAAATCCCTCAAATATGGGGACAAAAGTGTTATCTGTTGGTAAGTTTAAGACTTGTCTGACTTTACTCCATTTTGACATAGGTTAATCTTCTTTTGCAAGTTTTGGGCAATGATGATGAACTAAAAGTTTCATGTGCAATTCTGCAACCAGAGAGTGAGTGTTATTGAGAACCAATGTGAAGAAATGAAAGTGTGTGTTTCTCAAAACACTGTTAAAATGGTGCTATTTTTGAAAGTTGTGTTTGAATGAGTTTTTTGGATTGTGGACGATTCACGTGGCAACCTCTAAATGGCTCATTTCATATGACATGGATTGTGCTTCTTTGAGGCGTATCTGGACCATTGGATTAATTGGAGGGTCAAGATGACTCATTGGGTTATTAACCCTTTGACTTTGTTGTTGGTGCATTCATTCCACACGGTTCATTATTCTTTGGCTCTTCGATTTTCTCTCTAGCTTCTCTTTCGTCTACGTGCGATTTTTCATCTCTTTCTTCTGTTGGTTACAGTTTTCTCAGACTAATCATTGGTTTAGATTAATCATTGTATAGCCACCTTGCTACAGTAACTTTGGTGTGTTTATGCTTCTATGGTGTTTCTCTATGATGAAACTGTGTGGACAGGGTTATTTCTTTAGAAGGATTGTGGTTTGGTTTTGTAGATCATTCGATTGATGATCAAAACCGATGTTTCTGAGTGGTTTGATATTCACTGTACTCTCTTGGACGACGATTTGCACTAGTGGAACGGGTTCAGTTCCTGAGCCCCCCCCAGATTAGACCTATTGGCTGAACTGGGTCAACAAATCTGGTGTTATTGTGTTCATTTGTTTATGTTTTTCGATTTTCTTGCAAATATATAATCTGTCGTGTTTGTGATTTCATCGAGAAAACCCAACATCAACTATATTGTCTTTCAATGTCCTCAATATTACAATCAATCTAAAACTCATATGAAATAATTTTGGTAAACTATGTACCATATTGTCTTGTTATTATCCTCCAAACAATAACATCTTTATGCAAGACATTCATCTATCCCTGATTAATGGTAGTGAGCAAGATGGACGAATGTAATTATATTTAAAACAATTCTTGGTTCTTTCTCCATGGGTCTCTTATACAATAATATATGAAAGTAAAATCATAGGACTATATTGAAGGAAAATATCGTGTAGGTTACAACATTCATAACTATAGTATTTGTAACTCTCCACGGATGTCCATACACAAATAATATACATCGTTAAAACATTACTAAGAAAAATCATTAGGAAAAATTCTAGTGAATAAAATAGAGTATATTATTTCTTTGAATATGTTACCAAATTTGCCTAATCTAAAAACCTTGCCTAAAATCCAATAGAAAAAAACATCGATCAAGAATAAAAGCACTAAATATATGTTTACTCTCCTTATGATTATACTTGCGATATGTATATCTTGTTTATCAAATTCTCAATCATTTTTGTAGATAATGACTTTTTGTATATATGTCACTACATAATCGTGAAGATGGTCATATGTGAATAGGTAAATCATTTATGAGCTTTATGTTAATCAAATAATACTCAATATCATCAAAACCACTAATTTAGAACCATAAACTAGTATCAAGATACAATAGTGCATATAGGGCACTATGTTATACTACTTCACAATCAATAAGTTATTCGTTATCACTATCGAGTATCAAATGGATGTGTCCATTTTCTAATAAAGAGTCTTCTAAAACACATTTTTATATAATCGATGAATGAGAATTCAATTAGCTAAATGTTTGATATGTAGGTCAAGATACAATTTTATTTTTTCTAGATCTTTAATCAAGAATTCTTTCTTCAAGTAATCAATTACATTTGGAAGCTATTCAGAAGTTTCAATATTGTTTAAATCATCACCATCAATAATGGAAAATCTAGATTTTAATTTCTATATAAGAACACATTCAACAAATATTCATTAAGACTATTTAAATTCTATATAAGTATCATTATGATTTTTATCAAAATAAGTTTCTTGAAAATTTGAAGTATGTGCATTAAGCATATTAAATCCTTGGGTCGTGCTGTTTGTACTGAAAATATGTTTGATTTGATATTTCTGAAAATACATTTTCAAAATCAAAGTTAAACTTATATCATAAGAACATTTTGAGTGTTTTCAATAAAAATTCTAATAAACACTCAAAACGGACGTTTAAATAAAAATTTAAAATATATATTTCTAACAAATAAAGTTTTAGAAAATAAAAAATTTGAAAAAACAATCTAAAAAATAATAATTTTATAAAAATAAAAAATAAAATTTCTGAAAAATATAAAATTTGAAAAAAATTATAAAAAAATAATTCAATCTCTTAATGATTATTTACACAAAAATTATAAAAAAAATATTTAAATGAACACATCATTAATTTTTATTTTTTATTTTTTTTGTTTATTTTCTATATTTCGAACTCAATTTTTTTATTCTATTTTTGTAATGAGAAAGAAATATTGTAAGATTCTCTAACTCTAAAATATATCCACTATTTAGTAGAAATTCAAATTAAAATTTTAATTTCAGTTAAAGTTAACAATTAATTTTAATCACACATTTTATAGGACCCACAATTTTTCAACCACATATTTAATCAATTTTTATCAAATTGTACTAAAAAAACAGATTTTAAACCCACCAAATAGGGGCATGTATTACTTAATAATCTATTAACACAAAATAATTCTATTTTTTTTATTGAATAATCAAATTTCATGGAATAAAATTTTATAAAAGAAATTTTCAAATGTTTTCAAATTTTTTTTATATTGAGAAATAATTTTCAAAATGACCAACCAAATGCATTTTTAACAGCCTTAAAATAGACCATCAAAATAGATAATTGAAAATAAACTCAAAACTGAAAATTGAAACTCAAACCACACGACCCAACATTTTTTAATTTAATAAACACAAAATATTATTTTGAAAATTAGGTAAGATTAACTAAACTTGCACTCAATACTATAAATGCCAAAGATACATAGTTAATGTGATGATACTATGAGAATACATAGAACAAATTCTTTTTTCAATCCTTAATCCATGCTACTAAATCCTTGAAATTATTATAAGAGCTCCCTCCTTCTTGAACGCTGTTTAGGACTTTTGATTGAAGATCCAACGCCAATTCTTTAAATCTTTCATCACCCAAAAGTTGTTCTAGTTTGTTGTTAATCTCTTCATGCCTAATAATTCCACTGTCATCTTTATTCAATTTCAATCCTATCTTCAAACAATCACAAATGTAGCTCTGATTAAACATTTGATCCGAGAAATACGGCCAACACAGAAAAGGGACTCCATTGCTTATGCCTTCGATGGTAGAATTCCAACCACAATGGCTAATGAAACAGGCAATGGAAGGATGGGATAGGACGTTTTGCTGCGGTGCCCAAGCCACCATCCGCCCCCAATTGTGCACTCTTTCGCAGAAACCTATTGGGTATGCATTGTCGATATCTTCAGTTGTGTTTTCCCGCACGACCCACAGGAATGGTCTTTTGGCGAGTTCAAGGCTGAAAGCAAGTTCTTTGAATTGATTCTGATCAAATACTGTGGAACTTCCAAATGCAACATATATGACAGAATTACGTGGTTGTTGATCAAGCCACGAGAGGCAACCTGTTGAAGACAAAATTCAAATAAATATGTTCTCTATTCTCACATCTTAATTTTTTGGATAAAATGATTTAACGCGTGTCGGAGTAGATGGGGTTATGAATTTATGAAACTAATGCCAGAATCAAGATCTTTGATAAATAAATAATTCAGTTTTTTAGGGACATGTTAAAAATATAATTTAAATAAACATGTGTTTTCTATTTTTTATAGCTTAATATTGTTTCTCGAAAACCTGAGTCTTGTTGCCAGAAGTTGCCAGCTGATTTTCCAAGCCGATTAGTTGCCAGAAGAGGTCCAATGGGTAAAAAGTCTGGAAATAAAGCAAATGTCCCAGGCTCCAACGAATTAGATGAGTTGCAAATTAACCTGTCTGACGATTTAACTGACTGCATACTTTTTACCAAGAATTTGAAGAACCATTTCTGTCCCACTTCATCGCCCAAACAATTCCAAAAGAAATCTATTGTCTTCATGGGAGGCATCGCTTGTGAAAGCTGAATTATCTGATTTTTCATTGGTGTTCCTGCGTAGAAAGTTCAGCAATATTAGTAATATAGAATACAATTCTTTTTTTTTTGTTTAGAAACTTTGTTCCTCGTTGAACTTGTAGTCATATTCTGAAATGGTATTATGTGGACTTCAATGTCAATATTGAGTCACTAAGTTTTAATTTTTACCTTTTATTCACTAAAATCAATTCGGTCCATAAAAACCAATGATGACACTGATTTAGTTAATAGCATGCGCATGTGGCGTGACGGTGAAAGTTGTGATCAGCCAGAATGTACATGATCAAACATGATAAAATAAATACTCTTCAATTAAAAACCACTTTGTTGATAGAAAGTACAATCGAGTTGAACAATTAATTATGGACCATACTCCACAATCATACTCCATAGCATTCCTTAAATAAAATGAGTGAATGCTAGTTTGGACTTGTAGAATCAATTTCAGTTAATAACAAGGTGGGCTTATAAAGTGGATTATTCTATTTGTACAAAATGATTTCCAAAATGGCCCCCACAGCCATCCCTCCAATTGGAGGCCGGCGCTTGGCCATTTATAATGTTTAATTATTATAAGTTCAAAGACCAATTACGACCATTTCGAAAACAACATGCTTGGCAAAGCTTGAATGCTTGAAAAGAAGCCACATAGCACTTAAGATTAGCCAAACATGCTCTAAGTTCATGGATAAACTTGCTTATAAACCTTTTTTTGTTTTTGTTTTTTTGGGACAACTTCTAGGGAAGAGAACATGGCAAAAATCCCATTAATTGAATTTTTTTTGGTCTTAGAGCATTTCCAATTTTTTTTTTTTTTTAAATATGAGATACTCTCTATTTTAAAGAGTCAATCATTAAAATCGTGTTCCAAGATACTTTTTAAATTAACATTTTAACTTTATAATTAAATGCATTCAAAGTGTTTTAATTTTCATTGTAAGAAAATAATAAAATGATTTAGAGAAAAAGTTAGTTAAAATAAAAGATCGAGAAAAATAATAAAAAATTATGGAAGCAGTAAGTGTTAAATATAAATAGTTTGTTGAAGTACTTCAAAATTTTAACTTTCTATATTTATAAATGATTTTCAAATAATAGAATATACTTTTTAAAAATAGAGTCATTCTTTGAAAATTCTCTTAGAATATATAAAATTAGAGTGAAAATTGAGCTGCTTGATGTTGAAAATAAAAATTAACAGGGTTTAGAACAAAGTGGTGAAGACTAATTTATGTTTAAAACTGGAATAACCTTCACTGTCTATGATTCCTTTGTCAATAAGGCTCGGAATCTTGAAGAGCAGGGCGAACAACGCTGATGCCGCTGGCGAGAAAGCTACTTTCTTGATTCCCATTTTCTCTGCAACCTCTATAGCCCAACCCAAGCTGGCATCGGCAATTATACAACTGATTTTATCACTTTCCGAACCATTAATCCGTTCAATAAAAACCTTTAGCTCTCCAGGCATGACCCTAATAATCGATGCCCACATTTTTCCCATATCACTTCTGTCATCGGAGGATTCTAATCCGTCAGGTAACGAAACCATTTTTATGAGATCTCGTACGTTGTCGGTCTCCGGCATTGATTTGATAACTCGTTCATGAATGAACTCAGAGTTTACAAATGTGATTTTGAAGCCATATTTTACTAAATGGAGTGCAACTTCCATTAAGGGAAGCACATGGCCTTGTGCTGGAAATGGAATAAGTAGAGCATGAGGGTTTTTCATTGTTTTCCTTAATTTTCTTCACGTCGACTGTGAAGTTCACTACGGATTTCGACTGAAAGGACAGTTCAATGGGTTGTTTTGGGGAACGGTATGATGCACGCAGGTGGTGAGGAAATTTATAAGAATAATTCTAAGAATAATGCCCTGGGTACGTGTGAAAGAGCTCCACCACATGAAACACGATTTAACCGTTGTTTGAGCCCCATTCTTTAGAAAAAAAAAAAATATTCTTAAATAGTGATTTGAAATCATTTCAACTACATATTTTTCAATAAAATAATATTACACGTAAATAAATAAATAAATTTTATTTTTTAACCACATATTTTTTATCAATACATTATTCAAAAATGTATTTTTATCAAAAGAATATAGCTCAAACGGGGGCTTAGTAGGGTACAATATTCACATAAGCAAACAATATCACGTTATCATAAGCAAATATCTGAACAATCATGCTAGCAAATATGTGAACAACCATGCTACAGGTAAATTAATTTTTGGGTTAGTTTAACAAACGATCACTGAATTTTAAAACTTGCATAAACGGTCACCCAATTTACATGCAGTTTCACTAACGGTCACTGAAGGACCTTTATGATTTGAATTCAAATTTAAATGATCAAAACGCTTGAAGATAGAACCTTGAGGACCAAACCACCAAATCTTGACAAAAATGAATTTTCTCTTTCTATTTTTGGAAGAGTTTTGAGGCAATTTTTCGGCACTTTTCGACCACCGAGACCGCCGGATTTGGATACCGTAGGAAAGCTCACAATGTCATTTTCAATTACTACCCAAAATTTCCCCATAAATCCAAAGGATTCGGCCAAAATAAACCCACAAAGTTAGCTACCCGAAAACGTAAAAATTTGGGTAAATTTTTAGATTTTTTGGGCGAGTTTTGCGGCCACTTCCAACCACCAATACCGCCAAAATTTGATACCTTTTTAAAACCCACAATGTTTTCTTTAATTACCATCCAAAATCTCTTCATAACTCCAAAAGATTCGACCGGAATAAACCCACAAAATCAGCTACCCAAAGTCCGCCTAAATTTTCCCATTTTCGGGTAGCTGGCTTTATGGGTTTATTCCGACCGAATGCCTTGGATTTAAGGGGATATGTTAGATGGTAATTGAAGAGGACATTGTGGGATTTTCAAAGGTATCAAATTTCGGCGGTATTGGTGTTCGGAAGGTGCCGAAAAATTGTCTCAAACTCGCCCCAAAAACCTGAAAATTTGCTCAGATTATCACGTTTTCAGGTAGCCAACTTTGTGGTTTTATTCGGGTCGAATCCTTTAGAGTTATGGGGAGATTTTGGGTGGTAATTAAAGAGGACATTGTGGGCTTTCCAAATGTATCAAATTCTAGCAGTATTGGTGGTTGGAAGTGGCCTGGAAATTGCTGCAAAACTCGCCCAAAAAATCTGAAAAATCTGCCCAGATTTTCGCCTTTTCAAGATGCTGACTTTGTGACTTTATTCCGTCCGAATCTTTTGGAGTTATGAGGATATTTTAGATTGTAATTGAAGAAGATATTGTGGGCTTTCAAAAGGTATCACATTCCGGCGGTATTGGTGGTTGGAAGTGGTCGCTAAACTCGTCCAAAAAATCTGAAAATTTGCATAGATTTTAACATTTTCGGGCAGCCGACTTTGTGGGTTTATTCCGGCCGAATCCTTTGGAGTTATGGAGAGATTTTGGGTGGTAATTGAAGAGGATATTGTGGGCTTTCCAACTGTATCCAAATCCGGCGGTCTCGGTGGTCGGAATGTGCCGGAAAATTACCTCAAAACTCGCCCACAAATAGAGAAAAAAAAGTTCATTTTTGTCAAGTTTTGGTGGTTTGGTTCTCAAGGTCCTATCTTTAAATGTTTTGGTCATTTAAGTTTGAATTCAAATCATAAAGGTTCTTCAGTGGCCGTTAATGAAACCACATGTAAATTGAGTGACCGTTTCTACAAGTTTTAAAATTCGGTGACTGTTTTGTGATTTTCATGTAAATTCAGTGACCATTTGTGAAATTAACCCATTAATTTTTACATTAAGTTTGACATCCTTTGACATGAAATCTATGATAGCCATTGTTCTTTACACTATCCTTTCACTTCACTGACCAGATTTTTGACATCAATAAAAATGTACATGTAACTTAAATTGAAATTTGAAAGGCAACATAGCATGACAAGATGACAAGTCTTAGCCTTTGTTTGAGCCACATTTTGTTGAAAAAATAGATTTTGTAATAAGAGTACTATTATGTAGTCCCACTGGGGTTATAACTCTAGTTTAGTAGGTACTAAATAATAGATTAAATAAAATGTGAAATAAAATGAGTTATTTAATTCTATGTATAAATTATTTTATAGAAAAAATGTATGGTTAAAAATAAGTTTGGGGAAAAAAAAAGAAAAAAAAAAAAAAAAGAGTTTTGAAGGCATCTAGACGTAATAAGACTTTTTTCCACTAATAATATTATTTAGATATCGTATAGTCCCTATTTGATTTAGCTAAAAAGTTGATAAAAAAATTAAGTTAAAATCAATAATTAATTTTAACAACAAATTTCTTTGAATCCATAATTGTTATCAACTTTTTAATCACATATTTTATCAATTTTTATCAAAATACATTAAAAATATATTTATTTTTTTTAGCTAAATTAATCAGGGACATAATAAATAAAATATTGCATACTTAGAAATTGTGTGGTTTTAATTATTATTTTTTGTTTAGTTGTTGTAATGTCATTTTCTACTTCCAAATGACACAAGGTCTCTCTCTCTCTCTCTCTCTCTCTCTCTCTTTTTAAATAATATATTTCGATATCTCTTGCTACTTTATATATGTTCTTGTTATGCACTAAGAGAATGAAAAGAAAAACACGAGAATTAGAGATCAAGTGTAAATATATTATAATAATGATTTTTATATATAAGCTTCCAATAAGAATTAGAATTGAAATAAAATATACACTTCTGAATAAGGGGAAAAATCATTTAAATATATAAATAAGTCCAAATAGTTATTCAACTTTATCTATTATTTTACAATTCCCCATTGATAATACTTATTAAACAATAATTATGTAGTTAAAGATCTTCTTTTAACAAAAACTCAATAAGAAAAATACCGAATGGTAAAACGAGTATAAATAACTATATGAAATTTGAGTAATTAAATTTTACCTCATTAAGATCTAGTGACGAAAATTCAATGAGATGAAATCTAAACAAAGGAAAAAGTATACAACTACTACCCCTAATTTTAAACAATATTGTCTTGTTATTATCCTCCAAGCAATAATGCAAGACATTCATCTATCCCTGAATAATGGTAGTGAGCAAGATGGTCGAATGTAATTATATTAAAAACAGTTCTTGTTGGTTCTTTCTCCATGGGTCTCGTCTACAATAATATATGAAAGTAAAATCATAGGGCTACATTGAAAGAAAATATCTTGCAGGTTACAACATTCATAACTATAGTATTTGTGTCTCTCCATGGACATCCATACACAAATAATATGCATTGTTAAAATTTTACTACTGGAAAAATTCTAGTGAATATATTATTTCTTTGAATATGTTACCAAATTTGCCTAATTTAAATACCTTGCCTAAAATCCAATAGAAAAAAACATCAATCAAGAAAAAAAAAAGCACTAAATATATATTTACTCTCCTTATGATTATACTTGAGATATGTATATCTTGTTTATGAAATTCTCAAGCATTGCTGTAGATAATGTCTTTTTGTAAATATGTCACTACATAATCGTCAAGATAGTCATATGTGAATAGATAAATGATTGATGAGCTTTACGTTAATCAAATAATACCCAATATCATCAAAACCAACTAATTTAGAATCATGAACTACTAGCAAGATACAATAGTGCATACTTCACAATCAATAAGTTATTCATTATCACCATCAAGTATCAAATGGATGTGTCCATTTTCTCATAAAGAATCTTCTAAAACACTTTTTTATATAATCGATGAATGAGAATTCAATTAGCTAAATGTTTGATATGTAGGTCAAGATAAAATTTTATTTTTTCTAGATCTTTAATCAAGAATTCCTTCTTCAAGTAATCAATTAGTGATTTTTCGAAAAATTTGTAGTTAAACAAAATTTTTGAATTTACGTGCAAAATATTTTATTGTGAGAATGTATAGTTGAAAATGAGTTTAAGAAAAAAAGTTTCGGGGAATGATAGAGAAACAGAGGCTAAGTCTTATTCCTCTAATCCAAATTCTGTTACCCAAAATTGAGTTCTATGATAGTTTTTGGTTTCTTGATGTCCAGTCACCATCATGTAACAAATATATTGAAAGAGTATAAAAAAAGACTTGAAGGTTTGAAGAAAGAGAATTCGAATAATGAGGATTGGAAGTTGTAGTAGTTCGGTTAAGAAATCTAAGAAAAGATTAATCACGAATCAAGAACAATTCTGCTGATTCTCAATGCGATTAATTAGAAGTAAATCTTATTAATTCTCAATGTGATTAATTAGAAGTAATATGAACACGAATATAATTATTTTTGGTGACTCGATGAAAACCTATTCGATCACATTAAAGTTGAAACACGTTAAAGCTATCAACATGTTTAGGTGTCAAGAGGTGATAGTGTTACGCTATGTAGTTATAAAACATATATAAAACTTTGACAATATTATTTTTGCTTAACCAACATGCTAATTAATAGTTCAATAAATTGATAACATAATAAAATATAGCAACTAATTACTACAAAAATTAATATTCAACTAAATCCATATCATATATGTCTAAGAGGCCTTTGTAGAATGTGTATCCAGTGTTACTTATTTTTTCTTGAAATTTTTGTTGACTTGTATGTTGAAGTGACATGAAGTGATATTCATTCGATTAACACGATAAAAATGTTGAGAATGACGATCGAGATTTGTTGATTCATAAAAGAATGCCAGAAAATGAAATAAAAATTATATTAATTAAACAAAAGAAACCAAAGTTAATTTTGCTGAAGCCAATGTAACAAAACCCTTAGACTCTCACTTCTTTTAATTACAATAATTAATTAAGTCCTTAAGTCTTAAGAAAATACATGTCAGTTCTAATTAAAGAAAATATTATTTAGACCATACTTTAAGAAGAGTAAAAATAGTAAAATTAAAATCAAATAAATTCTTACTCGTGTTTTATGTGTTGAACTCAGGTCTCATATCTATCGTTTCATAATGCAAAAACAATTATGATGTGACATGGTATTTGGAAAAAAGTAACTCTTTTTGACAAAGTGGATTCTTGAGTGAGTAATTGTGATGTGACATTGTCTTTTAAGAAAAAAAAAAAGAAATTTGTGATGTGAGATTTAAATATTTCCCGTTTGATTCTTATTTTCTCCAAAATTCATTTTTTTTTAACTACACATTCTTCAATAAAATAATATTATAAACAAATTTATAATTTTTTTTTTAATTTTTAACCACATATTTTATATCAATCAACTATTTAAAATATATTATTCTTCTAAAAATAAAAATCAAAAATGACGTTAATAAAATTTATTTAAGATCAACAAAATGAATCTCTCAAGATCCTTTGATGCTCACTCTCCACGCACTATCTATTAAAACAACAATAAACATACATTATCATCACGACAATATCTAGTACAGGAAACTGAATAAGACATCGAATCCGATCTACTTCAAATACGTGCTTATAATGCAACTTGTTTCATTTTTAATTGAAGTTGTTGAATTTAACAATAATTATGCTAAAAAACAAGAATGATAATCATATATTGATAGTTTTTTAGTCATATCTTCGGAAGATATCGTAGATATAAATATTAGCAGTTAGATCTTTCTCTCATTTTTCCTCACAAAGTATGAACCGTTAATAGGACAAGCCAATAAAACAATATAGAGATGAGAGGGGACATAGACTTTATTAGGGGTGTAAGCGGTTCGATTTTACCAATTTTTGACAGATTTTCAAACCAAACTATTTACATCGGTTTAAAAAAAAAACTCAAACATAAACTAAACCATTTTGATCGGTTTGAAAAAAAACTCAAACATAAACCTAACTATTTAGTTCGGTTTTAAACCGTCGGTTTCGCCATATATTTTTTTGCCTGTCGTACGATTTTAAACGCCAATTTCGTTGTATATTTTTTTGTCCGTCCACTTTTATGCCATTAATTTATGAGTGGACATTTTTTTTCCAGAATCGGTCAATTCGGTTCCAAATCTTCTAAAAAATAATTTGATTTTGGAACAAATTATTAAGAAATAATCGGTTCTGGTCCAGTTCTCGGTTCTAGTGTGAGAACCTTCCGGTTCTCATAAGATTTTTTTTTTATTTTTTTGGTAAAATATATTATTCAATCTTCAATCACTTTAATAAAAAATAATAGGGTTCCTTTTTTCATTTTAGACACCAACACTTTCTTTTTTTTTTTTTTTTTTTTTTTTTGATTATTTTCTTCTATCTTCTTATAATTTTTTGATTAACTGATTTTTCAAGCCAAATTAGAATATTGGGTTAATTTATACCTTAATAAATTTATTTACAATATATAATTTCATTTCTAAGATCCGAAATTTTTATTTTATTTTTACTTTGATTACATAGTTGTTGATTCGATCAAAATTTTTCATCTAAATTTCTACAAATTATAATCAACAGAACTAGAAGTTACAATAATTTTTTAAAGGATATCCACTTCAATGTACAATTTTTATTTTGATTGAAGTTTGTTTAATAATTGGAGAACTATGCAGTTTATATAAGTTGATGATTGTTTGGTGATAGTAATTTATATGGAATACAACGTAGGATTGGTTGATGAATCATTTCACACTTTTACTTTAAGAGCCTATGAAATATATGAGACTCATTTAAAAATAAATAAAAAGTCCAACACAAAAGTCTTACATGCAAGTTACAATTTAAAAAATTTCATCTTTTTTTATTTTTTTATTTTTATATATTTTTTTACCGGTCCAGTTTGATTTTAAACCACAATAAAATTTCTCAAACCTAAACCAAACCGTTTTTAACCAGTTTGGTTTGGTTCGGTTCGGTTCAAAATCATTTCGTTGACGGGTCCACGTAGCACTAAACCGACGGTTTCCAAAATGCAGTTTCGGTTTGACTATATAGGTGGCTACACAAGTGTAGCTCAAATGATAACACCTCACATAAGATAATTTGGTCAAACAAGAATGTCAACACCGAACATGAAAATCGTTACACTATTTAAACGATGTAAGACCACTCCACAACTACAAATGCCAACATCCTTATCGACATGTATCCCCATCTCCAACCAATGTGGTAGTATGTTGTATGAACTTAGCACCAAATGTGATAAAAAAAATTGTGTTAATTCACATCAATCATCATAATTAGGCGTGGGCGTGGGTTGGGTTGGGTCGATTTTTTCCAACCCAACCCAATTATTTATTTAAACTCAATCCAACCCAAACCGAACTTGAGTTTGTTTGGGTTGGTTTGGGTTGGGTTGAGTTGGTCGATTTGGGTTTCGGCTCAATTAAAGTTAGGTTCGATTTATTTGTTAAATTTGGATAATTTTTTAGGGTTTGAAATTATTTGAAAACCTCCGCTTTTTAAATACACATATAAGAAGTTCTTTCAAAAAATAATATATAAATAAGTTTAAAATTTATGAAGCATATTTTTTTTTTACAATTTTTTGAAATTCATTCATTTGATCATCTCGTCTTTAATTTTTATTTTATTATCAAATAACATTGCATTTGTAAATAGTGTTAATGTGAATCGGTTTATGCGAAGAAAATTGACGTTTATATATTATAAGTCATTCTCTTATCTTTACTATTATATCTATTTAATTTTTTTCATCTTAAATATTAATTTTTTAATTCATCGGGTTAGGTTGGATTGGATTGAGTCTTAAAATATAAACCGCGACCCAATCCGACCCAACCCCAAATTCAATTTTTCAACCCAACTCAACCCAATTGAACGTAAAAATCCAACCCAAACCGATCGATTTGATTTGGGTTGGTCGGGTTGAGCGGGTTGGGTTGGATTTTGTCCAACTCTATGCCCCATTTGATTCCCATTTTGGAGAAGAAAATGCATTTTGAATAGATGATTGATGAAGAATGTGTGGTTAAAAATTAAAGAAAATTTTTGGATTTGCGTGTAATATTATTTTATTGAAAAATGTGTGATTGAGAAGAAGAGAGAGAAAAATGAATTTTGAGAAAATGGGAATCAAACAATGGCCTAATGATAATGCTTCCAATCAAAATGAAGCCACGTCTCTAAAAGAGACTCGTCTCATGTCTTTATATGTTATATCTCGAGATCATAATAATATCGTAATAAAAAAGACATAAGTCAATTGCATACTTAAAATAATTTATGGCTAGGGAAATTATATTTTATTTTTGGAAGGGGTTGTACCCGAAGAACATATGGGTTGTCTACGTACCCCGTGAAGGGATCAAACCAAAACGTAGTTCTTTTACACAACTAACTCTCACTAACCAATAAATCAAAGGTTTCTACAATACTCATATTAGCAACATGTGTCTTAAAGGCTTTTGGAGCGAGTCCCTTAGTCAAATGATCTGCAATCATCGCCTTTGTATTGATATGATTTATTTTTATCTATCATTCCTTAACTCTGTCTCTAACCACCAAATATTTGATGTCAATGTGCTTTGACTCATTAGAACTTTTATTATTCCTTGAAAAGAATACTGTCGAGCTATTATCACAATAAATAGTGATTAGTCTCAAGATGAAATCAACAACTTTCAACCCAGAAATGAAATTTATTAGCCAACCATAATATCAAATAATTATTTTCATCTCTATTCTATGAGAATTTTATGGAAGCCTTTCATGTGCTTCTCTTCATTAGAAGTTATAAAAAGAGGGTCGACTATGTTAACTAGTAATTAATTACCCGTTAGGGGGTTGTAGGAAAGGAAAAAAAGAAGGATGTGAATTAGAAATGGTTGGTCTATGAAATATGAACCGAAGATTGAACGATGTTAATGCTAGATAAAAAGAATTTTAGTTTTAATTTTTTGTTTGATGGGACGCATTTTACTTGATAATTTTTTGGATGTTAAAATACTATTGGTCTTGTATGTATAAAACATATGTTGAATCGTGCAATAAAAAATCTCAATTAAAGAAAATTATCGTTAAGGACCAAATGTGCTATATAATAAAATTAAAAAGGCAACTAAAAGGCAAGGAATAAAAGCGATAATAACTAAGAATTGGGAATCTTTAGTGCAATTAAAAGTTGGTGCCCAAAAAAAAAACAAAAAACAAATTTATTGTCAATATAACCACTATTTGAACTTTTCTTGCGATGATTAAAATTTAAGAATACTCACTATTCTTCAGGTTTTAGCACCAACTTTCTCTTTCCAACTTCGTTTTTCTTAAAAAAATTCCTTAAACATCTTAGAACCTCTTTCTTTAAATACAAAAAGAAACCAACTAATAAATAGAGGTATGAGTTTGTGTAGGGGTGTCCAAATAAAACAGGCATGTAACACTTCATATGTTTATGTATGATTAAATTATATAATGACATTAGTCAAGTTGAGATTGAGCCGTATAGTTACGAAGTAACGATTTGTAGAAGATTTCAAGATCGCTAGAATTACAAGTGTTAGCTTCTTTATAGCAACTCCCTGGTCATTTAAATGGGCCCATTTATGAAAAAATTTAGTTGTATATTCAAAGCCTAATGTTAACTCCAAAGAGTCGGTAGAAATTGAGCAACCAATTATTATAAGGGAGTTGGTCTAGCTACTCCGAAGCATGGAATAGGTGCTCCACTTGTGGATCGAACTAGGAACAAATTTAAAGATATTGAAATTGCTTATTATCAAGATGGGAGGAGTACTATCGCAAGAAAGAAACTATAACATCACAATGAGTAATGACATTCCATATTCTTATAAATAAGTTTAAATAATTTTCAGTCTAGTTAATATTTACGTGACTCTGAATTGATCTCTAAAATTATTTTTACTGCTTAAAATGTGTGATATGAGAACAGCATATAGTGGATAGACTTTAGAAAAAAGGAAGAATCTTGTGTTTATATGCGGAAAATGATTCTGCCATGAACTGTAATTATGTAGCAACATGAGTTTCTGATTTTGCTACATACTGAGTTTATCATTATCAAAGTTTAAGTCTCTTGTGATCTTTCATATCTTTAAACATCTATTTCATTGTTGATATGCAGAAATTTTTCAATAAAATCATACCTTTTTCATTTCAAGAAGTGTGATTTTTTAATAAAAATATATTGTCCTATATATGGACTTTTATTTTTATAATAACTTAAGCTGCTCAACAATATTTCGACCATTAATGTCCAGCATCTTTGTAAAAACCTACTTATTTTAGGGCTTGATTTTAAACTTAGATATCTTCTTAGCGGAGGAGACCATTTTTATGATCTTCATGTCATGTTTTTCACGAGAAGAAAACATGCAATTTTGGATGGAGTTCAACTACTTCGAATCAACAAGACGAGTGGTTCACGCTCAACAAGATTGACTAAACACAAGGGCGTGTGTAAAGTAATCTTCTTCAAATCGTGGATTCGGGCTCAACTTTACCTCGAAACGACACCAACCAAGAATGCTCGACCCACAACTTCCTACACCTGCTTGTCACAAAGTTTCACTCCACAAAGGAGACTTGGTGATTGGTTTGCAAGCCACAAAGTAAGAGGAAATAGAGTAGCAATTGAACCTCAAGGAAGAAGAACAAAGAACGGCCAAAACTCACGTATCTCTCTTTCTTGCAAAACCAACAACACTATTGTAGAAGAAATGGGGGGATATATATGTATCAATTATGTTAGCACAAGTTGGGCCAAGAATAATGAGCTAACAATCAAATAGCTAATGGGCCAACAACCAAATAACCAATATACCACCACAATGGAAATCAAAACTTGGGCCGTCCAAAAGTGTTGGATCACGAGCAACATTAACTCAATTAAGTTGTTTCTAGTGGCCCCAAGTTGTTTTCGGGTCGAGCCATCACTAAGGTGTCGATAAACTTATCCAACATCGATTTTAAATCATCGCCCGAATTATTGGGTATCAAAATCCAACAGCGTGAATATTAAAGATAGAGACTTTGTTTATTTAAGTCCAATTGCGTTTATAATTTGTTTTAACATATTGATTGTTATTAGCTAGGCTAGCCCGTGGATGTAGGCATTTGTGAAAGTGGAAATTACACTACGCAGTTCAAAAATCAGATAATAAGTTTATTTAATTATAAATCAAGCATTAATTTAACTATTAATATTATTAATATTAATATAAAATATATCCAACCCCATCACATCACATCCCAATCCAATTCCAAACCCTAAAATTCAAATTCATTTCTCTCCATTTTTTCCCTTCTCACTCTCTCTACCTAACCCACACCTCCGACATCGCCTCACCCACTGTCAAAGACCACCATCGAACTCATAGGGACGATCGTTCACCTTGGAGTCATGACTACTGAAGACTCGCTTAGGCTGAAGCCATGGCGACTACAACTTCTCTTGGATCTGTATTCTCCATCTCAATCGTAGCCACTATTAATCTCAAGTTGTACGCGAATACGACTTCTCTTCGATCTGTACCGCCGATGTAGAGATTGCACCATCGCCAACGGAGAGTTCTAAGTGTTGCGGCTGGAGATTGATGATTGTGGTAGTTTGCTGCATTTGGTGGTAATTTTGGTTTGCTGGTTTTTTGGAGTGGTGGTGGTTTTCATGATTGGATGTTAGGATGGTTTTTGTTGACAGTGGATCAGGTAGTGACAGTGGCGGTTTTGTTGGTGGTGGTGTTGTTGTGGTGGTGGTGGCGACGGTGGCAATGTCGTGATAGTCGCAAGTGGATGTGCTGGTAGTGGTGGTTGTGGTAGTATGTGACTAACAATTTGGTGTAATTGGTTAATCTGTGACCAACTATTCGGTTAATCTGTGACCACTATTTAGTTGTATGTGACCAATTATTTAAATTTGAAATTTAAAAAAAAAATCAATAATTTGTAATTGAAAAATAATTTATGATTGATAAATAAATTGTGGTCTAGAATTTTTTTGATTTGTGACTCATAAAATAAATTGTGACATAACAAATTTTTTTATTGTGGCCATGAAATAATCTATGACCGATTAATTTGATAATATGTGACGTTGTGACTTATAAGTACGCACATTTGACCATTTACTGTATAACTGTGACCTTAATATATTTAATTAATAAAATATATTTAATTAATTAATTAATATTTGAGTTTTACATTTTGAAACTTAAAACCTGAAAATTGAATTACTTCATACTTAATGCCTGACTTGTGAATTTTTTCCTTTGTGAAACCACGTCAATTAATGCCTATGTTATTTACTCTTTTTACTAATAATTGGCTGAAATAGTTAATTTATCATTAATTAATTTTAATAAATCACTACAAACATATCTAACAACTGCTATGAGTACTCATCACAAATATTGACCTCAAAAAATAGAAATTATTTTTTAATGCCAACGCTAGAGTTTTCTTGTCATAGTTATGGCGGAATTTTGCCTCTATTGGAGTTTTTGTCTATGTTTTGGGTGAGCTTTCTTTTTATTAAAAAAAAAAAAAAGTTTCCTACGAGATTTTAGTCGTAAAAGACATTTTAATTAGAAAACGCTAAGGGTGCGTTCTCTTCGTGTTTCTGTTTTGTGTTTTATGTTTTGAAATTCGTTTTGTGTTTTGTGTTTTGGGTGTCTGTTTTGAAATTAATGAAAATGCGTTCTCTTTGTCATTTTGAAAAACAGTTTCTCAAAACAAAAAACAGAAAACGCGTTCTCTTTGCACTTTTTTAGAATATTATTTGATAATATTTTATTCAAGAAATATGATTATCCAATTAACTTTAATTGTTTAATGTTAATATATTATTAAATATGAAAATAAACCTGCAATTTCTTTAAATTTTGAAATATCTTTCCATATAGGGGTGTAAACATATATTATTTTTTAAATTTTTATTAATATGATTTTATTCTAAAAATTTGAATATTCAATTAATTTTAATAATTTAATGTTAATGTAGTATAAAATAATATATAAATGTGAAATATGTATGCATTTTAAAAAAAAAAATCCACTTTTAATAAAATAACATATATATTTCGATAATAAACACTTGTATAATATTGTATTCAATAAATTCGATTATTCAATTAATTGTAATAATTTACTATGTTTTCGGGCGACTTCACCTCATTAGGAAGTTGATACAAGATGCCAATGTGCAAGAATAATGTCCACAGTGTGAGATAATTATACATAGATGACGACTGAATAGGAGTTAAGGCATAAACAGAATGGTACCGTATCAAGCCACCAGTTCTGAGGACCCATAGCCTCACAAAGAAAATTTGTGCAAAAACTAGTACGTAATAAAATTATTCCAAAAGTATGTAAATACAATATCTTCATCATTCCAATGCCGTGAAAACATGTCGGTTGGAAAGGAAATCAAGCAAATATCGGTTCTTAATACAGAATCAATTTATGTGATAATGGCGATTGAAGAGCTTCAGAAATTAAATTCTTTGCATACTATCTTTTATGATCAAAGTTGTAATGCGAATGCGACTACATGTGTGCACTGAACATTTGACAACTTGGATATATGTTTCAAGTTTTAGGCTGCTTGTGGGAGACACTATCTTCAGGCTCGGACTTGCGCTTCATATTCAAGAAGTGCTCAACCTGAAAGGAAAACAATTAAGCAGAGGGAGCACAAGATCTAGGAAAACAATTAAGCAAAGCTAGTTACCTTTTTGTCTCCGAGCATGGGGGTCAAACCTCCAGTGAAGTCCTTCTCGACAGTAGCAAATCCGCTTCTGGGATCACTAGTTTGCCTGAATCCATAAAATTTAGAAGCCAAGGGAAGTTATGACAAATTCAAAAGAATGGCGTAGCTCATCTTAAAGAGATCAACTGCATCAAGAACACATGGCACATTTCCCCGTTCATAAAATGCAGCACTATAGTTACGAGAAATTGACTCCTTTTCCAGCACATAACGAATGGTTTGGTTGGTGGAATTGATTACCAAGCACACACAATTGCATGTGAAGAACAAAATACAAGCACGTGACTTGCAAAACAACAGATAATTCTACGGCATTCAAATCTCATCATTATTTTTTTTAGCTTTATTCATTATTCCTTTGAAGATGTAACTCTTCTTATTTATCAAAAACCTAGTTAGAACAATGCACATCCACTCCAGCTAGGTTCATTACCAACACACCTGAGAAGACTTTGAAACCAAAAGGTTGACAGGACCAAATTGCAAATGCAAGTCGTGGATGTAGTAGGATCTTATTTTTTCCATTTTTAAGCCAGTGCACGTGCTGGGCAGGGGGCTGATTGGCAATTCAGGGCTCAAGATTCCACTTCCTCATCAGATCAGAAAGGCAGCAGATATAAATGTACATGAAGAAAGAAAAAGTAGAGATCATACCCAGGTTTAACATGGCCACTGAGAACAAGATAGGGTGTTTTCAATTGAGCTTGAGCCTGAAGTGTTGAAATGGACAATAAACTCTATCAACTTTGTCAAGTTTGACGAGAATGCCTATATGCTTCCAAATTTGGGCAAAAAGGAAGAGGGAATGTCTAAATGGACTAGAAAACTAGTCAACTTCGCATATTTTGATGAGAATGTCTAGATGTTTAGAAAATCTGCAAAGGGAGGGATAGTGTCTAAATAGAACAAATTATTCTCATCAACTTTGTCTAGTTTGAAAATAATGCCTAGATGCTTTGAAATCATGTAAAGTAGGATTTGTACCCATTTTGCATCAAAAGGGTGGCATGTGTGACCAAATAAAACTATGCTTCTTGGTCAATAACACTCACTATATACGCTTCTAGTTAGAAAACAGTTGTAAGATCCCACAGCATAGCCTGAATAAAGTGATAACTGTGATTTACATCTTGGGAAGATTTAAGTAAAAGATAAAATAAAATGTAGTACCTTTCTCACACTGGAGCAGCGTGTGTAAAGACTCCAAAAGTTCTTGAAAGATCAAAGTTGGCGATAATTGAAATACGATGCTTTCTCACATTGGAATGGCTTTATGTGGTTCCCTACTTCTAGTTACGTTTATCTTTGTTTTTATCCTTTTGCAGGTTGCTGAGGCTGTGTTAAGAGATTACATATTTATTCATATGGATAACAACCATGACAAGTTCTAACTCCACATGTGAAGGCAAATGCTCTTTTACAAGCTCATTTCTACAGGCAACTATAATTGGTGGAAATCAGGCTGAATTGAATAAATCTACCCTAAACATTTATCAAGAACACAAAATCATGGCTGAATTGAATTCAACTCAAAACTCATAATGGATGCAATGCTGAATGAAAAGAAGTCAATTCACAGTGAGCAAAAATCCAGATTCCTAAATAGCATAGGATCCCTCCAACATTTTACAAACATTCCAAGTTTTTCAAGAGTTGTTATCTTAAGCAAACACACAGCACCAAACACATTTCTCTTCCCCGTATGAAAACTTACAACCATACTTCAATTGCAGTCTCCATTAATTTCAGCAGATAAACGGCAACAATTTTAATAAAATGCACCTCCTCAATCGCAAACCCTTAGGCTTAAATAATCAGCCGACATTTGTTTTGCCCAAAAAATCAAGAAGTAGAGAAAAAAAAAGCCCTAAATTTATGTCTATTATTCTAGCATTTCATTTCAGTTTTTGTAATTCTTCATCAATCGAGGACAAGATCATTGATTACAAATCAAAGCATATGAAACACACAACAAGCGAGATGAATACAAAATACCATAGCCCAAGAATTTCAGTCGCTTCAGCTACGACGGAACCAGTCGGATTTCAACCCAAGGAAAGACAGACAAGGGGATTCTTCGATGTTAGCAGCACGATGAAAACGGCACACAGCTTGACACCAACGCAGCCGGTGGAAGACGACGGCAGACGGGGGAGAGAGATCTGTGAGGGCGAGTGAGAAGAGATGGACGGATTTTTTGGGCCACTTGTTTTTCGTGTTTTGTAAACGTTTCGCGTGTTTTATAAAATAAAGCGTAAAACGTCCAAAACAAGAAAATATCGTTTTGCATTTTGTGTGTAAAATTTTTTTGTGTTTTGCAAAATTCGTTTTTCAAAACGGGAAAGAGAACGCGTTTTCGTCGTTTTGAAAAATTGAAAACAGAAAACGACCACAAAACGACAAAGAGAACGCACCCTAAGATTTCTAAGAGTGTCGACCATAATTTTACCTTGATCTGTGGCGGGTTTTTAAAGTGGAAGATTGGATATCTAAGATTTTTCTTCATTTTTTTAGCATTCAACCCCTTTTGTTTTTCAACATTTGGATTGTTGTATCATTGGCCCTATTATAGATAATATTTTAGGGATTTTTAGAACATTTTTATGAGTTGTCATTCTCAATATGACATTGGAAGACATGATTAATTCCATGTTCCAATATTTTGTTGAGTTTTATGCTTTCATGATACAAGTTATGTACACGCCTAGGTTTGCATGGATGATCATGCTTATTTGATTGTGTTAGAATGTACACTTAATATGACATCTATATTTAAGGTCGAGCCGAGTCCTTTATTTTCGGCATTCAGACAAAGCTTAATTACAATTGTCATTTAATATAAGTGTTAGGGCCATGTGAAACCTAGAAGAAGAATTTAATTGTGTGAACCAAAAAATTAACGTTGCTATAGCAAAAATTGCAAAACCTTAGGGAAACCCTAATATTCTTGCAGAATTTATAGCCGGACAATTAAATAATAGAGTTTCATTTCGAAAAGCAAAGAAAAAAGCTATTCAACTAACTGAACAAGCAAATACAAAAGGAATTTAGGTACAAATTGCAGGACGTATTGACGGAAAAGAAAGTGCACGTGTCGAATGGATTAGAGAAGGTCTTTTGTATCTAGATGGTTCTTCGATGGCCGAGGCATCTTAGGCTTTGGTTGGGCCTCGGCGGTCTAATGCAAATTCTCATGGACATACTGGCATGTAAAGAGGACTTCTGTGGTTGACTTGGAACTTCATACATAATAACTATTTCAGCAAGTAATATTAGTCCTCCAAATTTGAGTTTCATATTCATGTGGGACGCATGAGTTTGATGCTCTTGCTACTAGAGCTAAATTATTGGATTGATGGGTACTTAAGCTTATTTTTCATGCAAGCTTTTGCTCATATTGAATACTCTTTCAATTTCCTAGATAATTTATTTGTTAAGTTTAAAGTGTAAGTCCACGATGAGTTCTTAACTTATCTCTTTCGTAGGTTTTTGTTTCTATGAGATACAGTGGCGGACGCAAACATTTGAAGTTGGTGAGTATAATCAAACTTATTGAAAAAATTATGTATTCTACAAAAATACATACAAGTGATCACTATCGCAGATTCACAAATCCCATATATATGATAAATAACAATTCCCAAATAATTTCAAATAATCTGACACATATGATGAATAACAATTTTCAAAGAATTCTCAAATTAAATATCACAAATGACAAAATAATTTCAATTATCACTCTTTCAATTGTTCGGTCATCGTTTTAAATCTATTCTAATAAAATAAAATTTAAAAAAAAAAAAAAAAAAAGCACAACTATCGTTACAGCCCAACTCTGATTTTTGCTCTAAAAAAATTAAAAATCTTGAAGTTTGTGGGTCACTTGACCCACAGGACCCTAAACACCAATGATGAGATATTCTTTAAATCCCCTGAGTTGCCATCGATTGAAGATACCCTTTCAATCCTCAAGAGATTTGGCTAGCAAGGGAAGAAAGAGATAAGTCCACTTTGGGTTCTTAACTTTTCCTCCTTGCCTAGGCTTTATATAAATATAACCGTGTGGGTTAATGGAGATAGACCTAGATAGGAGTTTAACTCCCTAATTGGGATCTTTAAATATAATAAAGTATCAATAATCTTCAACGAATTAATGGGGAGCAACCTAGATAGGACTTTATCTCTCTCATTGGATCTTCAAATATAACAGAATATTGATATTTCTCAATGAATTAAAGGAAAGAGTCCTGGAATAGGACCTAAACTCTCTCATTGGGTCTTCAGAGAACATCTCTTTAGAGATAAAGAAATTTGAATCATGTACCAACTTATGGCATGCGAGCCTTCGGAGTTCGCTTTGATGATGATCTCATGCCAAAGTTTAGGGGTTAGATGATTGTGGGGAATCACCGTTGACATATGAACATCCCTTTTCCTCATCATCTAATAATCACAATCTATATTGTCGAGGGCATTATAGGGGACATTCAAAGAAGACTCGTCTATAATACTAGTCCTCCATTACATATTTATTTTTACTGTTAGGCAATTTGTTATCAAATGACCTCCCTGAGCTATGATGTTAACTCAGTTTTAATTTCAGTCGACTTAGACCAAATGATTGAATGGTATATCGACACCTCAAATGGGATAACCCAACCCCAATTTGTATGGACCACTCGAAGTAACCTAATTTAGTAGAGTTGCTCGTGGCCCGACCCACTTACTTGAACGGATAAATAATGGTACCCACTTGAGTAGCCCATTATTTATGTGTTGGATATTCTCTATTGGGCCACTATCTTAACCTAACCTAAATTACCTTATTTGGTTAACCCACTTTTATTAAAATGGCCCGTCTCCTTTCACCTCCCACATGCGATCGTTACTACCTCTTCTTCTTCTCCACTTCTCTGTCCATTTTCGGTTGGCTCACTTCTACTACCTTTGTGGTTGATTCTTGTGTGATATTGGCTTTCCTTTTGTGGTCTCTTTGTGGGTAACAAAAGCAACCATAAGTGGTGAAATCGAATTTGGAGTTATGGGTTGTAGCTCGTTCTGGTGTCGATTGGGGGTTGAACTGAGCTCGGTAAAGTCTTGGTGGTTGGAGATTTTAACTCTACATCTGGTATCAGAATGAGAGGGAGGAAAATCTGACGAAAATCTAGTTAGAATCGCAAAGGGTGACGAGATTTTCTTAAAAACCGGAATCTGAAATTCTTGATTTCTGGCCAAACGAGACCTCTGTTGGATGAATGGAGGCCGGACCTATAACCGTCAGATGGAAGTGCCTCCGGTAGTGGGGTGCGTGGCTAGAAATTCTAGTGAGCTTTCTTTGGGTAGTTTGTTTATTTGGACCTGTTGAACACATTGATACTGTTTGTTTTGTGTTTCAGGTTACGCGAGAAAATTTGGACGATTTTGCCCCCGGATATCAATCTGCTTTTGTGGCTGATTGCATTGATATATCTGTTAAATCTTTAGGGCGAATAGTGGTGGCCCTAAAGCAGCAAATTCGCATCTCTCGCAATTTAGGACTCAGATAGGTCCACTCTGATAAATTGGTTATCCCGTTAAATTTCAGCATTAGTGCGTTATCGTGTGAGGTGACAATAGGATTATGGTTAACGTGAAAAGGTAACATTGTCTGTGCTACAAATAAGGATTACTTGCTCTTAATTGTTACAATTATTTATTTTGATAAACTAGTTTATTATTCTTCGTGATATAATTACCGTTATTGTGAGTGAAATATCCTGTTGATTGGACATACCTATTTGTTGCATCATTAATTTCGTTGGGTCATTAATTCCATTAGAATACCTAGACCTTACCTATTCGAACATTCCTTTGATCTAAGATCGCGAGTCCTACGAAATCTTAGGAATCTAGAACGAACTATATTGTCTGTGACTCTAGGACTACTTTATATGATTTTGACTGTAATTTTTTTTTATTGATTCATAGAAATGACAAATCGCAACTTTGATTTAGGGATTTTTAATGAAAAATGTGATTTTTCAATCTAGCAACAAAAATTAGGGGTATTTTGGTCCAACAAAAGGTTTCAAAAGCCATTGAAGGTAATTTTCCTACTAATTTTTCAAAAGAACAAAAAGAAGAAGTCGATGAGCTTGCTTATACCTTAATCATCTTACACTTATCTAACGTTGTTTTAAGAAATGTGGGTAAACTGAAAACCACCAAACAACTTTGGAAAAAAAATTAGAAGACTTATATTTTCTCAAATCTACCCCGAACAAGCTTTACTTACCTTGAGCATTTTTTAACTTTAAAATAGATCATTTAAAGGATCTTCACAACAATTTAGACGTTTTTAACAAATTGGTTCAAAATATTGTTAACTATGAAGAGGCAATGTCTAAAACCTGCGAAGCTATAATTTTGCTTAACTTTATACCTGACACGTATAAGGAAGTTAAAAATGATATTAAGTATAGTAGAGACACTTTGACATTTGAAATTGTCATTGACTTACTTAGAAGTAAGGAGATGGAAATTAGAGCTGAAAAATATGATAAGAAAAGCAATGAAATTCACATGATGCGGGGTGAAATTCAGTTTAAGCAAAACAGTCATGATGGATACCAAATTAGTGACGAATCAAGTAGTAACGGATGGAGAAAGAAGGACAAAAGTCGATCTAGATCAAAGTCTAGAACTGAGGTTAATAAATGTTATGGTTGTGGGAACACATGGGCATTTCATTGAGGATTGTCGTAAAGATAAGGATACGCAAAAGGTTAAAGAGAGAGATGGGGTAAATATGTTGTCTTATGCTTCCGATGTTGACGACGGTGAAGTTTACATGATTACAAGTCTTGTTGCTTATACTGTTGAATTGAATCTAACTGTTAATTCTCGTATGCTTGAGTGGATAGTTGATTCTGTTGCATCTTTTCATGCGACATCTGAAATGATTGATTTGAAAATTTGCATGAATATAATGTTAGGCATTTTGTGCTGTGTGACAAGTTTGCTTACACTATTGCTAGAATTGGTCATATTAATATAAAGTTTGACACTAACTTTGTGTACACCTTGAAAAATATTAGATATATTCATGAATTGTCTAAGAATTTAATTTCAGTAAGAAGACTTGAAAATGATGACTTCACGGGTAAAATTGGAAATAGAATATTAAAAATTATTAAGGGTGCACTAGTCTCTATTAAGGGAACTAAGAAAAATGACATTTATATTACTACTGGAGAAGTGATTAGAGGTTTAAACTACTCTATCTCTTTTGCCAATGTTGATCACACACATATATGGTATAATAGGCTTCCACACGTAGTCATGAAGGGACTCAAGTTTCTTAATGAAAAATGTGCATTTGGTAATGACTATGTGTCTGATTTGTCATCTTGTGATCACTGTGTGCTTGGTAAGTATCATAGAACTTCCTTCTCCACAAGTATTCATAAAGCTAAAGGCATGCTTGAATATGTTCATTCAGATATGTGGGGTCCTGCTAGTAATCCCACCTCGGGTGAAAATAGGTATTTCTTATCTATTATTGATGATTACACAAGAAATGTGTAGGTTCATCTTTTAAAGGATAAATCTTACACTTTCCATAACTTTAATAATTGGAAAAGATAGAGAACCAAACTGGCAAAATGATTAAGTTCTTGAGGACAGATAATGGCCTAGAGTTTTGTAACACTGAATTTGACAATATGCGCAAAGAAAATGGAATAACATGACATAAGATTGTTCCTTACACTCCCCAGCAAAACGGAGTAGCAGAAAGGATGAATAAAATCATACTTGATAAAATGTGTTGCATGATGTTAAGTTCTGGTGTCCTAAAGTCATTTTGGGGTATGACTGCTTGTTATTTGATTAATTTGAATTCATTTGTCGCATTGAATGTGATACTCCTCATGAAAAGTGGTCTGCTAAACTAAGTGATTATTTTGTACTTAGAACTTTTGGCTGTGCAACATTTTCTCATCAGAGTGAGGGAAAACTTGGTGTGTCTTTCTAAGGTACCTTGAGGGTGTTAAGGGATACAAGTTATGGGATAGAAGCCAAAAGGGGGTTAAGATCATTTTGAGTAGAGATGTCACATTTAACGAGAGTGAAATGCCTTGTCATAAAGGTGAACAGAACCTGAACATGTGAGCGATACAGAATAAGGTGAAGAGAGAGATCGATTTAAGGTGGAGTTAAGAAAACTTAGTGCTTAGAAAAGAATCAAACTTTGGAGCTAGTATCTAGACCTAAGAATAAATCTACCATTGATTGTAGGTGGGCCTTTAAAGTTAAAGCGGGTACTAGTGCTTTTGAACCCTTAAGGTTTAAAACTAGGTTAAGGGCTAAAGGTTATACATAAAAGGAGGGTATTAGTTATAATGAGATTTTCTCACCAGTTGTTAAGTTCACTACTATTATGGTCATGCTTACATTGGTTGCACATTTTGATTAGAAACTTGAACAACTTGGTGTAAAAAATGCATTTTTACATGGTGATCTTGATGAGCAAATCATTAAGAATCAACTGTAAGATTTTAAAGATAAATTGAAACCTAAGAATGTGTGTTTCCTTAAAAGGTCTTTATATTGTTTAAAACAGTCGTCTAGACAATGGTATAAAAGATTGACTCTTTTGTACTCACTATAGGGTTTTAAAGAGTAAGTTTGATCATTGTATGTACTTCCAACATAACGATACCGATAATAACTATTTGTTTTTATTGTTTTATGTGAATGATATGCTCTCGATTGGTTCATCACCTAAGTGGATAAACAACATAAAAACAAAGTTGAGTAGCAAATTTGACATGAAAGATTTAGGTAAAGCTAAGAGAAGTTTGGTATGAATGATTGCAAACATGTTACATTACCTTTAGATAATCATTTTGTGTTATCTAAAGATCAGGCTCCATGTAATGAATATGAAGTAGAATACATGAGTAGGATTTCATATTCTAATGTGATTGGTTCTATTATGTATTTGATAGTTTGCACTAGACAGGATTTAGTTTTTGTTGTTAGTACTCTTAGTAGATACATGTCTAATCCGGGTCCCGAGTACTGGGAAGCCTTAAAGTGGCTGTTAAGGTATTTGAATGGTACTAGTGATGTAGGTCTAAAGTTTGGTGGTAGTAAAGAAGGACTGAAATTGAAAGGTTTTGTAGATGCGGACTATGCGGAGGATAGAGATGGTAGGAAATTGACTTCCGCTTATGTGTTTACTTTATCTAACTTTTGTGTTAGTTGGAAATCATGATTACAACACATCATTGCACCATCCACGATAGAGACAGAATATATTGCCACCACTGAGGCTATTAAAGAAGTCATGTGACTTAAAGGTTTGCTTCATGAACTATGTGTCTTGAATGATTATGTGGTAGTATACTCTGATAGTCAGTCTTCTATACATCTATTAAAAAATCCCGTTTTTCATGAACGCACTAAGCACATAGATGTTAGACTACATTTCATTAGAAATATCGCGTCACAAAAAATGGTAAGACTTGAAAAGATACATATACAATACAATCTTTTGGACATGGACACAAAGGTGTTACCATTGGTAAAGTTTAGAAATTGCAAAAATCTTCTAAATATCGATGAAGGTAATTAATTTCCAATTTTATCGCTCCCTTATATTAGAACTATTGCTAACAGGTGTTAATGTTTCTTTGCAGGTCATTTGACACTAAGGTGGAGATTTGTTAGACAATTTGTTTTCAAACGACCTCCTCGGACTGTGACGTTAACTCAATTTTAATTTCAGTCAGTTTAGACCAAATAACTAAACGATATATCGACACAGCAAATGGGATGACCCAACCCCAATTTGTATGGACCACTCGAAGTAACCTAATTTAGTAGAGTTGTTCGTGGCCTGGCCCACTTACTTGGACTGATAAATAATGGTACCCACTTGAGTAGCCCATTATTTATGTATTGGACATTCTCTGTTGGGCCACTATCTTAACCTAACCTAACTTACCTTATTTGGTTAACCCATTTTTATTAAAATAGCTCGTCTCCTTTTGCCTCCCACATGCGATCATTACTGCCTCTTCTTCTTCTCCACTTCTCTATCCATTTTCAGTTGGCTCACTTCTACTACCTTTGTGGTTGATTCTTGTGTGATATTGGCTTTCCTTTTGTGGTCTCTTTGTGGGTAACAAAAGCAATCGTAAGTGGTGAAATAGAATTTGGAATTATGGGTTGTAGCTCGTTCTGGTGTCGATTGGGGGTTGAACTGAGCCCGGTATAGCCTTGGTGGTTGAAGATTTTCACTCTATACTTACCAAGATAACCACAAACTTCAAATGGCCTTCAGCTTAGTAAATGAGGTCATACGACCGACCAAGACCTTCGGGATAATATAATTATGTGCTACAACTTAGAGGACTTGTCTGGACTTTAAATAAATAAGGGCTTGTATTGCCTTCATCGAGCGTTAGCACCATGAATAAGCATGATGCGAGTTCTGAAAAGTCATATAGATTCGACCGCCGTTTACGAATTGGTCCCACGAGTTAGTACGGGTGAGCGGGAACCAAAGACCAACCACCACTTTCAACATTAGATGATTATGGAGTATGACTTAGAGGACTTGTTGAGGCCTAGGATAAACCAGGGTTTGTCCTACATTCATCGGGCATTAGCACCATGAATAAGCATAATGAAAGTTATGAAAAAAATTATAGTTTTGGCCTCATCACCTAAATGGCTTGGGTATTATCAGAATGGATAAGGAGGAGTCTTCAACCTATATACATCCAAAAAAAAAAAAAAAAAGCAAATGGCATATGTAAAGGACCATTTCAATGTTAAAAACTACTTCCTCCGTCCTATTTATATATGTTGGTTTTATTTTTTGCATGGGTTAAGAAATCTTATTTAGTCCAGGTTTGGTACCAATTATAATATAAATTTTAATTTAAGTTAAAGTCAACAATCATTTCAACTATATATTTTATGGGTTCTACAACTTTTCAAATACACATTTAATCAATTTCTATCAAAATCTACTAAAAATCTTATTTTAATCCCCACCAAACAAAGAATGTTATTGAAAAAGCAATTTTTACCAAATTCTTTCATAGTTTACCCTTATTTATATTTGTATAATTTCAAGATTAAGTGGAGAAAATTGGTTTCTAAATAAATTAAACAATGGTATATTAATAAACAAACAAAACAAAATATTCTCAATAAAGATACAGGACTATATAATTGGGACAAGAAAATAAGAAATGCCAGCTTATATAAATTAAACGGAGGGAGCAAAACTTTTTGGTCTCATTTTTTCGTAAAGCGTATTTATTAATCTTGATTATGAAGCACTTATTTCTATTGCATGAATGCCTTTCTTTTTTGGGTAATTAGATAATAAAAAAAAAAATCTCTATTGTTTGTACTCATTACGAACATGGTTCTTATCGTTTCAAACTTGTCATTTACACCCTCATTTCAAACATTTCTCATAAAATTGGTCATTTTCGTCATATTTTGTTAAATCTTTCCGTTATATATATATATATATATATATATATATATATATATATATAATGTGACGTAGAACGTTCCTATTGTTTACTTTAATAGTGCAAATAATTTGTGTCATTTCAATTTTGACATTTGGAAAGGTTCTTATAGTCCATTTTCTCCATTATAACATTATAAAATGACTAATTTATCATTTTAAATAAAACAAATAGAAAAAAAATATTAAAAAATTGTATTTAGAGTTTCTAATTTTTTTTTTTAAGAAATTTACAAACGAATCTTACGTAAAACAATTTAAAATATTCTAATAAAAGAAAAAACAACTACACTTGTCCTCCATCACCACCACCATCATCAAAATAACTAAAATGAGAATTAAAAGTATAAAAAAAATATTTGATGAGGAATAAGCACCATTTTGCTTTTATAATTTTGTATTTGTTTTTTTCAATTTTTAATTCTTTTTTTTTTTTTACTTTTATTATATTTTAATTATCTCTTTAATTAATTTTGTGGTGGTGGTGGTGGTGGAGTGTAGGGGATGGACGTAGGGGTAGGTGGATTAATTGGGAAGATAAAATATTTTTGTTTTATAAAAATGTCTTAAATTATTTTATGTGAAACTCATTTGTACTTTTAAAAAACATGAAACTCTAGATGCAATTTTTTTGTATTATTTCTTTTTTCTATTTATTTATTTAAGGATGATGAAAAATTAGTCATTTTTCAATATTATCGTGGGAAAAAATAGATGATAAGGACACGCTAAATAAAGAAAGGTCGATCTGAGTGTCCAAATATTTTTTTTTTCTATCTATTTATTTAAATATGATGATAAATTAGTCACTTTTCAATATTATAATGAAAAAAATAGATGATAAGAACATGTTAATTAAATAAATGTCGATCTGAGTGTCCAAATATTAAAATTGAAACAATATGGACTATTTGAGCAATAAAAGCAAACGATAGGGATGTTTTGCACCAAATTACATACATTTAGCGGAAGAATTTAAAGGAATATAACGAAAATGACCAATTTCACAATAAATGTCTGAAATGAGGGTGTAAATGTCAAGTTTGAAATGACAGGAACCATTTTTGCAGTAAGTACAAACGATAGAGATATTTTTTTGCTAATTATCCTTTTCTTTTCATATGCAATGTGCATTTTATATCTTTTTCGCAGTATTCTAAAATGCACATAAGCACAAAACGCTTTGCCTCACATTATTTTTTTTGCGTCTATGCACTTTTTTATTTAATTATTAAATAATTTTTAGATTGATTTAAAATTTTAAAATAATATTAAAATAAGAAACTTTTTTTTTACGCCTAGGCCAAAATTTAGCCTCCTCGATTCATTACGCTTTACGTTTTTTAGAACAATGCTTTATAGTTGAATTTTTTTCTCGTAAAGTGCAACTTTGATATGAATATTTTTATTTTATTTTTTGTAAAGAACAATTTTAGTCTTTTTGTCTAATTATTTTTTGCAAAAATTTTGCCGTTTTCATCTTTTTGATTGAATATTTTGGTTAAGTTCTCTTTTTTCATTTTTTCATTTTTTTCCCTCATAGAGTGAAAAAATAAGTTATAATATTACATATCTTCAATGATTTAAAAAAAAAAAAAAAAAACTTTAAAGACCAATTTGGAATTTCACACAACATCATGACAACTTGTGAAAATTAACTCGTAGTTTCAACTTTTTGAGCAATAAATCTAACGAGAAATTGTCCATGTCGCAATTTAATGGTGCACGGTTGGACCTGTAGTAGATGCCACCTACGAAGTGACCACTCGTGTAACTCTAATTAACTTAAGTTACTAAGCCCCTATTTGGTAGTTATTTTGAGGAGAAAATGTATTTTTGAATAGTTGATTGATGAAAAATGTGTGGTTAAAAATTAAGGAAATTTTTTTGATTTGCATGTAATATTACTTTATTGAAGAATGTGCAGTTGAAAAATACATTTTGAGAAAAATGACTACCAAATAGGGGCTAAATAAGACAGAAAAAATACTTTAAGGGCCATCTTTCATTATTGTACAAACTTCAATGACCTTTTCTGAAATTAACTCATTATACATTATTATTAAATTCACGACACTTTTTATTAATTATAACACATTTTAATCGCAATAAACGTCTCCAATCTTTGTTTATTTTACACTTATATCCTTAAATTTTTCATTACATTCTTATCCTCAACATTTTACCCCCATTTCGTGCAACTTAAATAGTTGATTAAAATCATGTTAAAATCAATAATTAATTTTAATTACATATTTCACAGAATTCTCAACTTTTATCAATTTTTGAAATATACATTCTATCAACTTTTATAAAAATCTACTAAAATGTGGTTTTTAGTTATATCAAATATGAGCTTTATTAATTTACACATTTTGCCTTTGATAAAAAATTTCTCTAGGTGAGACTAAAAATATTTATTTGATTTTTATATTTTTGAATAAGCAAAATAAACAACAACATTTTTGTCACGTTGCAAAATATTTGGACAAAATCGTTATCGAAGCTCGAATGTGCTAATTTAATTAAATATTTATAATAAAAATATGATAAATAATAATTAAAAATATAAACATAAAATGAGTAAAAGTATATATATATATATATATATATATATATATATATTACAATTAAAACATGATATAAAGAAATAGGAAAAAAAAATTGCGGGATGGATACATGACATTTTTTGACCGAAGGATAATATTATTTGTACAATAATTTTTGACAAAATTGTTGAAAACAATATTGCATGTGTCAAAAAAGTGTTTGTTGAAAAAGTAAATTATTTTTTAAATTGTCCAATAATGGTGTGTTTTCAAAAATCTTGTAAAAATGATTTTACACCAAACCTGGTCAACGATTGTTGACCGAATCACCATACTATGCAAATCCACGGTGCATGCCCATTTCATTCCAATCCGACGGGTTAGCATTCGTTTCAGCAGACAAATATATAGACCCCTAAAATCCGGAATTTCAGTAGTGAAAAATCTCAGTGACAGCAGCGAGAAAGCTTGAAGTATCCATCTTTTCTTAAGAAGGTGCGATTCATAGGTTTTTTTTTTTTTTTTTTTCCCCCAAAAACCCAAAATAAATCTGTCCTAAATATCTTGTTTTTGATTTATAAATATTCGAGTAAGATCTAATTGTATAGATTTTTATTCCAATATGTATCGTTGCCAATGTGTGTTTGACTTCGTAGCTAGGGTTTAGGGTTTATTGTTAAATGTGAAACTATCATTCGAAGTTGAATCTGTATGTGTGAGCCCTTCAGTGTAAGGGAGAGGTTGTTTATATTTTCATTTTTAAATTGTTGTGGGTGAAGAATCAAGTTGAGATAGGGAATCAATGGAAAAAGAACTGGACATTGTAATGTGAAACAAAAAGGTTTTATGGGCCTCTTTTTTTTTTTTTTTTTTTTTTTTTTTATATAAGGGTTCGCATATTGTCAAAGAAATTTGAGTTTTAGAGGTATTCTGTGCTTTACTTAATATTTCTACTCTTAACAATTATTTTGCCTTTGAATTTTTTAAGGGGTCGAGAGGAAATGGAATTGAGCTTTGAACTTGGGTAAAATTTGGGTTTTTGAATAAATTTCATTTTTATAAGAAAATTTGGCAAATTGCGGTGATCTTAACCTTTGCAGTGATGTATGGGAAATTGATAACGTAGTTTGAGAGGAACTTTATTTTCGTCGCAGTATTGTCTTCTTTGTGTTGAATGATTGCAATTAACTCAAGTTTCTTATTTCTTATTTTGCAGGTAGTACAATGGCTTTTGTCAACAAAATTGGCAATGTGCTAAAAAATACTTTGAGCAGGCATGCTCAGTTGGAAGTATCAGCCTCCAATCCATCACTGTTCCAGGCAATGAGAAGCATGTCATCTTCGAAGCTTTTTGTTGGAGGTGCAAGCTTTTCTGCCTTTTACTTGCATGTTAAATGCATAATTTTGCTTCTTTTTTATTATTCTTGTTTTCTGTTGCAGGTCTCTCATATAATATGGATGAATTGAGTTTAAGGGAGGCGTTCTCCAAATGTGGAGAAGTGGTAGAAGGTACCTGCTGCATCTGGACAATTGACTAAAATTTGAATTTTATGTGGATTTTAATTGTTTTGTCTTTTAATTTGCTTCAATGCTACGGATGGATACCCTATATGGTATCTTGCTAGGACTTTACTTTATCTGTGTTGGAAAATTACGTAGATTCTGTTGAATGCCAATTTACTTTATTTTCGCTGGTCAATGAATGTTGTATCAAGTTTGCTATATATCGAACGTTGTATTGGTTTCAGTAGTGTTAGAATGATCATTAATAAGAATTTCATGAAAGACTTTTGAAAATGACAAGCTTGTCCTTTTCATCATCAGTTGCTCTGAGAGAGGTTGTGTAAACGGGAAATACTTCTTACTTGCTGTAATTAACAAAAAATTGTGCAAGATTATTATCAATACCATCTTGTAAACACAATTTGCTTCAATGCTACAGATGGATACCCTAGATGGTATCTTGCTAAGACTTAACTTTATCTGTGTTGGAAAATTATGTAGATACTGTTGAATGCCAATTTACTTGATTTTCGCAGGTCATAAACGTTGTATCAAGTTTGCTATATATCAAACGTTGTATTGGTTTCAGTAGCGTTAGAATGATCATAAATAACAATTTCATGAAAGACTTTTGAAAATGACAGGCTTGTCCTTTTCATCATCAGTTGCTCTGAGGGAGGTTGTGTAAAAGGGAAATACTTCTTTCTGTAATTAATAAAAAATTATGCAAGATTAATATCAATACCATCTTGTAAACACAGTCATTCTGCAGTTGTCGTTGGTGGTGAAGTTTTGATCAATTAAACCTCTTTCAATATACAATTTAATTGTTGCAGCTAGAATAATCATGGATCGTGAGACCGGTAGGTCCCGAGGATTTGGCTTTGTGACCTATACATCAACTGACGAGGCTTCCAGTGCCATCCAGGAACTTGATGGCCAGGTACTTGCACATATTCTCACTACTCTAGAGAAATGTTAGTGCAATATTTGTACATTGTACAATAGCTGAATATGGATGCATCCATAAGCTCATTCGTGTTAACAAAATGCTATTTTGACATTCAGTAGAAGTGAAAAATCTCTTTTGATGGATTTTAATATACATATTATCTCTACTAAACAAAAAGAGGTGCTATTCAAGATTACTCTTATAAAAGGGTCAGCGTCATCTCCAGAGAGTCTATGTATCCTGTAGGAAATATTTGTGAATGAGCAAATCATGCAAATAGTTATCAGGTGTCTGGCGCCCTAGACTGGTATAGTCCAACATCTTGATGATATAGTCGTATGAAGGGTAAAAATGCAAGAGAATATTCCAAAATATTCAATAACGAGAGTTTTCTAAAGGATCTATTTCATTATATATTGATAATTTGGTGTGAAATTAATGTACAAAAATTGGGAAGCTCTTCCTTAGCCTTGAAGGTATCTTTTCCAGTAATCTGACCAAACAAAACTAAATGGGGTGTTAATTATAGTATTGATATCTGAAACCAAGGCAAGAATGTTTAAGAAACTCTCTCTGAGACCAGTAGACTTGAAGTTGCTTCCTATTGCATGAGTTGAAACTAATTAGATTAGTAAATTGGTTTTTCTGACTCGTAACATCTAATTTTGCATGTGTTCTCAGGATCTTCAAGGGCGAAGGGTAAGGGTGAACTACGCAACAGAAAGAACTCAGGGTGGGGGTTTTGGGGGTGGATTTGGTGCAGGCAGTGGATTTAACTATGGTGGTAACTATGGAGGCTCTGGAGGATATCAAGGTGGCAACTTTGGAGGTGGGGGTGGGGGTGGTGGTGGTGGCAATTACCCAAGAGCAGATGGAAACTTTGGTGGAGGGGGTGGATATGGGGCTAACAATTACCCTAGTGGAGGAGGAAGTGGATTTGGCGGCAACAGCAGCTATCCCAGTGGAAATGGGGGATTTGGTGGCAGTAACAATTACCCCAGTCGAGGTGGTGGCTATGGCGGCGAAAGTAGCTTTTCCTCTCCCGGTTATGGTGGTACACCTGGGACATACACCGAAGATCAAGAACAGGATGGAAATCAAAGTGGAACTGGAGCTGGAATTAACGATTTTGCTGATGATCTGGATGCAAATGACAGGGATGACAATGATGAGCCGAATGATTATGCCAACACCAGGCGCTGAATCCTTTCAAATGTTCCCTGAAAACAGTAGTATTATAGGAGCATCCTCTAGAAGTGAACAGAATTTAATACTTTTTTCTGCTTTCAGTTTTGCCTTCTTGATGTGACCGGGTTATTTCCACACGTGGTTCTAACCCGTTAATAAATGTATTACATTGCATGTTCGTCTTTTTATTAAAAGAGAAAAAGGTGTGATTTAGAGGGTGAAAAAAAAAAACAGATATGCAGTACGTCTTCGGTTTTTTGTGCTCCCGAATTTGGAAAAGCTCAGGTAGTGGAAAAATTCTGCCGGCCTCGTGCACGAGTAGGAAATGGGAAGAAAACAGAAATTTGTTTGCCGTCTCATTTCAGATCCTATAAACCGAAGAAATGTGCTGAATCGATGCCTCATTATTGTATCAAACAGAGAAAAGAAGACGAGCCTAATTTCATTTCTTTGGCATCGGTCTTTGTATCTATAGGAAATCCAAAATTATCTCTCTCGATGAACACGCAATTAAGACAACTGCAAGCATTTAGCCCCTATTTGGTGGCATTTTTTTGGGAAAAATATTACTTTGGATAGTGAATTTTTAGAAAATATGTTGTTAAAATGTAAATTTATTTATAGAATATTTTATTGTGTGAATATGGTCGAAAATAAGTACGTAGAAAAAAAAGAGTTTTGAAAGAATGAAGGATAAATAGGAACTTAAGATTAAGAAAAAATTACAGTTAGGGAGGTGTTTGAAGATCCAATTTTAAAAATAGGATTAGAGGTTTAATTATGTAAAAATCAGGTATTAATAATAATATTATAGAAAAATGTAATATTAAATAGTAGTATTAAAAAATTTAATTAATTATATATATTTACAAAACCTAATTCAGAATCATTTGCTTCCCCCACGCCTCCCTCTCTCTCTCTACAACTGACCCCGACGACATCAACCCACAATCTTGTGATCGGCGACGTCTCGTGACCGGCCACAGCCACCTACACCAGAACCAGCAGATGAAAACCTAGAAGCGTCCCTCCAACGAGAGCAGTCCCAAAGTCTCGTTACCGAATCCTCCCACCACCGAGTCTAGATCTGTTCCCTCTGTTTCCTAACGGCGTTGATGGCGGACTGTGTTGATAGTGGTGTGGGCTATGTTGGTGTGCGAGGTGGTGGTGGTGACTGTAATTGTGTCGGCGTGGTGGGAAGATTCTGTGGTGGTCGTGGTTATTTTGGTATTGGGGTCGGGATTTGCTGTGCGTGGGTGTTGGCGGCGGTGGATATACTGTACGTGCGTATGACGATAGTGGTTTTGAGGGGGTGATAGTGGTGCTGGGAGGATGTGGGGTTAGTTTTGAGGCGTTGATGTTGCTATTAGGTGGCGATGGTGATAGTGTCGCTGGTGGAGGCATGGGCGAAGTCGTAGTCACATATAATTTGGTGGTGGTCACAATAGTATGACTTATATATTAGTGAATTGTGACCTTACTGTTAAGATATTGGGCGGAGACGGTGGTAGTGCCACTGGTGGAGGCAGGGGTGAAGTGGTGGTCACTTATAATTTGGTGGTGGTCACAATAGTGTGACTTATATGTTCGTGAATTGTGACATTACTGTTATTTCTTACTGATAATTGTGACCTTGCTGTTATTTTCTTACTGACAATGAAAACATAAATGTGACCTTAATAAAACTGACAATGGAAACATAACTATGACCTTAATAAAACTGTTTTATTCAAATGGGTACTTTAGGTCACAACTTGTTAAACTCTAAGTCACAAATGATTTATCGGAGTGGGAACAATTGTCGAAATCAGAGCAGTTGTCGGAATAAAGCGGCGGCGGAATGGTCATCGGAATCGAAGCAGTCGTCAGAATGATCGCCGAAACAATCGACAGAATGATCGCCGGAATAGTTGCCGAAAAAGAGCCCCAGAGCTGTAGGGGTGGTGGAGGTGGGGTGGGTTAATTATATTATATTACAATTAAATATTTAATAATAAATTGATTTAATAATTAATAATTTTCATAAATAAAAAAATTAAAAACCTGATTTCTGAAATTTGAAACTTGTTTTGATATTTTTGAAATGGGTGATACTAAATACCTTATTTATGTATTGTTCCCTAAGATTAACCCTTGTAGTGAGAGAAAAAAAACTTGACAATGTATGTTAAGAATAACATTATTTCAACACAAAAAGCCCAAAAGACGTGAATACAAAAATAAAAATAAAAATAAAATTCCCCTGAATAAGCATCATGACTAGGACGAATAATTGCATATACATAGAAATATCATTATTTGATTGATCTAAGTTACATCAATTATATGCAAAATATTATGGTTTAGCTCTCAAAGGCTTTTGGGAATTGAAAAGAAAAAATAATAATAATAAATAAAATAAAATAAAATTTATGAGCAAAGAAATACTAAGAGAAGCTTTTTTCTTGAATGAATTTGGGACCAACCACATAAATCCTTTTTATGTTTCACTTAGGTTCGATGTACTAGATTATCAGTTAGGAGTAAGACAACGCATGAAATTCACTAGTCAAAATTAAATTTATACTATATAAATGAAGAATTTAATCAATTTGTCGATAGCGTAATGTGTTAATACTTAATCGAAAAATTACGTAATAACGTGTCCAACACACGTCATGTCAGACACTTCTCCACGTGGTTGCATCATATATAATTATATATACAAAATGTAACATATCCTCCGTGTCCTTGCAGCAGCCAAATACCACTAGGGGTCAAAATTAACTACCTCAATTGAAGGAGAGCAGGTAGTTGTAAGTATAATATCAGCAACGGATAATTTATCCTTTTCCAAATATTATTTTGACAGTCAAAGCTCAAGACGAAGAAAGAACCATGCTACTTTGCCATGGGGTTGACTAGGGGCCCACGGAAAAGTAGCAAATTTGACGAAGAAAATGTACTTTTACAAGGGTGTTGTTGTGATTCGAACCATGGTTTGTTTGGTTGGTTTGCTTCCACAATTAATTGAGGGAAAAAACGTGTTATCTGAAATGGCATTTTTCTTAGTGGAATAAATTCGTCAGATGCTGACACGTGAAATATTCAAGGACGTTGGATTATATTCTAGATTGTTCTGATATTATTTAAGGGTTGGGCTCTTTGACTTCTGCTAGACAATTCATTCTCACCTCTCTCATCCCGCTCGACTTTTCTCTCTACTCTCCAGTGGAAAACCCGATTCTTGTTCGAGGCCTTTTATTTGATTCTTGAGTGATTCAAAGAGGATAGTTGATAGAATCTTGATGTATACTTCTGATAGTTAATATGTGGTGCTTTACTGAGTGTTTAGCCGGTCAAATCTGTGTGATTCGTGCTATCAGTTAGGGTTAGATTAGATCTGTGTGATCTTTCGTAACTCTTGATCTGGAGGAGCTTAGATCTGAAATCTGTGTGAGAAAGATAAGTATTCTTGGCTTATCTTGTATTGTTCGAACGGCCTTGTATCTTCTCTTCCATATTATTGGTTTATAGTGCAACCGAGCTTTATCCATTTTATAATGGATGCTCAACAGGGGGTTAAGCGTTAGATGTGGACGTTGAACCTCTGGGGCTTCGACCAGAAAAAATCCTTGTGTTGTTTTCTATTTTCTGCAGTTTATGTTTGTACTGTGTTCATTATTTTGATCGATTGCTAATCTTGAACGGTATTATCATCCTTTCAGTGGTATCAGAGCTTTCTGGTTAAGCGAATCTTGATTCTGGATCGTTCTGGTTAACTGTTGATCTGAAAACATCTCGACTGATGTGTGAACTTTTTTGAAGGAACTCGAGTCTCTGAACTCATTGGTGAGATCTTTCCTATACTCTGCTGTTTGGATACACGCATTTAGCATTTCCTTTTTTTTTCCCTTGATCTTCCTTACACTGTAAAACCTACTGAATCTGGTCTTTGTCCAAAGACTCCAAAGAGGTCTTGAAAATCTGAGATATAAGATTCAGCTTAGGAGTGTAACTGGAGGATCTTACTGGAGAAATCAGTGAGATATAGGATTGCTATCTCTGTTTTTTATTTGTCCCTTCATTGTACAAAGTGATAAATAATTACATGATTGTTGTAATATAGTTATGTGCCTTATCTTTTTTGGGTTAAGTGTTTTCTTGTTGCTTGCCTCCCTGTGTATACTGCCTCAAACCTATCTACCTGTTTTATGAAAAATAACGATGACTTCTGCTAAGTTTGAAATGGGTTTATATAAAGGGAGGGGGGGACTTCAATATATGGAGTCAAAAGATTAAGGTCATTTTAATGCAAATGAAATGTGCTAAAGCTCTTGATAATACTTGGCCTGATGACATGACTGCTACTAAAAGAACTGAATTGGAAGAAGTAGCATGGAGTACTATCTTCCTCTATCTTTCAGACAATGTGATAAGAACAATTGGGAAAACTAAAACTGCTGAAGAATTATGGACCAAATTGAAGGCCAAATATGAGCCTAAAACTGTCCCAAACAAGTGTTTCTTACTAAAGCAATTTTTTCTTTCAAAATGGACCCTTCTGTTGATCTTGAAGAACACTTGAGTAGATTTACAAAACTGACCCAAGACCTCAACAACTGTGATGAAAAACTTTCAGAAGATCAGTTAGTTGTGGTATTATTAAACTCCATTAGTGATAGACATAAAGATCTCAAGAATGCTTTTGAATATGGCAGAGACAAAGTGGGGAAAGTCTTTTGCTAAAGAACAAAAATGTTGATAAATCAAATTTTCATTCAAAACCTCCAAATGATTTCAAAAGGAAAAACAACTTTAAAAACAATTCCAAAAATAAAGGAAAAGGAAAGAAGTGTTTTTACTATGGGAAGATGGGTCACTTTGCTAAAAACTGTTTCAAAAAGCAAAATGATTTGAAAGAAAAGAATTTTAGTGAAGGTAATGTTGTTTTGTCCTATGATAAAAATCATTTTAACAATGGCTTAGTTCTTGTTAATATGGATAAGAACCTAAATCAAGAATGGATTCTTGATTCAGGTTGCTCATTCCACGTGTGTCCACATAAAAACTATTTTTTGGATCTTGAAAAGACAAAAGGTGGATAAGTCATCATGGAAAACAACATGACCTATAAAGTAAAAGGAACTGGGACAATTAAACTCCTTTTAGAAAATGGAAAGATTTTACTTCTAAAAAATACAAGATTTGTTCCAGAATTGGAAAGAAACTTGTATCTTTAGGTATGTTGGATGATATGGAGTTTGATATTAAAATTGGTCAGGGACATATTAAAATCTTTAGGGGTGATGATTTGATTAATACTATCCCAAAGAGACATGGTTTATATTTTTTAAATGCTAAACCTCTTATGGGCCTAACTGCAGTAGTTTTAGATAATGAATATACCCTAGCCAAGTTATGGCATGATAGGCTTGGTCACATTGGAAAGAAAGGCCTGAAGTCTTTACATAATAATGGGGTGTTTGGAAAACATAACATTGGTGAATTTTCAAACTATGAACAATGTTTAATTGGTAAACAAGTCAAATTACCCTTTCCTGCTAGTACATATAAAAGCACTCAAATTCTTGAATACTTGCATGCTGATTTGTGGGGCCCTTTTTCCACATCTACTTTGTCTGGTTTCAAATACTACTTCCTTATCGTAGATGATTTTTCTAGAAAAATTTGGGTTTTCTTATTAAAAACTAAAGATGAAACTTTCACTGTTTTCAAAGATTGAAAAACCCATATTGAAAATCAAAACATTAAAGACTGACAATGGTTTAGAATTTTACAATTATGAATTTGATAATTTCTGTAAATTACATGGCATTCTAAGACACAAAACTGTAACTTATACTCCTCAACAAAATGGCATTGCAGAAAGAATGAATAGGACTCTATTGAATAAAGTTAGATGCATGTTACTAAGTTCTGGTCTACCCAAAATGTTTTGGGGGGAAGCTGTTAAAACAGCTGTCTATCTTGTCAATAAGAGTCCCTCTAGTGCCTTAAATTTTAAAGTGCCTGAATCTGAATGGACCCAAAAGCCTGTTGATTATTCCTATCTGAAAACCTTTGGTTGTGCTGCTTTTGCCCATCAAAACATAGGAAAATTGGAACCTGGATCACAAAAGTGTGTGTTCCTTGGTTATGCTGAAATTGTTAAAGGCTATAAGCTTTGGGTGTATGGGAAAAAGGGTTACAGGGTGATTATAAGAAGAGATGTTATTTTCAATGAGTCATGTATACCTTGTTTAGAAGGAAAGAAAGGTAAATTGACTGAAGATGATGTTCAAATTGAGGTGGAGGAAATTAAAATTGATAACATACAAAGTGCACCTATAGAACCTGATCATACTAATGAGGCTGTCTTATTTGAAAATGAAACTGAGGATGTAGTAATACCTACTGATAAATACCAGCTCACTAGGGATAGAGAGAGGAGGCAAATTAGGCCTCCTCCCAGGTATTGCAGTGATGATTTTGTGTCCTTGTTCACTTATCATGAAGAAATTGAATCTGAACCAAACTCTTATTATGATGCACTAAAATCAAAAGAGTCTAAAAATTGGTTAGCTGCAATGGAAGAAGAAATGTCTTCTTTATATAAAAATAAAACTTGGGAATTGGTAAAAAGACCTATGGATCAAAAATTAATTGATTGTAAGTGGATATTTAAACTAAAAGAAGGGGAAGGGGGCAACAATAAAGTTAGATACAAGGCTAGACTAGTTGCCAAGGGATTTACACAAAGAGAAGGTGTAGATTATGATGAGATTTTTTCCCCTGTAGTTAAATATACCACTATAAGGTGCATTCTTGCATTGGTTGCCCAATTTAAGTGGGAACTTGATCAATTAGATGTTAAAATTGCTTTCCTGTATGGTGAATTGGATGAAGTTATTTACATGAAGCAACCCCTTGGTTTTATGAAAGGTGATACTGAAAACAATGTGTGCTTATTAAAAAAATCTTTGTATGGCTTAAAACAAGCACCAAGACAATGGTATAAGAGGTTTGACTCTTGTGTCTTGAAGCTTGGTTTTAATAGAAGCAACTATGATACTTGTCTTTACTGTAAAGGTGATGGAGGTAAGGATTCCCTACATTTGGTACTTTATGTTGATGATATGCTACTTGTTAGTACAAATAAATCTGAAATAGATGATATCAAACATAAATTGAAATCTGAGTTTGAAATGAAAGACCTTGGTTCTGCAAAGAAAATTCTTGGCATGGAAATCATAAGAAATAAAGAAAATGAGTCTCTTTTCTTAAACCAACAAAGTTATGTTGATAAAATCTTGAAAAAAGTCAATATGTTTGATAGTAAATCTGCATCATTGCCTCTTGCTAATCATTTTAAATTGTCATCTAATTGCTGCCCTAAAAATAAAGATGAATTTGACAGAATGTCTGAAATTCCTTATGCCAATGCTATAGGATCTGTCATGTACTTAATGATCTGTACTAGACCTGATTTGGCTTATAGTATTAGTATGTTAAGTAGATTCATGTCAAATCCTGGTGAAAGCCACTGGGAAGCTTTAAAATGGTTGATGAAATATTTGAAAGGATCATCAAATTTGGGCTTGGTGTTTAAAATGGACAAAGATGGGGTAAATTTGAAAGATTATACTGATTCAGATTTTGCTGGGGATAGGGACAACAGAAAATCTACCTCATGTTATTATTTCACCTTATGTGGCACTGTTGTTAGTTGGAAATCACAATTACAGAAAATTGTTGCTCTGACATCTACTGAGGCCGAATATATAGCTGCCACTGATGTATGTAAAGAAGGTATTTGGCTAAATGGGCTCTTAAAGGAACTTAGTTTTGTGAACACAAATCCTGTTATTTTTTCTGATAATCAAAGTGCAATTCATTTAAGTAGAAATCTCATGTTTCATTATAGAACAAAACACATTGATGTTAAATATCATTTTATTAGAATGTAGTCTCAAAAGGATTTCTAAAGATTGAAAAAATTGATACATTGCATAATCCATCTGACATGGGAACAAAAGTGATACCTTTAAACAAATTTCAAAATTGTTTAAAGTTCTTATCTGTTAATACTTTGCATTAACTGTACAGGTACAAAGAATAAATGAAATTGTAAAATGCTGGTGAAGCTCCTGGCTGCACTTAAACCTTAATTGTTGGAAGCAAGGTGGAGATTGTTGTGATTCGAACCACAGTCTGTTTGGTTGGCTTGCTTCCACAATTAATTGAGGGAAAAAACGTGTTATCTATGGCGTTTTTCTTAGTGGAAAATATTAAATGTTGAATGTTGAATGAAAACTTCCGTTGAATCCATTTGAATCCAGTTGAACACCATCCGCTCCACTACACAAACGTCAACAGTTTCATTTCTTCAATGTTGTAACTCCTTATTCAATGCAATAAAGAGCTGGCTCTTCCTCTATGAGTATAAATAGAGGATCTCTCTCGGTTGAAAATATAGAGGTAAAAGCTTTCCTTCCAACCTCAAACTTCTTCTGTCTGAATCTAAATTTTCTTTCTTTGCTAAAGTTCTTTGAGAGATAGACACAGCTAGTTTGTCGGCAGGTAACGTTGTGCAGCGTGAACCGACAACTGATTGTATCCTGAGAATCGAATACCGATCAAAACCTCTTGCACCCCGGTGAGACGGCGAATTCGATTTAAGGAAACCGTGTAAACACGGGCCTTCGATTTTGGTTTGATTTACTTTGATTCTCCAAATTTTCTCCTACAAGCTTAAATCAAATCCGGTTTTGGTGAATTAAAAATTTCTGTTTTGTTCATCAGTTTCAATTCTGTCAACTTTAGTTCACATTTCCTCAGTTCATGGTTTTTTTCCTCCATCAGTTCATGGTTTTTTTCCCCCATCTGTTCTATTCACTATTTAATTAAATTGAATTAAGGTAGATTTCGTTCAAAACTAAAAAAAACAAAAAGTTCGAGTCTCTGCATGTTTTAAGGTTATAGGTGGTTTTACATAGCTTTTTGTAAACTTGCATGAGTTTAAATCATTTGGCAATGATTATCTAACATTTGCATTATTCTAGTATGATTACCTCATTATTTGTAATGATTTCCTACTTTTTCTTTTAATGATTAATTCCAATTATTAGTTAACGATTTCCAATTCATTTTAAATGATTGTTAAATTGTTAATAATTTGACAGAATAATCTGCTCTTCTATTCTGCTATTTTTTTTCGAACAGATTATTTAGATCTCGAATTTATACACGACTTTACAAATTTATAATTATTCTAAATTATTTGTTGCTTGTTCTAAGGTTCAATGGCGCCACATGGAAATGACGATATGAACAACGGAAGCAACATTGTTGGTACCGATGTACCAAATCCTACTATGATCATTGTTAACCCTATGGAGACCACAACTGGCATTCCTCCCATTGACGAGATAATTGGAGGTGGGATTCTTCATGTTGGAGTGAACCCAACTTTGCCTACGGCTGCGGCCTCGGCAATCCAATTTGGTACAATACCTTTGCCAGTACCTAGGGCTGCGGCCTCGGGACCTTTGTCAATGTTTCCAGCTCCATTTCCGGTGAATCATGCAATTCGACCGGATAAGTTTCCTGGTACTGATTTTAAGACATGGCAGAACAAGATGGTTTTCTATCTCACTACATTGGGCCTTGCACATTTCCTCACCGAGGATGCCCCTATCGTGGCTGAAAATGACACTGATATGCATAAGCGTGCAGCTTGGGAAGCTTGGAAAAGTGCTGATTTTTTGTGTCGTAACTATGTCCTAGATGGTCTACAGAATTCTCTATATCACGTATATGTGGTAAAGAAGTTTGCTAAGGAGTTTTGGGGGTCCTTAGAAAAGAAATACAAGACCGAGGATGCTGGGTCTAAGAAATTCTTGGCCAGTCGGTGTATGGACTTCGAAATAGTTGATTCACGTTCAGTGGTGAGCCAAGTGTAGGAGTATCAAGTACTTTTGCAAGAGATGCATGCTGAGGGTCTGACTATGTCAGAATCTCTACAGGTGGCTACTGTTATTCACAAGCTACCACCTCAGTAGAAGGCTTTCAAAAGCTATTTACAGCATAAAAGGAAATATATGTCTTTCGAGGATTTGATTATCAAGCTGCGCATTGAGGAGGATAACAAACGGGCTGAACGTAAGTCAGAGAATTCTTACTCTGAGAAAGCTAATGTATTAGAGCACGGCCAAAGTTCTGGTACTAAGAAAGGTCACTCCTTTCAAGCCAAGCAGGGTAACAAAAATCGAAAAGATAAGAGACAGGCTATGAAAGGGCCTTAGTTGAAGCCAACAGGTGGGGTAGGAAAGAAACCCAAGTTCCAGTTCAATGGGAAATGCTTCAATTGTGACAAAATTGGGCATCGATCGGCAGATTGCCATCAGCCTCGGAGGGATAACAAGCAGCGTCCTCAGGCTAATATGGTTCGAAATGAGAGAGATCATCTCTCAGATGACATATCTGACCTAAACCTCACGGCGGTGATTAGTGAGGTTAATCTGGTGGGGTCTAACCCTAAAGAGTGGTTGTTGGACACTGGGGCCACTTGTCATGTTTGCTCCAACAGGAGCATGTTCACTACTTTTGTACCAGTTACAAATGGTGAAAAGTTGTTCATAGGAAACTCTGTAACTTCTGAAGTGCTTGGTAAAGGCAAGGTGATCCTGAAAATGACATCTAGTAGAGAGCTTACTCTGACTAATGTGCTGTATGTGCCAGAGATTCGCAAGAATCTGGTCTCTGGGTCTCTTCTGAGCAAGAATGGGTTCCGCATGGTCTTTGAGGCGGATAAGCTGGTGATTACCAAAATAGGAGTTTATGTTGGGAAATGCTATATGACTGATGGTCTGTTTAAATTGAATGTAATTGCTGTAACCCCAGCTATTATGAATAATGAGTCTGTTTACTTGCTTGAGTCTCCTAGTCTGTGGCATGGTAGATTAGGTCACGTAAATTACAATGTGTTACGTAGACTAAGCAAACTAAACTACTTGCCTAGGTTTCAAATTGATTTAAATCACAAATGTGAAACATGCGTTGAGGCTAACCTTACTAGGTCTTCGTTTCATAGTATTGAAAGAAGTACCAAGCCATTGGGACTAGTCCACAGTTATGTGTGTGACTTAAAATTTGTCCAAACACGAGGTGAAAATAAGTACTTTATTACTTTTGTCGACGATAGGACGAGATATTGTTTTGTGTACTTGCTTAAAAGCAAAGACGAAGCTATCGATAAATTCATTCTTTATAAGAATGAAGTTGAAAATCAACTTAGCAAGAAAATAAAGGTGCTACGGAGTAATCTTGGTGGTGAATATGAGTCACCGTTTGGTGAATTTTGTGCTAAACATGGAATAATTCACCAAACTACTGCACCTTATTCACCTCAGCAGAACGGAATTGTTGAGCGTAAGAATAAAACGTTAAAAGAAATGATGAATGCTATGTTGATTAGTTCTGGATTACCACAAAACATATGAGGAGAAGCTATTCTTTCTACAAATTACATCTCGAATAAAGTGTTAAGAAAGAATATGGATAAGACTCCGTATGAACTTTGGACAGGTCGTACACCTTCATATAAATACTTACGAATGTGGGAGTGTCTTGCAAAGGTCGCAGTGCCTCCTCCTAAGAAGGTCAAGATTGGACCTAAGACAGTTGACTGTGTGTTTATTGGTTATGCACAAAATAGTAGTGCATATAGATTTCTTGTGCATTATTCAAATGTACTTGATATTCACCCAAACACGATTATAGAGTCTAGGAATGCACAATTCTTTGAGAATATATTTCCTTGTAAATCTTCGAGACAGTTAACTTCTACTAAACGTGCTCTGGAATCTACTGCTTCTAGCAGCAATATAGATCCAATTGAAAAAGGTGAGGATGAGCCTAGACGGAGCAAAATGACCAAAACTTCTAAGACGTTTGGCCCTGAGTTTCTCACATATTTCATGGAGAATGATCCTCAAAGCTATAAAAAAAAGGCTATATCTTCTCCAGATGGTCATCTGTGGAAAGAAGCCATCAAGAGTGAAATCGATTCTATCCTACAGAATCATACATGGGAATTAATAGATCTTCCACCGAGCTGTAAGCCTTTGGGCTACAAGTGGATCTTCAAGAAGAAGATGAAAACGGATGGCTCCATTGATAAATATAAAGCTCGACTAGTAATTAAAGGTTATAAGCAAAAAGAAGGCTTAGATTACTTTAATACTTATTCTTCTGTGTCGAGAATAACTTCTATCCGGATGATAATTGCTATTGCGGCCTTGCGAAATCTGGAAATCCATCAGATAGATGTAAAAACAGCTTTCCTAAATGGAGATTTGAATGAAGAAATCTACATGGAGCAACCAGATGGATTTTCAGCTCCAGGTCAAGATAGGAAAGTTTGTAGACTGGTTAAATCACTTTATGGTTTAAAGCAAGCACCGAAGTAATGGCATGAGAATTTTGATAATGCTATGCTTTCTAGTGGGTTTAGAATCAACGAGTGTGACAAGTGTGTATATGTCAAGGACACTAATGATAGATATGTCATATTGTGTCTATATGTCAACGACATGCTCATTGTCGGTAGCTCTGAGAAGATTATCAAAGCTACTAAAAATATGTTAAACTCAAAGTTTGACATGAAAGATATGGGTCTCGCGGATGTCATTTTGGGAGTTAAAATTACTTGAACACCAAATGGACTTATGTTATCTCAATCTCATTACATTGATAAGATACTAGACAAGTTCAACAAGTTAGATACCACTGTAGTCAGGACTCCAGTGGATTTGAGTCTCCATCTATCTAAGAACACTGGTGATGGTGTGTCACAGTTAGAATATTCTTGGATAATTAGGAGTTTAATGTATTTAATGACGTGTACAAGATCAGATATAGCATACTCAGTTAGCAAATTGAGTCTCTACACGAGTAACCCAGGTGCTATCCACTGGAAAGCCATTTTCATAGTGTTATATTATTTAAGGTACACCCGTGATTTTGGATTACATTATTCTAGATATCCTGCAGTAATCGAAGGGTATGCTGATGCAAATTGGATATCAGATATGTCAGATTCTAAGTCTACTAGTGGTTATGTCTTCACTCTTGGTGGTGCAGCTGTCTTTTGGAAATCGTCCAAACAAACTTGCATTGCAAGATCTACAATGGAATCAAAGTTCATCACTTTGAACAAAGCAACTGAAGAAGCAGAGTGGCTTCGCCAGTTTGTTGAGGATATTCCAAGATAATCAAAGCCCGTGCCTACAATTTGTGTTTATTACGATAATCAATCAGCAATTGACAGGGCACAGAGCAATATGTATAATGGTAAGTCTCGACATATTCGAAGATGACATAATACCATTCGACGACTACTCTCACAAGGTATTATCACTCTGGACTACGTGATGTCAAAGGATAATATATTACGGATCCGCTAACCAAAGGGCTAACTCGAGAACTAGTTGTAAAAGCATCGAGAGGAATGGGTTTATAGCCTATGGCGTTGAAAGATATCATGGTGGCAACCCAACCTAGCTGAATGGAGATCCTAGGATCTAGGTTCAAAAGGACAACCAAATCATGTATATCTGTGTGAATCACTGAGAAGGTTCTCCTTCTGCTCATTCCTATGGTACTCACAGTGATTGGAAGATACAGGCTAAGCTATGCTTTTACTAACCATTAACCGTTGTTGTGAAAGACTGAGTTAAAAGGTAACCTATGTGAGTGTGAAGTGGGGTCGCTTCTATAAGGGTTGGGAAGGCTACATCCTTGAACAAACACTTGCAGAACCAGGCGACGTGTTCATGGCCAAAACGAACACAACATTGAGAACTACGCTGTGTCTAGAATGGTCCTGTGTGAGATCTATTGTCTTGGTTTACACAAATGGCGAAACAGTTCAAGGCATTAGATCCATTGGTTTGCTACTAATTCCCGATAGGTTTCACAAGGGAATGTTCAAAGCTAAATGCTACATATCCTATGCATGATTGTTTCGTTCTACTCTTTCTTTCTCTCTTGAGTCTTTGGTTTCTAAATTTTCATTCATGTGGATTGTTGGAAAATAAATGTTGAATGAAAACTTCTGTTGAATCCATTTGAATTTCATCCGTTTGAATCCGGTTGAACACCATCCGCTCCACTACACAAACATCAACAGTTTCATTTCTTCAATGTTGTAACTCCTTATTCAATGCAATAAAGAGCTGGCTCCTCCTCTATGAGTATAAATAGAAGATCTCTCTCGGTTGAAAATATAGAGATAGAAGCTTTCCTTCCAACCTCAAACCTCTTCTGTCCGAATCTAAATTTTCTTTTTTTGTTAAAGTTCTTTGAGAGATAGACAAAGCTAGTTCGTAGGCGGGTAACGTTGTGCAACGTGAACCAACAACCGATTGTATCCTGGAAATCGAACACCGATCAAAACCTCTTGCACCTCGGTAAGGCAACGAATTCGATTTAAGGAAACCATGTAAACATGGGCCTTCGATTTTGGTTTTATTTACTTTGATTCTCCAAATTTTCCCCTATAGTTTTTTATGTCGGAACTTTCCCAACATATGCTTAGGAAGCCATGTCAATTCTTAGAGGAACAATAATATAGAGGCGCGAGTGGAAGTACCAGGGATGGATTCAGGTTTTGAGTTATGCAGCTTGCTGTTGGTCTCGTGAACTTTAGGAGTTGAACTGAGCTTCGGCGGAGGAGGCGGTGGAAGCATGCTCTTAAGAGGGGGTGAAGACGGCATACTCTTGGGAGGAGGAGGTGGTGGCATAGTACTCTTAGAAGGGGTGGTGGAATTACATCAGGGGATGGCCGGATCAACTTTGTTGGAGGTGGCATAAATGGCATGTCTTTTGCACCTACATGTGATGTTAGTTCACGTGGCATTTGAAATTATGATCCCTGTAATTTATTCTGGGAAATGTTTAAGAATATCCCATAAAGTTATAATATAATATGGTACCAGTCTGGGAAAAGAAAGTCTTCATTAGAAGTTCTGCATCTGAAATATAAGCAAAAGTACATACATGTGGGGTGAAGTTACTCAGACTACGTTACAGTACAGAAATTGCAGCAATTATATAAAGAACTTTAGACTATGTTTCCCTTTACTCTATAGAGTATAGATAATATGGATAATAACGATATTTATACTCAGCGACTACAATAGTCGTTATATGTACCAACTTGTTATTTGATGCATTAATTTTCTGTAATTTTGTTGCCTCAAATAACAAATTAATGTCTCAAATAACAAGCTGTCACATAAAAATGACTACAGTAGTCGCTGACTATGAGTATTGTTTCTCCAATATGGACCATTCAATGTGTGTTAGTGTTATATAACTTGTTATTCATGGTTCGCATATAACTTCTGGTATCCCAACGACTATGGGAAGAAAAGGTAGCAGTAGGTGGAAGAATTAAAACCTAGAAAGATGTGATTTTTAACAGTACGATCGTCAAGTAGGCAATTCACCCTCATTATGAAATTAAATCCTCATCTACCAATAAGTCTATTAGAGATAATGTAATGCATTTACCATGGCAGAAACTTAGAATATCCATTGCATAGGATAACAGAGAAACAAGTCCTCTTTTATGCAGAGGGCAGAGGGGCATAACACTGTAGTATCGGATAATTAAACAGAAGGCTTGTTCGAATATATTTGAAAGGATACATCAATTATGGCATACTCACAAATTTAAAATGAAAGAAAAAGGGGAGGGCAAACCAATCCACTCCCTCCCTAAGGAGAACCCTAAAAAGTTCTTCACTAATAGCATTTTAGATTACAACAATTGTTTCTTCAACCAAATGAAAATGCAACTTCTAGCCGTACACTATCAACTTTCACTAGGGATTAAATAAAAACAGCTTGGAGAGCTAAACTAACAAGCTACACTCTCTTCGTTTATTTCAAGTTTCAATTAGGCTTGTGTTTAACTATCTTGTGAGTTCCTTCAGCAGACGATGAAAAAGAAAAGTAGACCAATAAAATAACTCTAGTTAGGTTCCTCTAATCAGAACCTTGAAGAAGTTCAAACCCAATGCTATTCATCAAGTATAAACATTATAATATTGTTCCAATTTTTGTTGCTAGGTAAATATATGATTAGTACAACTGTTAGAAATAAAACGCCTAGTGCTAGTCATATGAAGGCAAGGGAAACATCTTAACCCCACCAGTCCCCAAAGAAGTGAAAACTATGTCTAGTCTCAAACACGATAATCACTGATACCTGGTGGGAATTTTCTGGCCATTTTGCAGCAATGGATAATTCCTGAAACTTCCGTCTCCGGACTCCGAGGAGGGCGCTTCTCCTCAGAGGAGCCCACTTTTATAGGTAATTTTGCATTTGCAGCTGTTGTTGCAGGACCAACTGTAGCAGTAACAAGAGAAGTTGACTATCTAAGGGCTAAGGCAACTTGTTACAAAGGCGTAGCTTGGGGATATATCCCTTCATAACCAATATAGCTTGTTCCACCAATCAATGAAGAACGAGGATGGCAAATAGTGCTTGCCTGAGGCATTCCTGGATTTGACAACCCCATAGATTGCAATTCTGCTCCATGAGAAGCATCATCAATTGCGCCAACTGAAGAAGTCAAACTGAAAGCATCCCGTTCTTTCACAATTGACTCATTCCCAGAATTTTGGACTTCACCCAGCAACTAAGGTGGAGGTGGGACAGCAACATACACTTTAATGAAGAAGACCTGTAAATACAAAGATGTAAGAGGCCATAAGTTATCCTGTGGAGTAAGAAATAGCTTGGTGTCTAAAATATACAAGATACCAAGTCCTTAAAAGATTCACAGAGGGCATAGAGAAGAGATTAAAGCACTGAAAAAGAGGTATTTTTTTAGTTCTAAAAAAAATGAAGAATAAAAGAAATCTACATCCATTCTTTGTATGCATGTGCTTAACAGGACCATCATTTTTTTTAATTTGATCAATTAGCATTGTCGCTTATTCTTCCTTTGATATGTAAACTATTCTTAGATTGAAGGATGGATTAGGATTCACAAAATAGGGCACACAAGTACACTTTAAAAAACCAAGAGGGTCTCACACCTTAGAGATTGTAAAGTTAAAAAGTACATGATATAAACATATTTATGTAAATCCAGTAACAGCTAATAGCTAATAACCATATTGTAGCTGTTACAAGAAGAACCGAATGCCATTGAAATGAGGCATGGAAGATTCTTTCAATCTATGATCATTTTACATGTCAATTTATTTTTTTAAAACATCAGTACAAACAAATCTCATTACCTAGAGGCATCACATTCTGCACTTGCCGTGTCCAAAAGATTTTCAGCTAAAATTTTTGCACATTCAAGACTAATTGGATCATTGCTCGACAACAACAAATGCAACGGTTGCTGTGCTTCTACAAGGATAGCAATTGCAATTAATATTTTTCCAAAGATCGGGACAAACAAATAGCACAACGCGAATGTGATATTCAACAAAAGACTACCTTCACCCAGTGCATTTTCAGAATTCCCAGAACCATATCTTCTTACTAAGACAGTAGTACCTATTTCACTCAAAGTATGGTTTACATATTGGTCCTTCATTTACAAAAGCCAACCAGCAGCAACACAAAAGAATCTCTCCGAGTTGTATAGAGATATCAGAGAAGGCTTCAAACATTAGAATCTCCCATCATCACAATAATAAATGTTAATATTAAGTCAACAAGCAGTATCATGCGTTCTTAAAAAATACAGAAACTAGGAAAGAAGCAATAGCTTAACAATTCGAGATCAATGAATGGAAGATGGCTTGAACTGGTTGTTGGAAATTGGTTTGACAATTTGAGAACATTGGTTATGTGTTAAAAAATAAAACATTGGAAAGTGTGACTTAATGTCAACTTCGGCCAAATATTCAGACCTGATTTGTTTATGCAAATGATTTGCTACTTTGCCGCTTTGCAACGAAGATCAACCTGCTCGGTCAGGTCGCTGGAGTTTAGAGGGCAACTCCTGTCGTGGGGGCTCGGGGGAAATGCCCCCGAAAAGGAATTTTGATTTTCGTGTATGTTTCGCATGTCGAAATTAATTTCGGGAGAATGAGAAATTACGGTCCAGATTTTGAAGGAAATTTAGAGGAAGCTAGATAACACTGTCACTCGAGCGACAGGTGTTTTCGCTAAATCAACGTCGAGCGAAGAGCGAGCGACAAAGTCTCTGCAACACCTGCTCGAGCGAGAGGTTGGTGGAAAGCGAGCGACAAAACAGTGTCGCGTCCTTTGGAAGTGTTGCACAATTTGGATCCACACCACTTCGTTCCCCAACTCTTCATCCTCTATAAAAATAACCCTAAGGACGTCCTATTCCTTACACCGATGATATGCAAACATAAATATCATTCTCTTTTCTTCTTTTGAACCAATTTCTTGTATTCTTGTTACATAAATTCTGGTTTTCATATTCATTTCATTTTAGAGTACAAAAGCCGTTATTCCGATTCATTGTACTTGTGTTTGAAGTGCTACAAACATAAGTGATAGTCGCTGTATTTTGTAAGTTGGTTTTCATAAATCGTAAGCACCGTTACAGGACAAATTCGACTTAAGGACAAAATGTTCAACACTTGTTTCGACTTTGCACTTTCAGGCATTTTCTTGTATATTGATCATTTTCATCTCATTTTTTTTTTCCTGTTTTCCTTGTCATTACTCTGTCCAATTGTCGGCAAGGATTCTTACAAATATATTATGGTCTTTTCACTTTTGGAGTCACTATACACAAAATTACTCAACACTAGTAAGATGAGAGTCATGAGACCATAATATATAATAAAGTGATGATAATATTGCAATGATAATAAAAAATAAAGTGATGTGCATCACCAAGGGAGTCAGTCAAATTTATGTTACAGATCCTCCGAGAAAAAAATCATTTAAGGTTTGATGAATACCTATTCTCCAAAACATGGAAGCCTCATAGTGTAACTCAGATTCTAAGCATAAAATGTATTATCTTAGTATTTCCTAGTTTTCTGGGATGGACGTCCCTTACATGTCATAATGTTGAGACCCGGATGTAAGTTTATCCACCAATAAATTAATATATCATGTCACTAGCTCTTAGCATAATATTAGTACCGTAGCTCATTAGATCATTCATCTCTCTCTCTCTCTCTCTCTCTCTCTCTCTCTCTATATATATATATATATATATATATATATATATATATATATATATATTCAATCTTGCTACTAGTACATCAAGGTGTATCTAATGGTGTCCCCCTCCTCACATGGGAAGGGACCCACCCAAATAAAATAATCGAGTGGGTCCCCCATATGAGAGGGGGACACCATTATGTACAAATCTTGATGTACAAGTAGCATTTTTGATATATATTAACTTAATGAAATTCAACATAATTCAATTATTAAAAAAAAAAAGCTTGACAATAAAAACAAAATAAATATTAAATCACTTTATCTTAATCCTTAATTCTACCAATTTCATTTTCTACAAAATCACAATCATCGGCTTCTTCATTACCATTAAAATTAACACTCTTCAATTCTGGCTCATGATAGATTAACAATATCAAGTAGTCCAATACCTTCAATAGTATCAAATGAAACTCCGACAATGTTCCACATTTTTAATTCTCCTCTTGATAATTATTTAATTTTCTTGATAAAAGGTGAATAAAAACCAATCCTTCAACTCATTGTGGAGTTATTGTATTCCTTCTCATTCTCATAGAGTGCAAAAGAGAGTAAGTTCTCCTTGTTAATTAATAAACATTTTTTTATTTTTAATAAGTTACAAATAATAATAATAATAATAATAGCTATCTATTAAGTAAAAAAAAATTCTCTAGCATTTTTGCTTTTTGCTTTTTTGGGTTGTTTTAGAAGAATGAAGTGTTTTTTGTTCATTAAAATTATTTATTTTGTAAAATTTTCATTTATTTTGGGTTTTTTTTTTAGTGTACATTGTAAAGCCTCTAAATATGATTTCCTTACTTTTGAATTTTTGTGTTCACCTTTCAAATATTATTGGCACACTACTTTGTCTCTAGATTCGTGGTGGTCTCTGAATTTTAAGGTAACATTTTTGGGATCTAGGTTAGAATTTTTCGCTATTTGTCTGTTTTGGGTTATTTGGGAAAGTGAAATGTTTTTTGTCCATTAGAATTGTTTATTTTATGACATTTTCATTTGTTTTTATTTTTTAGGTGTTGTAAAACCTGTAATTTTTTGCTCTTATTTTTTAATTTCTATTTTTGCCCTTGTAATTTGTTTCATACCTCTTCTTTAAGGGGCCGTTCTCTTTACTGTTTTTAGGCCGTTTTCTGTTTTCGATTTTTCAAAATGGTGAAAACGCGTTCTCTTTCCCGTTTTCGAAAACGAATTTTCGAAACCAGAAAAAAAATTGTGAAGAAAATTGAAAATAGTACCATTTCCAGTACAAAACTTGCAAAATGTTGAAAACGCCACAACTCAGAGAATCACTCGGCTTCCTTCTTTCTTCTTTCTCTCTTGCCGTCTTTACCTTCTCTCTTCTCTTTAATTCAAACACTGCAACCGACGATGAAGGAGATGCACTGGTGCCGGTGCCAGCATGGGGAGGCGACGCTGTTGTGGTTTGGGCCCGTCTCTATCTTCTCTCTCTTCGACGCCGGTTGTGCTTTGTAGGCGATGTTCACAGTAGGGCGAAGCTGCAGTTCGACCTCTTTTCGATCTTTACTTTTGGGGTTTTTTTGGTTTTTTCAATCTGGCGACGATGGGTGTTGTTGGTGATGGCGGGCAGGCTGTAGTGGTCTGTTTGTGGTGGTATGTTTGATGGTGGTGGTGGTGTTGATTTTGGTTGATTTTGACAGTGGCAGTCGACAATGGTGATGCGGTGCAGTGGATGGTGGTGATTGATAAGTGCATTTTACGCACTTATTTAGGTCACAAAACATAGATAATTGTTTGTAATTATGTTGAAATATGGCTTAATTCGATATAAATTGTGTTTGCAGGACAACATTGATGGATATTACGAGAAATATGTGAAAAAGAGCGAAAAATGACCAAAAAGAGAAGAAAACGAAGTTCAAGGACTAACGTGCAAATATTCAAAAGTTGTGTCGAACCAAACGATGAAGATTTGAGAGTACTAGGAGTTAATTGGTTGAACGAAGACGTCAAAAGGATGAAATATCGTCAAAGTATGATCACACATCAATTTCTAATTGAAAAGTTATGCATTGGTAAAAGCCTCATATTGAGACTCATTTTTGACATTGTAAACAATCGAATTAGAAGATGATATCTGAATCAAAGTTGTAGCCCTTTGAGTTATCTTTCTAACGCATTTTGAATCACTTCAATCGGACATTGGTAGAGGAAAGTTATGATCAAAATATTGAAAGTTGTCCAGCAAAATAAAGGTGAACCATGCGGTCGCATGGTGTTATTTCCATGCGGTCGCATGGCTTCCCCCGAAAGCAACTTGAGCCACATTGAATGAACCATACGGTCGCATGGTACAATCCTGGTGTGAAAATTTTGGTTTCCTTATTTGATTCAACCTCTTATGAAAACCAATCTTTGACCTCTTTAAAACCCTAATTCCATCCAGAGCAATGGGGAACACATTCTAACCTATTATTGAAGACCTGTAGAGAAATAAGGAAGGGAAGAACGAGAAGATTGATTCCAAGATTCAAGATTTCACTCCAAGAATCAATTGGGTGATGTCTTCTCCTATTTATTTCTTTTGTTTTTCTCTTTTTAACATGTTAAGCTAGTTTTTCTTGTACTAGTAGATCGATATTTTTGACATTATAAACACGTTTTTGATATATTGAATTATTTATACGTATCTCTTTCATATAATTATTGTGCATGTTAATTATATGAATGTGCTCACCTGTTTTATGCATTCGAAAGAAGGGAAATAGATTCGACGTAGTATAAATTGTCATAGGGTCCGATAAGGGATAGAAATATACCTCTATGCCTTGTGTGAATCTTTAAGTGTTCATAAAAGCTCATGCATTCTTTTATATTTGTATTAGTCATAGAAATATAGTCGGATCGCATGATAAGATAGGTTTAATATTACTCGAAAGAGATTGTTAAATTCAATAGGAACATTGATTCTTCAATATTTAAACGTGTTGTCAAATTGTAAAACTAGGATCGAAATGGATTGTTGCATGGGGATTCGTGATCCTAGTGCGTTCTTCTCTTCTTAAGTATATCAATTTGCATTTGAATCTCATATTGCATTCTAGTATAATTCGCATCTAGTTAGCCAATTCATTTATAGTAGGATTTTATTATCTAGCTCGGTATAATTTAGTATAAAAACACTCAAAGACATATCTTGTTTCAGTTAAGGTCGAGATAATTATCATTGAACTACTCAATCTCTATGGAATCGACAATCCGGACTCTAAAAGTTCACTTTATTACTTGTAACGAACCATACACTTGCGGTAGTTTTAAATCGAACGTATTTTCGTGAACAGTGATGACAGTGGTTGATGGTTCATGGTGGTGGTTGGGTTGATTTTGGTCGTGGGGGAGGGGACAAAATTGGAGGTGGTGGCGCATTGGCTGCTGGAGAAGGGATAGTAGGAGTTGGTGGTGGTGAAGCTGGGAGAGATGGTGGAGGCAATGGCAGTGGTGGTTGTGTTGAATTGGCTGCAGGAGGAAGGGTAGCAGGAGGAGTTGGTGGTGGTAAAGCTGGGGAAGATGGTAGAGGCAATGAAAGTGGTGGTCGTGTTGATTTTGGTTGGCAGTGGTAACCGGTGGTAGGGATGACATCGATGCCCAGAAGTGGTCATTTTCAAAATTTCAAAGTAAACGAATATTCCATTTTTATGTTTTGAAAAACAGTTTTTTAGAACAACAAAGAGAATATATTTTCAACAATTTCAAAACAGACACACAAAACACAAAACTGAATTCAAAACTCAAAACACAAAACTGAAACACGAAGAGAACGGCCCCTAATTGTAGCAATTTCTTGACTTTATGAAATTTACAAACTTCTTTGTCAGAAATCTGCGAACTTGAATTGAATAATGCTAGGCGCACAGGGTGGTAAACAGATAATGTACAGGGCTTTGAATTTCTTGTTGAGCTGGCAAGAAGAGAACAGAGAGAAAAGAGAACAGAGAGAAAGAGATGGCAGAAGGGAAAAAATGAAGGGGAGAGAGAGAAGAAAGAAAAAGAAAAGAAAATATTTTTCAACGCGTTCGAGATTCGTTTGCAAGAATTTTTAATCCTAAGTCATTCAAGTACACAAGAAATTTAACGAATTATGTATGAATTTCTCTACATATCAAGTGATTTTGTGTTTTCACTTTTTAATTTATAAATTAAATATTTTGTATTATTCGTGATCCAAATTAAAGAAAAATCGTGTGGGTAATAATCATAGAGTATTATTATGTAGATCTACACGGAACCAGTCATATGGCTAAATATGGAATGAGCATATGAATATATTCAATACAAATTTCATGTCAGTATTTTCACAATTTAATATAAAAGCAAGTGCGCACATAACATAATTTTCTAGTGAGATAGAAACTTGACCGTCTTATTCTCACTTGTGTCATAACCATTCTCAATCTCCACTTAGAATATTTAGTCATATGACTGGTTCCGTGTAGATCTACATAATAATGCCCTATGATATTACCTACACAATTTTCTTTAAATTTTATCACAAATAGCACATAAAATATTTAATTTATAAATTAAAAAATGAAAACACAAAATTAGTTGGCAAGGAGAGAAATTCATTCCTAATTCGTTAAATTTTTTGTGTACTTGAATTACTTAGAATTAAAAATTCTTGCAAACGAATTTCTAACATGTCGAAAAATATTTTCTTTTTCTTTTCCTTTTTCTTTCCTCTCTCTCCCCTCTCTCTCTCTCTCTCTCTCTCTCTCTCTCTCAACGCAATAATATTTGAATCATTCTACACGTACAACAATGGTTGACAACATTGGTTGACAATCACTCACATGGGAGGGGGGTCCACGATGAATAAAAAAATCGTGGGCCCCTTTCATGTGAGATGATTATCAACCAATGTTGTCAATCATTGTTGTACAAGTAGCAAAATTCATAATATTTATGGAACAACAGAGAATTGCCAGCTCAGCAAGAAATTTAAATCCCTATAGGTTATCTGTTTACAACCCTGTGCGCCTAGCATTATTCACTTGAATTTGAATTTCCGTACATGTAGTTGTCGTTTGTACTAATAGGTCATTTCGAATTTACTACAAGGAAAGAGGAATGAATCGATTGATAGCCTTGATTGGGATACTAAACAGGCAAGCATGTAAAGGAGGATTAAGTTGACATCCTTGCTGTCAGAAGTTGATCATCTCCTAGCGTGAAAGTCATTGATCGATAGTTATATAAGGTGATCGGAAATCTCTACAAGAGATAGTTTTCAGAAGCCCGATGCAAATAATTATTCTTTCGCATAGAGAATTCAAGGTCAAGTATATCATTTTATAAATGAAATAGTTCCATCAACTTATCAACCCTTTTATTTAAAACAATACTTTTTTTTATTCTGAAAACGAATTGTAGAACAAATTAAATCTTTACGACAAGTTAGCGGAACTAATTGTTGTTAAATTGATAGATATTATGCAAAGTAATCTCCCTTAAGCTAATATCTTTTGAATTTTAAGTAATATTATTTTATTTAAAAAATAATTCGAATCGAATAGGTTGTGACCTGAGCTTGATCAAAGAAGATAAGAAATATTTTTTATTTAAAAATTAATTCGAATTGAATAGGTTATAACCCTGAGCTTGATCAAAGAAGATACAACACGTCAACTATTTCGTGAGTTGTTGTTATTTGGCTGACAATGGTGATTCTGAATAGTAATATACGTGATATTTTTGCTTATTGTAAAGATGGTAAAAGTAATAGAATGTAATATTATTTTGGATACTATGATGCACTCTAGTACCTTTTTTTTATTTCCTCATGGTGACTCAAGGTGGCATCAAGGTATTTTACAAAGTGATACACAGAAAAAAAACAAAAAAAAAAAACAAAATGCACGAGAATAAAGATTCTGTCGATGTAGATCAGTTTTCCTTCTGGACGAATCAATTGAAAGAGAAATATCAAGTTAATTTTACAATGTAATATGAGACTCAAATTTTATTGACTTGTGCATTTTTTATAGCTCAAGCTTTTTTCACTTTTGTCTCATTTTATATAACAAAAGAGTTTTGCTACTGGCGCCAATTTGACGCCCCCTATTGGAGGTGGTGTCGACCCTATTGGAGGGGGCATAGAAAATTCACAGGAGCCTGTCACCTGTTCGTTTAGCAAAATTCTTAACAAAAGGACAAATCTTCCAATTAATACTCAAAGAAAGAAGCAAAAAATATGTAACAACAATGATGTTGTTAATGTGAGTCAACCCTATTTAGCTGAAGAATTAACTACATACCACTTAAAGTAAGCTACTTACACAGGGTTTATTGTCTTGGTTAGTAGTTTTAGGAGGGATTATTAGCACAAAACGTCTCTACGATTGAAGTTCACTGTGTAAAACATCCGCACTTTGCATTTTTACCTCTATTTATACCTTTTATTGTGGAAATGTGTAAATAGATGTGAAAATGCAAGATGTGGACATTTTATAGAATGAACTTCAAAAGTAAGGACATTTCGAAGCAAACAAGTGGTTCAAAAGGAAAAACAAATTAGAATCTTCTATTCACTTTATGACTTGTCTTCGACGCTATACACATTAAGCGAAGAAATATGTATTAAAACAAAAAATTTAACTTCGACCAAAAATGTTTTGAATAAATTATTTTTTGTCGGTCAAAGTTAATAATAAGTGAACTAGCTATGCTGAAAGTAATTCTTACTTTACTATCAAAAATAAGTTCTTTTTTTTTTTTTTTTTAACTAAGTATTAAAAAATATATATTCAAAAATATTTGTAGACGAAGACATACAGATAACCACAGAGACAGAAGAAAAAGGACCTTCCCCAAGCTTTCTTTTTATAAGATCTTGCCTTGAAAAGCTTCTCTCAGCCACATAATTAAATATATATATTCAAACATATTTGTAGACGAAGACATACAGATAACCACAGAGACAGAAGAAAAAGGACCTTCCCCAAGCTTTCTTTTTATAAGATCTTGCCTTGAAAAGCTTCTCTCAGCCACATAATTTTAGTGGTTAAGATGGTATCTAACATAACAATCTTTATCAATGCCAGTCAAAAACTGTTCTTAAACAGATTATAGTGGACCAACAAGAATAAATGCTGGAAAATCCATTTGAACGTAATATGATTAGCAATTACAAGTGGGCTAGCAAAAGGCAAAAGTGAATTTTTAAAATTTTCAAGGTTTCTCTGGTTCTTGTGCAGATTTTCCAGTTGTAATAGCTCAAGATGGAATCAATTACGAGGAAACCATTTATATAACTAGGCAAACTTTCGATAACTAGCATTCATTAAACATCACAAGGAGCTGCAAACCAATGCCAGACAAGATGACCATTTGGTAATAAAGTGTCACCGAAAATTAACAAACAGAAGAACAATTTTGTAACGTCGTGAAATGCTCAAAATTTCAAATTCCTATTAGCAAAACACATGAATACAAGTTAAAAAATATGGCATTCTTTCGACCACTTATAATACAGATTCCAAACACAGGTAGATTGTTTTTAAAAAAAAAAAAAAAAAAATTCTCAATACCATGTTGGTAGAGTATCCCTTAATCTAATACAATACTGTTTTCAATATCACTTCTTATGACCACCGTGCAATGATTTTTGGGATCCCTCAAAAAGATCCAAGAGATGGTCTTCTAAATCATCAGCTGTGTATTTAATGTGCTTTTCGCTAATATGATTGATGTGTCTTCCAACAAAAGTCCGATAAGCCTGGATTACCTTGAGTGATGTTGAAATATGAAGATCGTCTCGAAGGTGGCTATCCGGGATTGACCATCCCGTCTGGTTCTTGTAAACCTCCTCGAATGCAAGATAAAAGCTCTGCATTCTTTCCTTGAGAATAGTCCTCGAAATAGAATTTGAACCGGGATTTTGGATCCCTTCATCCTTGAGCAAAGACAGCATCGAGCTCCAAGTAGCTCTCTCATAATTCATTGCATGTTGTTGAAATTTCCAATTGTGCTTCCGAATCCACCCATCGCCTAGTACTGTTCTGAGTTTGGAACCTTTCACCTTTTCGGCCATGTAATGAATGTTGTTCATCAAGAAAACGTGCTGTAGCGAATCATCTTTGTATAATTTAGATTTGTCATCGAGGTTGCATTCAAGAATCGCAATGAGGGATTGGAAGTGTTGAGCCATTGGAGAAACCAAGGAGCTTCCTTCAATATTCTCCTCGTCACTGATTGGACTCATGTCGAGGGAAACTGAAAAGGGATCCTCTCTCTCATGGTCCTTCAAGATCAAGTCAAGGGTCTCCCGATAGTCAGCAAGAGTCTTGATGTAATTCACAACATACCTAGTGAGATGATGGACACCACCACCTGGGAAAGGGTTGGTCGATACATTAGAGGCGACGGCATTCTCAAATTCGAGAAAAGTTGATTTTGCACAATCTCCCAATCTCCTTAAGATGTCTTGGTATTCAATTCTAACACAAGATCCCAAATCATCAGAGTATAAAGTATCGATATCGGGAATAAGAACTGAAAGAACCTCATACATGTCAAGAATTCGAATCAACTTTTCTGGTTGATGGGGGCCAATGGCTATGGCTTCACCGAAATTCAGAAGTTGCAGAATTGCAGTTTTTGACGACTCGACAAAACAAACTGAACTAACAGATTCAAGATCTCCGAAAATCTTTTCACTCAGCAATTTCTCACTGGCAAGGTACACCCGCACAAAAATCTTCATAGCCCGTATCCATCTCCTGATTTTGGCGTTCAATGTTTTCCATTCCATCTTAAGCACATCCTCAATGCTCACTTTCTCCACTTCAAGGATGTAAATGCAGTCATCTAAAGCTTCTTTTTGGAAACTAATAAATGCTTGAGAACATTCCCGACCATAATTCGAGTCAAACATCAAATTGGCAATACTTTTTAGATCCGGAATCACATCTGGATGTACCAATTCAATGATGTATTCCTCCGAACCTCGGCTCATACTGTCTCTTTGAACTACGTCTTCAAGTGAATCATCCCCGGACGAGATTACGGACCCCGCCTCCATATTGTCATCTTCACTCGAACGAAAAGACACATGCTCTGGTTCAAAATGCTGCCTATTCTGAACAAGCAAGTGCCTAAACTCCTCTTCTAGCCTTGACATAGCCATCTGAAGAACATCATGAGCCCTATGTAGAAGTGTCGTGTCTCCACTACCATTATTTAGGCTCAAACTCTCCAATCTCTCAGTCAACTTTCGAGCTTCATCCACAGCCTTCAAATACTCATAAGCTTCTTCCGTGCCACACTCCCATATAATTGACTGATCCCTCTCCCAATTCAAAACCTTATCCTGTATCAAATTAAGTTGCCTCTCAATCTCATTAAGTCCCTCATTTCCTTGAACTCTCTCATCTTTTTGTTCGTTCTCTCTAGTTATATCACACAACTGCGTGCCTAGGTTCGCCAAGATTTTCTTAGCATCATCTGTCAGGTTCTTGTTCGTTTCAAGAGCTTTCACAATTTGCTTCACTGTAGCAATCAGTTCTTCTTCTGTCTCCATCTCTGAGATGGTAGGTTTACAGTCTCTCATATTATCCAACGATTCCAAAATCAAGAAATCTCACAAATCCAAATACAAATACTAGACTAAATCTCACACCCTTTTATTCTCAAACGAACAAAATTTAAGCTAAAACTAATCAAAGGCAAACAATAAAGAAACCCTAAAATAACCCACAACCAATTTTATAAAAACTAGCAGAGCAAAACAAATTCAATATGTGCCAGAAACATAAAGATCTTCAAAAGAAAGAACCACATACATATATTACAAGTTTATTTTCAACTTGCTGCAAAAATCAAGAGAAAAAAAAATAAAAAAAAATCAAATCTTGATATACCCAGAACGAAATTTATGAAACTTGAATAGAAATACACAGGAATTTGTATCTCAAACAGCTGTTGGAAGAGAACGAGGGAAACTATGACCAACCCTATTGAAGCGAATCTGGAAAAAGTAATGTACTTGTTGAAGCTTTTAAGCTAAAAACCTGAGCAATGGCCCATCTCCAAGGCTTTTTATTTTGATATTCTTGATTTGATTCTGAACTCTGAAGCAAAATCCTAAATCTTAGTTGGCTTCTTATATTATAATTTCTTGGAATTGTTGAGATTTTTCTCTTAACCCCTCTGTCTTGGAGGAAAATTCTTGAAAAGAACAGTCAATTTAATTGTTCGAGATAAATATATTTTGAAATCTTGGCAAGATTAAGACAGAAACTACTGTATCATAATTTAATAGTTAATGCTACCCGAATCTATATTTAGTCTACAACTTTCTGTTGTGGGATTTTTAATTACAGCCTGATCATGGGGCACGAGTACTTTATGCATTTATTTCTAGGCCTGAATAAACTAGACAAGATTAGCTGTAAACAAATATTGATAGAAGTGTTACACCAGGGAGGCAGATGCTAATTTATACAAAATAAAATAAAATCACCTTTTAGAATCTCATTCTTCAGAGCATGTTTGGCGAAGCTGTAAAAGGGTAAAAATTACTTTTGAGTGAATTTTTATTTCCAGACATATTTATTAAGTAAAAATGTTAATTTTTTAAAATATCATTGTAATATTCAAATAAGTAAGTGACTTATTTTTAACTTTAATTGTCAAATATTTACTCTGTCACATTTTTTAAAGTAGTCCGAGGGAATACTTTTCATAGTAATGTGTATGCGGAACGTGAATTATGTAAGGGTAATTATATTATCACAACAAATTTTAATTACTACATTACATTATAATTACACTACAATTAAAATACATTTTTAATAAATACACCACAATAATTTTACAATTATACTCCTAATTCAATAAAAAAAAAAAATTGAAAAAAAAAAAAACCATAATGAAATATTATAGTGTACTTATCACCAATATTAATCCACATTTTTTCAACATTTTCTCTCATTATTTCACAACCATTGGAAATAGATTGTGAACCAAGAAATACAATATCAGAGTAACCAAACAAAATAGTGGCAGTTAAACTTTTATTCCATACAAAACGATGAGGCAAAGCAAAGGGATTTAGTTATTTAATTCCTGTATTAATATGCATTTTAATTTGCAGTAAATTCTCATGTTCTATGCCCTTAATTTTCACATTCTCCTTATCCAAAGAATTCTCTGTCAGTCATCTCAGTTCCCCATGACTGCTATTGCTTGGGCCACTAGTTTTTTGTCAATTTTTGCACCAGGAGTTGTTTTGACTGGCTGGCCTTTGATCGTGTGTTTATTGGTTTGTTTTGGTGTATTCTTGAAGTTCCAAACTTAAGAGTGCGTTTTCTTTATTATTTTCGAATCGTTTTCTGTTTTCGATTTTTTAAAATATTAAAAACGCGTTCTCTTTCACATTTAAGAAAACAAGTTTTTGAAAACGGCTAAAAATTTTGTGAAGAAAACAGAAAACAATTTTTTTACGTTTTGACTGCTTTCTTCACAAATCTGTCAAAACTCAAAAAATACGGGTTGAGAAATATATTTTCAAAACGACAAAAAAAATGAGTTTTCAACAATCTCAAAATGGACACCCAAAACACAAAATACAAAACGAATTCAAAATACAAAATTGAAACACGAAGAAAACGCCCCCTAAATTGTTGAATGAGAGATTTGCTGCTACAGACAAAGTTGGATCTTTTACTAGCTCTAAGTTCTCCTCAATCAAGCAGAACATATAAACACTAAAAAAAAAAATCAGGTTTAAAGAATAAAAATAAAAACACAATTGTTTACCATTCACCTGAAGCTGCTATGGAAGAAGGTAAAAGTCATCAGAAAATTATGAACAATGAGATGTTGATGAAAAAAAAGAAATAAATTAAGTTTTATATTTGTGGTGTAACAATAATTTATTTAATTAAAAAAGTATACTAAAACCCTAATTATGTAATTTTACTTAAGGATATTTTAGTAAATAAGAAAATTGTGGTGTAGTAATTAAAATTTGTTGTGGTAATATAACTACCCATTATGTAATGTTATTTTGGATAATTAATACAAAACTTTCTTACCTTTAAATGTTATTGCGTAAAACGTTCTTACGTTTCAATTTTTAACATTTTTCACCCCTACATTCACCTTTGATTGCGAAAAGAATCATTTTCATCCAATTTCTCATGTAAAATGATAAATATACCCTTTTATTTAAATAAAATAAAAAAATAGAAAAGAAAAATTAAATAACAAATTGCAATCATAGTCTCAAACTTTTTTAAAAAGTGAGAATAAGTCCAAATAAGTTATGAAAATGGTAATTAGCACAAAACATCCATATCTTTCAATATTATTGTGCAAAACGTCTCTATCTTTCATTTTTTGACATTTTCATCTTTCTTTTCACATTTTCATTGCAAAAAACATTATTTTTATCCATTTTCTCAATTAAAAGTTGTAAAATGACAAATATAATCTTCTATTTAAATAAACAAAAATAAGGAAAAAAAAAAAAAGAACAAATTGCAACTATATTCCCAAAAAAAATTTAAAAATACAAATAAATTTCAAATAAATAATTAAAAAAGAAGTGATTTTTTTTAAAATTTATTTGTACCTTTTTGAAAATTTTGGAAATATAGCTACAATTTATTTTTTATTTTTGTTTTATTTAAAGAGGGTGTTTTATTTTTTATTTTACAGCTTTTAATTGAGAAATGAATGAAATTTGTGATTTTCGAAATAAAATGTGAAAATAAAGATGAAAATGTCAAAAAATGAAATATAGAGACCTTTTGCACAATAATATTGAAAGATGTGGACGTTTTGTGCTAATTACCCTTTAATAATTTATTTGGACTTGTTTGCACTTTTTAAAATTTTGGATGTATGATTGTAATTTGTTCTTTAATTTTTCTTTTCTTTTTTGTTTTATTTAAATAGGAAAGTATATTTATCATTTTACATAAGAAATTGGATGAAAAATAATAATTTTCTCAATGAAAGGTGAAGTTAGAGGTGAAAATGTCAAAAAAATAAAAAATATGGACGTTTTGCACAATAACATTAAAAAGTAATGACATTTTATGCTAATTACTCATATTATTTTTAATTGTTCATTTCATAACCCATTTTGTTAAATTCCCTCCTGAGCAACTCTACATCTATTTGTTCTCTGTATTGCTATTCTTTGAATAAAAACTCTTTTTATTTAATTCCTGTTTGATAAAGACTAAAATCTAAATTTGAATCTCTGTTAAAGTTGAAAAATAATTTTAATCAAATATTTATATACAAATTTTCAACGATACAATTCATCACTTTTTATTAAAATTTACTAAAAATATAATTTTAATCTCTCATTAAATAAGGGTTATATGTCTCATCAACTTAAATTGTCATTCATTAATGTAAAAATATTACCCTTTTCCTCCGAGTATATGCCTGCCTAGAAGAATTTTCAGATGCCATAACTAGTAATAAAGCTAACTACATGAGGAATAGTGTGTGTGGGTATTGGTCAAAGAGAGAAATGTCATACCATTGTATCAATTCATAATCCAAAAATAAGCAATTAAGTGTCACATAAGAGAAGAACTTTCTTTTCTAATGTTGAAGCCATTGATTTTTCCAAGGAAGCGTTTGAATTGCACGGAAAGTCTTAGCATTTGCGTAATTACGTGTCCCTATTCTATCCCTATCAATCTTCATATGATAGATAATGTGATCAATCAATTAAATATATGAATATGAAATTCACTTTAATGAAATTATCATTTAAGCTCCATTTGACTCTCATTTTTTGTAAAATAAAAATGAAAAATATAGTTGTTATGAGTTCTTTACAAGAGATGTAAAGTCAAAAATGGTGACTGAATGTGATAGATAACGATCATACTTTTCATTTTTACCGATTAATAATTGGAAACTTATGAACCTTAATGTCACGTAATATGGGGATCATTCACATTTTGTACATACAAATAAACCTCTATAACATTAATAGTCTTGGGACCAAGTGTAATCTATTAATTTGGTGAATATTAAATAATCAATAAATTAATATAAATTTATCAATTATTTAATAACTTGTTAAATTATCAAGGAACTCTTTATTTTCATTTAACTTTATATTTAGTTTCTCGTTTTACGAACTTTCAGTATTTTTAAGAGATTTTCTATTTTTAAATAGCATATTCTATCATTTGAAGAACATCTATAAATTTAGAAAGTTAAAAGTTTGAAATACTCCAATAAGTTCTTTAATAATTAATTTTACTACTCCCAAAATATATTTACTCCTTCCGTCCCAATTATATAGATTGAGTTTTCTTTTTCTTTTGTACCAAATATATAGGATTATTTTCTAATGTAGAATATTTTGTTGTGTTGTTTTACTAATATACTCTTATTAAACTTTCTCCACTTAATATGCTAACTTCTTGAAATCATCCAAATATACACATTTCCTGCTTCTTGGAATCATGGAACAACTCTCATTTCTTCTTCTTGGAAACATGGAACAACTCTCGATGATTCTCATCAAATTAAATCATTTAAATTCTTTATTAATTTCAACAATAATTTACTAATACATATTGAAAATTAAATAGGGGTAAATTAAGAAAGATCTTAGTAAAAATTAATTTTTCAATGACATTAAGCCCCTGTTTGTTTTCCATTTTTCCCAAAATTCATTTTTTCTCTATTCTTTTCAACCACACATTTTTCAATAAAATAATATTACACGCAAACATAAAAAAATTCTTAATTTTTAACAATACATTTTTCATCAATCAACTATTCAAAATGCATTATTTCCCCCAAAATGGGAATCAAACGGGGCCTAAATAATATTTCTTAATCCGTATGAAAAATGAAACAAACATATATAATTGGGACGAATTGAGTATGATTTTTCTCTATCTTTTATTCAAAATAGTTTTTATTTTATTATTTTCTTACATTGAAAATTGAAACACTTTGAATGCATTTAAGTATAGACAGTGAAAAGTCAAACATAGTCTCTAAATTAAAAATGTTAATTTAAAGAATATTTTGGAGCATGATTTTAAAGGTTGACTCTTTAAAATAGAGAGCATATCATATTTAAATAGTCTTTCGGAAATTTTCTAACAATTTTATATATTTATTTAATCAAATTAAATTTATGAATCTACTTTTTTCTCAAAAATGGATTGTACATCGTTTGATGGACTACATTTCTACTATGAAACCTGTTTTATGAAAAGAAAGATCTTCAAGCGGTAATGACATTGAATAATATTTTATTGCATTATGGTAAAATTACGCTAGAACTTCTTATCATATTAAGAAAATTTAGAGATGAAACCCAAATAGACATTAATTTAAAGAAGAAACATATTACGATTGAGTCATATTTTTAAGAAGGCTTTAATTATTAATTTAACACGTTATCTTCAAATTGATATCAATCAAAATTATTAATTTTTTGGAACTAAGTTATCGTGGTTCTACTGTATAACATTATTCTTTGGTAAATTATGAAATCAATAATAATAATAATAAATGTGTTTTAATAATATTTTACTTGTCAAGTAATTTGATTATGTTGTCTCTACAAAAGCGCCCTGTTTGAGAAAATATTCAACTTTGAATAGTGATATTTTGGAGAATGTGCGGTTAATGTTTTTTTAAAAATGTTTTGAATTTAGGCACAGAATATTTTATAGTGTAAATGTGATTAAAAATGAGTATGAGAATTAAAATGTTTTATTTTAAAGGGATACGAAATGGGAATAAATAAATTAATTTATGTGGTATATGTTGGAAAATGGCTTTATAAATGAGGTTGTTTTAGCATAATTTTTTGGGTGGGATCCATTTCTTCCCTTTGAAAGATCAAAGTATATTTGAGTTCTCCTTCGTGAGAGCCACAAAATGATATGTTTATTTGCTAAAATTGATGCTCGGGTAAATAAGAAATTGGACTTCAAAGTTGATCGATTGAAGAATGTTTGTGTTGGAGAGAAATCAATTAAAATTTGTCCCACGTAGGAAAATGGAAAAAAATCAAATACTAGTTTATATATTACTATACTTTTGAATGATGTAATCATGTATAACATCGAGAAATTATTTATTATTCAGGTAGGAGCATCGGAGTTCATTGAAATGTTTGTTGGGGTGGGAGATTGAGAGGCTACGAAAGGTGGGTATTGGGTTGTGGAGATAAGCGACGACGAGTGATTGTGTTTGATTTGGTTTTGTTTTGTTTTGTTGAGGGATGGTGTGGGAGATGCACATTTTTTCCTTTTTAAAAAAAAATTTTAATTATTTCAGTTATTTTATTTGAGAAAATATGAAATTACAATTGGTCAAACTAGGTTAAATTTTTAATTTTTTGGTCAACTAATTGCCAAATGGATGTATTGTCCTCTAAGTGCGACGAAATAAATGGTTTGGGACTGAGTGCAACATGTCAAAGATTTAAGTATAATCTGTAACTAAGTGATAGATTTGAGACTCGAAGTGATGTTTTTTCTATCGAATATTACCAAACCAATTATATAACATTAAAATAATTACTTGTAGTTCTTGTGCTTGTGTCATTATCAAATCAACCAACTGATTAGATAAAGACGTCGAAAACTTTGGACCCCATATCAAATAGAAAAATCATTAACACCAAGCAATCTTTGAAGAAACTAATCGTAAAAAAGTCACTAACGGGAACTAAAATGTTGAGGACCAATAATGCTATAAAAGATGATTTGGAGACTTGTTTATGTTATTTAGAAACATCAAGGATTGAGATTGTAAAATTTTCAAAACATGGGGTACCACTACAAGAGATATCCAGTATTCTAATCACAAAGGATAAAGATAATTGTACATCAAGTGTGGTCACACCTGTCTCACATGAACAGTGTCGACGGATTTTTTTATTGTATGTGAGACCCTCCTCCATGTAAGAAAGGTGTAATGTATTATGTGTTGCATTATGTACGTATAACACTATTGAATCACAAATTAGGTAATCATACCGTACCTTGTTTGATGGGATTAAGTCTTTGTTTGAATCTCATTTTTATCAAAATGTATTTTTTATATTGATATTTTTTTCTCTATTATTTCAATCACATATTTTCCAAAAAAATCCTTACTTCAAAATACATTTTTAATAAAAAAAATGGGGTTCAAACAATAGCTAAATTCAAATTTTTAGTAGATTTTGATCAAAGTTGATAAATTATATAGTTGAAAAGTTGTGAATTCCATTAAATATGTGCTTGAAATTAATTATTAATTTTGACTTAAATTAAAATCTAAATTTTAACCGATAGATTACATGAAATAAGTGATAGAATACTGAATAGTAATTGTGCACCAACTATAATATATGTTTAAAATTACTTACTAATTTTGATCTCACTTTCTAAACTTCTTTAAACATGCATTAAGACTTAAGTCACGGCTTACTTCAACTATGTAAAAAAGTAAGTTTATCGGTAAAATAAATTTAGCTCCGTTTGAGTTTTATTTTTTCAAAAATAATTTTTTATAAAATTTATTTTTAATCATATATTTTTTCATAAAATATGTGTTATATGTAAATTTAAAATTTTTTTTATTTTTAATCCACATATTATCCAAAAAAAAAAAAAAAAAATTTAAAAATTAAAAGACACTTTCCTTCAAAATCTCATTTTAGTGGAACTCAGGGTTTGCTTAAAAATTAGATAAATACCTCAAAATTTATTTTTATTATGGAGGAAAATAAAATATTGACACAAAAGGGTAAAGAGAAAAGAAAAAGGAAAAAGGAAAAAGGAAAAAGACAGAAAAATGGAATTCGGACTACTACGTGTATCTCAAAGAACAACCCACCCACTGTTCTTCTCTCTCTCTCACACACACACACACACACACACGCACATGTTTACTCTCTCTAGACTAGACTGTTCACGAGGAAAAAGGCCAAGATAACCCCTCCCCCAAAAATTAGGATTAGGATTAGGGTTTTCCAACTCTCTGTTTTTTTTTTTTAACTTGAGACAGAGTGTGTCTGTGACATCGAGGGCCCATAATTTTTTCTTGGCCTTTTGAGGATTCTTTTGGGATTTTTGAGTAATGGGTTATCTTTCTTTTCTGATAAAATGGCATCATCTTCACAAGCTGTTGAAGTTCTTGATTTTGCTCTGGGTCTTGTTTTCCGCTGAAAGCGATGTCGTTTGTGGCTCTGATTCGGATAAATCTGCTCTCTTGGAGTTCAAGGATTCAATTTCGGACCCTTATGGTGTGCTGACCAGCTGGAATTTGAATGATCCGGATCACTGCTCGTGGACCGGGGTATTGTGTGATTCGGGCTATCGGGTCGTGGCGTTGAATATCACAGGTGAAGGTAATTCTTTATCTTGTGCTAGAATTGCTCAATTTCCACTCTATGGGTTTGGAATTAGAAGGCCTTGTCTGATTAGCAATAATAAAGTAAAAATCCTGGGTAAATTATCGCCTGCTATTGCAAAACTCACTGAGCTTAAGGTGTTATCGCTCCAATTCAATGAATTAAGCGGTGATATTCCTGTGGAAATTTGGGGTATGGAAAAGCTTGAAGTTCTTGATCTCGAAGGGAATTTAATAACTGGTTCATTGCCGGGTAAATTTAAGGGGTTGAAAAACTTGAAAGTTCTTAACTTGGGATTCAATGAGATTTTTGGTGGAATGCCAAGTTCTCTGTTGAATTTTATGGGTATGCAGGTCTTAAATTTAGCTGGAAATCAACTGAATGGGTCTATTCCAAGGTTTATTGGTGAGTTTAGAGATTTAAGGGGGCTTTACTTGTCATTTAATCGGCTTGCGGGATTGATACCTGGTGATATAGGGGATAATTGTGGGAAGCTTGAGCATCTGGAGTTGGCAGGAAATTTCTTCACTGGAGGGATTCCAAAAAGTCTTGGAAAATGTAGAGGGCTGAAGACACTTCTGCTGTACTCAAATGTTTTAGAGGAGGTGATTCCAGTTGAACTCGGTCAGCTGAATCAGCTTGAAGTGTTAGATGTTTCTAGGAACAATTTCGGTGGTGCTATACCGTCAGAACTTGGCAATTGTACAAAGTTATCTGTCCTTGTGTTGTCAAACTTGTGGGATCCTCTTCCCAACATCTCTAGTTTTAGAGGTGATATCTCGATTGAAAAGTTGGTACTTATTTCTGATGAGTATAATTTCTACGAAGGTACGCTTCCAGCTGAAATTACTAGTCTTTCAAGCTTGAGGATGGTGTGGGCCCCTCGAGCAACTCTTGAAGGGAAGTTGCCTGATAGTTGGGGTTTTTGTGACAACTTGGAGATGTTGAATTTGGCTCAAAACTATTACTCAGGGAAAGTGTCTGACGGGTTCAGCAACTGCAAGAAACTGCATTTTCTAAACTTGAGCTCAAACAGGCTGAGTGGGGAGATTTTCGACAGAATTCCTGTTCCTTGTATGACTATGTTTGATGTTAGTGGGAATTTTCTATCTGGTTCTATCCCCAAATTTAGTTACAATTCTTGTGCAAATATCCCATCCATAAATGGGGATTTCTTGGAGCCACATGATCCATCATCTGTATACATCTCATATTTTGCAGAGAGAACTCAAGTTGACGTCCCTTTGCCATTTTTTGGCGATGATGCTAGTTTTTCTGTGCTCCATAATTTTGGTTCTAACAACCTTACAGGCACAGTTAATTGGATGCCAATTGCACCCGAAAGATTAGGGAAGCGGACTGTTTATGCGTTTATTGCTGGTGGAAACAAACTCACTGGATTATTCCCTGGAAATTTTTTGGAGAAGTGTGATCAGATGAGGGGTATGATGGTTAATGTCAGTAACAATCTATTATCTGGTCAAGTCCCAACTGATATTGGAACGAGGTGTAAATCTTTGAAGCTCTTAGATGCCTCCGGTAATAGAATTTCTGGAATTCTTCCTTCTGGTATTGGAGATTTGGTTTCACTTGTAGGTCTTAATTTGAGCTGGAACCCACTGAAGGGTCCAATCCCGAGCAGTATCGCCCAAATAAAGGGTCTTGAATGCCTTTCTTTAGCTGGAAATAACTTGACTGGGTCTATTCCGGCAAGCATGGGGCAACTATACTCTTTAAAACTGCTTGATCTGTCTTCAAATTCTCTCTCTGGTGAAATTCCTAAAGATCTTGCAAATTTAAGGAACTTGACTGTGCTCCTCCTCAACGATAATAAGCTATCTGGGCAGATTCCGTCTGGCTTCGCGAATGTGACCATGCTCTCAGCATTTAATGTGTCCTTCAATAATCTCTCTGGGCCACTTCCTTCGAATGGTAATTTGAGGAAATGCAGTAGTGTCCTCGGGAACCCTTTTCTGCACTCCTGCTACGCATCCTCTTTGTCATCATCATCTGCTGATCAACAGGGAAGAATTGGGGATTCACAAAGTTATGCTTCTTCACCACCAACCCAAATAAGTAGGAATGGAGGTTTCAACTCAATTGAGGTTGCGTCCATCACATCTGCAGCAGCCATTCTGTCAGTTCTTCTTGCTCTTATTGTACTCTTCTTTTACACTAGAAAGTGGAAGCCAAGGTCCAGAGTTAGTGGAACTGCTAAGAAAGAAGTAACAGTATTTACTGACATTGGAGTCCCATTAACTTATGAAAACGTGGTGAATGCTACAGGGAGTTTTAATGCAAGCAACTGCATTGGAAATGGAGGTTTTGGAGCAACATACAAAGCTGAGATTGCACCAGGAGTTCTTGTGGCAATAAAACGGCTTTCAATAGGACGTTTCCAAGGTGTTCAACAGTTTGATGCAGAAATCAGAACTCTTGGGAGGCTTCGCCATCAGAATCTGGTGACATTGATAGGATATCATGCCAGTGAATCTGAGATGTTTCTTGTATATAATTATTTGCCAGGTGGTAATCTGGAAAAGTTTATCCAGGAGAGGACCACCAGAGCTGCTGATTGGAGGGTACTTCACAAGATTGCTTTGGACATAGCCCGTGCACTTGCCTACTTACACGATCAGTGTGTGCCACGTGTTCTTCACCGTGATGTGAAGCCTAGCAATATCTTGTTGGGTGATGATTACAATGCTTATTTATCTGATTTTGGACTGGCTAGGCTACTCGGAACTTCAGAAACTCATGCCACCACTGGTGTCGCTGGCACTTTTGGATACGTTGCTCCAGAATACGCAATGACTTGCCGTGTGTCTGATAAGGCTGATGTCTATAGTTATGGGGTTGTGTTGCTTGAGTTGATTTCCGACAAGAAAGCACTCGATCCCTCATTTTCTTGCTACGGAAATGGTTTCAATATTGTTGCTTGGGCATGCATGCTCTTGCGTCAAGGGCGTGCCAAGGAGTTCTTCACTGCCGGGTTGTGGGATGCAGGCCCACACGATGATTTGGTTGAAATCTTACACCTGGCAGTTGTCTGTACAGTTGACTCTCTTTCGACCAGGCCAACAATGAAGCAGGTTGTAAGACGTCTAAAGCAACTCCAGCCCCCATCTTGTTAGCATCACACGAGGAATTATTTTGTTGACATAGTAAAAAAGGTAAGCCCAACAGAGAATTGCAACCTCCCACTTAATAGCTAAACTGCTCTCAATTGTTTTCTTATAGGTAAGGTATTTAACTTTAGCTGCTTGTATATTGTAGTGCAGATTTCCCCTTAAATTAATGTCATATTTTGGATTAGGGAGTTTACTGATGGTTCTCTGAATGCAAATATTTGTCTTGATTTGTATACTTTTTCCTAATTGTATCTCATATTTATTTGTGTTTTTTATGAGAACAAAGCATCGAAATATTCAGCAATAATTGTTCCATCCCTCTTACTGGATAGGTCGTGAGGTGTCTGTAATTTTTGTTTCATGCCATTGCATTGTTTATATTTAGACCTTCAGGCCGAGGAGTCAGCAAATGCGATATCTTTTCCTTTTGTGATTACAAATTCTTGTATCTCGGTGTTGTTCTCCTTATGCTTAAGCTGTACATGCTCGTCTGCTGTCGTGTCCTTGCAGAAACAAAGATGCATGGCTGTAATTTCTTGAAATTTAGCTTATCTTGCGAGGGCTATGACTGAGAATGGTTACAGAATCCTTGCAGGATTTATCTAATGTGAGCTTACTCGTTTAAGAAGTCTGAATGCTGAGCTGAGCTGAGCTGGAGATATTCTTGCTCAAGTTCTACCAGTGTTTTGGTGACCCAACCCCTTATATTTGGCAGAGGATAACCCTCCCGAGTACCGACCAACAAGATTTCCGTCTCAATAGCTTCGGTCGAGTATCATCTGTGCCCAGCCATACTCTTCAGGTCCCCAAGGTGTACTGCCAGTGGTACATGGAAGTATGGAACAATGTAGGTCAGGAAAATCGACAAAATGGCTTTGTGGCTTCTGTCAAAGAATTGGCCATGAAGACTGGGCATGAAACCTTTTTGCTGGGCTCAGAAGTGATGGCAAGTAGTACGAGGTATCTGCATGATTTTTCGAGGTTCCAATTTAGGTCTCCACAGTAAAATAAAACAGAATTTTAACTTTTTCATTCGATTTTGTTCGGCATTAACATAAGAAAACGAACGCGATCAGATGCACATTTTCTATTCCACTGGTTTGGTTATCTCCATTTAAAGACATCACCAATATATGATTTGTTTAGGGTACTATGACTGGAAATGACAAAAAAAAATACCCCCGAGGAAATCAAACGTACAAGTATCAAACGATGGAACAGAATCTTAATGCTATAAACTAGAATTCTAAACTGAGAATAGTATATAATTTTCACAATTGTTTATATATTCTTACTGAGAAAAACCATAATATATAGGAAAGAATAACAAAAAATAAAAAAAACTTCAAGATGACTAGCATGCTCTCGTGGCTTGGTTAGAGCACCCGTTTAGTAGCCAAGAGGCCCGAAGTTCAAGAGGCCTGGAGTTCGGCTCTCAACGAGAGAGCAAGCTGTTAATCAATTTCTTCAATTTTCTTCTAGATAACTAGCAGATCATTGCCAAAACAAGAAATAAAAAGAAATAGAGCATGGTCATTCCCACTGGAAGGAATGCAGAAAAGGTACTGGGTACTACAAGAACGGAGAATGGTTAACAACTATGTGCCTCAACGGATTTGCCACATCAGCTCCGCCACCGTGCTTCACAAACTCAGCCGGTGAAAGAAACCTGCCATGACAAACACATACTATTTTCACCTCCTCTCCCTTCTCGTATCGGTATAAGAATCCTTCGATCCTTTTACCATTTGGCCCGTCACCCCTCGTGGAGACATGTGGCATATCGAGCATGACGTTCTTATGTATTTCTTTAGCTTCCTTCTCGGTAACTCGGACAGGTTTATGCTCAATCTGTGCTGGCAAAGATTGGACGCTGGGAGGGCTCTTTGCCTCAGTGCTTTGTTTCACCCCTGTAAATAAAAATGATATGTAATCTTAGAACTTCACGTATTATCATGAAGAGAATGAACAAGTCAAACGAATCCATTTTTCCCCATCTGTTAACTGCAAAATTTACTGAAAGATTCAAAGAAACTAAAACCTATTTGGGAATTGGGGCGACTACGTGAATCCATTTTCTCCAATCCGCTAACTCATTTCTAGATTTACTGAAAGATTTAAGAAAACTACATCTACTTTATCTTTTCCTTCTTCTACCGAGATCTAGTCCCTCAAGTTCAATAGCAAAAAAGCAATAGAATCTGATATGTTATAACAATCAAGAAGCAATTAAGCGAAAAACAGCATGGTTTTCATAAATAACAAATCAAGCAATTCATCAACCCAAATAAGTAAAAATACAGAAGGGGGAAAAAATTAAGCGAAAATATACCTTCTGAGCGTTGACTTTGAATATCAGAAATTCCTGAAGAACCACTTCCCTGTGATCCAATTGAGCCCTGAGATAATGGAATCTCATTCCCATTGGAATTAACATTAATTCTTCCTTTAACAATCCCATTAATTTCACAATTATTGTTATTTTTGTTATTATTATTATTGTCTTCAGAAGAATTTGCCTCCAAATAAACCTTATCTTTCACCATTCGTCCATTATTCAACTTCTCTAATCTCTTCTTTTTCGCCTCCATTCGCCTTATTGACTGCAACTCCCTCCTCTTCCTAAGCTCCTCCTCCGCCTCGACCGGCAGCGAACAAGTCCTCGTCAACGGCTTGTACACGTCAACCACCAGTCGCCCACCGCCACCGCCACCAGCACCCACCGTGAAAACCAAATTTGAAATTGAAGAAGAACGTTTCAGTTTTTTCCCTGCCCTTTTCGGGTCCAAACCAAATCTTCCATTCGTAGATAGTCCCAAACTCAACTCAATTTCTTCATTTCCATCTTCTTCTTCTTCTTCATTTAAGAAACGTTTTCCGTTCATATATTTGTGCAACATATTATCCATTGAAAATCCATTCTTTTCCATGGAAAGACCAAATTTTTCTCTATTTTCAGTCATCATTCATACATAAAACAAAAAACTTAGAACAAAACTCGAAAAAGAATTTTTTTTTATGAAAAATAGAAAATATTTGTGCAGAGGGAAAACAAGAACGGAGAGGAAAATTTGGGGTAAAAAGAGGGAGTTTTTAATTTCAATGGCGGAATGTAAAATGACTAGTTTGTCCTTGAAGAGTAACGTAAATACCTTAGAAATGTGAAACGTGGTCGTACTGACCAGATCTCGAGGACGTCTCGTAAACAGGCGTCTACCATTGGTTAGTTTAAGGAAACGTGTCCGTTTCTGGAAGCTAATTAAGCTGCCACGTGTCCATGACATATTGACCTCGTAGTGGCGCGATGTTCTAGTTTCTCTCTCTATGACTGCTGCTAGCTGTAGAGCGGCGTGGCTGGCTTTGAAGATGACACGTGGAAAGAATATTTTGATATGCAAGCTGTAGTACTCGCGATGACATGACGACACGTAGATTTTCATCGTTTAATTATAATATACACAAATTGTTATTATTATTATTGAAAAACTTTATAGCTCGTCAAGAGCATATTCAAGAAATAATTTAGCACAAATTAATACAAAAAAAAAAAAAATTAGTATGGGTGTTAATATAAAAAAAAATTAAATTTTTTTATTAGTATTTGGATTGGAGGGTCAGGATGTAGCCCTGCTCTAAATTCGTTCATGTAGCTCCTGTCTTATAAACTTAAAAATTAATAAATACGAGATTGATATATTAACAAATACGACACGTAGATTTTCATCGTTTAATTATAATATACACAAATTGTTATTATTATTATTGAAAAACTTTATAGCTCGTCAAGAGCAGATTCAAGAAAAAATTTAGCACAAATTAATACAAGAAAAAAAAATTAGTATGGGTTAATATAAAAAAAAATTAATTTTTTTTTATTAGTATTTGGATTGGAGGGTCAGGATGTAGCCCTGCTCTAAATTCGCCCATGTAGCTCCTGTCTTATAAACTTAAAAATTAATAAATACGAGATTGATATATTAACAAATACGAGTTTGATATATATTGTGATTAAATTTTATAACTACGATCGAAAAGTAGTTATAAAATGATATTCATTGCCAAATTTAAATAGAGAAGTGGAATATATTAGCTAATATTCTATGTTTTTTAATAAGCAAGTTGGGTTTATTAGACAACATGATGACATGACCCATTGTATGAAACAAATCTGTCCTCAAAGATAGTTTTCACAAAGTAAATAATTCATGCAACTTGCACACCTTTTTCATAGTAATTTAATCCCAATTTGCAATGAATATGAAGTCAATTTTTTCAAAAGAAAGATGTGAAAACGACCGAAAAGTTACATTATCATCGATGTTTAATGTAAAATATTAACTAGTACTTTTATTGATTTGAATTTTCATGAAAATTATATTGCATAATATAAAGAAAATTCTATTTGATCGATCGCGCAGATGTGTCAACAGACTTTTTATTAATATTCTATTATTCAAATGCATTCAAATTAACGTAGTGATCGATTAGATATGATGAAGTGTATGAGATTGATAAGAATCATAAGATTGAAAAGAAAGGTACATAATATTTTCCTTCTAGAGAAATTTGCACTTTTCATCTCCAATATTTGTGAAGTGCGACAAATCTACTCTAAACCTTTTTAAGAGCATATCCATTTCCAACCTTTCAATTATATAGCAAATGTCGAACTTTTCTTCATTTGGTCATTACATGACGGATATTTCCTCCTCTTTAAATAAAATAATAATAATAAGAGAAAGCAATAAAACAACAAAAAAATAAGAAAAATTGCAAAGGAATCCCATAACTTCTCAAAAATATAAATAAATCCATCTAAAAATAATTAAATATATCAATATACACAAAAAAAAAATAAAAAGAGTAAATATTTCATCTTTTCCAACCAAACATTTAGGCACCGTTTGATTGCGGTGGAAAAGGAAAATCAATTCCTTTTCCATGTTTAATTTTGATATTTGATTGCATAACTTTTTCAAAAAATTCATTTTCATCCATTTTCTAGGTACAACCATTTAAAACACATTTTTCACATTTTATTTTCTCATGATTTTGATGGGAAAGTATTTTTCATCTTTTTTTTTTTTTTGGCAATGGAAATATATTCTAAATCTAATGGTAATAAAAATTTATCCATTTAATTGACAATTTGCCAAAAAAAATAAAAAATAAAGTCAAACGAACAAAAAAAAAAAGTTCAAATTTTTTTTTTTACTTTTTTACAATCTAAACAAATTTTAATACAAATTGTAAATTTTTTTTTATCCCAAATAGCAATAATTTGCATAAAAAATAAAATCAAACGGATTAGGTGAAAAATTATACCAATCAAATACCATTAATTACAATTTCCTCTAAAACAAATTTTAGGCAATTCAATTTCCAGCAATTCATTTTCTTTTCACCCAAATTTCACACTTGCAATCAAACGCACCCTTAGCTTTTATATGTGATACGAAATCTTAGATTTGAATTACAAGCCATCAGTATCCTTTCCTTATTTTCAAACAAATTAGAATCAATCTCGTGTGACTTGATGAGCTGTAGATTTTTACAACTTGTAATTTTTGTTGTTTGTTTATTCTATTCCACTTGAGACCTTCATTTTCTGGTGAGTTGTAAACAGTCAATGATGATACTCCAGTAAAAAGGATTTATACATTTTTTAGAGCAAAGATCTACAAGTAATACCAATCAATAACTAGAGGTGGATTTGAGTAGATGAAACAAAACACTTGAATTTTTTTGCTCATTATCTAGTTTAATATTATCTAATCTGACTTTATTTAGTCATCAATGATCTGAGGGTCCGTTTGATAGTATTAAATTTCATGAAAAATGTTACATTCGAGAAATTCGAATTCTACTTTGACCATTTGATATGAAAATGAAAATGAAGTTCGAATTTCAAGGTACAATCACTTTAAACTTGTTTTCAATCAAATTCATGGAAAATGATTTTCTACGATTTAAGTGAATTTTTATTTTTTAATTTACATGAAATTGATTTGTCTTTTCATATTTGCCAATCAAATGGATCCTAAAATTTTTAAATAAAAAATGTCAATTTGGTCCATAAAGAATTCCACAACAAATAAGCAAAGATAAGATATAGATTGGACCCTCACAACATCATAATGGGCTTCAACTTGCACTTTTGAAAAGGTAGGTGTCTGCCACGTGGTGGCTATTTGTTGCGGAATTACACGTGTTAAGCTGTGGTTGTAGATCAACAGCTAAGCAGAACACAACTTGCTGAAAGCGACGTCGTATTTGAATGACCAAGTGGAAGTTAAAATTAATGATTACGTCGTGCGCGCCTTGTCAATTTTTTCGGTTTATCAAGTGGGCCGGGACTTGCGGTGAACCTAGATTTTTCAGCTACAGTTAAATTTCGATAAAATAATATTCTCGAAATAAAAAAAAATATTCATTTAACGAGATTATTTATTTAACGATAAATAAATAAATTATTCATTTATCGATAAATAAATATTTATTATTTTAGAGAGAATTTTTCAATATAAAATATGTAAATTGTATGTGATAAAAAAATCAAAAGACACTAATCAAAATATTATTTGAATTTAGGGAAGCTCAAAAGTTTTAATGAAACTTAATGTCTCTAAAAATTAAGGATGAGGTTCATTTTAGTATGCTCTACAAAAAGTTAAGGATGATGTTCATTTTGGTTTAGGTGGGAAGAAAAAATAATCAACTATAGATGCATATTTTCAAAATGAATGATTATTGTATGGTTATTGTTGATTGATTGAAAGATTTTGGTATATATATATATATTTTATCTTAATGAAATCTCGTAATTAATACTTTATATTTTTATTGGACCCTTAAGGATTCAATTTTTTTTTATTACTTAATGCATTTAGCGAGGTTATTACTTTAGTCTATTGGTCCAAGTCGGGATCGAAAGAAATTATTATATAATCGAGGTTATTACTTTATTGAACATTATTTTATCGAGATTTAACTGTATTTTAATTCTCTCTCTCTCTCTCTCTCTCTTCGTTATTTAGAGGAAAGTTAAATGGACGGTCGATAAGTGTAAATAGTATGTTCTTGTTTGAGCTCAATTTTATTCAAATTTTTTTTTTCCTTTTTTAATCCTATAATTTTTTAAAAAAATCACTATTTCAAATTACACTTTTTCTCAAAACATATTTTAATGGACGCCAAACATAGGCTATATTTATCTTGATTATTAAAACTAGCATCCGAGAGTTATTCTTACGAGTTTGATACTTAATTATATTAGTTTATTAATTATGTTAGGAGAAAATTCAAAATTGGACGAGAATGGATGAAAATAATGATCATTGCTCAGATGATCAAGTTGGATAGATTCTAAAAGTTGGGCACCAAACACCTCAATTGAAATGTCTAAGGACTCGACTTGAGCAATAAAGGAAACAAAGACCAAATTACAAAAGTATAAATCTCAGCAATTTGAAATATTCTAATTGGACAAAAATTATGGTTCCTTAACATCATGAAACTCTATATTAAGCCTAATCTATGAGGAGGAATATTTCGTTCAAATAAAAAGGGAGACTATCAGCACAAATATGAGGTGAAATTACACATTCAAATACATTGAATTCTAAAATTTGAATCCCAATTTGGAATTTGAAGGTTGAAGAACATAATTACTAGTGGATATACATGCTTTGAAGAGGAAATAGAGGATCTTGGTCGAAAATTGGGTGTTAGAGAACAACAATTGTTTTTATTCTTTTCTTCCTTTATTTTATTGGACCCATTGATGTTTTCAATCATTTTATTATATAGTTTCAATTTTATGTTTACCTAAATAATTTGTTGTTAGGATGAACGATGTAACTTAGGTTTCATATTTATTTAATTCAATTGATTTTATACAACTTTGATTGTGCCTTAATTGTTTATTGTGTGACGTTCAATTGTTCGATTTAAGGATAGTTTTAAGATCGAGGAGACGTATATTTGTCTAATTAATGCAATAAGTAACTAGTTTTGATAAGAAATCGAGGGATATATATATATATATACAATCTTGATTGAATCCTCGTGAATCAATGTTTTTACATGTGTATGAATTTGTATAGAGATAATAAAAATATGAGCATGTGAATATGATTAATTTGGCTAAAGAAAGACTAAGGGTCCGTTTGATAGAAAAATGAAAAATGAATGGCAAATAAAATGTTTGGCAGGGAAGTGATTTGCCTAGAATTTGTTTTAGAGGGAATTGTAATTAATGTGTTTAATTGGTATAATTTTTCACCTAATCCGTTTGGCTTTATTTTTCATGCAAATGATTACATTTTTGGATAATTTTTTTATAATCTGTATTAAAATTTGTTTAGATTGCCAAAAAGTAAAAAAAAAAAATTAAAAAAATATTTTCATAAAATTTTTATATTCGTTTGACTTCGTTTTTCATACAAATTGTCAATTAAATGGATAAATTTTTTTATCATTGAATTTAGAATATGTTTTCCATTGCCAAAAAAAAAAAAAAAAAAAAAAAAAAAAAAAAAAAAAAAAACCCAACAAGGTGGAAAATAATTTCCCACTAAAATCATAAGAAAATATTTTTGTGCTTCAAGGGATTGTATATTAGAAATTGGTGGCAAACATTTTCCAGGGCAAATTTGGCTAATCAAACAACCAAAAGTAGGAATTAAAAAAATATTTTCCTAGTTCCATGACAAATTCCGCGTATCAAACGCGCCCTAATATCTAAAATTGATTAATTTGATTGTTAATACATATTAAAAGAGGCCTGAATGAATTTCAATTGACATGGGTGAATTCGGAATTGGAAATAATTCATAAACTATGCTTTAAGTATGACAAATTCATATTTCAGCTCTAAAGTTTGGTTTATGCAAAAATCAGGTTTTCATTAATTAATTAAAAAAATTTATTAATTAATTATTTGAAGGTCACAGTTATGCGATTCATGGTCACAGATACGTACTTAACGGTCATAACTAATTCACTGATCACATATTATTAAATTAAATGGCCACAAATTATTTCGAGATCATGAATCAAAAAATTTGTAGGTCACGTATTATCTCAAGTCACAAATAAAATTTTTTATAGGTCATAGTTCATTTTCAAGGTCACAAATCTAAATTTTAATATGCAACAAATTATTTTACGGTTACGATTTAAAAATTTCATACGTCACAATTTGTTCATCCGTCACAAATCATTGGTCACATATTATTTGTTGATCACAGATTAAAAAAATTATAGGTCACAATTTATCTACCGATCGCATTTTTAAATTTGTTGGTCACATATTATCTTTTTGGTCACAATTATCAAATTTTTAGATGTTAAATACTTGGTCACAAATAACCAATTATTTGATCTCAAACACCAAATAATTGGCCACATACCACTAGGACTGTAAGCAAAAATCGTCAAACCGGAAAATCAAACAGAAACCACATTTTGGAAACCGTTGGTTTGGTGCTACGTGGACCCGTTAACGAAATGGTTTTGAACCAAACCAAACCGGTCAAAAACGGTTTGGTTTAGGTTTGAGAAATTTTATTGCGGTTTAAAACTAAATCGGACCGGGGAAAAAATATATAAAAATTAAAAAAATGATTTTTTTCTAAGTTGTAATTTGTAAGGCTTTTGTATTGAACTTTTTATTTATTTTTAAATGAGACTCATATATTCCTTAGGCTCTTGAATTGAAAGTCTGAAACGATTCATCAAGCAATTCTACGTTTTATTTCATATAAATTATTATAATCAAACAATCATTAACTTATATAAACTACATAGTACTCTAATAATTAAACAAATTTTAATCAAAATCAAAATCTTACATTGAATTGGACATCCTTTAAAAAATTATTGTAACTTCTGGTTCCGTCGATTAAAATTTGTAGAAATCTAGATGAAAAGTTTTGATCGGATCAATAACTATGTAATCAAAGTGAAAACAAAATAAAAATTTCGGATCTTAGAAATGAAATTATATATTGTAAATAAATTTATTAAGGTATAGATTTACCCAATATTCTAATTTGGCTTGAGAATCAGATAATCAAAGAATTATAAAAAGAGAGAAGAAAATAATCAAAGAGAAGAAGGAAAGTGCTGGAATATAAAATGAAAAAGGAACCCTATTATTTTTTTATAAAAGTGATTGGAGATTGAATCATATATTTTACCAAAAAAATTCTATAAGAATCGGACGGTTCTCATACTAGAACCGAGAATTGGACCGAAACCGGTTGGTTCTTAATAATTTGTCCTAAAATCAAATTATTTTTTAGAAGATCTGGAACTGAATCGTCCGGTTTTAAGAAAAAAATGCTCACCCTAAATTAATGGCATAAAAGTAGACAAACAAAAATATACGGGGTGAAATCGACGGTTTAAAATCGGACGACAGACAAAAAAAATACACGACGAAACCGGCGGTTTAAAATTGGACCAAACCGTTAGGTTTAGGTTTGAGTTTTTTTCAAACCGTTCAAAATGGTTTGGTTTAGGTTTGAGTTTTTCTCAAACCGATGTAAACGGTTTGGTTTGAAAATCTATCAAAAATCGGTAAAATTGGACTGCTTACACCCCTACATACCACCACCAACACTACCGCCAATTACGAACACCCTCTCCTTGCGACTATTGCCGTCACCACAACACTAACACCACCACCATCACCACCACTACTGTACTACCACATCCACCTGAACCACCAACAAAAACAGTTGCCAAATCCACCTTCGCCTCCAACATCTCTACCTACACAACCACCTGAAGCTCCTAACACCACCAAAACCACTCTCAACAACAGCCCCAAACCCTTACAAGCAACGTCAATAACAGCCCCAAACCACCACAAGCAGCGTCAACACCACCACCACACCTCGACGCCTCCATCGCTGAAAATCACAATAGCCCCAAACTACCACTATCACCACCACAAGCAGCCTCCACCACCACTACACCCCGACGCCGCCACCATTGAAAACCACAGCAGCCCCAAACCACCACTATCCCCACCATACCCCAACGCTGACTGCTGAAAATCGCACCGGAGATAACAGAGATCGGGTTTTGACCCACGATTCTCACATTCGCGACAAGTAGCCTCCACCACAACGACACCCCAACGTCGTCACTACCACCACCAATTTCAAAAAACCCACCCGAACTGTCAGGTCCACCATCATAGCCACCACCACACCCTAAAACACCATCCAAATATCTGGTACACCAGCGATTCGCAACGCTGCTCTGGATCTGAGCGTTGCACCATCCATAAATGGTGGGTAAATGGTGCTTCTGGATCTGACGCTGCACCGACTATTCACGACACTGCACCATCCGTCCAAACATCTACTTCACGCTCGCTGGTCGCTAGCGATTCGATGAGTTACGATGTGGTTGGCGGTGGGTTACTATAGAGAGAGAGAGAGGATGGAGGGAGGGAGGCGCCATTTAATGTGTGTAGAGAGATAGGAGAAATATAGAGTGAGAGAGAGAGAGATTTAGGTTTTGATTAATTGTAATATTATATAATTATTATTGTCTTACCTGATTTTTTATTAATCAAAGTTTGGACATGTTTTTTGTAAAGCAATCTTCAAACACCGGGTGTAGTGTAATTTCTACTTCGGAATTCCTAAGCTTTTAATCCCAAAAATCTCCACAAATTAAAATAGTTAGATTAATTTACAATAAATTAATTATAAAATAATCACTTGATTTGTTAATAGATTACCACGTGGATGACCCGCTGGCACTGTGGACCCCACTCCTCAAAAGGCCACTACCCACAGGTAAAGGCCCATAAGCCCAGATTACACAAGCCCACTTTATCTTCACCAAAATAGAACGAATCATGGCCCAAAGCTGAGGCGGTTCACCTCCGAGGCGCTCCATAGCCTTGATACCTAACTCCGAGGCCCTTTCATATCCAAAGCTCTTGACAGTAGAGGCAGTCCATGCTCAAAGAAGTCTGCAGAGTATAAACGAAGTCTCATAAGGCTGACATGCTTCAAGAAGATGTGCACTCAAGTGAAGATCTTCAAGGAATGACTGATGGGACCTGTGTATTGAGTTCAAAATGTATTGTCTTGTCATATGGTGGTTGCCACTTGTGTAACATTAAATACGCCATGTCATTGTGTCATAGAAAGTGATTAGATGTGATTGGTCGCTAACGAGATGAGGCCACGTGTAATATAATCTAACAGCCTCAATCCCGAATGTGTTCATATAAATAGATTGTCATGAGAAACTAGGGAAGCATGTTGAATTTTATACTTGGAAAGCAATACAAATAACTTACTCTCTACAATTCATTCTCAATTATACTTCTAGATATTGGACACACTTTGTTCTTGATTAATTCATACACGATCAGTTCTTATTCCACGAACATCATCCCCCTTTTGTCGAGATCTGAACTTCATAAGTCTCGTGTCCAATAGGCACTTCTCCCACGTCCCATTCCTTGGACTGTCCCTAGGTCCTTGCGTGTTGGACTAAGATTGCGTGGACGCGAGAGGGTTCGATATCTGTTGTCCGAGTGATCCTAACCGAAAATGAGGTCAACAAATTGGCGCTGTCTATGGAAGCCACAATATAACCACGAGCAGTTGCTAATGGAGAAAGCTTGCTAAAAGAGACAGCGAGGCCTTCCCTTGGAAAAATGATTTGTTCTTGAAAAAAAATAGCAAGAGGAGGTCCCAAGTCTTAGAAAAAATTCTGTTTAAACTATCTAAAATGAGTTCAGATCGTGACATGCCCCTAGGAGGGCTAGAGAAAACAATGACGAGGCCTCTCTGCTGTACCAACACCAGCAGGTCGACAGCGAACTCACACCCACCAAATGTGTGGTTGTAGAGTTGCAGCCCAACTCATCAGAGAAATGGCCACAATGGCCGATAACATGAGAAACACCACCAGCCAAAACTTTGGCAATACAGGAACTGCTGATGCAAATGCAGGGCCATGGAGGTCAACCAATCCCTCTTTATGCTCCTCAAGAATATTATCAACAGGAAGACGAGATGCAAAGTCAAAGAGCCCTGTCTTCCAGGCATGCCATATGAAATAGCCCCATTCAAAGAGAGGTTAGAATTGACGTTTCTTCTAACTATGCTTCAGGCCGACCCACTGAGGCCGCCTTCAACATGGATGATACTTTCCTCCAAAATATGAAGTAGAGCTACCTCAGAGATCCAGCAATGTCTTCGATAGGATCAGTCCAGTCGGAGCAAGGCGTTAACCACCTCGACAAACACAAGCGCCTAGGAATAGGCCACAGTCTCCACCTTCTGAGATTCGCCAACCGGAGGAGAGGCAAGTGAATGTCCCCCGTGTTACAAGGCCTAGAAATGGGCGTCATGGGAGGGAAGGCGCGACTGGGAACCAAACAATACCATCTCAGCCCCTGCCAATGTACGAGGCTGATGAGCACTACGACTATGATGAACCCCAAAGGTCGTGTGACTTGGATGATGATGATGAAAATCTACCATTTTTCCAAGCACTTAGGAGCACCCAAGTGCCAGGCCACTATGTGATGCCCAAAATACCAAAGTATAATGGAAGAGGCGACCAGGCTAAGCACCTAAATGCTTACAAGACTCATACGAGTTTGAGGGGTGCCAACCCAGCTATAAAATGCAGAGCCTTCCACTTAACCCTTAGTGGAGTAGCTGAAATTTGGTACAGCAGGCTACCTGCTGGAAGCATCAGAAGTTGGCTAGAGTTCAAAACCACCTTTCTGAAGCGGTTCGCCGTAAGTAAGGAAGACGATGCCCCAATCTAACGTCTTCAAGACATGAGGCAACAATCAAGGAAGACACTCAAAAGCTCCATCTACCGTTTTATTGACGAGATGACTTATTGCGTTCAAGTCACTGATCGTGAGGCACTATTTGCTCTACGAGGTGGCTTGAACATGAATACTCTTTTCTAGAGGGAGGGATGTATAAAACCAGGACCCCTCCACCTACGATGCTTTATTAGAAATGATGAAGATGGAGATCATCAACGAAGAGTTGATTAACCATCGAAACAGAGCCAGCCAAGGCCTTTCACCTCAACAAAGACAATGAGGCAGAGGTTCAACCTCCCACCTGATGGATTACCAGGTGCCTCAAGCTGGTAATGAAGATTCACGCCATGCCTTGGCCTTAGCAACCTTGAATGCAGTTCCAACTTTGGCTTATGAGAATATCATTCCTGCAACAATTGCGCAACATACTGGAAATGAAAAAAGGATCTCCCGAAGAGGGCGAGGCCGTGGAAGAAATTCGGCATCCAGAAATAAGTCGGATGCACAAGAGTATTGTTCTTACCACCACTCCTACAGTCATGACACTACAAATTGCAGGGATATCGCATACCATCTGATGCGATCTGACAACCGCAACAATAACAACAGAATAAACAATTCACTACAGGCGAACAAGTCCCTACCTAGGCAGGATCAATAGCCTAGGCGTGATGAGGCCCTTCCTCACCATAGGGACACATCCCCACGTCGGAGGAGGAATCACGAAGTCGAAAGGCCATATGAAGGACAAAGACCAAGGAAAAACAACCAAGCAAACGCTGAAGAAGCACCAGTCTATGAAATGGACACGATTTTTGGAGGCCCTTACGTTGGCGACGACTCCAGTAATTCCCAAATAAACTATACCCGAAAAGCAAAGGGGCCCCCACTAACCAGTTATACAGTGGATAATGGCTCATGAAACAACCAAATACAACCAATTGTGTTCAATCAAGAGGACACAAAAGGAGTTCACTTTCCCTACTGCGACGCCATTGTTGTGAGGACCGTAGTAGCCCGTAATGGGCTAGAGCGGATGCTAGTAGACAACGACAGTTCAATAAATATTCTTTCTGGAGCAAGCTTTGACAAAATGATTTTGGACCATGAACTGACCTTAATGACTACTCCCCTATATAGATTTACCGGAGATAGCATCACTCCAAGAGACTAGATTACTCTTGCGTTAGAAATGGGAGAATCACCTCAGGTATCCCTAAGCTTCATGGAATTCCTTGTAGTTGATAGTAGGTTAGCTTATCACGGAGTGTTTGGGAGACCAGCACTGAAAGATTTAGGAGCTGTCATCTCCATCCACCACCTTTGCATAAAATTCCCAACTGAACATGGGGTGGCCAGAGTAAAGGGTGACCAGAGAGGTGTACGAGAGTGTTACTTAAACTCCATAAGAAAGACTGAGCCTCAGGATGTCAACGTGATTATTGTTGACATGGAAATGGATATCGTTGATGTCCCTGAAGAGCCGAGTCAAATTCCAGGAGACGTCGAAATGATCGATGCTCCTGAAGGTGCTAATGATTGACGAGATTGATCCCAGGGTCATTGAGCATGAGCCTCAGGCGAGCCCTATAAAAGAACTTGAAAGCTTCCCAATAGACCTCCTGGATTCCTCTAATGTGTTGCAGGTCGGAAAAGGCCTATCCCCTGATGTGAAAGTAAATCTCAAAGACTTCTTGAGCACCAATTTAGATGTCTTTGTCTGGAGACACGAAGATATGGTGGGCATTGACCCAAAGGTTAGTTGCCACCACCTGAAAATTGATCCCAAAACTACCCCACATAGACAGAAAAGAAAAGCTTTGAATCCGGAAAGATACGAGACTCTAAAAGAAGAGGTACAAAAGTTGATCAACAACGGCTTCATCAGAGTGGCCAAATATTCGAAGTGGGTCTCCAACCCTGTGTTAGCGAAAAAACACAATGGGAAGTGGAGGGTATGAATTGACTATTCTAACCTTAATAGGGTCTGCCCATAAGACAGTTTCCCTCTCTGCGAATTGATCAGCTTGTGGACTCCACCTCTGGACATGAACTTCTAAACTTCCTGGATGCTTATTCAGGTTACAACCAAATTCCCATGCTCCCATCAGATGAGGAGAGCAACACTTCTTTTATCACTAACAAAGACCTCTATTGCTACAAGATGATGTCCTTCGGATTGAAAAATGTCCGAGTAACTTATCAGAGGCTCGTCAACAAGATGTTTGTCGACCTCATTAGCAAAACTATGGAAGTATATGTGGATGGCATGCTTGTAAAAAGTTTAAAGGCAGAAGATCATGTGGTACACCTAAATGAAACTTTTTAGATCCTACGAAGGTATAAGATGAGGTTCAACCCTCTCAAATGTGCATTCGGTGTCGCCTCCGGGAAATTCTTGGGATATATGATCAACCACCGAGGTATTGAAGCTAACCCAGAAAAAATTCTTACTTTGATTGAAATGACATCTCCTCAAAAACCCAAAGAAGTGCAAAGCCTAACGAGTCGGGTGGCTGCTCCGAGTCGCTTCATTTCAAAAGCCACCAACAAGTGTCTCCCATTATTTAAAGTCTTGAAGGGAGGGAAAAAGTTCCAATGGACGAAGGAGTGTGAAGAGGCTTTCCAGGGCTTGAAAAGACACCTAGGGCAAGCCCCCTCCTCTCCAAACCAAAACTCAGAGAGCCCCTGTAGTTATACTTGGTCGTTTCAAACGAGGCCATAAGTGATGTTCTTATAAGAAATGAGGGGTGCATCCAACTACTTGTATACTACATCAGTAAAACATTTCTTTCATCTAAATCTAGATATCCAGACATAGAAAAATTGGCCCTTGCATTGATCATAGCCTCAAGAAAGCTGAGGCCCTATTTCCAAGCTCACTTCATTCATGTGCTTACCAACTTCCCTCTGAGGCAAGTGCTTCAGAAGCCTGATGCCTCGAAAATGTCTGTGGAACTTAGTGAATTCGATATCACATACAAATCAAGAGCAACAGTCAAAGGTCAAGCTTTAGCTTATTTGTGGCAAAATTTGCTAATATTCCTGAAGTGGACCAAGAAATGGAATCTGCCGAGCCTCTCACGTGGAACCTCTTTGTGGATGGGTCAGCTGGAGTGGCAGGTTCTAAAGCAGGGGTAGTTCTTGTAAGTCCCGAAGGACATAAGCTAAATTCAACAGTTCGATTATGTTTCAAAGCCATGAACAATTCCGCTGAATACGAGGCACTACTTGCAGGCCTCAGACTAGTAAAAGAAATGTAAGTAAGGAGGTTGGTCGTCAGCAGTGACTCCCAGCTAGTTGTTAGCCAAGTCAATGGCAACTTTACAGCGAGGAACTAGGGAATGACAGCTTATCTAAAGATGGTGATGGACGTTCTCCGATCGTTTGAAAATTTTGAGTTGACCCAGATCCCACACATTGAAAATGTCCATGCCGAGGCCCTTTCAAAACTTGCAAGTAACAAAGACTCTGAGCTTCTGACTGTGGTTCCAATTGAATACCTATTAAAACCTTCCACTGCAACAGAAGAGGTTTTTTAGATTGAGGAAACGCTACCTAGGTCTAAACCATTGTTTCATATCTCAAAGATAAGGTCTTCCCAAACAACAAAGGCGAAGCCTACAAGTTGAGGAGAAGGTCAGCCCATTTTGTGCTAATCAATGATGTACTCTACAAAATGAGCTTTTCCTCCCGTCTCCTCTGATGCGTTGGTGGAGAGGAGACAACTTATGTACTTCGAGAAATCCACGAAGGTGTATGTGGTAATCATTCTGGAGGATTAGCATTGGCTCGAAAAACACTGAGGCAGCGGTACTACTGGCCCACATTGAAAAAAGACGTCCTTCAATTTGTGCATAAATGTGACAAATGCCAACGTTTCTCCTCTATTCAATGGCAACCATCACAAGAATTAATCACCGTATCCAACCCTTGGCCTTTTGCCAAATGGGGCGTTGACCTTATAGGTCCCCTACTAGAAGATAGAGGAGGCGCTGACTTTGCAATTGTGGCTATTGACTATTTCACAAAATGGGTCGAGGCCAAACCACTGTCCAAAATTACTGAAGCAAACACGTCCAAATTCTTGAGGAAAAACATAATCTGCCGGTTCGGAATTCTCCACTCAATTGTCTCAGACAATGGGAGACAATTTGACAATAAAAAGTTCCAAAGCCTTTGTGAAGAATTGAAAATCAAGAAACACTTCTCCACGCCTCATCACCCTCCGGCCAATTAACAAGTTGAGGTAGTAAACAAAACAATCAAGCACACCTTGAAAAGAAAGATTGATGTATCTAAAGGAGCTTGGGTTGATGAATTGCCATAGGTACTGTGAGCTAGTCGAACCACCACTAGGACCCCCACTGGAGAGACTCATTTCTCTATGGCATACGGTGCCGAGGCCATGAGCCCAGTCGAGGTAGGACTTCCGTCACCTCGGCGTTTACACTTCAGTAAAATAACAAATGATGAGATCAGAAGGTGCGAGTTCGATTTTATCGAAGAAATGAGGGATGAATCCCAAGTCAATCTGGTTGTGTATCAAAGGAAGATGACCCGGTATTATAATTCCAAAGTCAGAAAAAGGTCCTTCTGCATAAACGACCTAGCGCTTCGGAGGGTGTTCTTATTCTCCAAAGAGCTTGAAGTTGGTACCTTAGGCCTAAATTGGGAAGGTCCCTATCGCATTAGAGAAGAACTCAGACCTGAGACTTACCGTATCGAAGACATGGATGGAAATGTACAACCTCATCCATGGAATGTTGAACATCTGAGAATGTATTATCAATGAATTGTACTGAAAATCTCCTGGAGGATATTTCCCAGCCTTTATCAATAAATGAATGTTTTGTTGAAATTGAACAAGTTTTTGCGGGTAAAACGTGAGGGCCTCGGAAGAGAGGACTGATCCCAAAAAGCTGGAAATGGGACTACCTCTTTTGGATTCCGAAGCACACATCACTTGCCTCACCTTGACGAATTTGAAATGTCAAGAGAGAAGCCTTTACATGGATGCACCATCCACGGCCTCGAAAGAGAGGACTGATCCCAAAAAGCTGGAAATGGGACTACCTCATTTGGATTCCAAAGCACACATCACATGCCTCACCTTGACGAAGCTGAAATGTCAAGTGAGAAGCTTTTACATGGATGCATCATCCACCATGTAAAGAAGCGTGTGGGCCTCGGAAGAGAGGACTTATCCCAAAACACTAGAAATGAGACTACCTCATTTGGATTCCGAAGCACACATCACATGCCTCACCTTGACGAAGTTGAAACGTCAAGGGAGAAGCCTCTGCATGGACGAACTACCCACTATGTAGGGAAGCATGAACATGAATCACAAACTTTTATTAAGTTCAGATACTTTAAGTTCAAAGGGTTATTTTTCTTGAAGGCTTATTAAGTTCAATTGCTTTAAATAAGTTCGGACACTGCATTAAGTCATTGTTATTGTTAAAGATGAGTTAAGTTCTTATACCTAGCCCAATTATGTTACATGTTAAGTCCAAATACTTAGCAAATATACAAAAACACAATATGAGACATAATGATAAAATTCTTTTATTGAAGTAAAAAGCATTACATGAGGAGGGCCAAAGCTAGTACACTTTAAATAAAAACAACCGACAAAGCCTAAACTATTGAAGAGGTGGTTGAGGCACCTCCACTCAGCAGCTGATGCCTCCATAGCTTCTATACCATTGGTATCCCCAAGAGTTTTCTCCTGCAGTGCCTCCTCATCAGCTACATCCTCAACAGGTGTTTGAGGCACTTTATCCAAAAACTCAGCCCTAAGTTCGGCTGTATTGAGTTCTGGATAGAGCTTCTTCACCTTTTTCACTACTTCAGAGTAGGCAAATCTTCGCCAGTAAGCTGCAAAATTTTGGTATTCCTCAATTTCATGGAAATGGGCAATGTAATTTTGCATTGACTCATCCCTGTATTGTTGAACTTCAGCCTTCGCTTGCTTGGCATCGTTCACGTACCATTTGATCTACGATAGCAGAAACTCGTGAGCATCCTTGAGCCCAGTAAGCTCCAATTTTTTTTCTCCATGGCCTCAGCAGTTAGCCTCTGGTGGGCATTAGAAATCTCCACCTTTTTTGTCAGAGCTGCAACCTCACAGTTGGACTCATAAACCTCCTTCTTAAGAGCCTCGATCTCCGTAGTGCAGAGGCTAACTTAACTGCATCCTCGGATTTTTGGGCCAGCAACGCCTCGATTTCAGCCTTGGCCTTCTTCATCTTCTCTTAAGCAATGGCCACTTTCTCCACTGAAGCTCTGTTCATTCGCTGAATATCAGCAAGAACTTCCTAACACTCAAGGGCCACCCCAAAGGCCCTAGCACTTTGGCTCACAAGTGCAGAGGTCAGATCCACCGCATCACAAGAGGCCACATGATTTTGCCACCTCGGAGTCCAGTATTTGTAAAACACGGAGGTCGCAATTTGAGCCTCCAGAGACAACATCCCCAAAATGGAAGGATCAATCTTCTCATCCTGCCCATGGAGAAAACTTATTGCCTTGCCTTTAGTAGGCTCCATCTTCCTCCTCTTCAGTTGGAAGGCTTTGGCTTCTACTTCCTCCAAGGCAGCCTCAGCCTCTTCTCTTGTAACCTCCTCCTCAAGAACATCCTGCACCATTTCAACCTTCATAACCTTAAATGCAAAAACCATTAGTTTGGGCTCTGAATCGTCTCCTTTGCAATAAAAAATAGTGGTCCTAGACTTTGTCAGAGGTGCACCACTCTGTGGACCAATTTTATCTTCTTCTTTGGAACCTCGGGGGCTTTGCCCTTACCCCTGCCACCCTTAGCTGGGGACTTGGAAGTCTTGAACCTCCTCCTTCTGCAACATTTTTGTCAACATTTTGCTTGCTGACCAACTCTAGCCTCGCCCTAACCTCTTTCACATCAAAGGAGAAGGATTTCAAAGCTTTGGACCCAAGGGCCGACGTGGCCTTCAAGATAATTGCCATTTTCGGAGTAGGATACTCATTCTTGGCATATTTGTCTGCCAACAGTAAAAAAATTCAAGGTCAACAAACAATTATTGCAGCAAAACAAACAAAAAAAATTACAAATGCTACCACTTCTTACCATTCAAAGCCATTAGACAAAAGTCCATGAAGTATCTGCTACGTTCGATGAGATGGGAGAAATCACGAAGTCTCAGGAGCTCCTTGTATATATCCTCAATGACGTTCCACTCACCTTCATGCAACTCAAAGCGACTTCCACAATCTGTAAGAAGAAAACATGTTAAGTCAGCACCAAAAAAATCAAAGAAATTTACAAAGAACAAATGCTTACAGGCTTCGAAATACTGGGTCGGCACGATACAAGCCTATAGATTCTCACCTTGAACCTCCTGCTACCGAACCCGTACCCAGAATCAGGACTCCTTTAACCTCTTTATAAAGGATGGAAAACCCCCTACAAAAGGTACATGAACCCCCCATGGAGTCAAGTAATACCATCCTTAGGACTATCTTTGCCTAAGACTCTAGGGTGGAATATGGTCTAGAAGACATGTAGGGACATGTCCTTCCCCATCGACACTTCCTTCCACAGGATGTACAACCCCACCAGTTGACTCCACCCATTTGGAAAGACTTGGGTGGGAGCCAAGTTATAACTCCTCAGCACAGCCCTAAAGAAGGGGTGCAAGTGCAGAAGCATCCCTGCCTTAAACAGACTCTCACTAACTGCCACACAACTAGGCCTCAAAAAGCAGACGAGTTCATAAGGGTCGGGAAAGATTAACTCTATGGTATGGGGTATGCATAACTTCTCCCTAATTTCTATCAATTTTTTGAGGGTCATACTTGAAGGAATTTTGGTTGCTCCCAACCCGCCTCGTAATTAATAGGACCCTCACCATCACTCTCTGACCCACTACGGTCTCCCTCCTTGGTGAACCTAGCAACAATAACCAAAGCTCTAGACCCAGATTCCATGAAAACTGGGCTTAAAATGATGAAAAATAAGAAAAAGATGAAGTTTCTGCTGCAAAAATACCTACCTGGAAGAAGACGCCTAAAAACAACAAAGTCGCCAGAGTAAAAGAAGTAGCCGAAAAACTTGAAGACGGAGAAAGCAAGAAATTTCAGAGAAATCGCAAAGTAAAAATTCAAAAATGCCAATTTTCAGCCTTTTATATGAAGAAGAAGATGACCCTAACCATTGATCAAAATCAGATTCAATCCGAGGCGTCTATACTTGAACGCATCTGGGACATTAGATCCCAAAATTCTTGAGAACAAACACTTAAGATTAAAACGTAAATCACACGTGCGGGCATCAACGACTCTTTATCAAAAAGGTATAATGATTGCCATCATTGCGCATTTAATGCGACGGCAGTTCGTGTATCGGAAGTTGGAAGGATTCGACCGTTCAGCTTTGAAAACATGCCAAACATCAAATCAGAGGCACGTTCAATGCACCAAATAATACAACGGGAAGAGCCTCGGCATAACTAATGTTATGGCCTCGGCTGAAGCATTATTTCAGCAAAATGATATAACAGAAAGAGCATTGGCATAACTAACGTTGTAGTCTCGGCTGAAACATATTTTAGCAAAATAATACAACAGGAAAAGTCTCGACATAACTAACGTTATAGCCTCGGTTGAAGCATTATTTCAGCAAAATAATATATCAGGAAAAGCCTCGGCATAACTAATGTTATAGCCTCAATTGAAACATTATTTCAGCAAAATAATATATCAGGAAGAGTCTCGGCATAACTAACGTTATAGCCTCGGCTGAAACATTATTTCAGATAAATAACACAACAGGAAGAGCCTCGGCATAACTAATGTTATAGCCTCGGTTGGATAACGAAATACAGCAAACGAAATGAACACGTTTTAGGTATCTCCACAACACAAAAAACATTTATACTTTGAACTCCAACTCTGATATATTTACTTGGACTTAAGGGACTAGTTATATATGTGCAAAAAAAATTCGAAATCTATGACCAAAAGAAAGTTTACATTATGTTTCGAACTCCAACTATGATATAAATATCTACACTTAGACTTGAAGGACTATTGTTACGCCTCACCACACGTGGCTCCACGTGGATGACCCGCTGGCATCGTGACCCCACTCCTCAAAAGGCCACTGCCCACAGGTAAAGGCCAATAGGCCTAGATTACTGAAGCCCACTTTATCTTCACTAAAGCAGAACGAATCATGGCCCAAAGTTGAGGCGATTCACCTTCGAGGCACTCCATAGCCTTGACACCTAACTCTGAGGCCCTTTAATATTCGAGGCTCTTGACAACAAAGGCAGGCCATGCTTAAAAAAGTCTGCAAAGTATAAACGAAGCCTCTTAAGGCCGACATACTTCAAGAAGATGTGCACTCAATTGAAGATTTTCAAGGAATGACCGATGGGATCTGTGTAATGAGTTCAAAATATATTGTCTTTTCATAGGGTGACTGCCACTTGTGTAACATTAAATACGCCTTGTCATTGTGTCATAAAAAGTGATTAGATGTGATTGATCAGCTAACGAGATGAGGCCACGGGTAATGTAATCTAACGGCCTCAATCCCGAATGTGTTAATATAAATAGATTACCATGAGCAACTTGGGAAGGATGTTGAATTTTATACTTGGAAAGCAATACAAATAACTTACTCTCTACAATTCATTCTCAACTATACTTTAAGATATATTGGACACAATTTGTTCTTGATTGATTCATACACGATCGGTTCTTATTCTACGATTGTCATCCCCTTTTTGCCGAGATCCGAACTTCATAAGTCCCGTGTCCGAAAGACGCTTCTCCCATGCCCCATTCCTTGGACCTTCCCTAGGTCCTTGCGTGTTGGACTAAGTTTGCGTGGACACAAGTGGGTCCGATAGTTGTTGTCCTAGTGACCCTAACCGAAAACGAGGTCAAAGCTATACTAAAATAAAATTCATAGTAACTAATTATTCTATGTGGAATGATATTTGGACTTAAAATTTTACTTCATTACTTGTTACGATGCGAAATTACTCAATCAACTATCTTTAATAATTTTTATTTATCCGATTTTTGGTCCAAATCTTTTAAATATTAGTAAATTCAATACAATGATTTTCGTCCTTTTTTTATTTTAAAATGACAACCGTAGCATTTGACTAAAATAAAATAGAAGAAAATATAACAAGCAAAAAAAAAAAAGGAAAAGGAAAACAAAAAACAAAAAACATTTTCTTCCCCAGCCCTCCACCACCTTCCATGTGTGTCGCTGGGGTTTTCCCCCATTTCGTTGCTGCCGCTACTGAGTAAATATAACCAGTTTATAAAAAGTTAGTTGAGTAAATATAACCAGTTTGTAGAAATGAGCCAAAAATAAGCTTATTCTTTTTGTTTTGTTTTTTATTTTTTCTTTTCTTTTCTTTTTGTCTAGGTAATCGTCATTTTATAAAAAAATTGTAGATTGGACATATTTTTTATCGTTTGATTTTAGTTTTCTAATTTTTCGAAGGCAGGAGACAAAAATTAGACATAAAGATTGAGGATAGATCTACTACTTTTCTCGAAGACGGAGACAAGTAGTGCAATTTGCTCTTTATTTTCATATCTTCCTCAATTAAGATTGGACATACTTTTTACCGTTAGATTTTAGTTAAAGTTTAAATAATTCGTATTGTTAGAACCATGAGTAGTTTTTGCTCTAGTTCTCAATCCTAACAACAAAATTGAATTTTAATATCTCTCTCTCACTCTAAGAAAAAACAAATTGTTCAATTTAATCATTGCAGATGGAGAACTTTGGCTCCATAACTAAAATTTTCATTGTTATTTAATTTGGTTTGATTTTCATTGAACTAGATCAACTCGAGCCCAGGGGCGAATTCAGGAATTTTTCGCGCACGGGCTAAAATTTAAAAGTCGATATAATAAATTCATATATAAATTAAAATCAAATTTATTTAATTTGAAGTTATTCCCGACGAGATTTTGAAACATAAAATTCATCTACAATAGTCATTATGCCGACAAGGCAACATTAGGTCGACAAGGCAATAACAACATTATTAGGCCGACAAGACAACATTTCAACAACAATTAATTAACTAATCTACCGACAAAACAACTTAGACAAGTAGGCGACAACATTCAATTCAATATTTTGCCGACAAGGCAATAAGCAGATAAATGAGCACATTTACTTACTAGGGTGTATTCAAGCTTTTAAGTTTCCTACGTGTCTGTGGAATTAAGCATGTTGACACTTGACAATTAAACCTGTGGACAATGAAGAAGAATTCCAATGAGAATTCTGGTCATGGATTAAAATATGACATATTTTAATATTAAATCAAACAATCAAATCACGCACATTAAAATCAAACGAAAACAACTTGGAACAAAATAGGGTTCACAACAATTTCTAGAAAAACACTGGTTTCCCTTGTGGATTTCCCAAAACAAGGTAGATTGGGGATTAAAATTTAGAAAATAATCTTCTAGTTTCACTAGTAAGGGAAAAATGCAACAGACAACATGTTCTCTTTTTTGGACTGCATTATCACGATCATCATCATATGTATCCTTCAAAGTTAAAATATTGGGATGCTTCTCTTCTTACATCCTCAATATTCACTCTTGTTCTCAACTTCTTCTTGGATATCGATTTACAAGCAAAAACTTACCTACGCTACTAGTTTTATTTGTACAAAAATATGTAACCCCCCAATTCACCATGACCTAGTTCACGACCGAGCTCATAGAAATGTAGCCTGTTGCTTGTTGGATTATCATCTAACACAGTAAGTCAGTAACACATAAGATTTGCATCCCAAATTAGGTATTGCTTGATTAACACCATAATCAACAGCAAAGGAGTTTGGCTTGTGTTTCTCCTTTTTTACCTTGTCGAACATTTTTGGTACAGGCATACAGCACAGCAATTTCCCATAAAGCTAAAAAAAGTCGACCCTTAATTTTCAATCTTTCAAACAAGGGATCTCAAGATTTGAGCAGAATACAGAGAATTTGGCATGTATTAAAATCAAATTACAATGGAGAAGTAATTTTCATCACACATTTTTTCAGGAAATTCGCAATTCTTCAATAATATATTCATCAATCAAATCATCATTTTTTATCAATTTAACTACAAAAAACGTATTAACCAAAACAAAAAAAGTAAAACCCAAACAAAAACAATCAGATCCAGCGGCGAAGCCACGCGAAGGAACAAAAAAAAGTAAAACCAAAAGAACCAACATAAACCGAAAATGTCAGTGTAAAAACTAAAAAATCAACTAAAATACAAGAAACTAAAATCCAAAATGGAAAAATTGAAAATACATACCGCCAGGTCCACCACGTGTACTGGTACTCCAGGAGTCCAGGACTCGTGACTCGTCTTAACCAGGCTGGAGTGGAGGAGAATGGGTTCAGGGGCGAATCGGGCGATTCGAAATTTTGAAGGCAAATGGGCAATGGAAAATGGATTTGGAATTTAGAATAGAATTAGGTTTGGGTTTGAAAAATGGGTATTCAATTTTAAAAATTGTTTGGGCCAAAATTTTAAATGGATTAGAATAGAGTTGGGTAATGGATTGGACTCACCTTTTTTTTTTTGGTTGGACACGTGCTACACCTTTAAGTTAGTGGGTTGAACATAAAAAAGAAAAGAAAAAAAGGGAAATAACTGGATCTGGGCTTGGGCGAGCACGGACTGTAGTCCAGGCCAGCCCATGCCTAGATCCGCCCCTGCCCGAGCCAAACTATCGCTAGTTGGCACTGGTTTAGTCCAGTAAAATCATTGCACATGAAACATTTTGGCTTCACATGCAGAATTCTTATTGGTATGTAGTTTATATTGATTCTGAACGGAAGTAAAATCGTACCATGCTCAATTCTAATCCTCATACGATCCATTATTGTGCATTTTAACTTAACTACTATGCGAAACGTGAAAATTTAGTGACTGAAAAGTTTTCTTGGGAAAACTTTCCTTTTCCTTCCCCTTTCACTTTCTTTGTTGGGAAAGGAAATGACAAGAGCAAGGGAATTATTTAAATTGAAACCTGAAACACATTACGTGAGGGATTTCTTGTTGCTCTAATAATTTCCCCAAGCAAAAAGTTTTCCCTTTCCCCCTTCTTTCTTTGTTTATATTTTGTTCATTGAATTGAAGAAAGTGTTGGAAAATGATATTATGAATGATGAATGAAAAGTTACATTTTGAATGTTGAATGGAAACATCATTGCATCAGTTTCATCAGTTTGTATACATTTTGAATGCTATATGAAAACATCAGTTTCTTCCACCCGTTCATTCATCCGTTCCATCACATCAATATTGTATCTCCTTATTCAATGTATTTATGAGCAAGCTCCTCCTATATTGGCATAAATAGAGGATCTCTCTTGGCTGGAAACACAACAGAGATAAACACACAACAAAAGAAAAAAAAAACTCGTTTCCTCCTCCTCCATTCCAGCAGCCCCAGTTCTAATTTTTTTTCCTTTTCTTTGCTAAAGTTCCTTGAGAGATAGACACAGCTAGTTCGTAGGTCGGTAACGTTGTGCAGCGTGAATCGACAACCGATTGTATCCTGGGAATCGAACACCAATCAAAACCTCTTGCACCCGGTGACGGCGAATTCGATTTAAGGAAACCGTGTGAACACGGGCCTTCAATTTTGGTTTGATTTACTTTGATTCTCCAATTTTTCCAAACAAACTTAAATCGAATTCGGTTGGGGAATCAATTTAATTTTTCATCAGTTTCGATTTCTGTTATTTTATAAATCATCTGTGATTTTTTTTCCAGTTCGTGGTTTTTCCTTTCATCAGTTCATGTTTCATCAGTTATGTTTACCATTTACATAAAGTTTCATTAAGGTAGTTGTCGAGTCATTCAAATTAAGAAGGAAAAAAAAAACCAGAAAGTTTCCGTGTGTGCATAAGAACAAGTGGTTTTGCATGAGAACAAGTGGTTTTGCATGATCTTCTAATTTTGCAAGGTTTTATAATCTTTTGACAATGATTATATCTTTTGGCAATTATTATTCAACTTTTTGACAATAATTTGCAATGATTGCCTACTTTTCTTTTAATGATTGATTTTAATCATTTGTTAATGATTTGTTAATTCATGTTTAAATAATTGTTAAGTTATTTGACTAAATGATTTGCTCCCATTTTTAATTCCGTAATTTTTAAATTTTGTTTCGAATTGATAACATAGATCTTGAATTTATATCTAGCTTAAAAACTTATTATTATTCTAAAATTTTTGTTTTCGTTTTTTAAGGATAAATGGCGTCACATGGAATTGACGATGTGAACAATGGAAGCAATACTGTTGGGACAACTGTTAACCCTATGGAGACCACTACTAGCATTCCTCCCATTGACGGGATAATTGGAGGCGGGATTTCTCATGTTGGAGTGAACCCAACTTTGCCTATGGTTGCGGCCTCGACAATCCAGTTTGGCACATTACCTTTGCCAATACCTAGGACTACGACCTCGGCACCTTTGCCATCGTTTCCATCTCAATTTTCGGTGAATCATGCAATTCGACCGAATAAGTTTGCTGGTACTGATTTTAAGACATGGCAGAATAAGATGATTTTTTATCTTACTACTTTGGGCCTTGCACGTTTCCTCACCGAGGATGCCCCTGTCGTGGCTGAAAACGAAATTGATATGCATGGGCGTGCGGCTTGGGATGCATGGAAAAGTGCTGATTTTTTGTGTCGCAACTATGTCTTGGATGGCCTACAGAATTCTCTATATCACGTGTACGTAGTAAAGAAGTCTGCTAAGGAACTCTGGGAGTCCTTAGAAAAGAAATACAAGATCGAGGATGCTGGGTCTTAGAAATTCTTGGCCAGTCGGTATATGGACTTCGAAATGGTTGATTCACGTTCAGTGGTGAGCCAAGTGCAGGAGTATCAAGTGCTTTTGCAAGAGATGCATGCTGAGGGTTTGACTATGTCAGAATCTCTACAGGTGGCTACTTCTATTCACAAGCTACCACCTCAGTGGAAGGCTTTCAAAAGCTATTTGCAGCATAAGAGGAAAGAGATGTCTTTCGAGGATTTGATTATCAAGCTGCGCATTGAGGAGGATAACAAACGGGCTGAACGTAAGTAAGAGAATTCTTACTTTGAGAAGGCTAATGTATTGGAGCACGGCCAAGGTTCTGGTACTAAGAAAGGTCATTCCTTTCAAGCCAAAAAGAGCAACGAAAATCGAAAAGATAAAAGACAGGCTACGAAAGGGTCTCAAATGAAGCCTACCGGTGGGATAGGAAAGAAACCCAAGTTCCAGTTCAATGGGAAATGCTTCAATTGTGACAAAATTGGGCATCGATCGGCAGACTGCCGTCAGCCTCGGAGGGATAACAAGCAGCGTCCTCAGGCTAATATGGTTGGAAATGAGAGAGATCATCTCTCAAATGACATGTCTGACCTAAACCTCACGGTAGTGATTAGTGAGGTTAATCTGGTGGGGTCTAACCCTAAGGAGTGCTGGCTGGACACTAGGGTCACTTGCCATGTCTGCTCCAATAGGAGCATGTTCACTACTTTTGCACCAGTTACAAATGGTGAAAAGTTGTTCATGGGAAACTCTGCAACTTCTGAAGTGCTTGGTAAAGGCAAGGTGATACTAAAGATGACATCTGGCAGAGAGCTTACTCTGACTAATGTGTTGTACGTGCCAGAAATTCGCAAGATTCTGGTCTCTGGGTCTCTTCTGAGCAAGAATGGTTTTCGCATGGTCTTTGAGGCGGATAAGCTGGTGATTACCAAATTAGGAGTTTATGTTGGGAAAGGCTATATGACTGATGGCCTGTTTAAATTGAATGTAATTGCTGTAACCCCAACTGTTTTGAATAATGAGAAAACTCCTTCTGTTTACTTGCTAGAGTCTCCTAATCTGTGGCATGGTAGATTAGGTCACGTAAATTACAATGCATTACGTAGGCTAAGCAAACTAAACTATTTGCCTAGGTTTCAAATTGATTCAAATCATAAATGTGAAACCTGCGTTGAGGCTAAGCTTACTAGGTCTTCATTTCATAGTATTGAAAGAAGTACCGAGCCATTGAGACTAGTCCACAGTGATGTATGTGACTTGAAATTTGTCCAAACATGAGGTGGCAATAAATACTTTATTAATTTTGTCGACGATAGCACAAGATATTGTTATGTGTACTTGCTTAAAAGTAAAGACGAAGCTATCGATAAATTCATTCTTTATAAGAATGAAGTTGAAAATCAACTTAGCAAGAAAATAAAGGTGCCGCGAAGTAATCGTGGTGGTGAATATGAATCACCATTTGGTGAATTTTGTGCTAAACATGGAATAATTCACCAAACTGCTGCACCTTATTCACCTCAGCAGAACGGAATTGCTGAGCGTAAAAATCGAACGTTAAAAGAAATGATTAATGCTATGTTGATAAGTTCTGGATTAGCACAGAACATGTGGGGAGAAGCTATTCTTTCTGCGAATTACATTTTGAATTAAGTGTTAAGAAAGAATATGGATAAGACTCCGTATGAACTTTGGACAAGTCGGACACCTTCATATAAATACTTACGAATGTGGGGGTGTCTTGCTAAAGTTGTGGTGCCTCCTCCTAAGAAGGTCAAGATTGGACCTAAGACAGTTGATTGTGTGTTCATTGGTTATGCACAAAGTGGTAGTGCATATAGATTTCTTCTACATTATTCAAATGTACCTGATATTCACTCAAACACGATTATGGAGTCTAGAAATGCACAATTCTTTGAGAATATATTTCCTTGTAAATCTTCGAGACAGTTAACTTCTGCTAAACGTGTTCAGGAATCTATTGCTTCTGGTAGCAGTATAGATCAAATTGAAGAAGATGAGGATGAGCCTAGACGGAGCAAAAGAACCAAAACTTCTAAGACGTTTGGCCCTGATTTTCTCACATATTTGACGGAGAATGATCCTCAAAGCTATATTTTCTCCAGATGGTCATCTGTGGAAAGAAGCCATCAAGAGTGAAATCGAATCTATCCTACATAATCATACCTGGGAATTAGTAGATCTCCCACCGGGCTGTAAGCCTTTGGGCTACAAGTGGGTCTTCAAGAAGAAGATGAAAGCGGATGGATCCATTGATAAATATAAGGCTCGGCTAGTAATCAAAGGTTACAAGCAAAAGGAAGGCTTAGATTACTTTGATACTTATTCTCCTGTGTCGAGACTAACCTCTATCCGGATGATAATTGCTATTGCGACCTTGCGGAATCTGGAAATACATCAGATGGATGTAAAAACAGCTTTCCTAAATGGAGATTTGAATGAAGAAATCTACATGGAGCAATCAGAGGGATTTTTAGCTCCTGGTCAAGAAAAGAAAGTTTGTAGACTGGTTAAATCACTATATGGTTTAAAGCAAGCACCAAAGCAATGGCATGAGAAGTTTGATAATGCTATGCTTTCTAGTGGTTTTAGAATCAACGAGTGCGACAAGTGTGTATATGTCAAGGACACTAATGATGGATATGTCATATTATGTCTATACGTCGACGACATGCTCATTGTCGGTAGCTCTGATAAGATTATCAAAGCCACTAAGAATATGTTAAACTTAAAGTTTGACATGAAAGATATGGGTCCCGCAGATGTCATTTTGGGAGTAAAAATCACTCGAACACCAAATGGACTTGTGTTATCTCAATCTCATTACATTGATAAGATACTAGACAAGTTCAACAAGTCAGATACCACTGTGGCTAGGACTCCAGTGGATTGGAGTCTCCACTTATCCAAGAACACTGGTGATGGCGTGTCACAGTTAGAATATTCTCGGATAATTGGGAGTTTAATGTATTTAATGACTTGTACGAGACCGGATATAGCATACTCAGTTAGCAGATTGAGTCGCCACACAAGTAACCCAGGTGCTATCCACTGGAGAGCTATTTTCAGGGTGCTACATTATTTAAGGTACACTCGTGATTTTGGACTGCATTATTTTAGATACCCTGCAGTAATCGAAGGGTATGCCGATGCAAATTGGATATCAGATATGTCAGATTCCAAGTCTACTAGTGGATATGTCTTCAATCTTGGTGGTGCAGCTGTCTCTTGGAAATCGTCCAAACAAACTTACATCGCAAGATCTACAATGGAATCAGAGTTCATCGCTTTGGACAAAGCAACTGAAGAAGCAGAGTGGCTTCGCCAGTTTGTTGAGGATATTCCAAGATGGTCAAAGCCCGTGCCTGCAATTTGTGTTTATTGCGATAATCAATCAGCAATTGGCAGGGCACAGAGCAATATGTATAATGGTAAGTCTCGACATATTCGAAGACGACGTAATACCATTCGACAACTACTCTCACAAGGTATTATCACTCTGGACTACGTGAAGTTAAAGGATAATATTGCGGATCCGCTAACCAAAGGGCTAACTCGAGAGCTAGTTGAAAAAGCATCGAGGGAAATGGGTTTGCAACCTATAACGTTGAAAGGTATCATGGTGGAAACCCAACCTAGCTGAATGGCGATCCCAGGATCTAGGTTCAAAGGGACAACTAAATCGTGTATATCCGTGTAAATCATTGAGAAGGTTCTCCTTCTGCTCATTCATATGGTGCTCACAGTGATTGGAAGATGTAGGTTAAGCTGTGCTTTTAATGACCATTAACCGTTGTTGTGAAAGACTGAGTTAAGAGGTCACCTATGTGAGTGTGAAGTGTGGCCGCTTCTATAAGGATTGAGAAGGCTACATCCTTGAACAAACACTTGCAGAACCAGGCGACGTGTTCATGGCCAAAATGAACACAACATTAAGAAATACGTTGTGTCTAGAATGGTCATGTGTGAGGTCTATTGTCTTGGTTTACACAATTGGTGAAACAGTTCAAGGCATCATAACCACTGGTTTGCTAGTAATACTCGATAGATTTTCACGAGGGAAGGTTCAAAGCTAAATGCTACCTATCCTATGCAGGATTGATTCAGTTTACTCTCTCTTTTGAGTCTCTATTTTCAAAAATTTTCATTTATGTAGGAGATTGTTGGAAAATGAGATTCTGAATGATGAATGAAAAGTTACATTTTGAATGTTGAATGGAAACATCATTGCATCAATTTCATCAGTTTGTATACATTTTGAATGCTATATGAAAACATCAGTTTCTTCCACCCGTTCATCCATCTGTTCCATCACATCAATGTTGTAACTCCTTATTCAATGTATTTATGAGCAAGCTCCTCCTATATTGGTATAAATAGAGGATCTCTCTTGGCTGGAAACACAACAGAGATAAACACACAACAAAAGAAAAAAAAATTTGTTTTCTCCTCCTCCTCCATTCCAGCAGCCCCAGTTCTAATTTTTTTTCCCTTTCTTTGCTAAAGTTCCTTGAAAGATAGACACAGCTAGTTCGTAGGTCGGTAACGTTGTGCAGCGTGAACCGACAACCGATTGTATCCTGGGAATTGAACACCAATCAAAACCTCTTGCCCCGTTGAGGCGGCGAATTCGATTTAAGGAAACCGTGTGAACACGGGCCTTCGATTTTGGTTTGATTTACTTTGATTCTCTAATTTTCCCCAACAAAAGGAAAATGCGTGAGAGTTTTCTTTGCGTTCTTAATATGTGGGTGAAAGAAACATTAGCCAAAGGACAGCAGGTTGATGTTTTGTTTGATTTGAATGAGAAGATAAAATTGGCAAAGTTAAGCATTTAATAATTTTCTTGTTTTGAGCAACTATGGATGCTTGCACTTTAACGCGTGCCTCATGCAAACTGTTATTTGTTAAGCTCCTAATCAGTGGGATTAAAATCATATTTTGATAAAAATCGATGAAATGTTGTTGAAAAGATACAAATCTCATAAAATATATAAATAAAATTAATTGTTAACTCGTACAAAATTTAAATTATAACATAATCGATTAAACATACTTTTTATTTATATATTCTATAAATTAATAACTTATTAGTAACTTTTATTTGCTACCTAACAAGTATTGGGGTCTCAACGAGGGGTTTGCATTCCTCTCTTCATCTTGCTTTCTCTAGACATTTTACAAGTGTCATTCTTCTTTGCAGAGTTTTAAAAAATTGTTTCTTATTTTAATATTATTTTTAATTTCTAATCAATCTAAAAATCATTTAATAATTAAAATAATACCTACCAAACGTCTAAAATTATAAAATATTATATTAAAAAAAGTAGGCAAGTGAGATGTTTTGCCCACATTTCGTGTTTAAGCGTACTTTTTAGAACACTATTTTTTTGAATAATTATTTCATAATTAGAATATTTTGAGGGTATTCTAGACACATGTTGACCCTAAAAGTTAGGATTAAAAGAATTAGAAATTGGAGAAGAGACCTAGTGAAAAGCCCTAAACTCCAATCACTAAAGTTGTTCAATAATGTTTCAGATAAAAAAAATTATGGTTGGGGTTCACAACATTTCGCGTGGTGTGGTTGTGAGTTCCTAACCATCAAAGTGAGGTTTTAAGCGTTCAAGCTATTTTAAATTTGTGTCCCACATTATTGAAACCTTCGTTGCGGGTGTTTAAATAAGGGTAATTAGCACAAAACGTTCTTACCTTTCAAAGTTATTGTACAAAACATTTTTGTCTTTCATTTTTGGGCATTTCCCCTCATACCTTCACCTTTTCATTGCGGAAATTATCATTTCCATCAAATTCTCATATTAAATGACAAATATATCCTCTTATTTAATATAAAAGAAAAGAAAAGAAAAGAAAAATTAAATAACAAATTGCAATGGGAATGTTTAATTTAGGTTCTTTGTCATGTCCCGCTTCGGGAACATCAACATCGTCCAAATCAATTCGATAATTTGAATTATTGCTTTCATGTGCAGCCAAATCTGGAATATCTTCAGGAATGGGTACTTCATTTAGACCGAAAAATTGATTCTGAAATTGACTTTGTGGCGTCACGGGTGATTTGCTTACGATACCGAACAAGCCTTCAACAAATTATTGTGGATCATTCATAAATTGTGAAGAAAGTAAAGAAAATATATCTAAAACTGTATGTAATAATTGAAATTAAATAACTGAAATTGAAGACGATAAAATTGTAAAAAAGAATGTAGATTGTGTATAACTTTATAATGTTGATAATTGATTGTGGAAGAGAGTGAGAGATGAATAGTATTAGTGAATTTTGTGCCAAGAAAATGGATTAGAAGATTATGTATTTATAGATGAAGAAAAGGAGGGAAGAAAAAAAATTCAGTGGTTGTTCTGGCCACTGAATTAAAAGAAAAAAAATTAAATTTCGGCCACTGAATTTTTTCTGTGGCCGTTCTGACCACTGAAAAAGTGATTGTTTTGGTCACTAGCCACTTGTGGGCGGGCTCGAGGGCTCGGCCCACAAGCGGCTTGTTTTTTCACAAATCGAGTCGAATCAGCTTGCTAAATGGGTCGGTTCGCTCCGCTTGCACTCGGGCTCGTATTTTTACAAGACCGAGCCGTCCACGAGCCGATTTTTACGAGCCGACGAGCTGGCTCGACCCGTTTGCCACCTCTAAGTCTCTGTCCCACCTTGTGCTACTGAAGTGAAATAGTTCTATACTTGATACCGTTGGAAATTCTCCAATAAGGGGATATGATGGTTTTTTTAATTTGTCATGTGGGCATATATATGTAATTAATTGTATATAAAGATTATTTTAAGGTTAAGTTCAATTAAAGTGATCTAATAAATAATTAAAATCATTAGACTTTGGGCATATAAAGAAAGTATGGGCCTAAATAAGTGTAGGGACAAGTTTTTTTTTTTTTTTTTCAAAGAATTGTATTCATGATGGACAAAATACATATAAAAACTATATATAGGGTTATGATCCTCAATTCATATGTGATTCTCATTATTTGTGTCATCTCATCAACACAAAAATATTAAGAAAAAATATATTAAAGATGAAGATCCAAAATTCACAATCAAAATCAATAATCAAGAACAAAATATTGAAGCAATTAAGATTATGGAGCAAGAAGTCAATGTCAAAAACAAGAATTCAAAAACCAAAAGAGACAATATTCAAGATTAAAAAACCAAATATGAAGAGATGGTAGTTGATCTCCAAGATTAAAGATTCGAAAATCAAGATCTAGTAATAAAGAATTATTCCTAAAAAATTAAGCATGTTTTGCATTTAATAATTTTCTTGGTAATTTGACTGGAGGATCTTGACAATAGAGTAATTGGGTTTTCAAGTTCTTGAGATTTAGAGTTTCATAAAATTCTATCAAGTGGTATTAGAGTCAGGTCCATGTTAAACCATTGAGATTAAAAAAAAAAAAAAAAATTAGGGTTGAAATTCATGCTTTGGTTTTCTAAATTTTGGGATGTGAATTCAAGCCATACATTTTAGAAATTTATATTTTTTGATATTTTTTCGGAACTACAGTATCGTCGCAGTGTTACGATGTTGCATTTGGGCGGTGTATTTCATTTTTTATAGCAGTGTGGCAGCCGCAATGTTGGGAGACTCGGAAGCAATGTTTCAGCATTGGTTATAAAAATTTAATTGTTTCTATTTGTTAAAACAAAAGAAAAATAATAAAAGAAGGGCAATTAAATTCAAATCTCTGTATTAAAGTTTCTTCGTATTACTAATTTTCTAAAATAGATTAGTTGAAACAACATGTTACCAAAATAACCTTTATTGCCTAAATTAATTTATTTAAACTATTAAAATGGCTTGTGCATGTAATTAATGAGGATATTGACCAACCCAAAAAAATGTCAATATTTGGCCAAATTATATACACACACATGTTGTAATAAATATGTGACAATTATAATTTTTCTTTTTATTTGAACATTGAGTTGGTACAAAGATAAACTTAATGTTTGACATGATTTATTGTTAATATATAATTACTATACCAAGAGTACCACTTATAAGTTGATATTTCTATCTAAAAACTAAATTTCAATGTTGTGTCCAATTTCTTGTGATGGGGCCTACCATTATTTGATTTTATTGATTGCTCAATATCGATTCCCACGTGAACATGATAATTATGTTTAAATTCTCTATTCATTAATCCATTCACTTCTGTAATATCTACTAACATCAATTCAATTCCCGTACTTAATGGAACCAAATTTTAAGGACTTGAAATAGACTATTCATATCGTTCTTGACTACATGGATCTAGATCATGCGTTATGGACTAAACAACCAACTACTCTTACGGATAAGAGCTTGGATAATGAAAAAAGGTACTCGGATAAGGAGGATCGTTCAAACCACATGAGTTTTATGATCACACAACATGTAATTCCAGTAACATTCAAGACGTTGGGTCCGATAAGGTAACTACTACCAAGGAATTTTTTGAATAAATTGAAAAACACCTTGATAAAAGCAATAAAATCGAAATTAGTACGCTTCAGACGAACTTGGTTTCACTCAACGTTCTAAAAGGTGCGCCTACGCGGCACCTAGGCACGAAGCACGGTGGAAACACCAAGCCAAGTGGCTTTACGTTTTATTTAGAGGTCAACGGAAATCGTTGACCGCTAATGGAAACTTAGGTGCAATTATGCACACCTATCATCCTTTTTTTAAAAAAAAAAATTACAATTTTTTAAAGTTAAAACTTAAATATTGATTTTTTTTTACTTCGTCTCTCCTAGTTTCAAAATAACCGCTTGAAGCCTTAAACAAATGAAAACTCACAAAAGTTTCTATTTATTTATTATTTACATTTGAAACTTATCTTTTTATTGAAAATTTTTAAAAAAAAATGTATAAAGTTACTATAAATCTATTTTAGATATTTGGTATGTATTATTTTTAATTATTAAATATTTTTTGATTGATTAAAAATTAAAATAAGAAAACACATTTTTACGTTTCTTTTACGCATTTGCCTTGCCTAAACTCGTCTAGCTCATAGCTTAGCCTCTATGCTTAGTCACACACTACACCTTTTAGAACGCCAATTTCACTTTCACTAAAGTATAGAGGTAGAGGAAACATCCTGAAGTATATCATGGAGATATCTCATCTTACTTCAAAACTAATGTATTAAAGGTTGAGTTATCTGATGACTTGTTCGTGCATTTAGTTTTGAATTCTCTTCCTGCACAGTTACAAATGTTAAAACGGAAAGTAGGCTATTAATGAACTCATTTCATATTGCGTGCAAGAAGAATGAAGGCTAAAGTAAGAGAGAATTAAAAGTATTCACTTGACAAGTACCTTTAAGGACAAGTTCAAGAAAAAAAAAAGAATAACAAAGCTACATCTGGTTTAACTTAAAAGAAACGACCAAATCCTGAAAATGATTAATCATCTAACTGTTAGGTTTGTGAAAATTTGTGACACGTGAAGAGGGACTATACTAAATATCACGCTTGGCGTGTAAAGAAATATAGACTTTTCACTTAAGTTTGTTCTAAGGTTAATTTAGTTTTAATGCTTAAACACACTCGGTGGATAAATTTTGGTGTCATTACTTCTATAAGTATATCTATGCAAGATTGCCTGAAAAGTCGAAAGTTAATTGATGTTGAAAAATTTATCTATGTGGGTGATGGTAAACCAATTAAAAGTTGAGGTTATATAGACTTTTATGTTATCATTAAAGACTTATTATTATTTGGATTCGAAAGAGATATTTGTGATACCATCTTTTAGACGTAATTTGATTTCTATTTCTACATTTGACAAATTCGGTTACTCTTGTTCATTTGGAAATAGTTAATTTTATCTCTTTCTTAATTCAAATGATGTGGATACCAATTCTTTATTTGGTTATGATAATTTATATTTCCTTAATACGATTACCTCTTATAATGAAACCTTGCATGTGTATTGACGAGGTATTAAACATAAATTAACCAATGAGAATTTCACTTCGTTAAAGCACAAGTGATTAGATTACATCTCTCAAAAGGGAAATGAAAAGTTTGCGTTGGAAGGAATTCTTGATTTACTTAATATTTTTTCAGACTTAAGTGTTTGTGTTAATTGCATTAAGGGAAAACAAACAAATACAACAGAATTTCGGATATCTTAGAACTAATATATATGGGTATTTGTAGATCGTTCCCTTCAGCTTCTTGGAATGGTCAACAATTATTTATTATGTTCATAAACAATTCTTCTCATTATGGCTACTTGTATATCAATCACGAGAAATCTCAATCACTAGACAAGTTCAAGGTTTATAAGATTGATGTTGAAAATCAACTTAATAAAAGAATTAAACAAGTCAGATCTGATCATAGTGGTGAATACTATGACAGATCAGGAGAAAAACGTCCAATTGTTGTCCTATGGTTAATTATAGTATTAAAGTTTTGATTATAACAAACAAGTTAATCTTTTTTTTTTTTACTAACAATTGAATTTAAATTGATTATAATTTTCAAAGCATCCAATGAAAAATTGATCGATGATTGTCAAAAGATCGAAAGCTATTATCACAATCGAGGTCAAGATCAAAGTCACAAATTCAAGAGCTTAAAAACCAAACTTCAAAACAAGATAAAAAAATTAGATTTCTTAGATCAAGTGTAAATGTACTAATATTTTATATTTAACAATGAATGTTTAAACTCAAAATTCTTCTATGCATTAAAAATAAATTTGTGCAATAAAAGTTCTTTTGATACAATATTTTGATCAAATATAAAAATGACTTTTAAAATGATATTTGAACCTGAAAAATATCTTTTATTTTAAAAAAATAGTTAAAATACTTTCCAAAAGTTCACGTTCTTCAAAACCTTCGAATTGGATCAAACGGGCCCAAAACGTAAAAAGACCAAAACTGTCAAGTGACCAGATCAGCCGGACGAGGTAGTCAACCGGCCAAAAGAGAAGATTGACTAGAAATTTTCAACATTCCAAAATTTGACCATTCTAACCTCTAATTTTTACTATACAAATTACTATATTAGTCATCAGGACAAGAGACAGTCGACTCGACATATCATCCAAACTTACAAATTTTTTTGGCATTTTGAATTCTATAGATATCCCCACTCTTTCTATTCTCCACTAGAAATTCAAGAGCATTAAGTGAGATATATTTTGAGAGAATTCTTTGAGGCTACATTGCATTAATTTCATTTATTTCTTCATATCAAAAATTTTAATTCACTCAAACTCTTTTCATCATCTTCATCAAAGTTTTTCATCTCTCTTTTTGTACTTTACTTATTTCTATCATTCATAGAAGGTAGATATATTTTGAAGAAAAGTTTTGAACATACATTGTATCATTTCTTCCACTTCTCTATATCAAAACTTTGATTTATTGAATCAAATTCGTAAAATCATAATATTCATCAAAGTTTCTCATCTCTCTTTTTTATTACTTAATTTATAACCAATATTGATTAAAAGATATATATATATATATATATATATATATATATATATATATATATATATATATATATATATATTATGAGAAGATTTTTGAATTTATATATTGCATTTATTTCTTCTTTATCTTCTCATTTAAAAACTTTGATGGATTGAATTAAACCTTAAAATCATCATATTCATCAAAATTTTCTCATCTAACACTTGAGCTATCATTTATTACTATTTATTGAAGTGTTAGTCATTCTTAGTACTTAATTTATTTGTATCATATCTCAAGAAAGGAGTCCACTGTATAATTATTTTGTTATACTTGTGGGTCATTTTGAGGTCCCTTAACGTTCAATAGTGTGGGTCATATTGAGTTCCGATAAAGCTCAATATTGTATAAGAATCGGTGTTCCTTATTTGTAATTTACTGAAAGTGTTGTAAATGGTTGGATTGCACCATAAGTCAATCAATATAGTGAAAATGCATTACTCGTATCGGAGAGTTTGATCATGGAGGACGTAGATCATTACTTTGGATCAAATCCCACAATTGTATCATTTGCAGGATCCTCTCTTCCCTTTTACTTATCGCTTCATATTTGCACTTATTATTTGAATTAATCATTTAGTCTTTACTTGAATTTAGATTAATCATTCGAAAAAGTTATAAAAATCAATTCACCCTCATCTCGTTTTGTCACTCTTGGACTTTCCCCAGGTTTTTTTTTTGCTAAATTTCTAGAGGAATACGAAATCGTCCCACAGTACATCGTGTCAGGATCTCCTTGCATGAATGGTGTTACCGAGAGACGAAACAGAACACTTAAGAGCATGGTAAGGAGTATGATTAGTCATTCACCTTACTAGGATCACTATAGGAAGAAGCACAAAAGAATGCAGCTTAAATTCTCAATAAAGTTTCAAGTAAAGCAACTATTAAAACTCTTTATGAGCTTTGGACAGGCCAGAAGCCTAGTTTAAAGTATTTGCACATTTGAGATTGTCCAGCTATAGCATGGCCTTATAAGCCAAATAAAATGAAACTGAACTCCAAGACCATTAGTTGCTATTTTATTGGATATTCTGAGAGGTAAGGGGTTACAAATTTTTAATATCCCACTATAAGGTCAATTTTTTTTTACAAAAATGTCTGATTCTTTGAGAATGTGGAGTCTACGAGGGGAGATAAGGTTTTAAGGTTAAAGATGTTGTCTTTGAGGAAAAATATGTATATATCTTTTCCATTGTAATTGACAATGATGAGGGTCAGGGAGAAACTCTTGCTCCAAATTTTGTTCAAAAAGTAATTTCGAATCAAGACAATATTACAAAACTCTGATACACAATCAAAAGATTGTTCCGGAAAAATAAACTCAACAATCTCAAAAACAAATGCTACTAAGAAAATCCACTAGAGAAAGGAACAAGACATTTTTGCATAACTTTATAGCCTTTCTCCAAAAACATGAGGATGACATTGGATTGATGAAAGAAGATCTCATCAATCAACTTTCATCAAGTCATACAAAGAAATAATTCTCAAGAATGAATTGATGTCATGAATAAAGAGATAAAGTCCATGAAAGACTAAAATATTTGGGAACTCAGCTCATTGCCCGAAGGTGATAAGCCATTGGTCATAAATGGATATTTAAAATCAAGAGGAAATCGAATGATGATATGGAGAGATATAATGTTCGTCTTATTAAAAATGACTTTACTCAAAAGGAAGGCATTGACTTTAAGTCATTTTCCTTTCAACTTCCAAATTGAAGAATAAAATCAAAACACGAACCAAAGAACTCGAAGCAAAGATGTAAAAAATCTAACAAAATTGTAGACTTGAACACATTGAAAATGATGTCCTAATAGCGATATTTACCTCTTCACGGTCTTGAAATAGCTTACAAGAATCACTGACAAAAATCTAGATGATTAATCGAGCCTTTGGGGAGTGCCTATGATAAGCAAAATCGAAAACTCAAACGGAACTAGAAAATGTTTCGAATTTTGAATTTAGAGTTTGAGGTTTACCAATGATGTGAACCTTCATAAAAATAAAATAAAATAAAATAAAAAAGAGTGGCATGGAAGCTGACAGAGCCAGTTCAAAAACTAGGCTGCCTTGAACGGACAAAAATCCTTAACTGGTATATTCTTTACTTGCTTTTGACTATGCAGAATTTGAAGTTTAGTCCCTAACTGGTTTTCTATGAGCCACCTTTAGGTAACGAGGGAAGTTCCAATGTTAGCAACATCCAAATAAACTTCTACTTGAAAATATCGCCATGAAACAGAGAATACGAATTCTCGCAATGTTATATTCCTCTCGACTATGCGAAAAAGTAACCCGTACAAAAAAATTATGTAAGAAAGAATAACTGATACTACACTAATTGCCATTTACTTTGTTCAATTATAAAGGACTAGAAAGAAAAAAATATATCGACTTTCACAAGTTAATTTGACTACATTAATGACTAAGTTTTAACGTTCAGCTCACACAGGGCACAAAAACAGTCAAAATTTCTGCCAATTAATCTCAGATGGACATCCTACGTTGAAACGGCATTTGGACGTGGGCTTCCACGACGACCACCTCTTCCTCTTCCTCTGCCTTGTTGATAACCTTCTCCACCTCGTCCACCGCTAAAGTTTCCACGACCACGGAAACTGTCATTTCTTCCATAGCTCCTACCACCAGGTCCGCCACTAAAGTTTCCACGAACCCTATAGCTGTCTTGTCGAAACCCTCCACGTGAATTAGGAAAACGACCCCTCCCAGTACCCACTGTAAAAGAAACAACAGTAATATCATATGAATCAATCTATGTGAATCTGTGATCCAAGCTTCTTTTAAACATATAATAATTTGATCGTGAAAAGATCACAGTAAAAACTCTTTTGCAAAGTGTTCTTTGGACAGGAATCATAAAGGGTACGTTTGGTATATTGTATTGGACAAGACTCGAGAGTATAATGGACAAGATTTTAGCTTGTTCTTCATCGTACTGTCCATTACACTACATTTACAGGCATCCTAACAGTCTCCTCTAGCTCACCTCGAGTAGTTGTCCTCTTTTTCTCAACAACAGCTTGACGATTCCCTATAGTTATGGGTGAAGCCTGAATAATAATGAATATTATTAGAATGTAGACCAGCAAGGTATAAATTTCCAACGGATAGCAGCAAGTATTTAAAAAATATAGAATTAATTCATCATGCCAAATGATATAAACCTTAGCATCAGGAATTTCAAATATTCATATTTGGAAGCTAAAAAACAAAAATACATTGAAAGCTTGAAGCCGTGAATAAGATCCATTTACTTTTCACTGACTTAGCCAACCCACTTGTAGTGTCTGGTGTATCTTTTAAGAAGTTTTGAAGGTAACATCTGATCAAGTGCACAAAAAGAATCATGTGAACAATTTAAGATCAAAATCTAACGGGTTCAACACTCCATTTTGGTTAACCTCTCTGTAATTCCAAAAGCAGTCACGAATGGCTATCTTTGATAAATACAAATATCATAATGTCCACCAAGTCAGTCAAACCAAAACCAGGTGCCGAGAAGTTAAACAGCACTGTTAGGTTTACTGTATTACCTAGGCATGCTTGCACATTATACGGCACATATCACTCTAGGACTTCCTGTCCACATTCTTTTCCCTTTATTAATAAAGGTATTACTTATAAATGGAAATTTGAATTGAGGGGAAAAATAGCCCACATACACATAGAGATCACATTCATAAGAGTGTAACATAAAAACTATTTCTCCCTTACATGCATAAAGTAGGATGTTACATTATGGGCATTGGGCCACCCTTCAGGATTTATATCGAGTAGAAAAGCCTGGTCAAATATATTTACTAGCTTCAAAGCTGCGTGATGTTTTATTGTTGACAGTGATGGAAAACAAGATACGCCAGTCAGACTATTGGTAAAGCTAGATCGAGGGTTTAGATTTTACATAACGAAAACCAAGCATAGGCCATCACATTGTAAATTTGTAATTTTAAGCAATCTCAAATATATCCATTAAAGTCGAATCTGTTTTGTCCTTTAATACAAAAATCACTCAATTTTGTGACGTCATTATTATGATTCAGCGACACGTATGAGAAAAGCTTGAATTCTGAAAAATATTAATGGCTGACTGGACATCAAGAAGCAAAAAAAATGCTTGCTGAGGATCTTAATAATTGTGCCAGTTCCAAATTTTAAGATAGGAAAAACAACAAGATCAAAACGTTTGTATTATTTACAGGTTAAAGCAATTTGATACAGAAAGCTTAATACAGCACAACTGAGTTTCGTGCAAGGTAAAGGTGAAGATAAACGTGAAGATAAACCTGTGTATTTATGCCACTAAATGCTGATATGGACAAAATGTGAAGATGGAACTGTGCATATTTTATGAGGCAACTGGTTCAGGATCTTTTCAGGAAAAGATAACTGAAAACGCAAGGACTTGAAATTGTTATCTTGGAGCTTTAGGAGCAAAACAAATTATAGAAAGTGCTGTTTGAAGAAAAGAAAGAAACAGTGGCACCTAAGCTTAGGAGTGCATGCCTATTGATTAAGTTCCTTCGTTATAAATAGTTATTAATTTCCTTCATTATAAACTACGTATTAACAAAGTCTTCAAAACATAACCCCGGGCCTGACTTTAAGATCTAAACTTCTAATACAAAGATCAACATATCACTTAAAACTTAACCCATTTGAACCACTTCCAGCAATCATTAAGCCCCCCATTTGTCTTTCTTTAAAACAAAACTCTTTAATTCTCATACTCACTTTCGATCACACTTTCACACAATAAAATATCTTGCACATAAATCCAAAAAAATTTCCCACTGTATAACCACACATTCTCCAAAAAAAAAAAATCACCATTTTTTCAAAAAAGTGGCCATCAAATAGGGGCTAAATATCACTCAAACTTCAATAACTGAGAATATCACACCATGCTTAACACAGAATAAACTAGTAAAGAGCTTTCAATCAGTCAAGTGGCCTTTAACACATTTCTGTGGCAAGGTTGTAATCACTACATTCTCTGGACGTTATCTAAGAACAAGATAACAGAAAAGGAAAAGGAAAATTAACGTACAGACCTGAATTGCACTTTGCATGGAGCTGAAATCTTGAAATTCAACAAAGCCAAAACAGAATCCTTGTAGCTGAACAGGAAGAAAATACGAAGAAACTATTAAACTTGTAAAGAGGCTGAGTCAGGTTGAACAAATCATGGAAATAACGTCTATCAAACCAACCTTATTGCTTCTAACTTGGACCCCATTCTGCTTAATAGATCCAAATTTCCTCAATTCTGCCTCAAGCTGATCAGCCATTATGTCAAGAGGCAAATTGCGGATATGAATGGAATGGCCCTCCACTTTAAGAAAACAAGGAAATTAAAATGACATCACATATTTGAATAACGACTTTAAAAAGGGAATAACAAGTGGATAATTTCAATAATTGACTTGGCTCTCAAAAGTTTCTTGATTCTTTTAATTTCCTCTCATCATAAATGTTAGACTGAGTAGTGCTTTTTTTCAAGCACTGGTCATCAGAACTTTGCCTCAACCAGTGGCCAAATATCGTAAAGAACACAATACCTTCGTCCTGGAAATCGTCAATTTTGAGTGCATTAAGAGCTGCAGTTGGGGCTGATGCTTCAGGGTCAGAAGCATGTGTAGCCGCATCAACTGATTGCTTTTCAGTCTTTGTAGGAGCCACTCTCGAAGTATTAGCAGGTACGTAAACTTTGGTTAGCCCCTTCTTTGATTGTGAACTTAGGATTGAAGCATATGACTTCTTTGGAGCATCCTCATGGGTAGTAGTAGAAGCTGATTCTGCAACTGTAGATATGTGATTTTCATCTAAATGAGATTCAGCTTCCACCACAATATCCTCGTCAATACTAACTTGCCTCTCCCCAATCACCTGGTCATGGATATCCTCTATGTTTTCAACTACTTGTTCATGAGAACTTGCCTGGTCCAGATTGGGAGGATCGAGCACTTGAGCAGGCTCTGAAAACAAAATGGAAATGATAAAAAAACTCAGAAAAAAAAAGGAGAGATAGAGAGAGAGAGAGAGAGGTTTCAATACTGCAGCAAAATAGTAGAATCATATGTAAAAACAAAGCCAACCTGGATCTGGGTTCAGAGAAGTTGATGGTATTTCATCAATTCCAACAACTGGTCCAGCACTTACGTCAAATTCATTTTCCTCCACATACCTAAAAACATCATTGCGAACATAGTACCCTTTGACTTGTGGAGCAAGAAAAAAGGTTTGTGTGAATTTCCTCCTCAAGTTGTCCTTTCCAGTCAAGCACCCAGTTACTAAAACAATCACTCCATCCTCGTAAGAATCCTGAGCATCTGCGGTCTTTATCTCTGCCTTGAAGTTTTTGTAGTCCAAGGAACATATTTTATCATTGATACTCTGTCCAGCATAAAATCAACATGAAGCTGATATTACTAATAGTTATATGGCGATCAAATTAAAAAATAGTTGGAAAATAATTATGAAATTAAGTTCTCATTTCCATATTATACATGACAATATCAATTTTGAGTTGCCTCACATGGACGTCACTTGTCCAAATGGAAGAAAATTTCATTTAGATTCCAAAAGTAACCTTCAAAAGAGAGCAATACAAATGAGAAGTGGTGTTAACATGTCTAAAGAATTATAGAACAAATGAATTTCATTGATGTATAAAATATGATTTACAAGGGCCTATTTATAGGTTACATAGAAGAAATAGATGAGAATAAAATAATTAATTGATAACTATAAAGAAATATTCTCTCCTAATTATCTCTTCAGATATTCATCCAGATTACCTCCTAAAATATCTTTAAGATATACAACCATTTACAACTAATTATCCAAAATCTATCAATACTATCAACATTAATTTGATAGACTTCCCAACACTCCCCCCCTCAAACTAGTCTAAAGATATCTTCCATGGCCAGCTTGCTTGTTAACTTCTCGAACTGCTTTTTAGGTAGACGTTTTGTTAGGATATCTGCAATTTGATCATCTGTAGGGACATAAGTCATGCATATTTATCCACTCTCAATTCTCTCCTTGATGAAGCATTTATGTACCTCAACATGTTTTGTCCAATCATGAAGAACTGGGTTTTGTACTATTGAGATTGTTGTCTTGTTGTCACAGCATGCCTTTATTGGAGATGGACTTGGTATCTTTAGTTCATCTAGAATTCTTTTAACCCATAAAACTTTACATATTCCATGAGCTACCGATCTGAATTCGGCCTCCACATTGCTCCTAGCCACCACGTTTTGCTTCTTGCTACGCCATGTAATCAAGTTGCCTCCAACAAATGTACAAAAGCTAGAAGTTGATCTTCTATCAGTTATACTTCTAGCTCAACCGGCATCGGTATATACTTCGATTTGTAAATTGATAAGTGCATTTTATACACTTATTCGAGATTTTAAATAATAATTTGTAGTTATTTTGATGAAATATGGCCTAATTCATGTTATATTGTGTCAAATACGTACAACTCGATGTTTGATGAAGAACATATTCTACATATTTTGGAGGTGAAAAACAAGGCTTGATCATCAATCCAAGGCGAATTGTGCAAGATTCTTGAAGATTATTCAACCACTTTCCAGATTTCATTCTATAAAGTGAACTTTTCTCTATCCTTTTCCATATTTCTTCGATCTAAGTGATATCTTTTCATTTTTCTTGTATGATTTAATAATTAGGATGATTGGCTAGATTTTTCCTTTGTATTGGACGAATGATGAACCCTATTATTTGTTTATTTTAATTCAAGACATAATTTAGTATTTCTTGATTTTCTCGATTGGTTTTGCATTCACATTGAACTATTTAATTGTTTGATCACCAATTAGATAATAAGTTGCTTGTTGTAGTGTAGGAATACTCAATAATTCTAGAACGCAGCAAAATCAATACATGGACAATAGGTATTAGGAATAATATCTGTGTGCAATCATATGTGATAAATCATGCGAATCAAAGCATGTTTTTCATATGAATTCAGATTAGAAATAGGATCGAGTTGTGTTAAACATAGGTTTAATATATCTTGGAAAAGAATATTGAATAAAAGTGGATAATCGATTGTTTTGAATACACGAATTTACTAAATTATGAATTATGAGTTGAATTAAATGACAATAGGGGGATCCACGATTCTAATTCAAACATTCACATATTAGATAAATATTTTATTTGCTTTCTTAGTTTAGGATTAATATAAAATACATACAAACCAACTCTTTTGATTTTATATTATTTCGAATTTAATAGCAGCTATTGAACTACAAATTAGACCTTATTCCTCATGGAACGATATTCTTAATTCACAAATCTTTCGCTTGTACAACGATTTTGTACGCTTGCAAGTTTTACACGAGCATAAATGATTATTCTTCTCAAATAATAGTCCTTTTCCCGATGATCCCTTTAAGTATCTCACGATTCTATAAGTCGTTTCAAAGTGTTCAGATCATGGTGAATGCATAAATTGGCCCACCATGCTCACGGCAAATGCTATGTCTGGACGAATATGTGATAGGTAGATTAACCTACCAACCAACCTTTGAAATTGCTTTTGACATCTTCAGGTTTAGTTGGTAGAAGCTTTAAGTTGTGTTCAATTGGTGTCTCAGCAGCCTTGCAACCGAGTAATCCTGTTTCTGCAAGCAAGTCCAACACATTCTTTGGGATTCAAATATACCTCTCTTGGATCTAGAAAACTCCATCCAAGAAAATATTTTAAGGCCCCCAAGTCTTTGATTTCGAAGTCATTAGCAAAAACTTTCTTAAATCTTTCCTGCTCAATAGAGTCACCACCTGTTAATATTATATCATCAACATATACGATTAAAATTGAGATTTTTCCTTCCTTTGAATGTCTTATAAACAAAGTTTGATCAGCTTGACTCTATGAATATCCATGACCTTTAACAACACTGCCAAAGCGTTCAAACCACGCTTGAGACGATTGTTTCGGGCCGTATAAGAATTATTTCAGCTTGCATACTTTATCTCAATTTTTTCCTCAAAACTAGGTGGTAAATTCATAAAGACCTCTTCTTCCAAGTCTCTGTTAAGGAATGCATTTTTAGCGTCTAGCTGGTGCAAAGGCCAATTACAGTTAGCAGTTAAGGATAATAATATACGAATAGAATTAATTTTCGTAACAGGAGCAAATGTCTCTTGATAATCAATCCCATGTGTTTAAGTGAACCTTTTAGCTATCAAGCGTGCTTTCTATCTTTCTACGCTCCAATTAGCTCAACATTTAACAATAAAGAACGATTTGCAGCCTACTATTTTCTTTTCCCTGTGTAGGTCAACTATAGAGCATCCATCTCTTCTAAGACTACTAATTTTCAATCTGAATTCTCTAGTGCTTCCTGAATAGCTCTCAGGATTAAAAGTTAAAAGACTTTTTGATGCGAACACCAACCTTTTGTATTATGGACTTTTATTTATGATTTCTTTAGTGGGCTTGTACTAATGCGGCCCAAGACCTTAACTTTCAGTTTATTTATTTTCTATTTATATGGTTATAAGTGAACCAATTTTGGGATAGACGATAAATATGAAGAATATGAATTTTGCTTGGTGAACAAGTTCTCTCTTCCCTAAGTTCTTCTCCTCTCCTGTTTCTTCTCCCTTTCTCTTCGGTTCTCCCCCCTTTCTTGTTGCATTTCTTCTTCTTCGTGCTAGAACTCTTCCTCTGCTACTTATCTTCTTCTATGTTACTGCACTTATGTGGTTATTTCAATTGTTTCCTACATCAAATTTGGTATCAAAGCTAAAATTTGGGAAATAGTTCACTTATATTACAGAAATGTCTTCCTGCCATCTTCACAAAACACCAAACTCTTGCGCCTCACAACAGATGGTAATTGTTTTGTCCAAATACAGCCACAACTTCAAGCATCATACTCGTTAACTCCAACCTATGATGCTCGAGCTCGGATGCGGATATCGGGTACGTATCTAAGTGTCGGATCTTTTATTTTTTTAAATGTAGGATATGGGGACATAGTTAAAAAATGTTCAAATTTCGGACACGAGTACGTGGGTATGTCTTTGAAATTTCTATGAAAATAAAGTCACATGTAAAAAGTTAAAACAATAATTAGTTGCAAATTGTTAAAAGATAAGCATGTCAACTATTATTTGATTACTTCTATTTTTTCAAGTTTTGAAAAAAAAATATTAATTTCAGAAAATGCTATTAATTTGTTCAAAAACATTTTTTTATGTTGATTTTATAATTATTTGTCAATCATTTTGGCCAAAGAAAAATCACATTTTAAATTTTTTAAAATTTTGTAACAACATTTACCACTATATTTTTTTTAATTAAAATGATCTTATTTAGATCAAAAGAACAAAAAAAATATTTAAAAAATAATAAACCCCATGTAATTTGCCGAACCAATAAAAATATAAAATTCAAAGAAATAAATAAATAAACCCAACTAATAAAAGTGTAAGGTTGTAAATATATTTTAACCACAATGGGTATAAAAATAAATAAAATCCTTAGAGAGTTGACTGGCAGATAAGAGATTACAAGCAAGGTCTGGGACATGAAGGATAGATTTTGAAGTGATGTTTTCAGAAAAGTCTGACAGAAATTTTTCCAGCAACAGGAGAGAATCTACCATCTACAATCCTGACTTTTCTATTTTCAAAATATGGTAAATAAGAGTTGAAGGCATAAGAAATGTTGATAATATGGTCAGAAGCACTAGAGTCAATAATCCATGGTGCATAATTTGAATGACACGAGAAAGTACAAAAAATCCTACATGTTTGAGCCAGAGAACCACTAGGAGTAACAGATTGTAGATTAGATTTCAGCATCCTTAGAAGGAGATTCATCTGCTACTTGTTGAAGGGACAGGGATTTGTTTCTGCCTCATGAACAGAAGGTGTTGTTTGACTGAATCGTACACCAGGTTTACTGCTTTTTCAATTTTAGGGCTTCCCCTGAATTTTCCAACAAGTGTCACAAGTATGACGAGGCTTGTTGCAAGAGTCACACCACACACGGGGCTTATCATTCCAACGTCATTGGTTACTTATAGACTTGGTTAGATTTACATGGTGTGGAATTTTCAAATGGTGCAGTAGTTACCTTCTTCCCAAGCATGATGCTACGACGACTTTCCTCTCTTTGAACCTCCGCAAAGACTTCTTCAAGTAAGGGAAGAGAGCCGCGACCAATGACTCTACCTCTCACTTCATCAAATTCTATGTTTAATCCTACAAGAAATTTGAAGATCCTGTCACTCTACCATCTTCTTATGATGAGTGTAATCTTCAGGTGACTTCCACTCATACGTATTAAAGAGATCGAGATCTTGCCAGTCTTTTTAGAGTATAAAAGCATTTGGTAACATTATCCTCTTTCTGTCTAATGTCTCCAAGCTGAATCTGCAATTCATAAACCTGAGATTGGCTACCAAGGTCAGAGTACATCTGGTGAATGCTGTCCCAGAGTTCCTTGGTAGTAGGGTAGTTCATGTAATTTGAGGCCATGTCTTCCTCCATGAAGTTAACCAGCCAGGCCATGACCATCGAGTTTTCAGCGTCCCAAACGGCATAGTTTGCATCATCAGCTGCAGGTGCCGTCTTCTCTCCAGTTAGGTATCCAATTTTTCCTCTTCCTCGAATGGACATTTGCACAGACATCGACCAACGCAAGAAATTATTACTATTAAGTTGAATACTAGTGATCTGGAAAGAGTTGGAATCAGAATGAGGTACATGAGTAGAAGTCATGTTTGAAGGAGAGGGTCAGAGGGAATCGTTTCAGAAATTTTGGACATATTTGGAGACAAGGTTTAGCAAAGAAGTGAGAGAATGGGAAAGAAAAAACTGGAATAAGTCCAGAAAATCTAAAAAGAGTCAGAACAATTTTTCTAGCTCTGAAACCATCTAAAGAATTATAGAAGAAATGTATTTCATTGATGTATAAAATATGATTTACAAGGGTCTATTTATAGGTTTCATAGGAGAAATAGATGATAACAAAATAACTAATTCATAACTATTAAGAAATATTATCTCCTAATTATCTCTTCTAATATTCATCAAGATTATCTCCTAAAATATCTTTTAAGATATAGAACCATTTACAACTAATTATCTAAAATCTATCAATGCTATCAACATTAATTTGTAGACTTTCCAACAACATGATTGTTGAACTCATCCAAAATACATGTGACAAAAGTCAAAGGTAGTGATGCAGGATCAACTGAAACAATTAACTAATAACGAAATAGATCTATAGAGGAACAGAATATTAGAGGAAGAACGATAGAAGAAGAATAATTAATAGAAGAAGTAGAAGAGAGATGGGGAAGGGGAGAAAGCTCGTAATAAGCCACCAATAATTTATTCAATCATCAACTGTCTAATTTAACGACAAAACAAGTTTAAATAATAAAAACAAAACCCTAACGAGAACGGGCTTGGGCCACACCCTATTATAAAAGCCCAATTACATAAATAATAGTCCAAAATATAAATTAAATCCGACTAGAAAATAAATAGGATAGATGTCCGCATCAACTCTCCCAGGGTGGAAGAAAAACTCGACCCTGTCGAGTGGATAGATCATGAGAGGCTGTAGTCATTCTCCCAACCATAAGCTGAGTGGTTGAGCAAGCTTCTGTCGACGTCTGTAGAAATGTGTCAATGCAGGCCTGAGTCTGATGTCCTCACCAACTCCCCCTGAGTGGACGGGAGGTGATCTGGGCCATGGAAGATCCTGCTGACTCCGATAAAGCTCTAACAAATTGGGGTAAAGGTGCTGTAATGTATCTCTGAGAATCCATGTACAGTCAGAATCAGGTCGATCAACCCAACGCACAAGGAAGCGCTAAACATCTCCATCATTAGTTAACAGTCTGTTCATCCAAAATGGCATCAATTTTATCTTTGTGTGCTGTAAGGGAAGGTATTGGATTAAGAGTGGCGAAAAAAGCAGGGTCAAGGTCCACAGATGGAGGTAGAAGAGGATCATCGGAGGTATTAAAATGGCCATTATAGGTAACTAAATCCTCAACATTGAAAGTAAAGTGGTATCCAAGGTGTGGTGGAAGGTCAACAACATATGCATTTGGACCAGCACTACGGGCTTGCAATTTGGAGGCGGGTCCAGATAGACGCCGCTCAGGCCTAATTCGGACCATAACGTAATCCCCAATTTTAAACTCAATATGTCGTTTATGCAGATCAGCTCGGAGTTTATATGATGTGTTACTGGCTTCAAGTTGTTTATTGATCTCAATATGCAAATCATGAAGATGTTGTGCAAAGGACTCGGCTGACACAGATACTCTAGCGTGTGGGGACATTGGGATGAGATCTAAAGGCTTCCTAGGCTTATACCCATGGACAACTTCAAATGGACTCATACCCAATGATCGATTCACGGAACTGTTATATGCTATTTGAGCTGTAGGAAGAATCAAATCCCAATTTCTAAGATTTTCCTTGACCAGACATCGTAGCAGATTTCCAAAACTTCAGTTAACCACTTCCGTTTGACCATCCGTATGAGGGTGGTAAGCCGTATAAAATTTCAGTTTAGTACCAACCTTATGCCACAAGGTTCTCCAAAAATGGCTAGTGAAACGAACATCCCTATCGGACACAATGGTTTTAGGAAGCCCATACAATTTGACAATTTCATTAAAGTACAACGTGGCAACCCTGGACGTATCTGAGGTCTTGCTACAAGGGATAAAATGAGCCATTTTTGAGAAGCGATCAACTACCACGAAAATAGAATCATATTTCTTTGGGGTGCGTGGAAGTCCTAACACAAAATCCATACTAACATCTTGCCAAGGACAATTAGGGACGGGAAGAGGTGTGTAAAAGCCCGTGTTTTGCCTCTTCTGTTTGGCCAACTGACAAGTGTTACATGTACTAACAATCTTAGCCGCATCATTCTTCAAGCTAGGCCAATAGAATTGGCGTTCAACCTCTTCAATGGTCTTATCACGCCCAAAGTGACTGGCTAGCCCTCCCGCGTGAATTTCCCACACTATGAAGTCCCGCACCGAAGATCGAGGGATGCACAACCTATTCACTCGAAAAAGGTAACCGTCCTCAAGTCGGAAGCCATCCGCTGTATCTAACCGTCCACCTTGCAAATCAAGGAAGATATCCTTAAAATCAGGGCATGCTTCGTAATCCTCCTTAAGCCTTTCAAAACCTATAATCTTGATGCTCATGATCGACAAAAGGGAGACACGACGACTTAAAGCATCAGCTGCTTTGTTCTCCGTGCCCTTGTGTTTCAAAATAAAAGAATAGGCCTGCAAGAACTCAACCCAGCGACCATGCCTAGAGCTCAACCTTTTCTGGGAGTTGAGGTAACGAAGGACCTCGTGATCCGAATAAAGAACAAACTCGTGGAGTAGCAAATAATGGCGCCAATAGCACAATGCCTGGACAACTGCATACAGTTCTTTATCGTAAGTTGAGTAGCGTTGTTTCGCATCATTTAATTTCTCGCTGAAATAGGCAACAGGGTGACGATCTTGAGTCAACACTCCTCCTATTCCTACTCCCGAGGCATCACACTCTACCTCAAAGACTTTGGAAAAATCGGAAGATGCATGACAGGAGCCTCTGTCATTCGCTTCTTGACTAATTTAAAAGCTTTAGTCACCTCTTGTGTCCAATGAAACTCTCCTCGCTTCATACATTCCGTGATAGGAGCCATGATAGTGCTAAACCCTTTGATAAAGCAACGGTAAAATGTAGCAAGGCCGTGAAAGCTCCTGATGTCGTGTATAGTCTTAGGTTCAGGCCAATCAACAATCGCCTGAATCTTATCAGGATCAGCAGATACCCCTGTCGAGGATACAATGAATCCTACGAAAATGACTCTATCGGTGAAGAAAGAGCATTTCTTGACGTTAGCAAACAATTTTGTTGCACGAAGGGTAGAACAAACTTGCGTGAGATGGTCTCGATGTTGTTCCTTAGTCTTACTATAGATGAGAATGTCATCAAAGTGGACAACGAGAAACTTGCCCATGAAAGGTCGAAGAGTTTGTGTCATTGCCTGCATAAAAGTACTCGGGGCGTTAGTTAGCCCAAAAGGCATGACCAGCCATTCATAAAGACCATCTTTCGTCTTGAACGCAGTCTTCCACTCATCACCCTGGCGGATCCGAATCTGGTGATATCCACTCTTTAAATCAATCTTAGAAAATATCGTAGCACCAACCATCATATCTAACAAGTCATCAAGCCTGGGAATGGGAAAGCGATACTTCACCGTGATCCTATTGATGGCACGACTATCTACACACATCCTCCACGAGTCGTCTTTCTTAGGCGTCAATAGGGCGGGAACTGCACAAGGACTTAAACTCTCACGGATGAAACCCTTGTGAAGGAGCTCACCGATCTGCCTCTGAAGTTCAGCATGCTCCGTAGGATTCATTCTATAATGAGGTAAGTTTGGGAGGACCGCTCCCGGGACCAAATCAATGGCATGTTGAATGTCCCGTAGAGGAGGTAATTGGTCAGGCAAGTCCTCAGGGAAGACATCCTAAAACTCTTGAAGCAACGACTGGACTTCAACGACGGCTGCTGCTGGGAGGATCACTGGAACCTCCATGACAACCACGGCAAATACAATAGAGTCGCCTGCAAGCGCGTGTTCGAACTCTGTGGGACTAATGATATGCAATCCCTTTCGCTCTCCACTTTTTTTCGTGTCCAGTGGGCTAACGAGCTTCGGGGGTAGCAGGTTAAGATGAATCTTCTTTCCATTAAACACGAAGGAGCAAGAATTGGATCGACCATAGATGGTTACGTCCAGGTCGAACAACTATGGTCGTCCCAGGATGATGTGCCCGACATCCATAGAAATAACGTCACACCATAAATGATCTTTATACTCGAGGAACTGAATAGGGACTAGACAACGCTCTTTGACAACTATAGAGGACGTATCAACCCAAGAGACACTATAAGGCTGAGGGTGAGGAATTGGCTTCAACCCAAGACGGGATACAGTAGCCATGGAGACCGCATTAATGCAGCTACCACTATCCACAATAACCTTACAGCCCTTATTATTGATCTTGATGAACGTATGGAAGATGGCATGACGACGCCAATCATCGACATCCTTAGGTTGGGTAAGAGTACAACGCACGACACTGACTCTAAGCATGTGTGAGAGAAGGGAACTAGTCTGAATACAACCTAAGAAGGTATCTTCACTGTCAGCTAAGTCATCAAATTCTTTCATCTTAGGTTCATAAACTTGGTCCTCTAATGGCTCGTCTACAATATCTTCTCGTTCTTCGATCACTAGGGCTCGACTAGGGCACCTAGAAGAAATGTGACCAAAACCTTTACAGTTGAAGCATTGCAAACGGGAGGACGCCCGTGAAACTTTAGGACCTTTACCTTTACCATCCGATACAGGGGTAGCAGTAGAAGGGGGAGGCCCTGGAATAGACTTAGGGGACAGAGTGGACGCAGAAGAGACTGCGATGCGGATGTCACTATGAGTCCTATACGGCATCCTAGTCACTAACTCGTAATCTCGAACGAAGGAGTAGGCATGGTTAAGGGTGGTGACGCCCCGAAGGACAAACTCGCGCCTAAGATCATCTCTTAGGCCTTGCCTAAACCTACTCAAGGTCATGACCTCATCCTCAACGACCTGACATCTCATTCGAAACTCGTCAAACTGAGCAACGTACTCGGTCACAGGTCGACTGCCTTGCGTAAGTGTATTCCATTGATCCAACAAGTTCCCCCTGTAAGATTAGGGCAAGTACTTATCTTGAAGACGACGCTTCATTTCCTCCCAACTTCCAACAGGAGGAACACGATGTCTCTCAAGGAGATCCTCAACACTTTCCCAAAATAGCTGAGCAGTCCCAATTAATTTCAGACTGGCAAATTGAACTCTCCGATCTTCCGGGACCCCATACCAGGCGAAAAAGCGATCCATATCCCGAGTCCATTGAGTAAATATGCTAGGGTCCAGGCAACCATCAAATGTAGGGGCATCCAACTTGATATTTCTAAAGAAACGCTCCTCGTGGCGAGGGGGAGACTGAGTATCATGACGGTGACGTTCCCACTCTAGTTCACGAACCGAATTTTCATTCCCACGATCATGTCGAACATGGTGCCGACCACCTTGTGGACGACGACGAGGTCTATTATTGGGCGCTTCGGAGTTGTCAGCTTCGGTCGAGTATGGGTTGTGCTCAAATGTGTTCAACCTAGCAGCGAGGGTTCTATTCTCTTCACAAGTAGTAGCCAACTCAGTTTGGACAGTCGCGAGCTGAGCATGTAGTTGTTGTTGCCCAGTGGCAAGTTGGGCTAATTGTCAGGTGAGCGCCTCAATTTGGGAAGGGTCCATGGCAAAGGTACTGGAACTAGGGGTAGTAATGCGACCACTACGCAAATGCATACACAACACTAGCTAGATGAAGTGCAATAGAGAGATCAATCAACGAGTCACCGAAATTGGCGATTGAGTTTTTTTTTTTTTTTTCCTCTTTGGTTTTTTTTTAAAGGAAATCTGGGGTTACATAAAGTAGATTGTGACAAGCTAGTAGTGCTGATGCAAATAAAATAAAAGCGACGATACAAATGACTAATCAAAGATCTCTAATTGCGGTGGGAAGTAGGGAGCAAAGGGAGGCAATTTGTTTAATAATTCCGATCAAGTAGGGTAAGGCTAAAATTAACAAGTTGTCAGCAACATAAAGATTATAAACGATGCAATTTAAATAAAACAGAAGTTTAAACTACTGATAAATAGAGGTCAAGAACTCCCTGTTGTGTGGTTGCGGTTCCTGTAGTCCAGTTGGCCTGACCTGTGCTCTATCCTTCGTTGCAGATGTCTTCTGCTTTAGAACGCACTCCAATTGCTTCTTGAAGTTATGGGTTTTGGTTACTGGTAGGTGGCAGTAGATGGTTCTGTAGGCTGTGATATGAAGCTTTGGTGACTAGGTTGTCGATGTTTTTGTGTAGAGGATGACAGCGGAGGCGACTTTACTGCGTGGGTGATGATTTGTAGAGGGCTAGTGGATTCGAAAGCAGAGGGTGATGTACTTCGAGACTCAAAGAATCAAACTGTGCCCAATTACAAGTCGCCAATTAGCACGTCTCCAGTGAAATATGGCACAGAGTACGCCAAAGTCCTGAACAACTGAATGAGGTGGCAAGAACAACTCGGGTGGCAATTCCAGCTGCTCTCGAACTGATAGTGGTTGGAGCACTTCTAAAGATGGTGCCTTGTAATTTAACTGGTCCTCCTTGTCGTTTGGAAGTAGAATAGGCTACTTCAGGATTGAGCAGTGGTGGTGTTTGAGTATTGAGCTGGCCGTTAAGAGGCAGGAGAGAGAGAGAGAGCAGTGGGTCCGACTCGATGGAAGTGGAAGATGAAGACGGCGGGGCGACTGGAATATAGGTGGTGGAGTTGTAAGACAAAGTAATGGGTACCGATTATATAGGAGGGATTGGCAGCGGAGGTTGCTGCTTGGTCTGTATTTTGGCGACAGGCTGCTGGTGGAGGTGAAATGGACGGACGGCTGGAGGTAGTAAAGAGGTCGCGAGTCGCGACAGGTGGGGAAAACGGTGGCGGCTTGTCGATGTGGTGGTGGTGGGACAGAGAAGCGACACGGCGAATACTGGGTAGGGATCTGGGATGGTGTGTTGGCCTCGATGTGCTATTGATTTGGTGGCCTGCGGTGGTAATTGAGTGAATGCCGGCTTAGTGTATGTGTTGCCGACCAGAGGGCTGTAGAAGGATCAAGAGGAAGGAGGCGCATTGAATGAATTGTAGCGGGTTGGGCCTTGAGTTATGGAAGTGGTATATGGGCTGGAAGTGACTAAGGGCTGTAATTAACGTAGACTTTAATGGAGAGATTGTATAGGGGCTAGTTGGTTTGAGAATGATATTAGGATAATTTTAATGGAATAGGTTAGATTTAGGGTTTGGAACAGCAGCTAAGAGGAAACAAATCTAATCTAATAATTTTCTTTTTCTTTTTCTCTTTTTTTTTTTTTTTTTTTTTTTGCAGAAACTGGCGAGAAAAACACTAATACTTTTTTTTTTCCGGGGTGAACAGTACCCTCGAACAGTAACTTTTTTTTTTTTTTTTAACTAAGAAAGAAAATTGATGCTCTTACGCTAAATCTCTTCCACTTGTGCTGTTCCAATAAATTTTGGGTAGAAAATAAGAAGAATTTTTGGATGAATAGATTGGTTTGTGTGTATGGATTGATTGTGTAGAAGAAATCTTACCCAAATTTCGCTCTGATACCAAATTTGATGCAGGATCAACTGAAACAATTAACTAATAACGAAATAGATCTATAGAGGAACAGAATATTAGAGGAAGAACAATAGAAGAAGAATAATTAATAGAAGAAGTAGAAGAGAGATGGGGAAGGGGAGAAAACTCGTAATAAGCCACCAATAATTTATTCAATCATCAACTGTCTAATTTAACGACAAAACAAGCTTAAATAGTAAAAACAAAACCCTAACGAGAACGGGCTTGGGCCACACCCTATTATAAAAGCTCAATTACATAAATAATAGTCCAAAATATAAATTAAATCAGACTAGAAAATAAATAGGATAGATGTCCGCATCAGGTAGTTTTGGAATTTGAAAGGTGTTGAGGTATGGGAGTAAAAGTAATCAACAGCTCTGTAATGATTTCTTTAACTAAAATTAAGAACAGAGCAGAGATTTCTACCAAATCTCACCAATATATAGCAAAGAGGAGATAAACAAGACACTATACAAGAAAGGTAGTGCAGACAGTATTTTATGAGTGATAGGGGAGGGAAAAGTGAGAGAGAAGGTAGTTATTCTTTATTTTCCTTGCGTTGCAGGAAATTCATGGGAAATTCTTACTTATAAGATAATTTTTCTTGCATTTTCCACAAAAATGTCTCATTCAGAAGTGCAATACTGTGTGGAGAAATTCAATTAGTTACATTTATTCTATTAACTATAATTTTCTTTCAATAATTAAAGATTTTCATTGCAAACAAACACAGACAGAAATTTTTTTTCCTTGTGTTTTACTTTCACAAGCTTCTCTTGGAAAATCTTCCCATGCAATTTCCTGTCATTGAAAGGAATCCTGCAATTTTTTATTTTGGTGAAACTCATTTTTTGCAATTTGCACCATTCAGGTCTACCAATGGACCATCCTTACCAGTTCCCTTGGTTCACTTTGAAGATAACGACACACCGAAAAGCAAGACACAAATTTGTACACAAGAATATCTGCAATTTCATTACAAATTAAAATTTACATGAGGAAACCTATTTTCTCTCATTATCATATATATCCTGATGATGGCCAAATGAACTAAGAAAATGGGAACTGTTCAAACAGGAGCTATTCAAGGGTATTAGTTCAATTTACAGCTGGACCATTTTTGGGACCTAGTCAAGTTTAAACAAAACAAGAACCACGACATACTAAATTCCGATTATTTCAGAAGTCAGGATAATTTCTTACTTCTGAGAAATGGGCTAGTATATTTGTCATTGTTTGACCATGTATAAAGTACATTGTCATTCTAAAACCCATGCTGCACAAAAGATGATGCTCAGTAGAATGGAGAGGTTATTACTATAAAGTAAATGTGTTTGTCATCCAGCTGATAACGGGTTGTCCATAAAGTTTTCTTGGTTGTATATGTAATATTCTCTTTACAAATCGAGGTAAAGAACTAAGTTTCAACACAACATGGTGATCAAGATTGCTACTTATTGTTATTTTATACTTCTGACGTTTTCTTTTCATCCTCTGATGTGTAATGAAAGTACGAGACACAAACTTGTGAGAATTTAACATTGATGCAACTTATGTGGTGTGATTTCTTCAATGATGTGCCTCTAAGTGTTTCTCCTTGTACATTAAACCGTTAAAGACTGACAAGTGATGTCATGTTTTCTTTTACCTTTGACAAGTCAAAATCCTTTTAGAATGCAAACTACAGTATCTACTAGCTAGCATGTTAACATGAACACCTAATATGGTCTATCATCCTTTATTATAATCACAGCCGCAGAAAGGGAAAAAATGAAAAGAAATGAAAAGGCCAAGGACGTTACCACATAGACAACCTTCACACCTTTGGTGCACAAGGTTAATTACAGAAATATCCCACAAAATTTACATCATTGTGGTGTTAGACCTTGTGTGAACATTTTTAACTATAAATATTCAACATTGTTGCCCTCAGAGATATCAGTACTAAATGAAAAAGAGATCTTGACTAACTAGGTATCTAGCAATCAAATTAAATCGAATCAGAGATCAACCCGCATTCAGGTTTGGGACGTCATCTTTAGACATTGTGGTTAAAAATTATAACATATTATAAAGATAAAGGGTAGGATTGCTAAAATTATAATACTGAACAGCCAAGAGCAGTTAATAACACATAACTAGATAAATGAAAGCAAGAATACCACACGATATAAGTTAGCATGCTTCACTCTCAATGTGACAGCTACTGCACCAGGTGCAGTTTCTGAATCGCACTATATCGAAGAAGAGAACTACAATGTGTTTGGGACTCACGTGTCTCTCTGTATTCTCTCTACTATGATATACAGAATGGAGGCCTCTATATAGAAGGAAAATATTAGGAAAGTCTAAAAAATCTTCAAAATTCCCAAAGTATTCCTATAACACTTAAAAAAAATTCGCCCACTGAACCCCGTCAACCTTTCAGAGAGGTCAAACCAGTGCCCAGGGGAAAAGTGTTCAGCATATTAGACTTCACACATCTAACGAAAATGTTATAAAGACTAGTCAGCTACTGAAAAGGATATAATGCAGAAATTCAGCACACATAATATATTGATTGTTACTTTTTAATTTGCAGCCAACAAAAAAAAAAAAAAAGAAAAGGAAGAAGGCTGCAGGAAGAGAAAAGCATGATGGGTAGAAATAGCAGCACTAGGTACATAAGCATACTCAGTGCTCAACAAACTTACTTTCATAGTTGTCACCGTAGTCATAACACCATCAGGACCAGGGCGACTCAACACACTTGTATCCAGGTAAAAGCGGAAAACCAACTCAGGGGAGTGGTGGAGAATATGGTAATACTGCTCAACAAAAGCATTTCCAACCACTTGAGCACTGGGAGCTGCTGGAGGAGTCTCTGTTTGCATGGCCATTCCTACAGAAAATCAAGTAAATATATAGTATTAAAATAGTATCTTTCAATTCTTTTGGAGATTAAACAGAGAAGTGCGAAAGAATAAAAGAACCTCTAGCTACTTGTTGTGAATAACCCCAAGAAATTTATAGCATTACACAAACAAAGCTGAACTCGAATTTTAAGTGTAACAACAGACTGAGCAGTATTATATAATCCATCTGCAAAGATAATAACTGGCTCCAGATTTCAAGCTTTTTAAATAACAGGTAAGAAAAATACATTGATTTCTGACCCCAAAAATGGTGCAGTCCAGTAAAAACGCTCTATAAAATGTCCATGTCATTAGCATATATACTCGGTAGCAATTTGTATAATTAAAAAGAGCCAGTAAATCCCGAATTGCCAAACAACAGAACCCTAAACTCCAAAACAGCCATAAAACACAGATATTCTCTTTAACTATTATATCAAGCAGCACCATGCACATTTTATAAACAAGCAACAAAAAAATCACAGTTTTTCAATGAAAATAGAACTAAAGTCAACATCTGTAACAGCCGAAAATGAAAATGAAAATGAAAATGAAAATAAAAAGAATTCACATTTTCTAAGAAAGTCCAATAGTTGGCTTCTGGACCATATTATAAAACCCCAAGAGTATTTACCAATGTTACATCTTTCTGGAGAATGGTTCGAGAAAAAAGGATAAATCTTAAAATCCAAGAATAAACCAATAAAGGATTGATATTTTACTAAATCCATCTGTAGATCTAACTCTAAGAAGGTAAAGAACAAAACCCTAGGACCAAAAATGATGGAAATTTCGAGGTTTATAAGAAAATCTCTGTTTACATAAACAACATTTTTTAGCAAACGAAAAGTTTCAGTTAAACTTACTGAAAAAGCTTCACATTCATACCGATCATTAAGCGCAGATTTCCTCAATCCGAAATAAAAATAGCCAAGTTGACATGATCCGGTTTATTAAATCAAATTTACGAATTTAGTTACCTGATCAATGAACTACACTTGGAGTAAATGAGTGAGATAGAGAGGGGAGGTTCGATTCCGTGATTTGGCAGAATTTTAGAGAGAGAAAAAGACAGAAATTTTAGAGGGCTCTGTAGAGAAATAGAATTAGCGCACGAGAGACAAAGACTGACTGTGTGCGTGTGAAAAGAGTTGTGCTATGTCCTATTTATACAAAATTGGGTTATGAAAATGATTGTCAAAATATTAGGTGAACGTCCTCTATTAGAGGGATGACGGGTCGATACTTGACATTTTGTTAATCATTTTTGTAATTTAATTACGTACAAATAGAATAATTCGTGTGAAAAATGCTGATACCAGTTAATTTGATGGATGAGAACATCATGCAATTAGACTCTCGTGGTTAGGTTCCAAAAAATATGATTTTTTCGTTAATATAAAATTCGAATAAATTATGAAATTCGATATATAGGATCTCTTTAAGAATAGATATGGTGAAAAGTAATTTTTTATATAATATATTGTTAAACAAACACTTAACAATCGTCTCCTCTCTTTTCGAATCTATCGATTGAATCTGACCATTTTTTCGATCAATTCAATTTCCACTAGTGTACACAAGATGATGATTTTAAAGTATGATTCTCAAAATATATAATTGATTCATTAGGTTCTGTTTAGGAGAGATTTTGAGATCAATTCTCATTTTCAACCACACATTATTCAATAAAATAATATTTTCTATCACATCAATGACTTTTTCTTCTTTTTCAACCACACATTTCACATTATATCACTATTCAAAAATCAATTCTTATACCAATAATCACTCCCAAACATGCAATATATGTGAAAAAACATTCAGCCCCTCTTTGATAGTCATTTTTAGAGAAAAAATGATTTTTTTTTATGTGATGGATGGTGAAAACGTAATTGAAAAAGAAAGAAAAGTTATTGATGTGATGAAAAATATTATTTTATTGAAAAATATGTGATTAAAAATAAGTAAAAGAATGAAAATTTTTAAAAAAATGTGTACCAAACAGGAGCTCAATTATTGAAACTTCTTTGCGGATCTTCTCATTTTGATTTGCCGCATCAAATAGGGGAAATAACATTATTATTATTTTTCAATATTAGCTTTTGGTTAAAAATTTAAAAGCAGTTTTATCATGTCAACTCTTTTTACACCTCTATCAATGACTAATTAATTTATTTTTGGAATAATCTATTCTAACTCACCAAACATATGGATTTCTTCAAACATGGGACAAACCAACAAATAATGTGACCAAATGTTAAATTACTTGCAAATATATTAGTATTTGGGTTATTATTTAACTTAGGTTCTGATGTTAAGTTAAGAGATTGCCTCCCGTTTGGCCTCCATTTTCTTTCATTTTTTTCTATCTTATTTTCAACCATACAATCTTTCATAAAATAATATTACACGTAAATCGAAAAATTTTCCTTCTTTTTCAACCACACTTTCTAAAAATACTATTCCAAACATTAAAATTTATCAAAAATGAGACGTATTGTTTGTACAAAAATAATTATTGTAGGGTCATTCCAAGGAGTCCTAACCTCCAAAAAGCATAAAAATAAAACTAATTTCGTTACACTATTTCCATTATTTTTCACTCTTTAAATAGGGTAAGAGTTACATGACACAAGATAATTCCACTAATTGCTAAAAAAAAAAATAATTAGGTGCACACACTCCCACCTGTTACTCCTTTGGATAGTTTGAGTCCTTCAAAATAAAAGAGTAAAATTATAAAATAAAAATAAAGGTAGAGCTAATTAACATAAGAGAGAGAGGGGGAAAAAAAAGTAGGCTCCCATTAAATGTTATTTAATCTATGTTTGGTCCTCATTTTTTCAAAAATTCAATTTTTTAAAATTCATTTTCAATAACACATTCTCCCATAAAATAATTTTAAATTTTCGTAATTTTTAAGCACGTATTCTTTAAAAAAATCACTATTGTAAAATATATTTTCTTACTAAAATAGGGATCCAACAGTGGGCTTATTCATAATTGAGTTGTTTAATTTCCAATTTAGTTTCAAAAGTCACTTTATTCAAAGCAGTTAATGATAACGTCAACTGAATTAATTTATGATTATGTCAAGATCTTTTTTAGTTCGTGCAGTCTAATGAAGTATTAATTGATTGAAGTAAAGTATACGTTTTAATGCCAATTATGATAAAATGAAATTTAGTAATCCACAAGAATAAAAGTACAGGTCGAGAAACTTCAAGATTTTATTCTTATGAATCTAAAAATCCATTCCACCCTTCAACTAAGAAGGTTCTCTGAACAGTGTCAAGTTAAATATATATTATTATAAAAAATAAAAAATAAAGAAGGGAAATTAGATGTCTTGAGAAATAGGCAATTTAGAGACTAGAAGTGGCCATTTTTTCTTGGAATCGGTGGAATCAGATCGAAACTGTTTAGAATTGGCTGGTTCGGTTCCGGATCTTCTAAACATTAAGAACCGATCGACTCCGATCCAATTCCTGGTTCTAGTATGGGAACCGTCGAGAACCGGACGGTTCTCATAGAATTTTTTTCTCTTTTTTTTTTTTTGTAAAATATATGACTCAATCTTCAATCACTTTTATAAAAAATAACCGGGTTCTTTCTTCATTTTAGACTCGAGCACTTTCCTTCTTCTCTTTGATTCTTTCATTCTCTCTTCTTATAATTTTTTAATTAATTGATTCTCAAACTAAATTAAAATATTGGGTAAATCTATAACTAAATAAATTTATTTACAATATATAATTTCATTTCTAAGATACGAAATTTTTATTTTATTTTTACTTTGATTACATAGTTGTTGACTTGATCGAAACTTTTCATCTAAATTTCTACAAATTATAACGACAAAATCAGAAATTACAATAAATTTTTAAAGGGTGTCCAATTCATGTAGAATTTTTATTTTGATGGAAGTTTGTTTAATCATTGGAGTACTATGCAATTTATATAAGTTGATGATTGTTTGATGATAGTAACTTATATTATTTGGATATTATTTTTAAATTTGTATATTTAGTTTTGTTTTAATCTTTGAATAGTATGTTCGATTCTTCTGTATTTTGTTCAAAATATCACGTTAGTAGCATCTTTCGATTTTTTACTAGAAAACTTTTTATTTTGACATTTTCAATGTAAAGAATTGGACCAGACCGAATCGGAACCAATTGGTTTGGTTCCATAGCTAACTATGGAACCAATGGTTCCATTTCTAAAATTTTTATTCGTATTCGGTTCGGTTTGGTTCCCTTTGGAATCGGATTGAATTAGACCGCGCTCACTCCTATTAGAGACTAACATTTTAAATAATACATTACCGAGTGTTTTTGTTATCATTCAAGAAAATATCGCAAGCGTACATGATCGTTGACAAATAATACGTAGTGAGTTATGTGTATCGTCCCACTGGTAATATACTAGTTATTATCAAATTCGATCAATGTAACACAAATGAGTTTAGTTTGTTTGTAATTTTCCTATCTTACGTTATAAATGATATAAAGGATTAGTTTTTTTATTAATATCAAATAGTGAGATGAATATATTGAATTTTACAATTCACTTATTAATCTCTATTCCCAATTTTCGACTCATGTAGGTTAATGTTCTTCAAGTGTTCGTAACAATCGATAATCCATTTGTGTCTAACATTCTTTTTCGTAAAAAAATAAATATATCATAAGCACGATTCGATCACAATCATAATTCGAATTCATATGCAAATATATGCTTTCAATTACCCAATTTTGAACCTACATTGCATACATCATAAATGTTATTTCTAAAACATATTGTCCATATGTCAAATACGCAATGTTCTAATCTATTATAAGTCTCATAACACTACAATAAGCAACAAATTATCTAAGTGGTGATCAAACATTCAAATGATGAAATAATCATGTGTTATGCCTCCCTACATGTAGCTCCACGTGGTTGATCCACAGGTGCCCATACGATGAGTCTATAGATCTGAAGTGTCGAAGCCAGTGACAGAGCCAGCTTATTGAAAATGGGGGGTCCAAATTCAAAAATATATAGGTGAAGGGGTGGGGGCCGACGGGGGCTGCCCCCGAATTGTTTTTTGAAGAAAACTACAAAAATGAGAGGAAACAAAAACTCACTAATTGAATCATATACCTTCTCTGCGAATAGTATATCAGTGTAAATATTACTAATAAGTTGAGAATTAACCTAAAATAAGTGGAAGAAATAAGATTAACTTTTTTCGCAAGTTTATTTGTAATAAAATAGAAGTTACCATTTTTCAATCCTTCCAATTTTTTTTTTAAAAAAACCAAAAGAAAAAAAAAAATCTCAAAAAAATGGGGGGTCAAGGACCCCCCCGGTCGAAGCCATACTCATCGAAGCAGTTCTATGTCTGCCAAAGTAGCGAAGCTCAATACAAGTTAAAGTCGAGGCTTAGCTACAGCAAGTGACGGCCGACATGCAGAGATCCCGAATTATTGTCGAGATCCTTTTGGAACGATTGATGAGACCTTTGTAATGAGTAAAATGTTAAGTTTTGTCAGTTTAGGCAATAGGGTGGCTGATCATTGTAAGAGCATCAAATGTGCCACAAGCTAGGAAGTTCAAATTGTCACATAGAATTATGCTTCAGCTAAGGAGATGAAGTCACGTGTATCTTCATCCAATGGACATTATTTCATCTGTAATACTATAAATACCCCCTCCATGTATCATTTGAAAACTATGCAATTCAATGCACTTAAAACTATTTTTTATTTTCTCTATTGCTGACTATACACCTGCTTGTTGGAGATTAGTTCATCTTGCTTTGATTGAGTTGTTGACGATTGGTTATTATTATACAATCTTTACCCAAAATATATTGTCGAAGCTCGAACATATTTGTTATAAAAGCTCCCTCCACGTCTAAATTTTGAAATATTCTCGACCAGCAACCTGTCCAAATGTTTTGAAATTTGCTTACATGCACACGACTGGGTTCGGTATCTGTTGTTCACGTGGCCCTAACAGAAAACGAGGTCAACAAATTGATGCTGTCTGTAGGAAGCCACACTAAACCACGAACAATCCTGTGTAAAAAGGTTTTGTTGGGAAAATAGTAGGGTATCCCTCTTAAAAATGGATTTGTTCTTAAAAAAAAAAAAGTCCCCACTGGGAAGAGGCGCAGGCCGTTACAACCACCTCCCCCTGCCAAGAAATAGGCCACCGTCGCCACCTTCTACAACTGTGCAATCGGAGGAAAGGCAAGAATATGCCCGTTTAGAAATAAGCTTCACAGAAGATAACTAAGATGAACCCCAATGATCTTCTGATCTTAACGACGACGATGAAAATCTGCCTTTGTCACAAGAGCTGAGAAATGCTACTATGTCGAGCCACTATGTCCTGCCAAAGATACCCAAGTACAACGGGAAAGATGACCCGACTAAACATTGAATAGCTACAAAACACATATGAGCTTGAGGCACTATCCCGCTGTGAAATGTAGGGCCTTCCACTTAACTTTGAGTGGGGCGGGAAAAAATTTGTACGACAGGTTACCTTTTGGAAGCATAAAGAGTTGGCGGGAATTTAAAAAGTACATTCCTAAAACGATTTGCCCCAAGAAAAGAAGGAGAGGCTCCAATCCAGCGCCTCGAAGATATGAGACAATAGCTTGGAGAGACGCTGAAGAGTTTTTAGCCCGCTTTACTGATAAAATGGCATGTTGTGTACAAGTCACTGATCGACAAGTTTGAACTGATAAAATGGCATGCTGCGTACAAGGCATTGTTCGCGTTGCGAGAAGGTTTGAACATGAATACCCTCTTTGGAGGGATGTACAAAATCGGGACCCTACCACATATGACACCTTGCTGGAGGTGATAAGGCATGAGATCATCAACGAGAAACTGATCAATCACAGAAATAGGGCCAGCAGAGGTTTCCTACCTCCGCATAGGCAACGTATGAGAGGACCTACTTCTCATCTAATGGACTACTGATGGAATCAAGTTGGCAATGAGACCGCTCCCGGTTCTAAACAGGCGCTCCCACAACTATATTGAATGTAGTATCCACGTTGGCCTATGAGGATGTTGCCTCTAAAACTAGCACCCAACAAATCGAACAAGGTCAAAGGACTTCCAAAAGAGGCAGGGGCTGAGGACGAGGTTTAGGACCTAGAAGTAGGCCGAACAGTCCTTAATATTGTACTTATCATCATTCCTACAGTCACGACACCATAGATTGTAGGGATATCACCAAACATCCTAGACAGGCAAGCCATCCAATTAAATAAATAACCCCCTTCCAAGGAAGAGGCCCTCACCTATGCAGGATCGATCACCTAGGTTGAGGAGACTAGGCCTCACCGTCAGGAGGTATCCCCACGACGGAGAAATGAGAGCTATGGAGAAAGACCCAGAGAAAGGCAAGGATAGCGAATGGACTACTCGACTAATGCAGATGATGCCCCCATCCATGAAATCGACACAATCTTTAGAGGACCCTATGTTGGAGGCAATATGAGGAACTCTCAAATGAGCTACACTAGAAAGGTCAAGGGTCTCCCATTGACTAGCTACACAGTGGATAACAGTTCTCGAGGAAATCATCTACATCCCATTTCCTTCACGCAAAAAATGCGGTAGGTGTCCATTTCCCTTATTGTGACGCCCTTGTTGCAAGGGCTACGCGACCCAAAATGGACTAAGGTGAATGCTAGTGGCTAATGGCAACTCTGTCAACATCTTTTTTGGAGCCACCTTTGACAAGATGATTATAGATCGCGAGTAAACCTCTATCACTGCCTCTCTTGTACGATTTTACTGGCGACAGCATCATTCCAATGGGTAAAATAACACTGGCAATGGAGATGGAGTCACTTCAGACGTCATTTAACTTTATGGAATTTCTGATAGTGGATAACAGAACTGCCTATCATGGGGTGCTAGACAAGCCCACCTTAAAGGACTTAGAAGCTGTCATTTCCATCCACCATTTATGCATGAGATTTTCCACTAACCAGGGGGTAGCCAGGGTCAGAGGTGACCAAAGATGAGTAAGGAAATGCTAATTGAATTCAATAAAAAAAGTTGAGCCCAGGGATATCAATGCAATGATAGTGGACATGGAAATGCTGGACGTCCTAGGAGAACATAATTCAGGGCAAGATGACGTAAAGATGCTGGATGTTCCTGATGAAGTGTTCATATGAACATGATCTTTGCATTTCGAACTTGAGCCCCAGGCGGCTCCCTCGGAAGAGTTAGAAAGCTTTCAGGCGGACTTTCAGGATCCCACCAAACTACTGCAAATGGAAAAAGGCCTGTTACTCGATGCCAGAAAACTCAAGGATTTCTTACATAGGAACCTTGATGTCTTTGCAATGAGGCATAAGGATATGGTGGGAATTGACCCCAAGGTGCCCTGCGTATACAAACGAGAAGGGCCATCAACCCGGAAAGATATGAGACCCTAAAGGAAGAAGTGCAAAAGTTGATCCAAAATGACTTCATAAGAGAGGTCATCTATCCGAAATGGGTCTCTAACCTAGTTTTGGTCAAGAAACATAATGAAAAATAGAGGGTGTGCATTGATTTCTCCAACCTCAACCAAGCATGCCTGAAAGATGGCTTCTCCCTTCAAATGAGAGACCAATTAGTAGACTCCATTGCTGGGCATGAGCTTTTAAGCTTTATGGATACCTATTCGGGCTACAACCAAAATTCCATGCACCCAGATGATGAAGAGAGCACCTCTTTATCACAGATTGATGACTTTATTACTACAAAATGATGTCCTTTGATCTAAAACGCCGGGGCCACCTATTAAAAGCTTGTCAACAAAATTTTTGTCAACCTCATCGGCTAAACAATGGAGGTTTATGTGGATGACATGTTAGTGAAGAGTCTAAAGGCGTATGACCATATGACACACCTGAATGAAACCTTTCAAATTCTCAGGAGGTACATGATGAGACTGAACCCCTTTAAATGTGTGTTCGGCGTAGCCTCTGGCAAGTTTCTAGGATACATGGTCAACCAAAAAGATATAGAGGCAAATCTGGAGAAAATTCGAGCTTTGATTGAGATGAGGTTCCTTCAAAAGCCAAATGAGGTGTAAAGCCTAATGGGGTGAGTGATGGCTCTAAGTCATTTTATCTCAAAGGCCACCGACAAATGCCTACATTTCTTCAAGGTCCTAAAAGGAGAAAATAAGTTCTAATGGATCGTGGAGTGTGAAGAGGCCTTCCAGGGGCTGAAAAGACATCTGGGGCAGGTCTCCCTTTTCTCAAAACCAAAACTTAGAGAAGCTTTACAACTTTATTTGGTTGTTGCCAATGGGGCCATTAGTGTAGTCCTTATCAGAGAAGAAGACTACCCAACTGCCAACTTACTACATTAGAAAAGTACTTTTGGTACCCGAAACCTGCTACCTGATATGAAGAAGCTAGCTTTGGCACTGGTCACAACTTTCAGAAAGTTAAGGGCCTACTTCCAAACCCACACTATACATGTGTTAAACAACATCCAACTTAGGCAAGTGCTCCAGAAGCTTGATGCCCTGGGAGATTGTTGAAATTGGTAGTTGAACTCAACGAGTTTGACATCATTTTCAAAACAAGAGCTGCCATCAAGGGCCAGGCATGGATGGACTCTGTGGTAGAATTTGCCAACTTCCTTAAAATCGAAGAGATATTGGGACCCGCTAATCCCTCTATGTAGATCCTCTTCGTGAATGGATCGATTGGTGAAATGGGTTCGGGAGCTGTAATGGTCCTATTAAGCCCAGAAGGTCATAAATTGAATTCTGCAGTAAAGTTCAGGTTTAAAGTCACAAATAACATGGCTAAATACGAGGTACTGCTTGCAAGCCTCAGGCTGGCCAAAGAAATGCAAGTGAGGAGGTTACTCATCAATTACGACTCCCAGCTGATTGTTAGCCAAGTCAATGACAACTTCACAACCAAGGACAAGGGCATGGCTACGTGCCTTAAGTTGGTGACGGACCTACTCAAATCCTTTGAAAAATTTGAGCTATCCCAGATCCCACGCATTGAAAACAACAATGTCGACCCGTTATCCAAGTTGGCAAGTAGTAAGGGTTCGAAACTACTAACGATGGTACCCATCGAGCACATGGCATAACCCTCTATTTCAATGAGAAATGATGTGATGCAGGTAGATGTAGCCCATTGTGATGTACTTTAAAGAGCAAGTTCTTCCTCAAAACAAGGAGGAGGTCCGCTTATTTTGTATTCATGGATGACATGCTTTATAAGAGAGGTTTCTCTTCCCCGCTCCTTTAATGTGTTGGAGGAGAAGAAACAACGTACATTCTCTGCGAGATTCATGAAGGATATATTGGCACGAAAAAATGATGAGGTAGGGGTATTATTGGTCTACCCTAAAAAAGGATGTCATTCAGTTTGTACGAAAGTATGACAAATGCTAACACTTCTCCCCCATTCAAATACAGCTTTCTCAAGAACCGACTGCAGTATCCAGCCCCTGCCCATTTGCAAAGTGGGGGCATGGACCTCATAGGCCCTTACCTAAGGGTAAAGGTAGTGCAAGTTTTGTTATCGTTGCTATTGATTACTTCACCAAATGGGTAGGAGCCGAATCCCTGGCCAAAATCACAGAAGCAAACACTTCCAAATTTTTGTGGAAGAACATTATATGCCGATTTGGAATTCTCCATTCAATAGCCTCGGATAATAGAAGACAATTTGATAATAAAAAGGTTATGGACCTATGTGATGAATTGGGGATCAAGAAACATTTCTCCACACCGCATCATCCCCAAGTCAATGGGCAAGCCGAGGTTGTGAACAAAACTATCAAACGCACCCTGAAATGAAAAACTCAATGCATCCAAATGAGCATGGGTTGATGAGTTGCCACATGTGTTATGGATAGTCCGAACTAACAGTAGGAACCCATCTGGAAAGACCCCTTTCTCAATGGTCTATGGTGCCAAGGAAATGATCCCTGCAGAGGTGGGGTTGCTTTCTCCATGTCGATTGCAATTCAGTGAGATATCGAATGATGAACTAAGGAGATGCGAGCTTGATTTCCTCAATGAAAGAAGAGATGACTCACAATTGACACCAGCAACATATCAAATGAAGATGATCTGTTACTATAACGCAAAAGTCAAGAAGAGATCATTTCGGATACATGACCTAGTTTTTCGAAGGGTGTTTTTGTCTTCCAAAGAACCAGGGATATGCACATTAGGTCCGAACTTGGAAGGTACTATCGCATCAAGGAAGAGGTTCGACCTGACACTTATTAGATATAAGACATGGATAGAAAGGCATAGCCTCGTCCATAGAATATTGAGCATCCTGCTCTTGAATGTGAATGGATAAAATGGCGTTTCGTTTGACGAGATCTAAAACAGAAGCCTTTGGGGTTAAACGTGGGCACCTCGAAGAAGATGATCGAATCCTAAAAGGGATTACCTCATTTGTTGTTTGAGTTGTACATCACATACCTTACCTTGATGAAGTTGGATGTCAAGGAAGATGCCCTTATATTGTCGAATCATGAACCATGTAGGGAAGCATGTGCACCTCAGAGAAGAGGATGCATACATCACATGTCTCACCTCGATAAAGCTGAGTGTCAAGGGAGATGTTCTTACATGGTCGAACCATCTACCATATAGGGAAGTGTGAGTGTCTTGAAGAAGATGATCGGATACCAAAAGGGATTACCTTGTCAATTTTTCGAGGCATACATCACAAGCCTTTCGTGACGAAGCTGAACGTCAAGGAAGAAGCCCTTACATATTGTGTTTTCAAAATTAGCCAAATTTGAAACATTTTAATTGAAGTTGAATGTTATTCAAGAAGTATAAAATGCCATATAGAGGTATTAAATTCCATGCGTTTTCACGAATTAGTCAACTTTCAAGATTATTCAAGTTCAAAATGTTGCAATTCATTGCGAGACAAATTAGACGATCAAATTATTAAGGTCAAACTTTATTTAGGCCCTCATACTTGGTAATTAAAGATATTGAAATAGGAAAACAAAAGCTCAAAGTACAAAAACTTTATTTTATTACATAATGGAATATTTACAAAGATGCTGAAGCCAAAATTATAAAGACCAAAATCTATACTATGTTGGAGGTAGCAGAGGATCCGATGTCTCAGTAATAGGCGCTTTGGCAATTAGAGTCTGTCACGCGTTTTATGTAACGTGATTTTATACCGCAAGTGTACGGTGTCAAGTTTTGTAATATAGTGATGAAGTGAAAATTGTCGAACCCACATGGATTGATACTTGATTTCTACCGAATATTATAATTGTTTAGTTTTTACTTTATTTAGATAATCGAAATTGAATCAATGTTATGATTTTAATCTAACGTAGGTGGAATAAAAATGGGAAACAAATGGGAGCAAACTTTAAAGAAGTTATCAAATTATGAAAGTCTAGGGAGTAATTTCATCGCACATTCAACAATGTTTCTTTTAATTTATAATGTTAACTTAATCAAATTTTTCATAATTTATAGGCAGTAACCTTAAAATCAATTATATTCCCTCTCTCGAGTGCCAAATAGAACCTATTTCTATAATTTAATTCCAATATATCTATTCCAAATTAAATATATAGAAATTATAATGCACGTGGTTCTTAATTCAAATAAGCCTCAAAGATTCGTACTTCCTCTCGAAATCTATGAAACCTAGGTTATGTTGTTCTTAGATTGCACCTAAATTTCCTTCTCTCGAGTGCTAAAATTTACGCATCAATTCATCCAATTATTGATCAAGTAATTGAACGCATTACCCACAAACAACATAGATAAATTGATAGAAAATTCGAAAGAGATAAATTAATAAGAATCAAAACATGTTTCAGGTCGATTACATCAAACCCTAGATCTAGAAAATTAGTTCATACTTGAATTCATAATATCTAAATGATTCATAATAGAAAACATAGAGACAAGAGAGAAAAAACTCTTTAGTGGAATTTTCCCTTCGTTCTTCTTGATTTCTCCCTTTGAATTCTTCAAGTCTCTAAGCTTTTCTTCTTCAAAATTGCTTCCAGCAGCCCAGATTTATTCTCAGCAAGCTAGAAATTTCTTCACAGTATTTTCAATTTTTCACCTTCGTTCGTGGGTGTTCAAGCCGCCGCCTTTAGATCTTATCTCTGCCTTTTATATTGTAGTCGAGTTTTGGGTCAAAGTGGAACCAATTTGGGCTAAGAAAATAGTCTAAAAAACGCGTAAATTTGAACCCGGAAGCCAGCGCCTCGACACCCATCATGGCGCCTTAGCGCCGGTGTGTTTGTTGGCTGGGAGCCATGGCGCCCATTTTCCTACCTGTTTTTGTGCATCTTCATGGATGTCTTGGCGCCCATTTCCCTAGTTCTCTCTAAAGCTGGGTGTCATGGCGCCCAGTTCTCTGCTTTTTTTTCTTCGTCTTCTTGGTCTCTTCAAGGCGCCCAACTTCAGCGCCATGGCACCTAACTTGCTGTCTCCATTTCTTGTGCTTCGCTCTCCAAGCTTCTTTTCCAGCATATTCTCTTCTTTCATCACCATTAATACCTTCTTCAATTCAAGCTCTAAATTATGTCCTTTTTTTCCAAGTTGTCTAAGCTACAAAACAACACGAGCACACACATCAAAACGTTCAAATGCGCTCACGAACAAACCAAAAACTATGATTTAGAGGTGTTTGTTTGATAAGTAAGTTACACTTATGAGAGCCACTTGATCCGAAGCTTCGTCCTCAAGAGCATCCTTGTGGTCTACTTCTTCATCAGCATTGACCACATCTTCAACCGGGGTCTGAGGCACTTCGTCTAAAAACTAAGCTCTTAGTTCAGCAACATCAAGTTTTGGGTAAAGCTCCCCCACCATGTCTACCACTTCGACATTGGCGAATCTCTTCCAATAGGCATCGAAGCGTTGATACTCCTCTGTCAAGTAAAAAGTTGGCCAATATAGTTCTTCACCACCTCCTCACCCACCATCTGAGCATCAGTCTTGGCCAGTTGTACCTCATTCACATAATGTTTCATCTGGGACTCATAAAATTGGTTCGCGCTTTCTGCCCAGTGAGTTCTAAGTTGGCTTTCTCTAAAGCTTTGACCGTCAGTTTCTGATGATTGTTTGAAGTTTCAACATTTTTGGTTAATAAAGCCACTTTACACAAGGATTCATGCCTCTTTAGAGGCTTGATCTTCGCTATGGTAGAATCCAACTTAGCTGCCTCTTCAACTCATTGGACCCTTAACTCCTCAGCTTCCATTATTTTTTCTTCATTTCTTCCTCCATCGAAAGACATCTTATCAACAGACTCCTTTTTTTGCGTTTAGATGTCCTTCAAGAGCTCCTGGCACTCCAAAACCAAGCCAAAAGCTCTGACACTTTGGCTCACCTAAGTGGCTATAAAGTTCATTGTATCGCAAATGGATACATATGACTGCCACCTATCAGTTTAGAACTTGTAGAAATTTGCAATGGCGCTTCGGACTTTAGATGGTAGCATATCTATCACTGCTGAAGTGATTTCTTCATCTTGCCCAGCTAGGAACCTACCTAATTTTTCTGGGATCCTAGTAGCTTCAGCCCTCCTCATAGCCTCCGAGGCTTGCTCTTCATTTTTAGCATCTTCGTTGGCTCTCCAAACCTCCTCAATTTTGACAGCTTTCAAAGAAACCTCTATCAACTTTGGAAGAGGAAGCGCAACGTGTTTAGCAACAGGGGCAACAATAGTGCCAAACTTCCAAAAGGCAGAGCTGCTATGGGACATTTTTCTCTTTTTTTTTAGTGCTTATCTATCTTCTCCTTGCCCTTGTCAACCCTTTTTGGGCATTTGTCGACCCTCTGTCTTGCTTCTTCGTAGCCTATTTCAGCATGATCCTTGCTAAGGTGCTCAAGTTTTTCTCTAACGTGCTTGGAAACTCCAGAATCAGGTCATAAAGCCTTGGAGCCCACAGTGGTGGTGACCTTCAAAATCGAGGCCATGTCGAGAGTTGGGGACTTTTTCCTCCTAAAATCATCTGCAAATAATGAAAACAATGTTAGATTTGAATAAAGGAATTCTATGCTTAAAAAGGGTTTCAGTGCTTACCCTTTGAGGCCATCAGTCCGAAGTCTATGTAGTACTTGCTTCACTCAATAAGGTGGTCGAAGCGGCGCTGTTTTAGAGGACATCTATAAATGTCCTTGATGATGTCCCACTCAGTTGGGTGGAGCTTGAAGCGATTTCCTAAAACTGCAAAAATAGAAATGTTAGATAAAAACATAAAGTATCTTAAGACTAGCAATAGAGTGAGACACTCACGTGCTTTAGAGTACTGGGTAGGTATAGTGGAAGTTGGGTTTCCTGAAACTGCAAAAATAGAAATGTCAGATAAAAACACAAAGTATCTTAAGACAAGCAATAGAGAGAGACACTCACACACTTCTGAGTACTGGGTAAGTACAGTGGAAGTTGGAGCTTTGTCTCCCTCCATCATATGCCATTTCCCCCTCATCGAAAACCAAGCCTCATTCTATCCTTTGGTCGAGGAGGGCAAACCTACTATGAAGGGAGCATGGGCTCCCTAGGGGGTCATATAGTACCACTCCTTTGATTTCCTTTTTTCAAGGGCGTGGGATTGGAAAAGTATTTGAAAGACATGCAGAGACATGTCTTCGCTTAATGAGTTCTCTTTCCCAAGGAAGTAAGCCCCCACTAGTTGACTTTAAGTGTTCGATAAGAGTTGGATCGGAGACGACATGAAAGACCTAAGCACCGCCCTAATAAAATGGGTGTAGAGGTAGACGCACACCCGCCTTTAGCAGGTATTCACCAATTGCTACACAACTAGGCCTCAGATAACAGGTACGTTCGTGGGCTTCGGGGACTAATAGGTCTACGGAATCAGGGATCCTATATTTTTCCCTAAGTTTGGCTAACTTGGCGGAGGTCATAGTAGAAAGAATCCTCGCAACTCTCCACCCCTCCTCATAATCGATGAGACCCTCACTCATAGCCTAGTAAACCCTTTTCGACCTACCACAGACAGACTCCTCATCAACGCTGGTGATTATTACCCTACTAGCAGCACTCGAATCAGACGCCATTGAAAAAAGAAAGAATGGAAATACTTAAGGAATACTCACGAAAGTTACCTAAACGACTCTAAGAATGTGATATTATCGGAAATCAATGATCGCCTGAGGAAAATTTGAATAATGGTAGGTTTTCAGCTTATATACAAAGGGAAAATGAATCACAGTTACTGGATCAAAATCCAATCCATTCAAAGCGTTCATTTCTGGTTAAATATGAGGAATTGAATTCAAACGGTTTCTTTCATTAACGCCTCGGATTGATTCGTGTTCTTCACGCCTAAGCCCTAGCTTATCAACCTTAGAACATTGCAGCGTGGCCATCATTGCGCCTTAAATGTAATGGTTGTACGTGTATTGGAAGTCATAACACTTCGGCTATCTTTTCTTGGTAATATGCAAAAAATGTCAAATCATTGGCACCACTATCAAGGTCAACATCACCCAAATAAAGAAGCCTCGACAGTTCAACATCATCCTGCCTTGGCTCAAATTAAATTTTAAAGGTAGAATTGAAGAGCGGCACATGCAGGTGGAAAGGTCTTCGTTGAATTTGCGGCAGAATGTGATTTTTAATGGTTTGGAAGCAGGGTTAGCTGATGAACTGGGGTATGCTGCAAAGGCAAAATGCGCAGTTGAAAGTAACCCTTTTCTTGCCCCACCTCTTCAGTTTGAGGATAAGGAGGTGTCTTTACCTGTTCTTCCGGCTAAACTATCAGATGTAGCCCTATCAGATGAGGATGCAAGGAAATGCCAGAATCATGCAGCTTTGGAGAGTCATGTTTCTATTTTAGAACCGTGTGCCCAAGCCATTGAAGATATTGTGACCCAGTCGTGTAAATCTATGAAGGACAGGAGACAGGTTCCATTGAATGAGAGGACCACAATAAAATTTAAGTTTAGAAATAGCAGGAAGTGCTCGGGTACAGCAGTTAGCCCTTGGAATGAGGGAGTTGAGAAAATAGCTCTTTGGTTTGGTGTCAACCATGATGAAAAACATGACAAGAAAAGGAGATCTGAGCAAATTCTTGGGGAAAACATGGATAATTCGCAGGACATCACGTGTGTAAATTAGGCATAATTGATTTTGACTTTGTATACTTGTTTAGGGAACTGGCAGCTGCTGCTTGTTCAAGAGTAGCGTTAGTCAAAGAGAGTTTTCTCTATTTGATCTTTACAGATTTCTGAAGGGGTATTTTTCCAACTTTCATGAGTTCTAGAGGCATGTTTTGTCACTCACAGGCATGAACACTGTATTGATAACTTTTTGTAGTTGAGATTAAAACCTCTGAGTTTCAAGCATCAAGCCTCCCTTTTTTTATATTTTATTTCCTACATATATTAAAAGAGTGAGATGTTTATTACTGTAGAAAGTAGTCGTCCTAAACGGTGTCGTTTTTATATATATACCGTGTGATTTTTTTGAGTTTTTTATTTTTATTTTGCTATATATTACTTAAAAAAAAATTGTTATTTAATTTTTATTTTGCTCTATACACTCCAAAAAAAATAACTAGATATTTTTGTAAAAAAAAAATAAAACAAAAAAAAATTGTGTCTCGCACTGTGCGAGGCACTGCCTCGCCTTGTGCGAGACATGCCGGTGCATGTCTCGCATTGTGTAAGGTTAGCAATACAATTTTTTTTCCTCAAAAATTTATGTTTTCACCTTCATTTGCGGGCTTAATTCGGGATATCAAACGAAGTCGAAATATTACATTCTTAATATCATTTTGAAGAACTCACGGCGTAATATTTCACGACGTTGATGGTGTGTGAAACGGTCAATCGTAGCGAAAGTTACGTTACGTCAAAGTACGCCGTTCCAAACTAATATTTCAAAAATTTCGATAACAAACTAACTTTACAAATTATTTGACGATTCTACGCTAACCGAATCCATAAATCTTCTATATTCTCTCGAAACTCATTTCGAGAACTATATTGCAGATATATCGAATAATCTAAATGAATATCGAAAATAGTTAAACGGACGTCAAACGCGTGTGTTAAAAAAGACGTATAACTCGTCTTTTTGAATATATTACTTATATTTTGTCAAGCTCATTATGGAATATCAAATGAAGTCGAAATATTACATTCTTAATATTATTTTGAAGTACTCACGGTCTATTATTTCACGACGTTGATAGTGTGTGAAACGGTCAATCGTAGCAAATGTTACGGCGCGTTAAAGTAGAACTAATATTTCGAGAATTTCGATAACAAGCTAACTTTAAAAATTCCTAGACGATTGTACGCTGGTCAAAACGATAAATCTTCTATATCATCTCAAAACTCATTTTGAGAACTATATCATAGATATATCAAATGATCTAAATAAATATAAAAAATAGTTAAACGAACGTCAAACGTTCGTGTTCAAAAAGACGTATAACTTATCTTTTTAATAAAATTTATGTTTTTTCTTCATTTTCGGGCTCATTAGGGAATATCAAACGAAGTCGAAATATTACATTCTTAATATTATTTTGAAGTACTCACGGCTATCATTTCACGAATGTGTGCGAAATGGCCAATCGTGGCAAATGTTACAGCTATCAAAGTAGGTCGTTTCAAACTAATATTTTGAGAATTTCGATAACAAGCTAACTTTACAAATTTCTAAATGATTGTACGTTGGTCGAATCGATAAATCTTCTATATCATTTAGACTTCGTTTGATATTAATAATATAATATTTCGACTTCGTTTGAATTTTTAAAATTAGATTGTTATCAAAATTCTCGAAATATTAGTTTGAAACGACCTACTTTGAAGTGTCGTAACATTTGCTACGATTGACCGTTTCGCACACCATCAACGTCGTGAAATAATAGGCATGAGTACTTGAAAATGATATTAAGAATTTAATATTTCGACTTCATTTGATATTCCGTAATGAGCCATAAACATTCAGAATTTTTTCCCCTTCAAGATCACCTTGCCTTTACCAAGCACTTCAGAAGTTGTAGAGTTTTCCATGAACAACTTTTCACCATTTGTAACTGGTACAAAAATAGTGAACATGCTCTTATTGGAACAGACATGGCAAGTGGCCCCAGTGTCCAGCCACCACTCCTTAGGGTTAGACCCCACCAGATTAACCTCACTAATCACCGCCGTGAGGTTTAGGTCAGACATGTTATCTGAGAGATGATCTCTATCATTTCCAACCATATTAGCCTGAGGACGTTGCTTGTTATCCCTACGAGGCTGACGGCAGTCTGCTGATCGATGCCCAAGTTTGTCACAATTGAAGCACTTTCCATTGAACTGGAACTTAGGCTTCTTTCCTACCCCGTCGGTAGGCTTCAACTGAGACCCTTTCGTGGTCTGCTTTTTGTCTTTCCAATTTCCATTACCCTGTTTGGCTTTAAATGATTGACTTTCTTAGTACCAGAACTTTGGCCGTGTTCCAATACATTAGCCTTCTCAGAGTAAGAATTCCCTGACTTATGTTCAGCTTTTTTGTTATCCTCCTCAATGCGCAGCTTGATAATTAAATCCTCGAAAGACATCTCTTTCCTCTTATGCTGCAAATAGCTTTTGAAAGCCTTCCACTGAGAAGGTAGCTTGTGAATAGCAGTAGCCACCTGTAGAGATTCTGACATAGTCAGACCCTCAGCATGCATTTCTTGCAAGAGCACTTGATACTCCTGCATTTGGCTCACCACTGAACGTGAATCAACCATTTCGAAGTCCATGTATCGACTGGCCAAGAATTTCTTAGACCCAGCATCCTCGAATTTGTACTTCTTTTCTAAGGACTCCCAAAGCTCCTTAGCAGACTTCTTTACCACATACACGTGATACAGAGAATTCTGTAGGCCATCCAAGACATAGTTGCGACACAAAAAAAATCAGCACTTTTCCATGCATCCCATGCTGCACGCCTATGCATATCAGTGTCATTTTCAGCCACGACCGGGACATCCTCGGTGAGGAAACGTGCAAGGCCCAAAGTAGTAAGATAAAAAATCATCTTATTCTTCCATGTCTTAAAATTAGTGCTAGCAAACTTATCCGGTCGAATTGCATGATTCACCGGAAATGGAGCTGGAAACGTTGGCAAAGGTGCCGAGGCCGCAGCCCTAGGCATTGACAAAGGTATTGTGCCAAACTGGATTGCCGAGGTCGCAGCCGTAGGCAAAGTTGAGTTCACTCCAACATGAGTAATCTCGCCTCCAATTATCCCGTCAATGGGAGAAATTCCAGTCGTGGTCTGCATAGGGTTAACAGCGGTCCCAACAGTGTTGCTTCCATTGTTCACATCGTCAGTTCCATGTGATGCCATTTATCCTTAAAGAACGACAACAAATTTTTTTTTTTTTTAGAATAATAATAAGTTTTAAACTAGATATAGATCCAAGATCAATTCGAACCAAAATTAAAAAAAAATTACGGAATTGAATATGAGAGCAAATCATATAGTCAAATAACTTAACAATTATTTAAACATGAATTAACAAATCATTAACAATGATTAAAATCAATCATTAAAAGAAAAGTAGGCAATAATTGTCAAAAAGTTAAATAATAATTGCCAAATGATATAATCATTGTCAAAACAATTGCCAAATGATATAATCATTGTCAAAAGATTATAAACCATGCAAAATCATGCAAAACCACTTGTTCTTATGCAAAACACGGGAACTTACTTTCTGATTTTTTTTTCTTTTAGTTTGAACGACACGACGACTACCTTAATGAAACTTTATGTAAATGGAAAACATAACTGATGAAACATGAACTGATGAAAGAAAAAACCACGAACTGGAAAAAGAGAAAAAAAACCCAGATGATGAATGAAACAGCAGAAACTGAAACAGATAAACAAATTAAATTGATTCCCCAAATGCAATTCGATTTAAGCTTGTTGGGGAAAATTGGAGAATCAAGGTAAATCAAATCAAAACCGAAGGCCCGTGTTCACACGGTTTCCTTAAATCGAATTCGCCGCCTCACCGGGTGCAAGAGGTTTTGATTGGTGTTCGATTCCCAGGATACAATCAGTTGTCGGTTCACGCTGTACAACGTTACCGACCTACGAACTAACTATGTCTATCTCTCAAGGAACTTTAGCAAAGAAAAAAAAATTGGAACTTGGGCTGTTGGAATGGAAGAGGAGGAAACGGGGGTTTTTTTTTTTTCTTTGTTGTGTGTTTTTTTCTCTGTTGTGTTTCCAGCCAAGAGAGATCCTCTATTTATACCAATATAGGAGGAGCTTGCTCATAAATACATTGAATAAGGAGTTACAACATTGATGTGATGAAACGGATGAATGAACGGGTGGAAGATAGCATTCAAAATGTATACAAACTGATGCACTGATGTTTTGAATAACTGATGAAACTGATGCAATGATGTTTCCATTCAAACTGTAACTTTTCATTCATATCATTTTCCAACAATCCCCCACATGAAAGAAATTTTTTGAAAATAGAGACTCAAAAGAGAGAGTAAATCGAATCAATCCTGCATAGGATAGGTAGCATTTAGCTTTGAACCTTCCCTCGTGAAAATCTATCGAGTATTACTAGCAAACCAGTGGTTATGATGCCTTGAACTGTTTCGCCAATTGTGTAAATCAAGACAATAGACCTCACACATGACCATTCTAGACACAGCGTAGTTCTCAATGTTGTGTTCGTTTTGGCCATGAACACGTCGCCTGGTTCTACAAGTGTTTGTTCAAGGATGTAGCATTCTCAATCCTTATAGAAGCGGCCCCACTTCACACCCACATAGGTGACCTCTTAACTCAGTCTTTCACAACAACGGTTAATGGTCATTAAAAGCACAGTCATTAAAAGCACAGCTTAACCTACATCTTCCAATCACTGTGAGCACCATAGGAATGAGCAGAAGGAGAACCTTCTCAGTGATTTACACGAATATGCATGATTTAGTTGTCCCTTTGAACCTAGATCCTGGGATCTCCATTCAGTTAGGTTGGGTTTCCACCATGATACCTTTCAACGTTATAGGCTGCAAGCCCATTCCCCTAGATGCTTTTTCAACTAGCTCTCGAGTTAGCCCTTTAGTTAGCGGATCCGCAATATTATCCTTTGACTTCACGTAGTCCAGAGTGATAATACCTTGTGAGAGTAGTTGTCGAATGGTATTATGTCGTCTTCGAATATGTCGAGACTTACCATTATACATATTGTTCTGTGCCCTGCCAATTGCCGATTGATTATCACAATAAACACAAATTGCAGGCACGGGCTTTGACCATCTTGGAATATCCTCAACAAACTGGCGAAGCAACTCTGCTTCTTCAGTTGCTTTGTCCAAAGCGATGAACTCTGATTCCATTGTAGATCTTGCGATGCAAGTTTGTTTGGACGATTTCCAAGAGACAGCTGCACCACCAAGAGTGAAGACATAACCACTAGTAGACTTGGAATCTGACATATCTGATATCCAGTTTGCATCGGCATACCCTTCGATTACTGCAGGGTATCTAGAATAATGAGTCCAAAATCACGAGTGTACCTTAAATAATGTAGCACCCTGAAAATGGTTTTCCAGTGGATAGCACCTGGGTTACTCGTGTAGCGACTCAATCTGCTCACTGAGTATGCTATATCCGGTCTCGTACAAGTCATTAAATACATTAACTCCCCCAATTATCCGAGAATATTCTAACTGTGACACACCATCACCAGTGTTCTTGGATAAATGGAGACTCAAATCCACTGGAGTCCTGGCCACAGTGGTATCAGACTTGTTGAACTTGTCTAGTATCTTATCAATGTAATGAGATTGAGATAACTCAAGTCCATTCGGTATTCGAGTAATTTTTACTCCCAAAATGACATCTGCGAGACCCATATCTTTCATATCAAACTTTGAGTTTAGCATATTCTTAGTGGCTTTGATAATCTTATCAGAGCTGCCGACAATGAGCATGTCATCGACGTACAGACATAATATGACATATCCATCATTAGTGTCTTTGACATATACACACTTGTCGCACTCGTTGATTCTAAAACCACTAGAAAGCATAGCATTATCAAATTTTTCATGCCATTGCTTTGGTGCTTGCTTTAAACCATAAAGCGATTTAACCAGTTTACAAACTTTCCTTTCCTGACCAGGAGCTAAAAACCCCTCTGGTTGCTCCATGTAGATTTCTTTATTCAAATCTCCATTTAGGAAAGCTGTTTTTACATCTATTTGATGTATTTCCAGATTTCACAAGGCCGCAATAGCAATTATCATCCTGATAGAAGTTATTCTCGACACAGGAGAATAAGTATCAAAGTAATCTAAGCCTTCTTTTTGCTTATAACCTTTGATTACTAGCCGAGCTTTATATTTATCAATAGAGCCATCCGCTTTCATCTTTTCTTGAAGATCCACTTGTAGCCCAAAGGCTTACAGCCCGGTGGAAGATCTACTAATTCCCAGGTATGATTCTGTAGGATAGAATCGATTTCACTCTTGATGGCTTCTTTCCACAGATGACCATCTGGAGAGGATATAGCTTCTTTATAGCTTTGAGGATCATTCTCCATTAAGTATGTGAGAAAATCAGGGCCAAACGTCTTACCAGTTTTGGTCCTTTTGCTCCGTCTAGGCTCATCCTCACCTTCTTCAACTGGATCTTTACTGCTACCAGAAGCAGAAGATTCCATAGTCGGTTTAATAGTAGTTAACTGTTTAGGAGATTTACAAGGAAATATATTCTCAAAGAATTGTGTATTCCTAGACTCCATGATCGTGTTCGGATAAATATCAAGTACATTCGAATAATGCACAAGAAACCTATACGCACTACTATTTTGTGCATAACCAATGAACACACAATCAACTGTCTTAGGTCCAATCTTGACCTTCTTAGGAGGAGGCACCACAACTTTAGCAAGACACCCCCACATTCGTAAGTATTTATACGAAGGTGTACGACCTGTCCAAAGTTCATACGGAGTCTAATCCATATTCTTTCTTAACACTTTATTCAAGATGTAATTTGCAGAAAGAATAGCTTCTCCCCACATATTCTGTGGTAATGCAGAACTGATCAACATAGCATTCATCATTTCTTTTGACGTTCAATTCTTACGCTCAGCAATTCCGTTCTGCTGAGGTGAATAAGGTGCAGTAGTTTGGTGAATTATTCCATGTTTAGCACATAATTCACCAAATGGTGATTCATATTCACCACCACGATCACTTCGTAGCACCTTTATTTTCTTGCTAAGTTGATTTTCAACTTCATTCTTATAAAGAATGAATTTATCGATAGCTTCGTCTTTGCTTTTAAGCAAGTACACATAACAATATCTCGTGCTATCGTCGACAAAAGTAATAAAGTACTTATTGCCGCCTCTTGTTTGGACAAATTTCAAGTCACATACATCACTATGGACTAGTCCCAATGGCTCGGTACTTCTTTCAATACTATGAAATGAAGACCTAGTAAGCTTAGCCTCAACGCATGTTTCACATTTATGATTTGAATCAATTTGAAACCTAGGCAAGTAGTTTAGTTTGCTTAGTCTACGTAATGCATTGTAATTTACGTGACCTAATCTACCACGCCACAAATTAGGAGACTCAAGCAAGTAAACAGAAGGAGTTTTCTCATTATTCATAACAGTTGGGATTACAGCAATTACATTCAATTTAAACAGGCCATCAGTCATATAGCCTTTCCCAACATAAACTCCTATTTTGGTAATCACCAGCTTGTCCGCTTCAATGACCATGCAGAAACCATTCTTGCTCAGAAGAGACCCAGAGACCAGATTTTTGCGAATCTCTGGCACGTACAACACATTAGTCAGAATAAGCTCTCTGCCAGATGTCATCTTTAAGATCACCTTGCCTTTACCAAGCACTTCAGAAGTTGCAGAGTTTCCCATGAACAACTTTTCACACCATTTGTAACTGGTACAAAAATAGTGAACATGCTCTTATTGGAACAGACATGGCAAGTGGCCCCAGTGTCCAGCCACCACTCCTTAGGGTTAGACCCCACCAGATTAACCTCACTAATCACCGCCGTGAGGTTTAGGTCAGACATGTTATCTGAGAGATGATCTCTATCATTTCCAACCATATTAGCCTGAGGACGTTGCTTGTTATCCCTTCGAGGCTGACGGCAGTCTGCTGATCGATGCCCAAGTTTGTCACAATTGAAGCACTTTCCATTGAACTGGAACTTAGGCTTCTTTCCTACCCCGCCGGTAGGCTTCAACTGAGACCCTTTCGTGGTCTGCTTTTTGTCTTTCCAATTTCCATTACCCTGTTTGGCTTTAAATGATTGACCTTTCTTAGTACCAGAACTTTGGCCGTGTTCCAATACATTAGCCTTCTCAGAGTAAGAATTCCCTGACTTACGTTCAGCTTTTTTGTTATCCTCCTCAATGCGCAGCTTGATAATTAAATCCTCGAAAGACATCTCTTTCCTCTTATGCTGCAAATAGCTTTTGAAAGCCTTCCACTGAGAAGGTAGCTTGTGAATAGCAGTAGCCACCTGTAGAGATTCTGACATAGTCAGACCCTCAGCATGCATTTCTTGCAAGAGCACTTGATACTCCTGCATTTGGCTCACCACTGAACGTGAATCAACCATTTCGAAGTCCATGTATCGACTGGCCAAGAATTTCTTAGACCCGGCATCCTCGAATTTGTACTTCTTTTCTAAGGACTCCCAAAGCTCCTTAGCAGACTTCTTTACCACATACACGTGATACAGAGAATTCTGTAGGCCATCCAAGACATAGTTGCGACACAAAAAATCAGCACTTTTCCATGCATCCCATGCTGCACGCCTATGCATATCAGTGTCATTTTCAGCCACGACCGGGACATCCTCGGTGAGGAAACGTGCAAGGCCCAAAGTAGTAAGATAAAAAATCATCTTATTCTTCCATGTCTTAAAATTAGTGCTAGCAAACTTATCCGGTCGAATTGCATGATTCACCGGAAATGGAGCTGGAAACGTTGGCAAAGGTGCCGAGGCCGCAGCCCTAGGCATTGACAAAGGTATTGTGCCAAACTGGATTGCCGAGGTCGCAGCCGTAGGCAAAGTTGAGTTCACTCCAACATGAGTAATCTCGCCTCCAATTATCCCGTCAATGGGAGAAATACCAGTCGTGGTCTGCATAGGGTTAACAGCGGTCCCAACAGTGTTGCTTCCATTGTTCACATCGTCAGTTCCATGTGATGCCATTTATCCTTAAAGAACGACAACAAATTTTTTTTTTTTTTTAGAATAATAATAAGTTTTAAACTAGATATAGATCCAAGATCAATTCGAACCAAAATTAAAAAAAAATTACGGAATTGAATATGAGAGCAAATCATATAGTCAAATAACTTAACAATTATTTAAACATGAATTAACAAATCATTAACAATGATTAAAATCAATCATTAAAAGAAAAGTAGGCAATAATTGTCAAAAAGTTAAATAATAATTGCCAAATGATATAATCATTGTCAAAACAATTGCCAAATGATATAATCATTGTCAAAAGATTATAAACCATGCAAAATCATGCAAAACCACTTGTTCTTATGCAAAACACGGGAACTTACTTTCTGATTTTTTTTTCTTTTAGTTTGAACGACACGACGACTACCTTAATGAAACTTTATGTAAATGGAAAACATAACTGATGAAAGAAAAAACCACGAACTGGAAAAAGAGAAAAAAAACCCAGATGATGAATGAAACAGCAGAAACTGAAACAGATAAACAAATTAAATTGATTCCCCAAATGCAATTCGATTTAAGCTTGTTGGGGAAAATTGGAGAATCAAGGTAAATCAAATCAAAACCGAAGGCCCGTGTTCACACGGTTTCCTTAAATCGAATTCGCCGCCTCACCGGGTGCAAGAGGTTTTGATTGGTGTTCGATTCCCAGGATACAATCGGTTGTCGGTTCACGCTGTACAACGTTACCGACCTACGAACTAACTATGTCTATCTCTCAAGGAACTTTAGCAAAGAAAAAAAAATTGGAACTTGGGCTGTTGGAATGGAAGAGGAGGAAACGGGGGTTTTTTTTTTCTTTGTTGTGTGTTTTTCTCTGTTGTGTTTCCAGCCAAGAGAGATCCTCTATTTATACCAATATAGGAGGAGCTTGCTCATAAATACATTGAATAAGGAGTTACAACATTGATGTGATGAAACGGATGAATGAACGGGTGGAAGATAGCATTCAAAATGTATACAAACTGATGCACTGATGTTTTGAATAACTGATGAAACTGATGCAATGATGTTTCCATTCAAACTGTAACTTTTCATTCATATCATTTTCCAACAATCCCCCACATGAAAGAAATTTTTTGAAAATAGAGACTCAAAAGAGAGAGTAAATCGAATCAATCCTGCATAGGATAGGTAGCATTTAGCTTTGAACCTTCCCTCGTGAAAATCTATCGAGTATTACTAGCAAACCAGTGGTTATGATGCCTTGAACTGTTTCGCCAATTGTGTAAACCAAGACAATAGACCTCGCACATGACCATTCTAGACACAGCGTAGTTCTCAATGTTGTGTTCGTTTTGGCCATGAACACGTCGCCTGGTTCTACAAGTGTTTGTTCAAGGATGTAGCATTCTCAATCCTTATAGAAGCGGCCCCACTTCACACCCACATAGGTGACCTCTTAACTCAGTCTTTCACAACAACGGTTAATGGTCATTAAAAGCACAGTCATTAAAAGCACAGCTTAACCTACATCTTCCAATCACTGTGAGCACCATAGGAATGAGCAGAAGGAGAACCTTCTCAGTGATTTACACGAATATGCATGATTTAGTTGTCCCTTTGAACCTAGATCCTGGGATCTCCATTCAGTTAGGTTGGGTTTCCACCATGATACCTTTCAACGTTATAGGCTGCAAGCCCATTCCCCTAGATGCTTTTTCAACTAGCTCTCGAGTTAGCCCTTTAGTTAGCGGATCCGCAATATTATCCTTTGACTTCACGTAGTCCAGAGTGATAATACCTTGTGAGAGTAGTTGTCGAATGGTATTATGTCGTCTTCGAATATGTCGAGACTTACCATTATACATATTGTTCTGTGCCCTGCCAATTGCCGATTGATTATCACAATAAACACAAATTGCAGGCACGGGCTTTGACCATCTTGGAATATCCTCAACAAACTGGCGAAGCAACTCTGCTTCTTCAGTTGCTTTGTCCAAAGCGATGAACTCTGATTCCATTGTAGATCTTGCGATGCAAGTTTGTTTGGACGATTTCCAAGAGACAGCTGCACCACCAAGAGTGAAGACATAACCACTAGTAGACTTGGAATCTGACATATCTGATATCCAGTTTGCATCGGCATACCCTTCGATTACTGCAGGGTATCTAGAATAATGAGTCCAAAATCACGAGTGTACCTTAAATAATGTAGCACCCTGAAAATGGTTTTCCAGTGGATAGCACCTGGGTTACTCGTGTAGCGACTCAATCTGCTCACTGAGTATGCTATATCCGGTCTCGTACAAGTCATTAAATACATTAAACTCCCAATTATCCGAGAATATTCTAACTGTGACACACCATCACCAGTGTTCTTGGATAAATGGAGACTCAAATCCACTGGAGTCCTGGCCACAGTGGTATCAGACTTGTTGAACTTGTCTAGTATCTTATCAATGTAATGAGATTGAGATAACTCAAGTCCATTCGGTATTCGAGTAATTTTTACTCCCAAAATGACATCTGCGAGACCCATATCTTTCATATCAAACTTTGAGTTTAGCATATTCTTAGTGGCTTTGATAATCTTATCAGAGCTGCCGACAATGAGCATGTCATCGACGTACAGACATAATATGACATATCCATCATTAGTGTCTTTGACATATACACACTTGTCGCACTCGTTGATTCTAAAACCACTAGAAAGCATAGCATTATCAAATTTTTCATGCCATTGCTTTGGTGCTTGCTTTAAACCATAAAGCGATTTAACCAGTTTACAAACTTTCCTTTCCTGACCAGGAGCTAAAAACCCCTCTGGTTGCTCCATGTAGATTTCTTTATTCAAATCTCCATTTAGGAAAGCTGTTTTTACATCTATCTGATGTATTTCCAGATTTCACAAGGCCGCAATAGCAATTATCATCCTGATAGAAGTTATTCTCGACACAGGAGAATAAGTATCAAAGTAATCTAAGCCTTCTTTTTGCTTATAACCTTTGATTACTAGCCGAGCTTTATATTTATCAATAGAGCCATCCGCTTTCATCTTTTCTTGAAGATCCACTTGTAGCCCAAAGGCTTACAACCCGGTGGAAGATCTACTAATTCCCAGGTATGATTCTGTAGGATAGAATCGATTTCACTCTTGATGGCTTCTTTCCACAGATGACCATCTGGAGAGGATATAGCTTCTTTATAGCTTTGAGGATCATTCTCCATTAAGTATGTGAGAAAATCAGGGCCAAACGTCTTACCAGTTTTGGTCCTTTTGCTCCGTCTAGGCTCATCCTCACCTTCTTCAACTGGATCTTTACTGCTACCAGAAGCAGAAGATTCCATAGTCGGTTTAATAGTAGTTAACTGTTTAGGAGATTTACAAGGAAATATATTCTCAAAGAATTGTGCATTCCTAGACTCCATGATGATCGTGTTCGGATAAATATCAAGTACATTCGAATAATGCACAAGAAACCTATACGCACTACTATTTTGTGCATAACCAATGAACACACAATCAACTGTCTTAGGTCCAATCTTGACCTTCTTAGGAGGAGGCACCACAACTTTAGCAAGACACCCCCACATTCGTAAGTATTTATACGAAGGTGTACGACCTGTCCAAAGTTCATACGGAGTCTAATCCATATTCTTTCTTAACACTTTATTCAAGATGTAATTTGCAGAAAGAATAGCTTCTCCCCACATATTCTGTGGTAATGCAGAACTGATCAACATAGCATTCATCATTTCTTTTGACGTTCAATTCTTACGCTCAGCAATTCCGTTCTGCTGAGGTGAATAAGGTGCAGTAGTTTGGTGAATTATTCCATGTTTAGCACATAATTCACCAAATGGTGATTCATATTCACCACCACGATCACTTCGTAGCACCTTTATTTTCTTGCTAAGTTGATTTTCAACTTCATTCTTATAAAGAATGAATTTATCGATAGCTTCGTCTTTGCTTTTAAGCAAGTACACATAACAATATCTCGTGCTATCGTCGACAAAAGTAATAAAGTACTTAGTGCCGCCTCTTGTTTGGACAAATTTCAAGTCACATACATCACTATGGACTAGTCCCAATGGCTCGGTACTTCTTTCAATACTATGAAATGAAGACCTAGTAAGCTTAGCCTCAACGCATGTTTCACATTTATGATTTGAATCAATTTGAAACCTAGGCAAGTAGTTTAGTTTGCTTAGTCTACGTAATGCATTGTAATTTACGTGACCTAATCTACCATGCCACAAATTAGGAGACTCAAGCAAGTAAACAGAAGGAGTTTTCTCATTATTCATAACAGTTGGGATTACAGCAATTACATTCAATTTAAACAGGCCATCAGTCATATAGCCTTTCCCAACATAAACTCCTATTTTGGTAATCACCAGCTTGTCCGCTTCAATGACCATGCGGAAACCATTCTTGCTCAGAAGAGACCCAGAGACCAGATTTTTGCGAATCTCTGGCACGTACAACACATTAGTCAGAATAAGCTCTCTGCCAGATGTCATCTTTAAGATCACCTTGCCTTTACCAAGCACTTCAGAAGTTGCAGAGTTTCCCATGAACAACTTTTCACCATTTGTAACTGGTACAAAAATAGTGAACATGCTCTTATTGGAACAGACATGGCAAGTGGCCCCAGTGTCCAGCCACCACTCCTTAGGGTTAGACCCCACCAGATTAACCTCACTAATCACCGCCGTGAGGTTTAGGTCAGACATGTTATCTGAGAGATGATCTCTATCATTTCCAACCATATTAGCCTGAGGACGTTGCTTGTTATCCCTTCGAGGCTGACGGCAGTCTGCTGATCGATGCCCAAGTTTGTCACAATTGAAGCACTTTCCATTGAACTGGAACTTAGGCTTCTTTCCTACCCCGCCGGTAGGCTTCAACTGAGACCCTTTCGTGGTCTGCTTTTTGTCTTTCCAATTTCCATTACCCTGTTTGGCTTTAAATGATTGACCTTTCTTAGTACCAGAACTTTGGCCGTGTTCCAATACATTAGCCTTCTCAGAGTAAGAATTCCCTGACTTACGTTCAGCTTTTTTGTTATCCTCCTCAATGCGCAGCTTGATAATTAAATCCTCGAAAGACATCTCTTTCCTCTTATGCTGCAAATAGCTTTTGAAAGCCTTCCACTGAGAAGGTAGCTTGTGAATAGCAGTAGCCACCTGTAGAGATTCTGACATAGTCAGACCCTCAGCATGCATTTCTTGCAAGAGCACTTGATACTCCTGCATTTGGCTCACCACTGAACGTGAATCAACCATTTCGAAGTCCATGTATCGACTGGCCAAGAATTTCTTAGACCCAGCATCCTCGAATTTGTACTTCTTTTCTAAGGACTCCCAAAGCTCCTTAGCAGACTTCTTTACCACATACACGTGATACAGAGAATTCTGTAGGCCATCCAAGACATAGTTGCGACACAAAAAATCAGCACTTTTCCATGCATCCCATGCTGCACGCCTATGCATATCAGTGTCATTTTCAGCCACGACCGGGACATCCTCGGTGAGGAAACGTGCAAGGCCCAAAGTAGTAAGATAAAAAATCATCTTATTCTTCCATGTCTTAAAATTAGTGCCAGCAAACTTATCCGGTCGAATTGCATGATTCACCGGAAATGGAGCTGGAAACGTTGGCAAAGGTGCCGAGGCCGCAGCCCTAGGCATTGACAAAGGTATTGTGCCAAACTGGATTGCCGAGGTCGCAGCCGTAGGCAAAGTTGAGTTCACTCCAACATGAGTAATCTCGCCTCCAATTATCCCGTCAATGGGAGAAATGCCAGTCGTGGTCTGCATAGGGTTAACAGCGGTCCCAACAGTGTTGCTTCCATTGTTCACATCGTCAGTTCCATGTGATGCCATTTATCCTTAAAGAACGACAACAAATTTTTTTTTTTTTTAGAATAATAATAAGTTTTAAACTAGATATAGATCCAAGATCAATTCGAACCAAAATTAAAAAAAAATTACGGAATTGAATATGAGAGCAAATCATATAGTCAAATAACTTAACAATTATTTAAACATGAATTAACAAATCATTAACAATGATTAAAATCAATCATTAAAAGAAAAGTAGGCAATAATTGTCAAAAAGTTAAATAATAATTGCCAAATGATATAATCATTGTCAAAACAATTGCCAAATGATATAATCATTGTCAAAAGATTATAAACCATGCAAAATCATGCAAAACCACTTGTTCTTATGCAAAACACGGGAACTTACTTTCTGATTTTTTTTTTCTTTCAGTTTGAACGACACGACGACTACCTTAATGAAACTTTATGTAAATGGAAAACATAACTGATGAAACATGAACTGATGAAAGAAAAAACCACGAACTGGAAAAAGAGAAAAAAAACCCAGATGATGAATGAAACAGCAGAAACTGAAACAGATAAACAAATTAAATTGATTCCCCAAATGCAATTCGATTTAAGCTTGTTGGGGAAAATTGGAGAATCAAGGTAAATCAAATCAAAACCGAAGGCCCGTGTTCACACGGTTTCCTTAAATCGAATTCGCCGCCTCACCGGGTGCAAGAGGTTTTGATTGGTGTTCGATTCCCAGGATACAATCGGTTGTCGGTTCACGCTGCACAACGTTACCGACCTACGAACTAACTATGTCTATCTCTCAAGGAACTTTAGCAAAGAAAAAAAAATGGAACTTGGGCTGCTGGAATGGAAGAGGAGGAAACGAGGTTTTTTTTTCTTTGTTGTGTGTTTTTCTTTGTTGTGTTTCCAGCCAAGAGAGATCCTCTATTTATACCAATATAGGAGGAGCTTGCTCATAAATACATTGAATAAGGAGTTACAACATTGATGTGATGAAACGGATGAATGAACGGGTGGAAGATAGCATTCAAAATGTATACAAATTGATGCACTGATGTTTTGAATAACTGATGAAACTCATGCAATGATGTTTCCATTCAAACTGTAACTTTTCATTCATATCATTTTCCAACAAAACCCTGAAATTCTAAGGGAAGTAACGTGCTTGTCTTTACTTTTCCCTTTTCAATTACTCTCTTGAATTTGTTCTGCCTTAGGAAAATGCAAAGAACTTACGGTGCGTTTGGTTTCCGTTTTGTGTTTTAAATTCATTTTTTGTTTTCTATTTTGAGGGATTATTTTAAGATTGCAGAAATGCATTTGTTTTGTCATTCTAAAAAAATGTTCTCAAAATAAGAAACTAGAAAATGCTTTTTATTTAAAAAAATTTAAAATAGTTTTATGGCATTTTTGTCAATTAATTTGATTATTTAATAAAACATATCAATTTTATGCTAATATGATATTAAAAAAACTTTAAAGTTAGTAAAAAAAAAAAAGAATCATTGTAAGTAAGTATATATATATATATATATATATATATATATATATATATATATATATATATATATATATATATATATATATATATATATATCCAACAATCGTATCGAATTATCCGCTCATAATAAATTATTGTCACTCGTATCATTTATGCATTTACCATAATCATTTATAATAATACTCGAACAAATATAAATATCAAAATCCAATACATTGATTAAAATAAAAAGGCTAATTAGCAAAAAAAAACTTCCCCACCTTTGGAAGATATTGTGGATACTGTCCCTATCTTTTATTTCTTGGCATTTATGTCCATACTTTCAACATTTCGTGCGCTAAACATCATTTTCACTGTTTTTGACGATTTTACCTTCTATTTAATTGAAACAAAAAGAAAAGGAAAGGAAAACAATAGAACAAATTGTAACTATAGGCCCAAAAGTTTTTAAAAGTGCAAATAACCAATCAAATTTCACATTCTTCCCACAACCACCCCCACAGCCGCCTGCCGGCCATTTTCTGGCCACCGAAATTTTGCACCAACACCATCTTCTCATCAACCCCTAACATACCTACACAAATTTCAGCCTCAAAAAACAATAAAATTGAACCAAAATTCAGCCAAAAAAAAGCCACCGTCGCCCAAATTGGTGATGACTCATGGGTGAAATAGCCTTGCCATGAAGAGAGGATGCTAGCCCAGGTGGTCCACGATCATGGGGACCACCACCGTCGCCAAATTTTGGGTTTTCTGGCCATGAACACGTTTCGAAAAACAACAACAAATTTTGATTTTCTTTGTTATTTGATGTAATTGGAACATGAATGGATGCGTCTAGGTGAGTTCGAGGGACTTGTGGAGTGTAATTAACATGAGCATCCATGAATTTGTTCGAAATTGGAAGAAAACCCAAGAAATGGGACTGAACCACACTCCGTGTGGCGAAATTACGATGATATAAATGAGTACTTTTGGAGTAGGAGGTGCTTTAAGGAGCTAAAGTGGCCAATTGATATTTCGAGTACTTTTTTCATGACAAGCAGTAAGGAAAAGAAGGTGGGGGAAAACAGGGCTTGTGGAACGGAGATCGTTTTGGAACATTTTTCAAAGCTTTGACAAGTTGTGGGCTATGTTAATTTTATTCATTCAAGCATCAATAATTGTAGTGTGGGAGGAGAAGAGCAATCCATGGGAAGCGTTAAAGAGTACGGAGGTCCAAGCACGATGCTTGACTGTGTTCTTCACGTGGAGCACAATGAGGTTCTTGCATTCATAGTTTGGTTTCGAGGGAGTTGAAATGGCTAGGTATGAAAATGGTTTTGAAAATTGTAGTTTCTGGTGGGTGGTTTTGGGTTTTTATGATGTTCTATGGGAGGATTTGGGATCAAAGAAGTAGTGATAGGAGGTGGTCGCCTGAAGTGAATCTCAGATTGGTGAATTTTTGTAAGCTTGCTTTGGTTTTTATGGCTCCAGAACTTTTGGCTCTAGTTTTGTTCAGTCTTCCTTGTGTTGGGCATTATTTGGAGAATACTTATTTGCATTTTTTAAAAACGTTTGGGCTTATAGTTGCAATTTGTTCTATTGTTTTTTCTTTTCTTTTCGTTTTGTTTCAATTGAATGGAGGGTAAAATCGTCAAAAAATAGTGAAAATGACATTCGACGACAAAATGTTAAAGGTAGGGGCATTAATGCCAAGAAATGAAAGGTAGAGACGGTATCCACAATATCCTCCAAAGGTAGGGACATTTTGTGCTAATTAGCCAAATAAAAACTAGTAATAAATCTTGAGAATTACAAAGTTCATGATCAATATATGAAAATAACACAATCATATATTATAAGTTCAAAATACTCAACCTGACCATCCAAGATAGGTCCTCTACTAATTTCTGGCGTCATCACTAATGTCATATAAAACAAATTCAATTGGATGATAACTACTTGACAAACTAAAAAATTACCTTCACTTTCATGGCTTGAGGTTTGAGAAATAGAATCAGAGAGATTGAATCTTCACTAGGTTCTTTGACGAGTTTGAGACAAGAGACGAGTATTTGTATTTGGGTAGGTTTTGTGTGATTTTATTAAATATTTTAATTTGAAATTTTTTTAAGTTCATTTTCCTTGTTTTGAGTTTATTGAAAACACTCAAAAAGTCATTTAGAGTTTTATGTGGTAAAATTTTTCTTCTTTTCGAAAACGCATTTTTGAAAATAACATACCAAACACGTTTTGAGTATAATGTGTTTGATGTGATTCAGGGGTTGGAGGATTTGTGTTCTGTTCAGAGGTTTTCTGGTGCATCCGATGTTAATCGCTGTATATTCGATTCCAACTTTTCCAGTCATGAAAAAGAGAGAACTGTATGCAAGTTTTGCCCAAGCGGGCGAAAACTTTCAAGGGACTTTCTTGTAATTGAATTCAACAGACGAGAAAGAAGCAGAACTTGCAGTGGTGTGTAGAATTGAAGAGCGACGCATGAAGGTGGACAGTTCTTTGTTGATTTTAAAGCAGAAGTTGAATTGCAATGGGTCAGAAGCATGGTTATCAAAATCCTGGGATACTGCCAAGGCACAACACCAACCAATTTCTTGCCTCACTTCTTCAATTTGAAGAAAATGGGTTGTCTTTACCCGTTCTTTCGGCTTAATTATCAGTTAAGGCTACAGGGAAATGCCAGAATCATGCAGTTAGGAGAATTTTGTTTTGGTCTTAGAGCCATGTTCCCCAGCCACTTTGATATTGGGAGCTGGTTGTGTATTTCTAAAGAGGACAAGAGAAAGGATCTACTGAATGGGATAACCACCACTGTAAAGTTTGGAAGTAGCAGGAAGTGCTCAGGTAGAGCAATGAGCCCTTGGAATGAACGAGTTGAGAAAATTGCTCTTTGGTTTGGTGTCAAATGGAAAATATGACAAGAAAACGAGAGCTGAGAAAAATTGCGGGGAAAATATGAAAAATTCACGTGGCTTGCGTAATGTAAATTAGACATATTTTGACTATATTTGTATAGTTGTTGAAGGAACTGGCAGCCAATACTTGTTTGAGTATTAGTTCAGTCAATGAGCTAGAGTTTTCTCCTATTTGTCTTTACTCTCCTATTGGTCTTTACAGATGTCTTCCAACTTTCATGAGTTCTTGAGGAATGTTGATTGATAATTTTTTCATAATTGAGATTAGAATCACGCCTCCCTTTAATTATTTATTTATTTTATCTCTACCGTGAATTAATTCACCAAAATTCGAACCATGGAATGTTTGTATCATCATTTGGTGCTAGTGATCTATGTTAAGTGATTTTTAGTTACATCTGTTACTATTTTTCTAGCTGTAATTTTCTAAGCCATTGTTAATTGTTTAACTATTGCATCAAAATTTCTGTTAGTGAATATAATGCAAGAGCATGCTAGAAACTGGGTGGATTCGTTGTCACTATTTGGTCAATGACGCATTCTTAAGGTGTCCTCCAAAGTGAGGTCCAAATGGAATGAGTTTGGATCGATTATTGGGCTCGATTCTAGGTGATATAGAGTATATTGTAGGCTACATGAACTATAATTTTTGGACGAAGTAGTTACATCCCCTACATCAAATATAAATGTGTTTCAGTTATGGTTCGAGAACTGGATGAAGTCTAAAGTTCTACTCCGGCAGGCGATTCTTCTCTTCCTCCTCTACTATGTGCAAAAAATAAGCACAAAAATACATAATTAGACCTGAAAAGTTCCCTTGTTACCCTAAATGTCCACATATTGCTAACTTCTTATCTTCACGCTACGTCTTCATTCTCTTTACATGTGGTCTTTCTAAACTTCTCTTTGATGTAGGAGCTAGTGGATCATATTTTCGAATTTCTTTGCTAAAATAAGGTGAGCAATATTCGTATACTGATTTTTTATTTTTATTTTTATTTTTTTGCAATGCTATTGCATGAAGGCACGACATTTCATCAATTTGAAATTGGCTGCACAATCAAGTATTTTCATTGATTTTTACCAAATATGACGATATTTTGTCGTTGACTTGATACGTTCTCTCTTAATGGTTTCACATGATGGATTTCAATACAGAATAGATAATCATGCTAAGTAAAGAATTTATTTCTACCTTCCATTTTATGCCACTTTTGTAAGCATCTAGTCCATTTATGCGATTCATAATTCACATTAGCATTGGGACACTCTAATAATACAGTAATCACAATTGCTCTGTAAATCAGAAGCCAACCACAAAAATACAATAGTGCCGGCTCGATGTTAAATTTCTTCACTCCTTTTTTTGATAAAATTGTAGCAGAAGTCCCTAGTAACGTACATGTCCTTACTCCTTTAATTTGCATATTGATCTTCATTTAACGGTTTACATCTATATCACTTTGAAAAAGACTAGCAACTTTCACCGTCACATGTATTAAGGAGTAATGTAAGTTACAATTATTTCAATAATAAATAAGAAAAATGAGAAAGGCTTCAAAAGAAAAGCAAAACAACCAAAATTTGTACGTCTGGTCAATAAAGATCAGATCGAATCTAGTTAGACAAGCAAGTAATGTGATAAATAAACCTCAACGTGTTTTATATTTCGTGTTGCTTAAAATACATTTTTCGCTTCAATGAAGTAATTTTAGATCCAAACTTGTCTCACTGCATGCAAGGTTATTTCCTTTGTATTTTTCTTTAACCTCGATTGCTCTCGCTTGCCTATGATGGGTTATTCGTGGGTGGAGCAGGTGGAAGTGGACTTGTCTGTCAAATAATCAATATTAGAGACCAACTTACGATAACATTAATAGATTGGATACCTCCATTGCAATTTGTCAACTTCCGCTAAGACGCTCCTATTTGTCCCACAATTCAAATCATTTTAAATACCATTTTTCTCTCTAATAAAGAAGTAAATTCTCTTGCTGTGATACATCTCGTCCTTTGGATTTAATCCACAGCAGAAAAGGTACGAAATGCATAAATTCTTTCATTTTATGGTCAGATTCAAATGATCTCAATTGTTACTGGATTAACTTTAACAATGATGTTATGAATTTAATGATTCCTTTAACGAATCTATGTGATTCGTTGTGGCAGATATTTTTTTCTTATTACATCTCTGCCCATTTTCCGTTCTTTGTAACGGTTCTGCTTCATTGGAGTGTTATTTTGATGTTCCATTTGTCTAATTCGTCAGATCTCGCGGAGGAATATTTCAATTTATAAAAGGGGTTAATTTTTTATGCATTAATGATATAACGTGTATTTTTCTGAATTAGAATTTTCTTATATCATGTGAAGGTATATTTCGATCAATTATTAGTACGTTAATGAGATGATGCTGCAAGTTTTTTTGTTTTTTTTTTTCTCTCCTGAAAATTCAATTTTCTTTGCCATTTTGATTACGATGTTTGAATCTTGGATCTGTTTACTTGTTGGCGTGCAAAATATATTATTCCGAGAATAGAGTTTTCTTGGCGATATCGATTGCACGTTCTAAGGAGGAGCAAAATCTTATGGTCGAATCTTGGATTTATTTATCAGTATTATTTCTGGAAATAGAATTTCGTAACTATTTTGATTGACATTATGTTCGTTTGGCTTTTTTTTTGTTATGGTAGAATCTTGGATCTGTTTATTTTATTGGCAATTAAAACCTGGTACATATGTGCTTGGTTTTGAAGCCAGGTCATCAAATAAATGCTCATTTTCCGGCCTGATTAAATTTTCTAAAAGAGAGATAAGTGCAGGTTCATTTTTTAAATATGGACTATGTAATTGTTAAGGGATGCTTGTTAGAATTTAAAAAAGCTTCTAATAATAGATCACAAGTCACGACTTCCAGAAAAGGAAATAACGTAGGTCGTATCTTTGTCTTTTTCCCTCCTACCAAACTAAAATCAGATTTAAAATTTTAAAATGTAGTTCGGTTTTATATCAAGTGAAAGTGATTAAATGGGTAATCTGTAATAGAATTATGCTACACGTACACCGAGTCTTACAGCTCGGTATACAGCCCCCTCACATGGAGGGCGGGGCCCGCGTCAATAAATGCGCCGGCCCCAACCCCTCATGTGAGGGGGCTGTACACCGAGTTGTAAGGCTCGGTGTACAAGGGGCAAAATTCTCTGTAATATGTCTCCATAAAATTGTCTGATATTTTACCTCTTGTTTTCTTTGGATTCTTTCATGGATTCAATTGGGGACCCTAAGGGTGCCACTATGCTAAATAATCGATACATGGTTATTGTAAACTAGTTATCAGCATAAAATTTAAGAGTTTGTGAGAAAAAGTTATATGCAACACCCCCCCCCCCCCCCCCCCCCACCCCAACCTGATCCTCCCGTAGAAAGAGTGAAAAGTGAAACAAGGAGAAAAATGATAATTAATAGAAATCGGCATAATTAGATTAAGCCACTGTATGAGCCCCATTATACAAAAAATCATTTTTCTCAAAACTCATTTTTAACCACACACTTCCAATAAAATAATTTGCTTGTAAACCCAAAACCTTCCTTACTTTTTAATTACACATTCTCCAAAAAAATAACTATTACAGAGCTCTTTTTTGGTTAAAAATGGGGCTTAAACAAGGGGTAAATAAACTTGTAGCTTTTGTGGAGACATGCCATACGCCAAAAGGTAATTGGGACTTTGACCGTGCACTTTGCAAATTCCTCTTGACAATCACCTATTAGGAAAGAAAATTCAGAGTTCCTCATAATGTGGCACTTTTCAGATCATGCGGCTAGTTTTTCTGCACACTAGCTATGATTTTTCTGTATGTTAAACTTATATGCATCTACATCATTGTTTTTGCTGCATAAAATCCTTCTGGGTAGTGTTGCAGAGAGGTGGTTTGCCAGTAGAATTTTTTACTTATCTTGCCTGTCTAACTCCATAGTATCATTATATTCATTTGGTGAAAGCTTTGTAGGATTTCCAAATTGACCTACTTATCAAAAAATGATTTCCAAATTGACCCGTTTATGCGGCAGCAAATTCTTTGTGGCATTTAAAACTTTCCCATTGTGTCTGTGTATGATTTAAATATTATGCTAGTAAATGGAGTTTCTTCCATAGTCTTCATTTATGTACGATTAATTTGAATTCTCCTTGATTAATAATCAGAGAGAATGGGTCGTGGAGTCAGTGCTGGTGGGGGTCAGAGTTCTTTGGGATATCTTTTTGGAGGTGGAGAAGCCCCTAATGCTCCTCCCAAGGGTTCAAACAACGGGCCTTCTCCTAAGCCTTCTGTTACTCCCCAATCTGTGGATAACAGTAAGCAGACTCCTGCAGGCATACCTGGTAATACCACAAACAATTACCTTCGAGCAGATGGGCAGAATTGTGGCAACTTTCTAACGGTACCATACTGTTCATACCATCTTTTCATAGTTCTTCCATGCCGAGTCCCAAAAGTGAAGTTTAATGCAAATGGATGGAGGAGATTAGTCCCTCTAAACATGATAGTCTTGAGCACAATTACTTGGTTACTTGGCCTTGTATCATATTATTCTTCAAATATTGATAAACTGTTTGGTTCCCACGAATGAGACACATTGGTTGGCCTGTCAGAAGTTGAAATGTTTTACAATTTTTTGTACACTGAATAGTTTGCTTGTGAAGTCAATGCTCCTGTAGTTTATTACAAGAGCAACCCCAATGCATAAAGATAGAAATTCGAATTTTCAATGTATGGGGCTGCTCTGGTTTTACATATAACTATATTGATCTTATTAAATGGTGCTTTAGATGCACATGGTCTTTACTGTTTGAGTGCATACTTGCTTTACAAGCACTGAACACAGCCACATACATGTTAGAATTAGTTTGTATGAACATTTTTAAAGTTACTCGACAGTTACACTTACCTTGTCGGTAAAGTAACATATTTCCAACTTTTACTACTAAAAAAAATTAGCTATTTTAAAACTTACAAATAAACTTTTTAAGCTTAGCTAAACATGTTCATGGTCTCTTTTCCTTTCCCTTCTCCCTTCCTCCTCGATTTTCTTGACAAAAAAAAGGGAAATAGAGGATAATATTTCACAGTTCTATATATCAGTACATCTTTTGGTTTAACATTACGTGTGCATTCTTCAATCTAAACTCTACTCCTAGCAGTTCTTTGATTTGGGAGAGACATGCTATTCCATGTAGGTTTATCTTTCTACTTATCTGACGAGTAATTTTTATCATATGTTTACAGGAACGCCCTTCGACCAAGGTCCATGCTGCACCTGGTGGTGGCTCCTCCTTGGGTTACTTATTTGGTGATGGCAGCAAATGATGTCCTTATTCCTGAAAGTGGTTCGATTGCTTCAACGAATGCTTAGAATTTGGCTTGTGTGGTTGCTTTATTGAATTTTGTAACTGGGTGTAATCAGCAGAAAAACAATTAAGACAAGCAGTAAGTGCTAAATGTATTAATTGAATCTTTCGATTCAATCTTTCATGTTCTGATCTCTGTTTCATTTTACTTGCTTGCATAATATCTTCTTATATATGTAACTCGTATAAAATTAATAAACCTTTGGTTAAAAGTGTCTCTAAGAGACTTTTATTTATAAGGATTATCTTATGCATAATAGAGACTACCTTTAAATTTAGAGAGCGAAACTTTCTATATACTCCAAAAATATTTTCTATTTTGACTCTTCATTTTGCTTTTCTGAAGAAGTATTTATTGATTTTTTATCATATTTTATCTAACATAATTTTTTTGTGTCAATTATCAATCAATTTAAATGTGGTTTGAATAATTTAAGAAGTAAAATATTGAAATATGTGACTTATTAGATCGAGATAAGAGTTGAATTATTGGTCCTTAAAAACAAATTTGTATCGTACAGGTGCCGGCGATGAAATGAAAATCGTCTATCAAGATACGATGATCTCTCTTTACTATGAGAGCACTTCGAATCACAATAATAATGTACCGGAAAGTATTTTGTACCATATTCTATAATGCTAGAACTAATGTAAAATGTTTTTATGAGTGCAGAGTAGGAAGATTTAAATGTTAAAATGAATTCTGCAAAACATAGGGGTCTAATTTTTAATAAGTCAAAAGTTATGTCCGAAAATACATAACTCATAGATTATGTTTTGTCTGAAAAGATTTATCTAATTTGTCGGACAAACAAATGTCTGATAACATGTCACAATATGGAATTTTTTTTCGAATAATTAATTATTTAATCTTTAAATATCTAAACAAATAATAAATACATAAATAATTATTTATTTTATTTTATTAAAAAAAATATATAGGCTAGTCTAATTATGACCCGTGCCACGACTTGGACTCGTGATGCGTGCCTAGTCGAGCCAATTGATCGAACGGCACCAATGGCACGTGCTTATAGGTTTTGGATCAAACCCACTAGACAGAATTTAGGTCCTCCCCTTCAAAGACTAGTGATACTACTTAAGCCCCCCATTCATATTCCAATTTATCTATTTCAACAACTTTGCTTTAGCCAATAGTTTTTCGTTTACTCGAAAATGGTTTTGAACATTCAAATATACCAAAATCATTTACGGAGCAGAATTATTTCGACTGTTCTCTTGTTGAAAACGAATAGTGGGACCCATATAAATATTTAGTTAAAGATTGATAAAAATTATTCTTTCAAATTAGATGAAATCTTCATCAAATAAAATGTCCAAGAATGCAAAAATCATAGTTATTAGATTCCTGGTTCACTGGTTAAACTGCATAAAAAAATAAAAAACTATGTTTTGAATTGTATTTCTTTTAAAGAATGTGTCATTAAAAAATAGGAAAATTTTTAGGTTTACGTGTAGAATATTTATTGTGTGAATATGTGATTGAATATGAATATGAGAAATAAATTAAAATAAAATAAAATAAATGGAATCAAACAGGAGCTAACAAGTGGTATGTAATCCGTACTAATTTCCAAAAGGTCAAGGGATCAATTCCTCAAACACAATCAATTTTTTGACAATTACAGGAAATCGGCGAGTAAATAGAATTGGCAAACTGATTCTCTATTTAAATTCGTTGATTTGTTCGGTCCATGTCCTGTCCGTATGATGAATGGTCCTCTCCAATGGCGGAATCAGGATGTTAGAATTGGGGGGTCCTAAAATGAAAGATATTGAGATGAAGGAGGGGGGAGCACGGAGCCCCCAATTTTTTTTTTTTTTTTTGAACTGATGGCAACACAAACATTCATAATAATTAAAGAACTTGAACAATTAAAATAAATTCAGTGCAACTCAAAGATAAGAATAGAAACAGTAAGAGAACTCAATATATAAATGTCCTAGACTTGCCAAAAAAATTAAAGTAAAAGATATTTTATGACAATCGTTTTCTATGTGCTCTCATATTTTGATAACGTTTTAGAATTATATCATTTTCGATCTTGGCAAAAAATATTTCTCAATATATGCAATCAAACTATTATTCAACCATTGATCTCCGATTCGATTGCACAAACGATTTTAACGTAAGTCATCGCAGAAAATGATCTCTCGACTGTAGCAGTAGCCACAGGAATAACTAAAACTAACGTCACTAGCTTGTAGACTAATGGATACACTTCATGTTTATTCTTTGCAACCAACTTCTGTGCAGGATCACCAATGCCTTGTAATCCTTCAAAATGTTCGGAAGTGCATACATCAAGAATGTATGTATCTAGTTGATCATCAAGTTGTAAGATATATGTTGCATCAAAATCTACCGGATAATACTGACATAGTCGAATCACTTTGATCTTGTCAAAATCATCAAATGAATTATGTGGAGACAAACAAGCAGCACAAATGAGCAAATCACTATTTACCTCTGAAAAACGATCATTCAACTCTTGAAGTTGCATATCAATGATAACATAAAATATTTCCACATGAAAATAATGTGAATTTGTCATTGTCTCACGCTGTGAACAATCTAGAGTTATGATCATATCATCCATACTAGGAACATTGATGTTGTGAGCTTCACAGAACGAACAAACCAGTTCAAAAAAAGAATCCCATCCGACATCCCTCATGGTTTGGAGTTGTTTTTTACATAGTTGCTCAAATCTCATAGCATTGACAATATATTTTTTTTTTTGTAATGTTTTCGACAATTCATTTGAAATCCCTAAAATCTTTTTCATAAGATGTAAATGAAATGCAAATTCAAATTTTAACATCAATTCCAATGAATTACATGCATCACCTCTTGTTCCAGTACTTGTAGTGTCAGTAGTAATCATCTCAATAACATCGATTATGGTTGAAAACATGACGATCAAGTTAATTAAACAACTATAGTGAGAGCCCCAATGTGTATCACCAGGACAATGAAGAGTAATTTCTTGATTGAGACCCCGTCCGGTTGATATTTCACAAATACTGAGTGATTCAAGAACTTTCAATCTTTGATTCTCTCGAATAAGATCATGTCGTTTAGCCAATCCTCCAACAACATTCACCAATTTGTGTACTACAGCGAAGAAAGCTTCAATCTTCGGATGTTTTTGTGCCACAGCTACAAGAGCTAATTGAAGTTGATGAGCGAAGCAATGAATGTAGTGAACACTTGGGTTTTCTTTCAAAATAAGTGCTTACCTCGCATGTTACTAGCTCCATCATATCCCTGACCTCTCAAATTGGATATGCTTAAGCTATGCTTTGAAAATAATTAATCAATTGCAGCCTTAAGTGAGGCAACTGCCATACTCGAAACATAAACGATGCCAATAAAATGTTTCAATACACACCCCTTGTTCACATAACGAATAATAACTGACATTTGCTCCTTCACTGAAATGTCTCAAGATTCATCAACTAAAATTGAGAAAAAACTATCACGAATATCTTTCATTATCACATGTAGACATTAAGAAGCAGTGGCACTCACAATATCTTTTTGCACTTTTGGTGATGTTAATTTGACATTCTCAGGTGCATTTCTCAAAGCAACGGCATTTATCTCAACATTATGATCACACAACCAATGTAGTAGTTCAAGAAAGTTTCCTTGATTATTTGAATCTTCAGATTCATCATGTCTACGAAATGTCAGCCCTTGCCGTAGAAGAAATCGAACACAATCAATTGATGCATTCAATCGAGTTCGATAATCTGTTCGAGCTTGATTCGATCGCTTAATGATACATGATTGAATACTTTGTCTTTGATTCTTGAAAATTTCATATTTGACCCAAGCTTGATTGTGTACACTACTTGAGGCCCCAACATGTTTTCTAATATATTCTTTTTTTTTCCAATTTGAGAAACCATCTTTAACAAATGAACCACCACTCAAACTGAAAAGATAGCAATAAAAGCAAAAAAACTGCATCTTTTGCTATACTATATTCCAACCAAGTAGGATGCTCATTAAATCATGAAACACAAAATCGTCTGTTTTTGTTACCGTTTCTTGTGGTTGGAAACGCATGATTGCGAGGCTGACAAGGACCTCTTTGCACATATTCTCTTCGAATCACGTTTCGAACATTAACATCATAATTCATTATTGGAACTCTCAATCTAGGATCCGAATGAAGCTGTGCAACATCAATATCCCCAACATCTCCAATATCTCCAGCATCCCCAACATCAACATTCCCAACATCTTCAATATCCCCAACATCAACCCGTTTCTGTTGAACATTCATTTCACTCATATTTTGCTTATCACAAGACATTGTAGATTTACGTTTAAAGTATTTGTCCATAACTGATACAAAAAAAAAAAAAAAAAAAAAAATCGACACTATTAGAAATCCCTAATCTCAAATGAATGTTGAGTGAGAAGTCAAAACCGATTTGCCAGCTTCTTTTTTCTCAATATGAAGAATAATTTGATTTCTTTGTTTTAGGGTATAAAAGGAAAATTTTAGTCATGTAATTTTCAAAAAATACACATTGCAGACATTAACAAAATGCCAAACAATGGAATTATGGCAATTATACTCAGTAGTGTTAATTATACCATGATAATAAACAAGATTATAGCCATTTCCTCTCTCTCTCTGGCAGATTATACCATAATAATAAACAAGATGGCAGATTATACTCAGTTTTTTCGATCAAACACATTGCAAATTTGGACTATAAAACCCTAAATCCCTAAATCAGAAAACAATAGAACTAAAAATTCACATTGTCCCTGAACCCTAATTCCCTAAATCCACACGAATCCTAAATCCATAAATCAGAAAACCAGATTACTAAAATACATTGCACATTTGTAGACACTAACAATAATCAATAATAGCTAAAATCAAATGACAATGTTAAATGTGACATACCTGCAAGCAGAGAAGACATGAGTCGTGGGAGTCTAGGGACGAATCGGGATGGCAGCGCAGGGACTTTGGACCTTGGACAGTGACGGTGGCGGTGGTTGCTGGCTGCCGGTTGCAGATGTAGGGATGAGATAACAAATATCGGGCTTCTACAGTTCTTTGGTAGCTGATTGTCGTCGGCAGTGGGACTCGAAGTTGAAGATGAAAGTTGCGACTCGCGAGAGAGAGAAGAGAGACAAAGAGGCTTCGCTTTTGTTGGGTACTTGGGTTTTTAGCGTTTTTGGTTAAATGGGTTGGGGGGTTTTTCACCAAAAAAAAAATCTGAAAAAAATGGAGGGTCGGATTGAACCATGATCTAGTTCACCAAATTTTCGTTTGGACTGATCACTTGGATCCGAGTTTAAATAATTATGGATAAGAAACAATTACCCCCAGAAGCGACGTCATTGGGAGCCAAAACGACACCACATAATGAATGGCCTACCGAATGTAAAAATGACGTCAATCTCTAATGGTACAACATTTTAAGCGCCACAATATAATTTTGAATGTTTTCATCATGACATTCATTAAGCTTAGCCAAACATATTTTAAATCGAAATAAATAGCTGAATGGTAATTATATAGCTCTTGTTTGGTTTCACTAAAAAAATGGATTAAAATCAAAGTCAAAATTATGTTTTTTTAAAAAAACATACATTTCATGATATTCACAATTTTTTAAATACATATTTATCAATTTTTATCAAAATCTGCTAAAATTCTTATTTTTATCTAAACCAAATAGGGGTATAACCATTTTTTTTAGATACATTAATTTTTATACCACATTTTTATTTACAACCTTGCATTGTTCTTGACAATAATAATTTATGTTCTAATATTCTATTAGCGTATTTTGAAGTGAATGATAAATAAGTTTTTTTTTAATCAAATTTTTTAACGAAAATTATCATTGGAGGAAGGTAAAACAATAATAAAAGATTGATATTAAGCCTATGTTTGACCACCATTTTTTCAAAACTCATTTTCAACCATACATTCTCCTACAAAATATTTTTTACATGCAAATTCAAAACTTTTTAACTACACATTTTCCAACAAAACATTATTCTAAAATGCAATTTTGCCAAAAATAGGGCTCAAATAAGGGCAAAAAATGCAAGGGAAATGAATTTGTGACAATGTTGAGCAAATATTAAGCATTTTAAATGTAATTAAAATATGATTTAACAAAGAAAAACTATCAAGTTGATGTAAGCTCATGTTTGTGGTGATTAAAATTTTTATTTTAATAACGTTAAAATTAATAATGAATTTTAACATTATTTAATAATATTCATAATTTTTTAACCTTACATTTTATCAACTTTTATATAAAAAAAAATTAAGACTCCATTAAAATTATAATACATTTTTTTTAGCCACACATTCTTCAATAAGATACTATTACACGCAAGCCCAAAACTTTCCTTTTTTAATTATACATTTTTCAAAAAATTACTATTTAAAAAATATATATATTTTTTTCAAAAACTCAATAAAGTGGAGCCCAAACAATGGGCTAAATCTATTGTAAATATAGTAATGTTTATGAATGATTTTTATACTCTTGTAGCATTTGTCATTATAATTATTATATCCCTTGTAACCCTAATTTTTCTCTACAAATATCGGGCTTTAATTTTTAATAAAATATACAAGTCTATTAACTTTTATTCTCTCTTATTTATTCTCTCATTTTATAATACGTTATCAATACGATTCTTTCAAAATCAAAGTAAATTACTTAGAATGTAATGATTTCTATCACGTGTACCAAAATTAATTTGGTACCATGTAAATTCTTTTGATGTACATATGTATCGTAACGATGTTACTTATTTTTCTCTTTTTTTGTTTGTAGGCATATTAAGAGTCTATTTGATGTCATTTTTTTTTTTTTTTTTTTTTTTTGCAAAAAATGCATTTTCGAAGATTTGATGGAAAATGTGTGGTTAAAAAAGAAGAAAAATGTTTGAATTTGCATGTAATATTTATTTTATTGAAAAATGTGCGGTTGAAAAGAATAGAAAACTAAATGTATTTTGAAAAAAAAATGAGAAAAAAGGGCATAATTCTAATTCACCCGTGTTAACAGGGACGGAGCCAGAGAAACATGTTGTGGTGGGCTAAAATTTAAATTTTACTTTCAACGAACTCTGACAAAAAGAGATTATCTATGCCATGATCAGGAGCAGAGCCATAAATCAATGTTACGGGGGGCAAAAAAATTTAAAATTTTAATGTACGAATGAAATTTATATGTATCAAAAGAAGTCGTAATATAATATTAGCTATTACGGTTGTATCCTTAGATTTTTCCCTCTTTCAGAAGAAATATATCAATGTTCTTTTTTCTTGACAGAAGGTCAATCTTCTTCCATGTTCAAATCCAAAACTAAAAGCATAAAAACCAAAACTCGATATGACAATATCCCATAAACATAAATTGATAAAATCATAATCATAAACTCATTCATATTGTAAGAGATCAAAACTTAAAATCTTCCTTCCTAAATCATAAATTCATATCCCAAATCATTCATTTCCAAATCATAAATTCTGATCCCTATATTTTCCTTCCCAACTTAAATTTGCTATTGATAAAAGGGACTTAACTTTAACCACACAACTTCGTTTTGATTTTTGATATTTCTCAAAGATGACCCGACCCACATAGTTCATATGTAAATAGCCAGATATGGATTCATTATTTTCTCGTTCTTTTCTTTGGAAAGATCCCGTGATTTCTTTTCCTTTTCTTATTTTTGTACTAATACAATACTGATTTTTTCAGGACAATCCATGAAAAAGTAGAGTATTCAACTTTCGCCAACGATGCATTTCATAAAACCAACGGAAATCGCTTGGAACTGGAATAGTGATGATGAAATGCAACGAAAAAAACCCCTTCAAATTCTTCATAAAAATTATAAAGCCAACTAAATTGGCAGAAAGGCTGATCTACAACTCATCAAATTGCTTGGAGTCATAGACGTTTGCTTCATATCCAGACTTTTTAGCCATAGGCCCTCTTCTTGGAAGCAACCAACTTGGAAAACCAGTCGGCTACTTCTGGCAAGAAGACTTTTTAGCCATAGTGGGCTTGCCTTAATTGTTAGTGGGCTAAAGTGTAAACTTAAAACCATTTTCCACAAATGTCTTTTATTTTTGTTGCATCTGGGCTGGATTGGCAGTGAGCTACAACCAAGTGCAGCCCACTGCCAAATCCACCTCTGCCTCTGTATGTGTAATCTTTACATGTTCTATGAAGAAAATTAATGCTTCACCAATAATTCATGCCTTTTGATTCATACGCAATCAATTCTGTCACATATTATTCACGTATTAATTTTGCCTTTTGATTTTGCCACGTATTAGTTATTCTTTTAATTCTACCTTGAATTTTTGTACATGTGGAATTCATGTGCATGTTTGGTATCTTTTGCATATTGGTAAAAAAAAAAATTAGTCAATTTTGTTAGCTTGTATATATGAGATTTTTTTTCTTAATACATATTTTGTAATTAATTTTTAAATATATAAGTTCATATTCTAGTTGTTTGATAATTATTTTTTTTATCATATTCTGTTTGTATGATAATTAATATTTTTAATTTTAAATGTTCCTTTAGAAACTTTAAATGATAATCTATCATGTTGTTACTCTAAAGTAACACAATATTATAAGTAATATTTCAGAAGAATATTAATTACTCTTGAAAGGTATGAATTATAAATTTCAATTTCTAGAAGAATATCATGATATTCTCGAAGAAGCACAACCCTGTAAATATTGTATTCTCGTAGAAAGTATAATTTTGCAAAATTAATGTTTTTAAATAGTAATTTATTGTTACTCTTGAAGTAACAAAATATTATTTATATTTTACTTGCTCCGAAGAGCTTAATTACAATTTTTTTTATTTTTTATTTACTCTTGAAGAGTAAATTCTTATAAAATTACTATTTTAAATAATAATATGTTATTGTTCGTGACGAGCATGACACTATGATTCAAATAGTAAAATACAATGTGCTCATGAAGTAGCGCATATTTCAAAAAAAATATATCGTTTTAAATTTGTGTTTATCATTGAAGGAAAACATATAACTCATCCTGTTGATATTGATTAGTTAGTCTACTTGATTGAATATTATACGAGTATATAATGTTTAATCATATTCATTAATTTTAAATAATTGAATTATTTCTTATATCGAACTAGAAGTTTAATTTGATTTTATTGTTTGGCATGATCAGTTTGATCATATATCATTGGATCAATAATGTTGTGAAATAAAAAATTCAGACGGACATTCAATGAAGAACTAGAAGATTTTTTAACTAATAAATTCATATATATTATTTGTTTTCTTTATTGACAATTGATCATTAAATTCCATTAGCTAAAATAGGGACTTATTTTCTATATTTTTGAAAATTAATAAAGGTGATAAATGGGGTCATATAACCCACCATATTGACCATTTAAATATTATTTATATCTAATATATTCGATACATATACTAGATGATTGCATGGTGTTCGTAACCTAAAATTTGCAAAATTACTGCTCAAAATTTTAAATTAGGAGCTTAATTTTCAGATTATAAATCAAGACAGTGTCTTATTAATGCTAATAATCCTAAATCTCAATATTTTAATAAGTGTTAGTTGAGATGTCAATAAATAGTTTAACGTTATTGTTTGTTAAACGCATCAAATTAATTCAGAACAATGCTCTTTCCATTTCTGTTTTAGGGAGTACCATTACGCATCATATCAATATCATAGTTCTTCCCATTATAATTGACTTATGGTCGGAATCTTATTTTTTCATCAGATTAGTTGATAGTGCAATTAATCCACCATATTGCACTGAAAAGAAATGTGTAGTTTTAATCTTTTATCTCAAATAGGTGATATTTAACAACGCAATTTGCTGATTGTAAATTTTGATTGAACAATTCTCTCAAAATTAGGGGGAGGAATTAAGAAGCTAAAATTAATGTATAATTGCATAATAATCCTCGTACAAGATAATTCGAACCAAAAGTTCGAAAGATAATTTATTTAGATGTATTTACTGACCAAAGAGATCAACAATATCGCATACACTAGTTTTAGATGCCCCAACACAAATTGATGTCCTAAGAGAACAATTTGTTAGCATTATATTTGATATATCAACCCACATGAAGCGTGATGATATTCGATTCTAATATAAAAATTTTCAAACGAAAATGGAACAATTAGTAAAGATGATTCCATTAAAGATGCATATACTTTTGATGAGTATTTAGATATAACAAATTATAAAACCTTAGAAGATGTTCATGTACGTGATATATTGAAAATTGAGATACCTTGATAAGTTGTACCATTATTGAAAAGAAAATAGAATTGAAAAAGAAAAGATTGTTGACCTTTTTGCACATGATACACTGTATCATATTATGATTAGCAAGGAATCGAAATAAATGCATTGAAATATATTGATTGAAGTAATAATTGGCCAAATAAAATAGACGTAATCCTAAATTAACTTGTTATATCTATGCAAAAAGGAAATAGGAAAATGAAGTTATAATATGTAATGAACGACTCTCAATATAATGAACTTCGCAAAAATCGCGGTGAATGAAATCACAAGTTCATATCATGTTATCTGGACAATGCATGAAATTTGAAATATATCATAATCAATTCATCTTATATGACTAGTAATGTTAACCTTGAAGGGTTTATTATGCATGAAACATGATTCATGTGAAATTATTATGAGGGGAGCAAGGACGGACCCAGAGGATTTGGGTTAGAGATGTCACAATCAAAATTTATAGTTACCTTCTAATAAAGTAAAATAAAAAAAAAAAGCTAAACAATTTTTATTTTTTTTAAAAAATGTGTGGGGTCATTTGATCCTATGGGACCCCCAGGTCCGCCTCTGAGGGGGAGTTAATATGAGTTGTATTTTTGTCTCATTGAATTTTCTTGATAAAGTTTTAAACGAAACGACTTTTGTAGCATACTTAAATTAATAATGTACTCTTTTTTCTTTATCAGAATTTTTTTCATAGGATTTTTTCTAATAAAGTTTTAACAAGACATGTTCTTTGTGTAATAAATGTTTATAACATACAAAATATTTTACTCTTCGAATAGAAATAAAATGTATAATTACATTAATGCCCCGTGCTTATATTTCAAAGAATAAAGCTGCTCCAACAGAGATTGGAGCCAGTTTTTTTTTTTTTTTTTTTGTGGAATAAAGCTAGACAAATAGATAAATGGACAAGGTTTGCCCACCCACGCCACGTGGCATCGATTACCAAATCCTGACCATTTTTCTGTCCTTGTAGATATTTTTTTTCAATCATTGCATCACACGTGGTGTCTGAATTAAAAACATGAATCCTGTCCTTCTATTTTTTGGAATAACTCTTCTCAAACAGGCCCTATTTTTCTAGCAAAACTCCTGTTTTTGTATCACAGCTGTATTTACGGTTTCAATTAAGGTTTATTTCCAAGAGTCTATCCCAGGGTTCTTTCCGTAGCCCTCCAAAGGTCTCGGACTCTCGGTAGAGCAAACTCAGGTTTCAATTTACTACTGTGCCGATATTTTTTCCGGGTACCGCTATTTCCATCCACACTTTTTATATTTACATCCACTTTTAAAAATAAAATTTTATTACATTTTAAATCTTATGTAAATTTACTGAAATAGACATAAATAAAATTAAATAAAAATACATAACTTTATATTTATCCATTTATTTTTATTTTCATTAAATTACTTTTTTTACCTTCTTTTAGAATTTATATTTAACTAGAACTCTAAGAGATCAGAGAAAATTAAATGAATATGTTTGAAATATTCTAATATTCAAAACTTCAACTTTATATATAATGTTTGAAAAATTAAATGAATATGTTTATATAATGTTCAATTAGTTCAACTTTATTTTTATTTCGTTCATCTGATTTAAAAGAGTTTATTTTTTTTTATGGAATATATAGATCTATAATGTTAGAAATATATTTAAAGTAGGATAAATATATAAAATTTATTTAGAAATATAGTAATTTTTTTATGGAATATGACGTGGATGTAAATAATATTTTTTTTAAAAAAATTAAAATTTAATAGGGATGAATATAGGAGGATTCATTTAATAGGCCTAATCAAACTAAACATTAGTTTAAAAAGACCACCAACAATCTTTTTTGGTTAGATAGCCTAAAGATATAAAGAAAAGGAAAATATAATTTATAAATGACTAAAATATCATTGTATGTAAAAAGAAATAAAACCCTATTTCCCCCTTTCAATTTTCATTTGGCCATAATTCAATTTTAGCATCATTTCTTCCACAATCGACCTCCCCTACAATTATTCTTCTCATTTTCTTGTCATCATCTTCTCTCCTTCTAAAACCCATAAATCTATTGTTATTCTCTTGAACATTAATTTGGTTGAACTGGGTAACCAAATCTTACAATATTCTTGTTAGGCATTTGGAGAAGAAGAGAAGGTAATGTTAAATTTCAATATCCCTTTCGATTTTGCCGGTCTTCTAACTAATGAGAATATATTACGTATTGTTTCTTACTTTTTTCAGTTCTCATCTTTCTCGCCAAGCTACTGCCTTAAATTTTACTTTAGCATAATAATTAGGGTGCTAACTGGTAGAAACCATAAAACAATCTGTCAGTATATAAATTTGAAGTAGAATAAATGTGAGTTTTGTATACACTTGTTTCCAAGAATCTTTGGGTAGAATTGTTGAATTGCTAAATTATATGCCCAATTGTTGAATAATACTTGTTTTCAGATCACGCATGTGAACAATGTAGATTGATATGAAATCTGATTCAAAACCAATTACAGTAGTATATTTGGGTGCATATGAACTGTATTGATTGATTCTTCTAATAAATAAATCTGATCGTTACTCTGAATATTAAATTCAAAGGAATCAATTCGGATAGGATGCTCTTAAGTCTTTTGTGGGTGGGAGAGTTTGGATAACTTTTGAGGACAGCAAAGGAGAATTTGAGAGCAAAGAGGAAGCCAGTGGGACAATAGGAAGCAACTAGCTCGGTGAAGTGTAATCGTGTCTGAAATACCAATTTTCCTTAAAATCTTTAGTGTCAAAGGCAGAAAATTATGATTATTTAGCTAAATCCAAACTACAAATGTAATGTATACAGATGGAACATTTATTAACTTTTATGAAACTTCATCTCAACTTAACACAATCCAATATTTTGCATAGTGGAATCTTTATTTTAAGCTTGCAACTGTCTCCATCACACTTTATGTGCTTTTGGGGCCATTCTGCATAATATGAATGGACAACTTATTATCTTGTTCTTTATTTTTTTTTTTTGGATAAATTTGAAGATATGATTAATCATGTTGAATTTTTCCCTCTGGTCTTGACTTCTTCAGATAAACAAAAAATGAATGGGGGGTCAACTGTAGCATTCGATTTCGCCTTCACTTTCTGCTAGCCACTCTCCTTGTGGTGGGCTTGTGAAGTTTAATGTTTCAAAGACAAGTAATGTGGGAAAGCTTCATGTTCTCAAACTAGTGCGAGAGAGGAATATTGTCTCTTCTGCTGCAAAGGATAACATGAGCCCAACAGGCGGTAGCAAATTAGCAAATTCCTCCCTTTTGATGGCTCCATCAACTTCTACAATTAGGAGCTTTGAAGACCCTCACTTGTGAATGAGGAGTAAGAAACCGGTCATGTTCGCTCCAATTGTAATGACCAAACAGTTGGTAGCGAAACTTGAATTTGTCATATTATCGTGACTTATAACTTTATTGTTTAGTCATTATGTTATTAGAACAAAAATTAAAGTCATTTTTCAATGCTGAAATCGTTACTGGAGCAAATAACGACATACATATCGTTGCAATAGGAAAAATAGACTTTTTCCACCATAACACATTGAAATCGTTATCGTGCTTCGATAACGACTTCCACATCGTTACAATATAAAAAACTACACTATTTTTCAAAGACGTCCATAACGAGTTGAAAATCGTTACTGGAGCAAATAACGGCATACATATCGTTACAATAGAAAAAAGTGACTTTTTCCACCATAACGACATTGAAATCGTTATCGTGCTTCGATAACGACTTCCATATCGTTATAATATAAAAACTACACAATTTTTCAAAGACCACTATAACGAGTTTGAAATCGTTACTAGAGCAAATAACGACATACATATCATTACAATAGAAAAAATTGACTTTTTCGACCATAACGACATTTAAATCGTTATTGTGCTTCGATAACGACTTCCACATCGTTACAATATAAAAATTACACTGTTTTTCATAGATCACCATAACGAATTTGAAATCGTTACTGAAACAAATAACGACATACATATCGTTACAATAGAAAAAAGTGACTTTTTTCACCATAACGACATTGAAATCGTTATCGTGCTTCAATAACGACTTCCATATTGTTACAATATAAAAACTACACTATTTTTCAAAGACATCCATAACGAGTTGAAGATCGTTCATGCAACAAATAACAACTTACATATCGTTACAATAAGAAAAAATGACTTTTTCCATCAAAACGACTTTGAAATCGTTATCTAAGCAGATAACGACTTCCATATCGTTACAATATAAAAATTACACTGTTTTTCAAAGACTACCATAATAAGTTTGAAATTGTTCTGGAGCAAATAACGACTTACATATCGTTTCAATAGAAAAAACTGACTTTTTGAATCATAACGACATCTACATCGTTCTCGAAAGATATAACGACTTTCATATCGTTACAGTGTAAATAATAAGGAAAACGACATTTATATCGTTTCTTTACATAGAAAATGACTTACATATCGTTATGCGTTGTAAGGCGTTCTTGAGCATCCACCATTATTCGACATACTTTCGACATATCTATGATGACCGAAAGAGTGTATTAAGTGGGCTGATAGCACTCGAATGTTTTAGAACGGGCTAATAGAGATACTTTCTTTATATCGAAACTAGTCCAATGTGTTGGACTACTATAGAAATACAAATGTTCCTCAAATTTCTTTGGAACGTGATTAAACTCGCTCGACAACCTATTTCGATCATCATATACATATGTCAGAGGTATGTCGAATGATCGTGGATGCTCAACAACGCCTTACAACGCATAACGATATGTAAGTCGTTTTCTATGTAAAGAAACGATATAAATGTCGTTTTTCTTATTATTTACACTATAATGATATGTAAGTCGTTATATCTTTCGGAAACGATGTAGATGTTGTTATGGTTCAAAAAGTCAATTTTTCCTATTGAAACGATATGTAAGTCGTTATTTGCTCGAGGAACGATTTCAAACTCGTTATGGTAGTTTTTGAAAAACAATGTAGTTTTTATATTATAAAGATATGAATGTCGTTATCGAAACACGATAACGATTTCAATGTCGTCATGGTGGAAAAAGTCACTTTTTTCTATTATAACAATAAGTAAGTCGTTATTTGCTCCAGTAACGATTTCAAACTCGTTATGGTAGTTTTTGAAAAACAGCATAGTTTTTATATTGTAACGATATCAAGTGGGTTCGATTCCACTTAAAAGAAACTATGGGAACATTTATGTTCCCATGATTGTGTACCATTTTGAACTATTCAGATAGAAAGTATCTTTGTTCGCTCTTCCTGAGTCATTCAAGTGGTTTCAACCCGTTTGATAACCTAGTTCAATCGTTCTATGTCTGTTGAAAGCATGACAGGTGACTATGGACGATAGAATCGTTGTTTTTAGGTAGAACGATGTAATTATCGTTTTCTATGAAAAGAAACGACATCTATGTCGTTGTAGTTATAATTTGAATTGGAACTATTTCAAACTCATCAAATTTGTACTAAAACGATATGAATGTCGTTATATTATTTCATGAGTTTGATACATAATGATGTCATTATCGTTTCAGTACAATTTTTACGACATTGATATCGTTTCAGTTTTAATCTTAAATAAAACGACATATATATCGTTATAGTTTATATAAAACGATAATTATATCGTTTATGTTAAAAACGATGATTCGACCGTCCACGATCATGAGACATGCATCTGACATATTTAGGATGATCGAAATAGGTCATCAAGTGGGTTCGGTCTCACTCTAAAGAAACTACAGAAACATTTATGTTCCTATGATTGTATACCACTTTCGAACTATTCTGATAACTAGTATATTTGTTCGCTCTTTTTAAGCCATTCGAGCGGTATCAACCCGCTTGATGATCTCTTTCGATCGTCCTATGTATGTTAAAGGCATGACGAGTGGCTGTGGACGGTCAAATCGTTATTTTTAGTCAGAATGATATAATTATCGTTTTCTTTGAAAAGAAAACAATAGTTATGTCGTTGTAGTTATGATTTGAATCGGAACGATTTCGAACTCGTTCAATTTGTATTAAAACGATATGAAAGTTGTTGTGTTATTTCGTGGATTTGATACATAACGATGTCATTATTGTTTCAGTACAATTTTGACAACATTCATATCGTTTCACTTTTAATCTTAATTAAAATGACATATATATCGTTTTAGAGTATATGAAACGACAATTATATCATTTAGTGTAAATAAAAAGTATACTTTGCACACCGTATAAAGTTTACGTGGGGATGAAAGAGAAAAAATATAAAAAATTAGTGGTTAAACCAATTAGGAATAAACAATTTAACCCGCCCCGAATGGGGCCAAAAAACCTGCCCCGTGAAAAAAAATTAAAAATAGAATTTTAATAAATGGTTAGTTTTATTTACAATTTTATAATATGTTTCTAATCGAACAATTATATTATATAATTGTCAATTTAAAATTTTACATAATTAACAATTGTTTATATAATTTATAAATTTGGTCATTCAATCTTTTTATTATAATTAAATTATATAATCTGAAATTTTGAATCATGATAGTTAAATAAATATTTTTTACTTTTGAAATATTTATACCAATTAATTAAAGAAAATTAATATTTTGATCGAAAAACTAGAAAAAAATTTAAAATGTATGGACTGACTTTTAGGTTTTGGGTTAATGGTTGAACTTTAAATAATAACATAACTTGAATTTTGAAAATGTAAATAATAATAATAGCAAATATGTTGGAGTGAGATGGGACGGGGCGGGGTGATGGTGCCCCGCTCCAAACTCGCTCCATTGTCATCCCTAGGACCGACGGATCATTATTTAAAAATTATAAAAAAATTTAAAAATATAAAAAAATTATTTGAAATAAAATTAAAGATTTTAAATTAAATGTCACTCATTATTTATATATTTCGAAGTCATAAATTTTGTTAGACATTCAATTCATCTTAATTAAAATTAATCTTTCAATACATAATACATATATAGAATAAAGTGAAATATTTAACTATAATTTTTTAAGATATTCAGAACTATAGGATTATATATAGGTAATTGAATTAAAATAAGCAATATTGTTCAATGTCCTAGTGGTGAGGTAAGTATTATTTTTTTTAGAGGTTGAATGTTCAAATCCTTTGACAATGAAAATTTGGCTATAATTCTTCAAGATATATATAGATTATTACAATAAAATAAGTAACATTGGTCAATATTTTTATGGCGAGAAAGACATCATTTTTTCTAAAAGGTTGAAGGTTCAAATCTTTGGATCTTAAAAATTTGATTATAATTTTTCAAGATATATATATAAGTTATTGCAATAAGACAAATAACATTATTTAATATCCTAGTGGTGAGGGAGAACATTTTTTTACTTAACATTCAAGGTTCAAATCCTCGAACCCTAAAAATTTTCTTAGATTTAGTCAACCAAGTTTGATCGGGTTGGGTTAAATAAAAATTGGGTCCAAAATTAATTATTTATTTGGTTATAAAGATAAGGATAAAATAGATATTTAATAATTTTAAATAATTAAATTTTTTCTCGTTTAAAAAATTTGATCAAAAGCTTTTTAAAAAAAAACATCTTCCCATCCTAACTCATTCTCACGCGAATATATAAAAAGAGCGGTATCCGCTGTCCGTTTCACCGCTTACTTGTCCTGGTGTCACGGGCAGCATCTTCGCCTAAGCCCCGTGGCCCAATCGCAACCGGAGTTTGCCAAACATCGGTTGCCCATTGTAAATATTTATTTAAATAGATAGAAATTAGAAAAGTTTAGTATGATTATTCGGCCAAAAGACGTCTACTCTCGTCATTTGGGTTTTAGTTCCGAAGTCTATTATAGGGGGTATTAGTCTTTCAAACATTTTCAAGTTTTCTAGTGTTCGCCCCCTGCACTAGCCATTGTAATTTACTGCTTTCCTCAATTGTAATTTCCAGCATTCAAGCAATCAATGAACAAGTTATTTTCATTGCAATTTACTTCGTGTTGCAAAGCTTTCTTAAAATCTTGATCAAATTTGATTTCGTCCCGAGAAAAGGCGGAAGGTAGTCTAGCGGACCAGATTACTGCCGCACGGTGTCCCTTTCTGTGCTAAGAAGAAAGGCACCCCGTGAAAGTTGGTATCAGAGTTGCGGCTCACGACCCTCGATAAGAAAGCTATGGATACAGATTCCTTGAACGCCACAGAGGTGGTAGATGTTCAGAAAAGGACAACGAAGCAGCGCGTGGATGCACTTGATGAGACAACTACTAGGTTGGCTTATGCCGTAGAGAGTTTAGAGGATAAGCTCGAGACGGCAGAGATGAAAATTCGGAAATTACACATCCAGCTGGATGAGAGCCAAGAGGCTCGCGCAGCGATGACTGAAGCTGTTGCAATCATTCCTGATCTGCAGGATGATATGGAAGCATTGAGAACTCAACTACTAGTTCTCCAACGTGCGGTTGGCAATGGGCAAGCCATTGCACATGAGCATGTTCATAGGCTCCGAATTCCAGATCCGTGTACCTATGGAGGGGCACGCGATGCTAAAGAAGTTGAGAACTTCTTGTTCGACATGGAACAATACTTTCTTGCGGCTTCGATCAGAGACGAAGCGAGAAAGGTTACTACAGCTACCATGTATCTAATTGGAGATGCAAAACTATGGTGGCGGACGAAGTATGCTGATATTTAGGCCAACAGGGTCAGAATAGATTCTTGGGATCTCCTCAAAGAGGCGATTAGATGTCAGTTTTTTCCCAGAGAATGTGGAATACGAGGCACGTCGGGCCTTGCGAGGACTGAAACATACAGGCTCCATCAGGGAGTACTTGAAAGCCTTCTCCGGGCATATGCTGAATATTCGAGATATGTCGGAGAAGGATAAGCTATTCACCTTCATGGAAGGGTTGGAACCGTGGACACGCACGGAACTTTAGAGACAGAAGGTCACTGATCTAAGCACGGCTATGGGAGCTGCTGAATGCTTAAGCGACTATCAACCAAAATCGAGAAGGGATCGATCTTCGGGAAATAGTCAGTCTGTCGAAGGTGGAAATAGACCTTACAGACCCAACTCGAACTTAAATGGGGGAGAGCGTTACTCTCAGAATAGGGGAGGATCCTATCAAGGCAACTGTCAAGGTAACTTCAAAGGAAACTCTAGCGGTGGCAACGGGAAGCAAGGGAAAGCAATGGAGGGCAGATCTGATGTCGCTCCTAAAATCAAGTGCTACTTATGTGACGGACCTCACCGGGTGGCGGAGTGTCCTCAAAAACGAATGGTAAACGCTTATTGTCAAATAGCAACTGGTGGAACTAGTTCGAAGCAAGGTACCCCACAAGCTAGTTGTCATAGCGAGACCGACTCCGAGGATGATGATGATGTAATTGGTGCATTCTCACGTCGGTGCAATACACTATTGCACCGAGTTACTTAAAGGGAAGATGGTCGCTCGAGAGAGCAGAAAATTGAAGAATCAAAGGCTCACAACTGTAAGGCGAAAGGCCTAATGTACATTGATGTGAGGATCAATGGAAAGCCAATCAGGGATATGATAGATACTGGTGCTACCCATAATTACCTTGCAAGTGCCGAAGTGGGACGACTCGGACTTGCTCTAGAAAGAGGTAAGGGGAAGGTCAAAGCTATCAACTCTGCTGCTCAACCAATAGCGGGAGTGGCGAAATCTGTGGCAATCAAAATAGGTCCCTTCGAAGGAAGGACGAATTTGTCGGCAGTTCAGATGGACGACTTCAAGCTCATTCTGGGATTGGAGTTTCTTCGGGATACAAAGATAGCGGTGCTGCCGTATTCCGACTCTTTGATAATGATGAGGAGAAAACCATTCGTTATCCCCACGCAGGTTGGGAAAATAGGCGAGAAGTGCATCTCGGCCATGCAGCTCAGCAAGGGTTTAAAGAGGAATGAACCCTCATTTTTGTGCTCTCTTCGATTTGAGGAAATCGATGAGGCAACTGGTCCTATTCCAAAGCCTATCATAAGGCTTAAAGAAGTTGAGGACAACCTGTCGGAGGGGTTATCAAAGAAATTGCCGAGGACAATTGTTCGTGAGATTGAACTCGCTCCGGGTGCCAAACCTTCTACCAGGGCACCATACCGTATGGCTCAGCCGGAGCTTGAAGAACTTCGAAAACCAGCGGGAGAAGTACTGAGAAGTGGGACTTTTGTGGAGCGCACTTCTGCACTACTTCAACATGAAACTTTCACCACAGCGTCCAAGTATGTATCAGCTGAAGAGACAGCTCAACTTTTCTACAAACATAATGTCAAATACTGGGGACTGCATATAAACAACGTCAGTGATCGGGATTCTCGATTTACTGGCATATTTTAGACCAAGTTGTTCAAACTTCTTGGTTCATCTCTGAGCATAAGTTCAAGTTTCCACCCACAATCAGACGGACAGACAGGGCGACTCAATTCTATGCTGGAATACTGTTTTCAGCACTTTATCTCTGATTCGCATGAAATTTGGGTGAAACTTTCAGACATGGCCCGAATGTGTTTCAATGCTCAAAAGAGCTCTTTTCCCAATAAGAGTCCTTTCGAGATTACTACTGGCCAGCAAACTTTACTCCCTCACTCTGTAGAGATTGATCAGAAATGGTACAAGAAGTCTGCATGTCTGAAGCGACCTTTGCTAAAAGTGAAAAGATCAGAAAAGAAAGTTGTTGAAAAGATTCTTGGCCATCAAACTACTCGAGCTTCCAAGAAAAATCTTCAAGAGTACTTTGTCAAATAGAGCGGGATGCAACAGCGAGAAGACTACTCAATGGCTCCGAGGACGTCATCAAATCAAATAGGGGAGAATGTCACGGGCAGCATCTTCGCCTAAGCCCCGTGGCCCAATCGGAACCGGAGTTTGCCCAACATCGATTGCCCCTTGTAAATATTTATTTAAATAGATAGAAATTAGAAAAGTTTAGTATGATTCTTCGGCCAAAAGACGTCTACTCCCGTCATTTGGGTTTTAGTTTCGAAGTCTATTATAGGGGGTATTAGTCTTTCAAACATTTTCAAGCTTTTTAGTGTTTGCCCCCTACACTAGCCATTGTAATTTACTGCTTTTCTCAATTGTAATTTCCAACATTCAAGTAATCAATGAACAAGTTATTTTCATTGCATTTTACTTCGTGTTGCAAAAACTTTCTTAAAATCTTGATCAAATTTGATTTTGTCTCGAGAAAAGACGGAAGGTAGTTTAACGGATCAGACTAATGTCGCATGATATCCTTTCTGTGCTAAGAAGAAAGGCACCGTGAAAGTCCTGGGCCGACGCCGGTGCCGATGTAATATGTACACACGCATATGTATTATATATAATCTATTGTTGTAATAAGTTTTGTAAAAGATTTACTCAAATTTGTTGAAATGGCGTGAGAAGTGTGAATTTGTGCTCTTTGGGTGATCTTTGGATTTCGGAATTTTCTTTTTTGGAACTTGGAGTGTAACTGATGTCGAATTCTTATATTTGATATTGATAGGTAGCGGAGGAACAGGTGATTAGACTGTTTGTGGAGGCGCAGGAGTGTATGATACAAAACAGGTGGTTGGATTTAGCCTCACTGATGCTCACCTCGGCTGATATAATCTTCTCAAAAGCGTCCGATAAAGGTAAAAAGTTTCGAGTCCTCGTTCCCCACGTTCAATTGTAATTCGGTTACTGAAATGTTCAAATACAGTTGTGCATCTTATTGACATATTTGTGGAACTTTTAGTATTAAAAGTATGCCGATATAATAGGAGAGCTTCAGGATTTTCAAACTCTTATTAAGCTGAAGTGGTTGTTACCGAGAAACTTTTAAACCAACTGCTCTAGAAAGATGTTGGTGGTTAAATGTAATCCTTTTTTCCTGTCGCCTCGATAAAGTATCCTAAATCTCTGTTGACAATACCAATTCATTGGATGTTCGAGTTTTTTGAATTATGGGTTTGGCTTTTGAATCTCATTTCTGTTAAATGTGATAGATTTCTTGTATCATGGCATTTCTATTGTGATGCTACTTTAATGTGTTATTTTGTGTTTATGTTTATGATACTCTTTAACTCATATAAGCAGCTGTTAGTTAACTTTTGATGTCATTTGCAAACTTGTCAATAAGCCTGAGAGTCTGGATCAAGTTCATGAGATGGCAGAGCTTATATCTACCAAAGTAACCCAACAGTCAAATGAGAAGCCTCTCTTGCGCTTGAAGATGTATGGGCCTCGATCGTATTTATTTTAGTTTTTCAAATCCTGTTGCTGCTGTCTAATACTTGTTTTTACCCTCTTTCAGCATGTTTAACCTCTATAACCTATTGGAAAACCCATATAGCCGATTCTTTGTGTACATGAAGGCCCTTAATATGGCGGTCAATGGAAAGGTCACCGAACACGTCGTGCCGTCTTTTGAAAAAGTGGATATCTTTTTGAGGGAGTGGAATCTTGGAGTTAAGGACCAGAGAGGTCTCTTTCTTGCAGTTGCTAATATATTACAGGAAAATAAAAGGTGAGACCCCTACTAAGAGACTATTGAAATTTGTTGTTTCCTTACTCAATTATGCAGCAAGTAATTTCATAACATGTTTCTTTACCTTGTGCTGGAATTTCAGCTCCTCGAAAGATTCTTTTAAATTTCTTGTCAAGTATCTAGCTACTTTCTCCAGTGAAGATGAACCATCAATGAGTGAAGCTAAGGAAGAAGCCGTGCGCACCATAGTTGAATTTGTCAAGGCACCTGATATGTTTCAGGTATCATTATGAATATATTTCCTATAAGTTATGTAATTTCATGTAGTGCAGTAGTGCTTATAAATCAAAGCATACTTTCTCAAGAGTTCGCGAAGAGTTATGGATTTGAATTTTCCCTGATTTAGAATAAAACTGAAGTGTCTTTCTGCTTCTCTAATGTTGTGTATGCTGATTGCCCTTTAAAGACAGCTTATTTTATTTTAGCAATTGTGTCCTGAAAATCGTATGCGAGCGCCTCATTGAACTAGTTGAATGGAACTGCTCAGTTCTTCCTCATCATGATGCATCAGCTTCTATTATATTCATACAAAGACCATTAGACTTCATATTTGTCAACTTGGTTATAATACCAAGAACGTGTCATCATGAGGTTGAAAAGCTCGTGAGCTACCATAATTAAGGAGAAACAGTAAGCGGACTACGGTGCATATACATAACAACACATGCTGAAGTACTAGATAATGCAGTACTCCCCCTCTGGCCTTCCTCCATTTCTCATCATTTGGGCACATAATTGTTATGCCAATTTTTATCCATTTTGATTTGGCTTCTCTCTTTTCTATTCCATAAATGATGTAAGAAAATGTTGTTAGAGTAGGAAACCAGCACTCTATAGTTCTATATTCTGATCTTATTGTTTTTTGGATAGTTGTCTGAGTCTCGATGAACAAAATGACCCTTTGTGTACATCTTAGCTCTTAGGACGCCCTAGGATTTGGTTTACTCTATGCTTGCTTATTCTGAAAGATAACAATGGAATTGGTGATTTATTTTTGTTTACAATAACACAAGACACATGGTGATGATTGATTTCTAACCAATAAGAACTTGGGAATTTCACGTTGAAATAGTAAATCACGTAAAAAAAAAAAAAAAAAAAGCATTAAATCAAACTTCCATATTATCTGCTTTACTGTTGGCATGTGCATGTGCATGTGCATGTTTCTGTTTCTAAACTTTAAAAGTTATTTTTCAAGACAGCTCGGTACATGTTGTAGGTGTTGATTTATAGGCCTTGAGATATTTTACATTCACTGTGCATTGCATATGGTTTTTACTGCATTAGAATGACTCGTAGGCATCCAGCACCATGTCATTATTGTACCTTGCTCTCATATGGCTTTTAATTCTTTATCTTCTTTAATTCCGTGTTTGCATGCCAGGGTGATTTTCTAGATATGCTTGCCATAGCACAACTGGAGAAAGATGCTAAATATGCACAGATGTATGAGCTTCTAAATATCTTTTTGACTCAGAGACTTGATGCATAGTTGGACTTCTATACAGCCAATTCTGCTTTGCTGAAGAGCTATGGTAAACATTTATCTTTGTGATATTTGAGGTCTGGGTTATTGGATGAGTTACGTTTGATGTGGTAGATACATTTAATTTGTTTGCTGGACATTGCTAGGGCTTGTCCATGAAGATTGCATTGAGAAGATGAGACTGATGTCACTCGTAAGTCTAGGCACAAATGAATCTCCTCAAATTCCTTATTCCTTGATAAGGGACACACATTTAGGTAATTTTTTAATTTTTATTTAATTCTTTTAAATAGCCTTTCTGTATTACGTGTTTATATACTTTGCTTTTTGTTCTTTTGTAGATTGACAACAATGAGGTAGAACTATGGGTTGTCAAGGCAATCACGGCTAAGTTAATGGACTGTAAAATTGATCAGATGAACCAACTAGTTCTCGTGAGGTGCGCAATTGAGTTCTCTCTTCCTCTGCTTCCTGCAAGTAGAGTGAAATACACATTTGTAATAGTTGAGTTTACTAGTTTTGGTGCAGCAGCTGCATAGATCTCGGGTTTGGGCAGCATCAGTGGCAGGCCCTTCGAATGAAGCTAGCGAGTTGGAGGGTACTGGATTTAATTTACTCATGATGCATGTTTGGCTGATCTTAAAAAGTTACAAAGCAAGTTTACTTAAACGTGAATAAGTTGGAAAATGAACAGTTATTTTTAATTAGCAAAGTCAGAATAAATTACCTTTTTTGGATAGTAATGCAAGAGTTTCGTTCTAAAAGAAGTTACTCTTTTACTTAAAGTAAGGAAAAAGTAATATATCAAACACGATTAAAAATAAAAAAGTTGCTCGAGAGTATCTCTATTTTCTTGTAAGTTTAGCCAAACATGTACTGTGAACTAGAATAGTGATTTGTATGCTAATTATGTACTCCTTCGTTCGATGATGTAAACCATCTGTTGGCATGTGAATACGAGTTTCTTTTGATGCTTGGTGGGTATGCTTAATAAATGCTCAGGATGCACTTCTCACTTCCATTGATGACACCTTCAGGGAATTTATTTATTTTCATCTATGTTTACTTTCCCAGGGCAACATTGCAAATGTGATAAGCACCATTCAAGCTAACAAGATGAGCGAAGATGGCGTTCATGCAATGCAAGGGCATGCGATTCGCTGAAATTTTGTTTTCTAAATTAGCAATTAGTAATGACAGAAGTCTCTAATTCAGAATAGTAGTCATACTGGATTGGCCAGTGGATAATCTTGGAACAAGTCCAACCCATTTCTGCGTATGTCAAAACTAAATTCTAAGTGTATATGTCAAAACAAGACTTATTGAGCTCAGCCCCCTTGAGTCCATCAAACTCAATGGACGAAAGTACTCACTTTATTGATGGGATATTTTGATACCTTTTTTTGGCGCACTCTGCGGGTTAATGCAAGGATCCTACTTTAAAGCAATCTCTAGAATTTTCCTGTCGAGGTTAGATAATGAGCTTAGCATTGACAAAGCTCGTTTGGAAACTGTTAATAAAAAGTTTAAATTATGAATAGATAGAACCGAGCGGTGATGTGGATAGTACTTGTAGAAGTCAAACAGAGGCACAAAACTTCCAAGACGGAAGGCTGGAGCGTACCAACTCAGTCTAGAAAGGTGCTTAGCTTGACAATCCCAAACTTTCACCCATACATCAACACCCATTAGTGATTCAAGACCAGACAAAATTGTATTAAAAGTACAATATGACTCAAGTTCCAAAGACACATCCAATGTTTTGTGACATCAATCCTATCTTGATGAAAATTTTAGCCAGGATAAAAATTTCTTAAGCCCCTGCTTATTTTGGGATTTTAAACTTTATGACTGTTATGCAAGAAGATTCCATACCACCAACAATTATTGATTGCTTCCTTACCCAACAATTAAAATGGATTGGGAAATGACCTATGTGTCCTTTTATTTTTGCATTCAAACCTCTTCAGTAGGGCATTTTTGGTAATTCAAATTAAAAACAAGATTACTGATTTTTTTCAACAATCGCGGTTGGTATGTGATCTGCTTGTTCTGTATAACGGTCCAAAAATTGCTAAAGTTCCCAGAATAAGCACAAGTAGACAGGGGCTAAATCTTATGACATGAATACTAATATACATTTGATGAGGCGTCCACTATTGAAGACGTACTACTTTGGATCCTAGGTGTAGTGAAACGTAGGTAGGCTATGAATGAATCGAAGAATTTATATGCCTGACCAACACATTTTTTTACATTTTCATACGGTTTCAAATGCAAAATTTGAACATTGTTGTTCGTCTCGTAAGGTGGAATGTAACAATATTGGAAAAGTAAAATCAAGCTAAAATCCCTTGCCTGCAGTCTACTCCTCTTTAGTACTCTGTACCAAACATACTTTGGATGTTCCTACTTACTGTAAGTGTTAGTGAAGTCACTTCCATTTATATCTTCTACTCGTATGACATGATTTGCTATTGCTTTATATCACATTGTTCATAGATTTTTCAGTTCATAGGATTACTAGAGTTGTAAAAGTTTAATTCCAACTAGAGAATCTTCGACTAAGCTTCAATATACACTCACTTCTATATACAAATCCTGCCGACTTTTCAGCCTGTGCAGCTTACCTCAGATGAGGTTAGGCATCTTGCCTAAAGAAAGCATTCGAACTCTAATGAGATAGTGTCTGATTAAGCTTCCCGTAGAGAACAAGCCCCCCACGGTAAACTGTCCCATATCATAGATTCATAGGTGTTCGCAAAAATGTAGAACAGGAACAATTTGACAAATGCAACATTCTGTGAATACATCATTCAGTAAACATAGGTTTGAATTTTTTATGTTGCTACTAGGATTACTGGATATATAATAATTGAACCACTGAGAGTCTCGGTTCTATGTCTTCAAAATTTACAATACTATCAAAACTTGGAAACTGATCACCACATTACAACAAAAAACAGAAGTCCAAAACTGAACAATGTTGAGAGAGAAACTCGACTTGGATGAGCAGAATTTGCTAGAAACGGATAAGTATCCGGTGGTGGCAGCATGCATTCTTCACCGTTGAAATATACTTTCCGGGGGAACGCCCATCCTTGCTTGAGGGAAAAGGTGTTCTTGTCCTTCTGCATAAGAACTTCCGACTGCACGTTCCCAGACGGCCCAGCTTCCATCAGCAGGTCATTGTAGAATTTCATGCCATAAAACATTCCAGTGTCGTCTGCACATATCAAATGTACATATTTTTAGTACACGCGCGTGTAGTATTTTAAAAAATGTTCTCAGATGAGTTTATAAACTTACTGATGGATGCTCTGTCAAAAAAAAAACTTACTGATGGAGGCATAGGGAACCAGAGGCTTGTAATCGAAACTGAAAACTTGAGTCACATTGTTCAGATTTGGATGCTGTACAACAAGAGTCCATTGTGTGTAGTTCATTCTATAGTTAAAATTAGTTATCGCTATCTTCGCACGCCAGTAGTCCTTGTAATTGATCTTAACGTGCCAGTGCACCCGGATTGGGCACATATGGTGCGTGCACTGTAAAAGGGGCGAGTTATCTTTTCTCGAGAGTGTTTATCCCAGCCCTATTAAGAAGTTTTGAGTCGCTCCTGCATACATAGTTAACAGTTATTCGACTCATTTTACACAAAAAATGTATACAAATTGATGTCTCATATCAAAATAGTTGCTAACTTGATGCATTTATTTTTGTTTTCGCATCCACAAGCACAAGAAGGACAAGAAGTGATTGTTTCATTGTAGAACGACGAAAATGAGACACAACAGCTCGGGTGTTTCCGGGCTAGAAACTGCGAATAGGTACATGTCACATTCCATGTCACTGCATTGAATCCAAGTATTAGCAAACTAGAGCTCAATCAAGAATATGAAATCTTCAAAGATTGATTGAAACACTGTTAAAGAAAAAAATACGCTAAATTTTCTACACTAAGGGAGTTAAAAACTCTGTTAGTCTCCAAAGTTATAGTGTTGCTGAATTTTTTTTTTTGTTCAAAATGAATCAAGGAACTTTCATTTTTGTTTCAGTTTAGGTACTCAGTATACTGAATTAGCAGAAACAAGAAGGACTAACAATGCTTTTCAATCCTAAATTATAACGTGTAGTCATATCTAATACTGCTTAAGAAGTACGGAAAAAAGGACTTACTCAGGGCCTGAGTCTTCCTGCGCCGATCAGTTGTGAGGAAATTGGTTGAAGGCACAACTTTTGCGGGACCACAAGTGTAGCCTGGTCCAGGACCTAACAAGGTAAAGTTCTTAGGAAGCTTTACAGTCTTGTTCGAGGTACCGGCTTGGCCAACGCTAACTTGGAAGGCCGAGACGGCAGCCTGTGGATCTTGGCCCCACGACGACATGACTCCACCTTTGCAGCAGTTGCTGAATTGCTGGTTGTAAGGAACACCAGGGAGCAAGTCCAGCACTGTTGGATTCTTTTTGCAACAATGTGGTATGTTACCTTTGAACTTGGAACAGTCCCCTTGTTCTGTGGTCTGTGCCCCAACCATGGTCCATATTACTTCTTTCTTAGCCCATGTCCAGCCCAGGGTCCATCCCGGGCTCATGATGTGCCGGTACATTTGAAAATTGTTCATTGTCACAACAGCCTAGGAAAACACATATATAATTATAGTTATTTAAATAAGGGTAGTTCACATTCGCGATATTTTAAGTAAAACGAACGCTGTTTTGGCAAAAAGCATAAATGAAGGCCATTTTGTGTTCGCCATAATCTCTATGTATTGGAAATTCAAAAAGTTTAGAAGATTAATTTGTATATATAAGGCAGTACTACTCACCACATAACCATCTGGTGTCCAAGACATTACGTCCCATTTGATCGTTATATTCCCAGTAGGATCCAAAGGATCATAGGAAACTGCAGCAACCAGTAACTAAACAAGTTGGAATTTTTTGTTTAAAGAAAAAAGGCAGAAATTCAGGATTTAAAATGAGTTTGATCAAGAATATAAGTTTACCTGCACATGAAAGAAATATACATAAGAACAATGCGGTAACAAGAAATCTCATTTTCCTTCTAATAATATGTCAAGATTATTGAATTGGAATGGCAAATACTTTGGACTGTCGAAACTAAGTGTTTTCTAACTAGAAAAATGTGTGTAGAGTGAAGGGTTTTCGAGAATTTGAGATGTTTTACCTACTGGTAGTTGAATACCGGTGTCACTTTTGCAGTGATATATAATTGATGGAATTTCCATATCTTGAAGCAAAACTTTGTGGAATAAAGAATAGGCTGGAAGATTTTTGTATTGAAGACAACAACATTCTAACACTCATTTGTTGAGAAAAGTGACTCATAATGATGAAATATATGTAATGAACCAAGTGTACATTTGATACGCTCGATTTGATTGGACTAACACACGCGATTTTAGTGTTTTCTCTTCTTTAAACCTGATCGACCGATGTTTAGTCCAATATATTTCCTCTTTTCTCTTTATTTCTAGGTTAATTGAGATTTGAGAATCAACGAATTCCGGACTTTTCAACACAATATGGACAGAAACTGTCACTAGGAACCATCCTGCTACATAAGTCACGCTTTAATGACTTCCGTGCTATTTTTTTTTTTTTTTTTTAAAAACCACGCAAGATCGACTTAGCATCACACATCACCATCATGGTAGATCATTTTTGACCTATATGGTAAATATCTATGATTATAACTTTCTTCAACAGTAATGTTGTTTCCAATAATGTATTTTGGAAATTAAGGGAGAGAGAGGTTTAGTCCAAGTGTTCCAGCCACGGATTATGAGTTAGGATTAAGCAAAGATAGAGGGATGGCTCTAGGGGTGGCAATGAAGCCCGAAAGTTCAGACAGTTCGGGTTTGGCTCGAAAAAAGCCCGAGCTGAGCCCAGCTCGGGGAAAAGGCCCGTGTTTAGCTTGAATAAAAAAAAATTAAAAAATTATAAGTAAAAAATGTGATGACGAAAACTAACAGAAAGCCGTCACATTAGATTTTCAAAATTGTCATCTACTAGTTCAATCACCCCCATGGAAGAAAGAACTGTTTAACCATAAGGACAAAATAATAGCACATTCTCTGTTGACCACACTCACATTGCTTGCTTCTATGAAGAAAACTTTGACAGCATTATAGTAACATGATAAGCTTCTCTTATTTTATTTTTGTCTGATGATGTTTTTCCATCTAAAAGCAAAAGTATTATGTACTGCAAAATAGATTAGCTAATGCATAGATAGCATTTTAGTAAGTTGTCAACAACCATATTTGCCAAATATGTCCTCCAGCAAGGATTTTTTATTTTTATTACTAACCAAAGAAGCACGTCAAAGATTTAACAAATTAATTGAATAATTGATGAAGCTACTGGTTAAATATATCAACTTGAAATGACTTTTTCCCAGTTGCTAACCATAAGGAGAGACAAGTGGCATCTTCAAGTATTCCATAAAAGGAGAAGCAGAGCCATTCTAGAGCTTGACTAACACAATCAAGTTCTCACTATTGAAAATCGTCCAAATAAATACCTCCTTTTTGTCTGCGAAAACCAAGAACTGATGGTGCTGTACATACTAAGTTTGCCAAAATTTTAAGTAAAAAATGTAAATTTTACAAAAAAAAAAAAAAAAGGAAAGAAAAAAAAACCTCAGCGGGCTCGGCTCGGGCCCAAAAAAGCCCGATGCGAGCGAGTTTTTTTCCCTACTCGGGCTCAGCCCGGCCCGACTCGTTGTCATAGCTAGATGGCTCTGATCAAAAGAGCAATTTCCAACCCAACTGACTCGACCCGACCTAATCATGTTCAACCGATTTAAATTAGATGAATCCTTACAAGAATTGGTATTTGTTGACGTTCTTTTATCTTGCAATAACTATTGAAATATATCCGTTCCACAAAAATATGTACTTGCCGCATGCATTAACACAGGGTGTCCTAGCCCTAGCCCTAGCGACCCTCAAGTCGAAAACATGAGGCATGGAAAAGTAATATTTTGAAGAACGTGTGGTTAAAAAATACAAAAAATAAAAATAAAAATTATGAGTCCACATGCAAAATTATCTTATTTTGAGAATGCACGAAATATTTTGAAGAACGTGTGGTTAAAAAATACAAAAAATAAAAATAAAAATTATGAGTCCACATGCAAAATTATCTTATTTTGAGAATGCACGATTAAAAATAAGTTTTAAATAATCTGTACCAAACATGGATTAAAATTCAAATTTCATCCGACATTTGGCAAGAGTGTAATTTTAGGGACTGTTATACCAATTTGAATTATGTTTATGATTTATGTTTCTTAACGTCAGTTAGCTAAATTGTCGCCCTTTCAGTATGAAACTAGGTTTTGAATTTATGTGATATTTTGTAGTAATTTTTTATTTAAAATTACGGTGTAGTATTCTTTGAAGGTAATTATATTCACACAATAAATTTCATATCTGCACCACATTTTAATTATAAGAAATGTTTTTCATATTTGTTTACTTTTGCTTTTATGTCCTCGGAATTTTTTTTCATCGCATTGTTATTCTTAATTTTCAATTAATTAATATGTTTTGTCTCTGATAATGATTTTTATCAAAATATTCCACTAAGGTCTATTGAAAAGATAGGCAAATATTTTTGTTTTACTTTTGTATTAGTTATTTATTTCAATTATTAAAAAATACGAAAAATAAATATGTCTTTTTGACCTCATAACAAACATTTTGGACAAAAGTCAAAAGTCGTTCCTATAGACAATATGTGAAAATTAATAGAGGATTGATAATAAAAAAATAATAATAAATAAATAACAAAAAAGTTGAAAAAAGTGTAAAAATAAGAAAAAATTAGGAATATTCATTGTAATTAAAATGTGGAGTGGTTAACAAAAATTGTGGTGGGAATATATTTACCCTTTTTTGAATTGTTCTTCAAATTGGGCGTAGAAGTAAAAAATATCCAATAAGACTTGAGTATTTTATTTTCTTTAACTGATAACTTAAGAATTATTGCAGGGTTTGGCTTAAGAAAAATAAGTTAAAAGACATTTTTATGAGTGAATTTTATCCAAAAATATGTTAAAGACACTTTGATAATATTAAGCACCAACCTATGACCCTCGACATTATTTAAAAAAAAAAAAAAAAAAAAAAACACACACACACACACACACACACACACACACATATATATATATATTATTTTTTTTTTTTTTTTTTTTAAATGGTCACTTTTTAGGAAATGGGGAAAAATAATCACTTTTTTACAATATTAATCAAAGGCCAGAATACGGTGACCCTAACCTACACTCCCACCCCAAAATAAATACACAGATAAATATTAAATTTCTCCTTTTTCTGAAATTTCCTTATTAGTCTCTTTTTGGGAAGAATTTATAAACGATTTATTTAATATATAAATAGATAAAAAGGTCGTGGATAAATGAATAATATTTGGATAATTGTATCAAAGGCTTTTGAAATCAAGTCATGTCATCAATTTACCAAAATTGTTTGTGTGATTCATTTGATGAAAAAAAAATATAATGTTTGGCGAGGATTAAAATCAATTTTTTAGTAAAAATTGAAAAAAAAAATGATAAAATGTGCAATTGTAAAGTTGTGAAATATATGGTTAAAATAGATTGTTGACTTTGTTTTAGATTAAATTTGAATTTTAGTCACTATCAATTTTAATCACGACCAAACAAGAGCTAAATAAGTTTGGCTTTCAGAAAAAAAAATAAAATTATTCTCTCATTAAAAATTTAATTTTAGACAAGATAAGTAACAACTATTACCATGTTAGTGTTCAAAGCATATCTCCAATAAATTCTTTATCCACATTAATTCATATTAAACACCCCTTTATGATTTCATAAACTCCCCTCCACCCGATAAACTAAAACAAAAATAAAGATTGAATTCCAACCTTGAGGCTCCCTCACCGTCTCGTCCTGCCTCTAGAATATTGTGGAGAAGATAAATCGTGGGATATATTTCAGCAGGTTAGGGTACAATAACTGTCATACTGATGCCTACAAAAAGTCCAATTTCATACCTTGTAAGAGGCAGAAATCGAACTCTCACAGGAGACCCATAAAGGCTCGGCCACCTCCTCATTTGAACAATTCCCAAGACACTCACGTGCCGATTCCACTGCCGCCGCAATACGCATATAAACTCACAGCACCACCAATTGAGCGCATGTTTGAACGCTTGTTTGAACTTTGGAGTTTGGACCGAACATTACACTCATAATTAAGGGCTGGGGAATTTTGGAGCCCATTTGGTTTGTATTTCAGATTTTAGTTTTTAGTTCATTTTCAGATTTCTATTTTGAGGGTGTGTTTTATGATCGTTGAAAATATGTTTAGTTTGTCATTTTGAAAAATTGTTTCTCAAAATTAAAAAATATGTTTAGTTTAAAATTTTGAAAAATTGTTTTATTAATTTTTTTTCCCATGTAATTTGATTATTTAGTAAAATAGAACAATTTTACAGTAATATATACGTTTTAGAGTTGGTGAATCTTACAGTAATATATACGTTTTAGAGTTGGTGAATCTTACAATAACTTTTTTGTTACAAAAGTAAAATAAAAATAAATAATAAATTGAGTTTAAAATATAGAATTTTTTTTTTTAATGAAACTGAGAATACTTGTATATGTGTTCATTTAAATATTTTTTATAGTATTTTTATGTAAATAATCATTAATAACTTGAACTATTTTTATTTTTCTAAATTTTTTCATAATTTTTTTTTTTAGAATCTATCAATTTTATTTTTTGAATTTATTTTTCTTGAATTTTATTTGTTAGAATTTATATTTATATTTTCCAAAATTTTAAAATTTTATTAAAACGCTTGTTTTTCATGCTTTGAGCGTTTTCAGATTTTCACTGAAAACACTCAAAATGTCAAGAATGCATTTTGAGTATTATATTTTAAGTTTATCATTGTTTTCGAAAATACATTTTAAAAAAATATCAGACTAAACACATTTTCAGTATCTTGCAAAATTGAAAATAGCTTGAAAACAGTAAATCAAACGCACCCTAGTTTCACATTAGACATTAGATATTTGACGATCTCGATCTTAATTATATATCTATAAATACTCAATCCTACATGTTTTACTGGTTTGCTTAGAGTTCTTTGATTCCCTTATTTTGTTGGCTAATTGAGACTAACAGTTTGCTAATTTAATTTTCCTTCTTTAATCTGACTTCCCTTTTCTTAGAAAAGATGAAAATTGCATCAATTTGATGTTCTGCATCATTTATTTTCTTTTCTTTAGTGCAGTTTGTTTCCTAATTAAAACTTTAATTTTAATTTTAATGTTATAATTAAAAATTAAAGGTTTGTGAATAGTTAAGGATGACAACGCCCCCGCCCCGCTTTGGACAGGGCAGGGCGGGAGTTTGCCTTTTTGTTGTTCCGTTTATTATTATTATTATTATTTTATATTTTCAAAATTTTGAGTTATACTATTATTCAAAGTTTAACACTTGACCCAAAATCTAAAGGTTATTTCATATATTTTAATTTTTTTTTCTAATTTTTTCGATCAAAATATTATAAACTTGCTTTGATTAATTGATATAAATCTTTCAAAAGTAAAGACTATTTATTAACTATCATGATTCAAAATTTCATATTATATAATTTAACTATAATAAAAAGATTGAATGACCGGATTTATAAATTATATAAAACAATTATTAGTTAGATCAAATTCTAAATTGACAATTGTATAATATAATTGTTGGATTAGTAACATATTATAAAACTATAAATGCATTCAACAATATTTTAAAACTAACAATTTATCAAAATTATTTTTTTTTCACAGAACAGATTTTTTAAATTGTCATCCCTACCAATAGTAGCTCTATGACATTTCTTGTAATGTTTACCTGTAATTAGTTCAAAATGTTCATACCTTAGTTTCTTGTGGAAAACGTTCATACCTTTCATTTTTTGACATTTTCACCCCTACATTCCACCTTTCATTGCACAAAAGGTCATTTTCATTCATTTTTTTAATAAAATGACGAGTTTACCGTCCTATTCAAATAAAAGAAAAAAGAAAAATAAAAAATAGATTTCAATCTTACTCCTAAACTTTTAAAAAAAATGTAAATGAGTCCAAATAAATTAGTAAAAATGCTTAATAACACAAAACATTCATATGTTTGACATGTAGTGTGCAAAACGTCCATACGTTTCAAATTGATGAAAATGACGTTTTTCGCAATGAAACATAGAAATATGAATGAAAAAAATGCAACAATTTGAAATATATGGATTTTTTGCATATTACAAGTCAAACGTAGAAACGTTTTATGCTATTAAACCTTATTAAAATATCAAAAATAACAAAAAACTATTTCTCTTCTTTTCTTCTTCAAATGGGGCTGCCACCTTAGAAACCAAAATACTCTGCCCAACCACTGTTCAAACCGTCGGACCTCCAAATCTGTTGACATGAAGGTTGGATGCTGGGTTGTATGTGTAAAGGGGAGTGAGGGCTTTTCGGAGAAGGTTGGATGTTGGATAGTATGTGTAGAGGAGGGGAGTGATGGTTTTCCCGTGAAGGTTGGATTTTGGATGGTATGTGTAGAGAGGAATGAAGGCTTTCCGGTGGTATGAAGGTCTGACGATTTGAGGTGTGATTGACAGAGTTTTTTGGCTTCTAAGTTGACGGCCCTATTTGGAGAAGAAGAGAAGAGAGAGAGACTTTTTTGTTGTTGTTATTTTTAATATTTTAATAAGGTTTAATAGCACAAAACGTCCATATATTTAGTCTATAGTGTGCAAAACGTCTCTATGTTTGACATGTAGTGTGCAAAACATCCCTATGTTTCAAATTTTTGCATTTTTTCCATTCCTATTTCTACGTTTTTATTGCGAAAAACGTCATTTTCACCAATTTGAAATGTAAAGATATTTTGTGCACTACATACCAAAAGTAGGGATGTTTTGTACTATTAAACTTTTTACTAATTTATTTGGAGTCATTTGCACTTTTTAAAAAGTTTAGGTGTAAGATTTCAATCTATTCTTTATTTTTGTTTTTTTTTATTTGAATAGGAGGGTAAAATCATCATTTTATTGAAAATTGATGAAAATGACCTTTTGTGCAATGAAATGTGGAAGGTAGAGGTGAAAATATCAAAAAATAAAAAATATGAACGTTTTCACAATAAACTTTGAAAGTAGGGACGTTATGTACTAATTACCCATGTGTACTTACATCACTTGTGGGAGATTTCCACCTCTCCGTTAAACACCGATTTTAAGGGTAACTCATTCCTCTTTGTGGAGAATCCTCATTCGAAAACACGTGACCTCAAAAGGCTACTTCTAGTAATAAACTGGTTTCGTGATTATGGAGTCGGCTGAAACATGTTTTAATTGGTAGATTATAACCCACTACTCTTAAACCCCTGTTTGATAATCATTACCTGAGTAAAATGGAGTTTTGAATAGTAATTTTATTTGAAGAGTGTATGATTAAAAAATAGGGAAAAGTTTTGAATTTACATATAAAATATTTTATTATGTGAATGTGTGGTTGAAAATGAATATTAAAAAAAAAAGTTTTGAAATAATGATTTTTAAATAGGGGCTAAATCTGAAGTGATTCGTGTGGTTGTAACGTTTGTTAAATTGTTCAATAATCTCGCTTCTTTCATTTGGCAAAATGTATAATATAGTAGCTAAGTAAATACTTTCCTACCGTAGGCCTTGATTATGTGGAAAAATGGTAGGGGTGGACAAAATGATCAAACCGAACCAACCTAACCAGAACTAAACCAAACTGAGCATTTCGATTCGATTTTACAAAAAAAATCAAAAAATTTAAAAAAAAAAATTAATGATTCTGATTCTTAGAACTGAGTTCTAGAACCAAGGACCAAATTTAATATTTAAATTTTATTATTTTTTTATATATATTTTTGGTGAATCATAATTCTCACCAAAAATTCAAAATTCAATAGAAAGTTAGGACAAAAATGTCATGTAGTGGAGATTGAAGACCCTAATTCATTTTGAAGACATAGATCCTAATTCATTTAACATTTTCTCTCATTTTTAATTTATACACTGACTCTCACACGAAGATCAACATGTATCATCTGGTGTCTATCGTTGCCCGCAAGGACCACCGTCCACAGATTTCTAAAATTGAAACTCAATTTTTGGTTCTTCTTTTTCAAATGTTCTTACTCTTTTTTCTCAATTAGTAACAAAATTATAACCAAATTAAACCAAACCAAAATCGAATGGTTCGATTTCGGTTCCAGTTTGGTTCTGTATCTTAAAAAAATAAATAAAAAATCATTTGGTTTCATTATAAAAAACATCATTGATTCATGATTCGGTTCGATTCTCTTGGAACCAGAATCAAATGGAACCAAGTTCACCTCTAAAAAGTAGGAACAAAGAATTGGAAAATGAGAGAAACTTTTGCATGTTTAAAGGAGTAATTTTACAGTTCTTCTCTTGCTTGAGAAAGATTAGAAATTCAGATTTCTTATAGCATATCCTGTTTCTATCTTTATTAATTTTGGAAAATGTTATGTGTACATAGCAATTAACATAGGAGTTGACATAATGTGAGTGAAGTAGAGCCCGCGATACTGTAGCATTGACCCCACTACACTCACATTATGTCAACTCCTATGCTAATTGTTATGTGCACATAGCAAAATCCGTTAATTTTATGGTCGGATCTAATCTTTTTCATGCTATATCGATCTCTGAGGCCTTAATGGACTCGTGTTGTGAAAATTTTATGAACTCTCAGGTTGCGAAAGATCCTTCTGGGAAAGAAATCAATGCCCTTGCACAGCATATGAAGAATCTCCTTTTGCCCTTCAACGCCAAATTTCTTTAATACCTTGTATGATCCTTTCCGTGAGGGCGCGTATTTTGTTCGGGGATGTCCTTTCAGCCTTCGCGAGGGCGTGCCAACGGCTGTTTCTCATGGCCTCTGGATGAACATTCCAGATTATGATGCACCTACATAACTTGTGAAGCTTGCAGATGCAATGGTCACATGGATTGAAGCTTGGGCCGAACTCAACCCCAAAAAATAAATCATAATTGGCTTCGAGATTTTTTAATTATAGTTTCTAAGGTATAACAAGTAATTTTTTGATATATTTTGTTTTGAGTCTGCATTTAAATTGTCGGTGGATCTTCGGTCGGATTTACAGCTTGTTGGCTGTATTTTTCTATAATGTTAGCAGTAAAACCGGAAACAATGAGTAAATGTCAGGACTTTTATTGTAGCAACTGCGTCAGCCTAAAATGCTGATATTCGGAAGCAAATGTCCCGAGGAACATTCGTAAAAGATTCAGCAAGTTTGGCAGAGACACTCAACTATTGTGTATGAAAGTAGGCTTTATTATCATGAATTAGAAGTAGGGTCTTCTGTCTTCTTACGCTTGGTTGGGGGTTCTTCGCCTTCTTCATGGTTGTTTATTCCATTCATTGCCTCGGGACCCAAAAGAGACGCGTGTTTGCTGGTTATCTGACGACCAGCTCTTAGCTTTGGTCCCCAATGTCTTTCAGGATTCGGAAGGAAGCGTGCGACCTTTTTGGCTTGTGCCTTGCTAAGAGAGGCAACAGCTCTTGCAAAATTAGCCTGCAAGGGGAAAAAAAAGAAGCAATTTTATAGGATATTTACATGGTAGGCAGTATTAGACAATATTGAGTTTGATTAAAAGAAAACAGCTAAAATCTTTTCTTTTTATACTCTCCAATCCTATATACCAAACATGGACTAATGGTATGTTTGGCAGAGAGGATTAAATAGGACTGCAAAGTATTAAGGAACAAAAAGAAGCTAAAAATTTGTTGATTATTACGCTTTGGGTACCAAACATGCACTTAGTTTCTTGAGGAAGCAAAAACAAGAGGGGAGGGTTGACAAGAATTGACTATTAGCTGGCAGAAATTTTTGTTTTAAAACTCAAGTTCAAGTCAACAAAAGGAAAATGAAGAGTGTCCAGCCAAAAAGTATCGAATTCAAAATAAATGTCCGATAGCAATCAGTTAGGAAAATACTTTATCAAACAAAAATACGTGCATGTGTTTGTAGGGGTTCTCTACATGGATTTGACTATTAGCTAGCAGAAATTTTTGCTGTAAAACTTAAATTCAAGTCAAGAGAAGGAAAATGAATACACGAGGAACTAAAATTACAGTGTTAGTACAATGTCCTGCCAAAAATAACCGAATTCAATAAATGCCTTCAACAACAAATGGGATGCAGCACTCAGTAAGGAAACAACTAATCGACCAACAGATGACAAAAATAAGAAAGAGTGCAATTGAAGAGTAAAGGGAGTCATACCTGCAGAACGGGTTCCTTTGCAAGTATAACACTTCCAGCCTGATCAGGTGGCTGAGCTTTCACAGGATGATTTTTGACCTACAAAGAGAATGTTATCAACTACATGAAGACAACATTAAGAGTGTGTTTGATGTTGATTTTAATGAGAATAGAACTTTTGGAATAGTGATTGATGGAAAAATGTGTGATGGAAAAATGATGAAAAGTTTTAGATTTGTGTGTAATATTATTTTATTTGAAAAATGTGTGGTTGAAATGAAGAAAGAAAAAAATGAGAATGAAATGGGGGCCAAACGGGCCCTAAGAATTCCGTACAATGAGGAAAATAACTAACAGGAAAACATATTTGGTAACAAGATCTCATCACACTACGCAAACTGTGGCAACCACGCCCCAAGTGGCCATTAATGCGTGCTGCTCAGTAACCAGACAGTAAAGACTGGTTTGGCATGGTGGACAGTATAGTAGAGGGCAGTATTAAAGAAGAAAAATGAACTAATATCTTGTCATTATTTAGTCCTGTCCAGTACAGTGCACCCAACATGCACTAAATATATACACCTAAGTTCATTCCATCAGAAGAAGCATGCTCGGAATTAAATATCACAAAGTTCAAGGAGCTCTGTAGTTTAACTAATGTGAACATTGTTTGGCTGGCATGAACAAATTAGCGGCACATGGAACGACAAAACAAGAATGAATTCACACACAGGCAAACATGGATGCTCACCCAGCAGCGCATGATATCCCAAATCACATCCATAGGAGCGTCTGTTTTCAATCCCAATGGGTTTACATGAGTTCCAGATATACGGTATCCTGCATGCATTGATAACTGCAGAGCGAAATATAACTGCTGACGGAGATGTGCATTTCAATGTAGCACAGAGATTGTGCAAACTCAGAAATAGAGGAACGTCTGGCAATTCCTGCAAAATGTACCAAATTAATTTATTTAAACAAAAGCCAATCTTAAGAATAAACAATCAAGATGCAGAGATCATAACCTATTTCTTCATTCCTTATTTTTCTTTAGCCTTAAACAAATAAAAGTAACCCAGAGAGTGTGAAAGGGCCTATAGTTTAGGCAGTTGTGAAGCCTAGTCCTAACTTTATATAACATACAGGTCCTTTCACACTACAAGAAATTGTGTTGGGGAGTATAGAGAGATAACTCTCTAGGTAAGCATCTCTCTGCTAGAAAAACAAGCCTCAAATTCACATTTTCTAAATAATACAAAAATACTTAAATAGAAGGAAGCAGATCTGTGATCCTCTAACTGATATTAAGAAAATTTCCATATGTATTCTTTGCAAGTAGTTGGACGACACAACATAGTAGTGACAAAACATTTTCAAAAGAGCCAAATGATATGTTTGATAAAACAAACAAGTATACCTCTGATATCGTCGTCAATACAGCTGATATTCGATCATAAGCAGGATAACGATCTTTCATAGATTTAACATTTGCTAGAATGGAAGTCACCCATTCTTGGTCATGGATGGGAGCAGACCATATGGGCCCACCCATGTTATATTTCTTTCCACAATCACTGCACTCTTGGGGAACAACAGGGCCAAATCCGGGGAGATATCTGATGCTGGTATTCTACAGAAGAAAAAGGGAAAGACAAAAAAAATCGAAAGGGATACTAGCCGTAGAAAAAATAAGTTGCATGTGACATTGTATTTTACCAAAAAGAGAATATTACTTATGAAGTGCTCAAAATGGAATACTCAAATCAATCAGCCTTTAGGTTCCTGATGCATGCAGGCAAATAGCAAAAACTATGTACAGTTGCACAGGTTCAGTGAAGACAATTTTGCAGGTACTTGAAATTTGTAAACCATGCAATACTCTACCATTAACCTTTTCAGACCACAAAAACTTTAAAATTTCATATATCATTCAAGCCAGCTAAAATTTATGCAGCATCAAAATATACAGAAGCCTTGTGTATAAACATGCATACCTTGGATACAGTCCTTCCAACTGGCTGGAGATGAAAAGAATCACAACCAGTGCACTGATAAACATATGAAAGCTTTAAAGGAGTGTTCTTCATTGCACTTGCTGATCTGCAAACAATCACTTCAAAAATCAGACATGCAAATCTAGACTGGTGGCATTAAGAAGAAATAATGTACAGTCTAATCTGGCAAGTCATGCAAGTCACTCTACTTGATAATACGAAAAGCAAACTTGAGCAGGAAACACTTACGAATATACACGAACAAATACGCGCACATAGAAATCCATCTGAACAGATAACACTGGAACAATGTACCGCTTGTACCGGTTAGCATGACTCTGAGTTAGAAGACAAGATCATTTCAATATGGTATGTGGTATATAATCTTTCAAAAAATTTCAAGAGGGATAGGATCGGATGTCAACAACTATTTCAACCGACTTGTTAAAGAAGACTCCCATTTTAGGACATCCAATAATGCAACAAGTAATCCTTTTTGGATGGAGGACGTATAAAACTAAGGCTCAATTGGAAACCTATGAGAACTCAATAATGATTCTTGAGTCAACATCACAAAACAGATTATCATAATGAGTATAAAAAAAGCACCATGTAAACCCTTCATACATAATGCCTCTGGTGAATAATTAATTGCAGATTGTTGGAGGATTTTACGCAGAACATATAGCCTTCCAATAAGTGCAAAAATTATCAAAAGCGTAAACAATTAAGACCAAGATCAAACAGAGTTACTGCCCAGGTTATGTAGTTATAGATACCCTAAATGGGACCCGGTCCAATTCTAGAGAAGCTATCATCATTCCAAATCCAGTGTCAAATGGCAGGTGCAAAAAAATGAAGATACAAGATAGCAATTTCTTAACCTCTGAAATTACCTTGAGATAAGTTAATATAAATTGGAAGCTTTGTTTCCTTTTCCATGTTTACAAAATATCACCCCACAAGCCCAACATAATGATCAACGAAGTAGACAAGAACAAAGGGAAATTTAGAAAGCTTAAATTGGCACAAATAAAGTAGGATAGACAATCCAGGATTAATTAGCTAGACCTTGTTTTGAACACATAAATAGCTTATGGTACAAAATGGTTGAACAATTTACACTGAGAACTTCATAAGATAAAATACCTCAATGCAGGCAAGAAGGATCCTCAAAGCCATCTCATGGCAATATTTCCCTCGCAATGGATAAGAGCCGTACCTAAGCTCACAAGTAACATCAGCTCAGACCACTTTATATTTTATAAGCAATAGATAAATTGACTAACAAAATGATGCTGTTTTATCAGAAGTTCACAAAAAAATAAACCTACTTGGAATAGCAGACCTCCCCATTACCCCCACAAAGGACTGCCATATCAGTTGCGGTGCACATCAACATGCCCCCGTCAACAACTGATTGAACAGCGGAGTCCAGAAAAACAGATGGAGAACCATAAGGGTCAAGATCAACCTGAAACACAAACACCAGTGTAAGAGTAATCACAGACAATCTGTCTTTAGGGGGTAAATAGCAAATATGCTTCATAAAAGCAAAAAATAAAGGACATGTCTGCGACAAGCATCATGGCATGGGATCACTGCTACAAAGTATAATGTTTTCACTCCATTTCTCTTCAACATAAATAGAATGTTATCCATGTACTACCAACTAACTCAAGCAGTAATTACAGAGAGTATTGGTTGCAGAAGGAAAAATTAGTCGAGGACAAAAGACGGGGGAAATTAGAAAGCCAATATGTCCAAATGGTGAACTTCATATGAAGCTACTGAAAGCATACCACTTCAAATTCTTTTGGGTGGGTGAGCATGTAAACTCGAGCATCAGTAAGGCGTGACTCCACTTTTGAGCATGCCACTGAACCATTCAATTTTATGTTTCTCCTGCAAGCTTCAACAGAAGCTGCACAAGGGGACAACATTAGCACTTCTGATTTACAAACCAAGTCAGGTTGCAAAAAATATGTAAATTCAGAAGCAATGAAAGAAAATTTTGACCCCCTCATAGTCCCTGTATATGCAAATGGGAAACATGCATGGGTGATAGTGAACTATGCCTATGTTTGGCTCATGTTTATAAACTGTTTATAAACACTCAAAGACACTTTTTATCCACACATTTCAATGACTCACAAGTAGTATCTACTTATTCACCACTCATTTCTGTCTATTTATAATTTGAACCGTTTATAAACACTTTCTAGGCATGCTTTATGATGCAAATTCTGAAGAAATGAAAGAATTTTGAACCCCTCAGTCCCAGTATATGCAAATGGGAAACACGTGGGTAATATTGGGCACGCCAAATTCTCAATTCGAAATAAGATCCTCATCTAGAAGAAGACATTTTAAAAATATTCTGAGTGGCAATACACAATAAATGACTTTTTATTAAAAAAGAAATTTCTAATTATAATTAAAAACATTAATCACCTTTATCGTTGTCCAAGGCCACAACTTGACCAATCCCATCAACTTCACGTGCATATCTTAAGGCTCTAAGCCCAGAAGCCGACAAAGCCTATTAATTCTCAAGAGATGTATTAGCATTAAAAACTTGAAGAAAGAAAATATGACCAGCCTATAGCAGAGCACAGGCTTCAGAAGAGAGGCAACGATAATAATACAAAATCAATAAGTACCTCCAGAACTCGTGGTGGCTTCAGTTCTCCATGGCCCTTTCCCGCTTGGTTTGAGGCTTGATCTTCCAATACGCTGGCTTCATCTTGGGATATCTCTTTTGAGACATCACAATCACCATTATATTTCTCGTTATCAGTTACGAAATCCAAGGTAGCTTCCGCATTAATGGCAGACACATCTGAAGCTTTTGGTCCTGTTTTCAGTCTTTTGGATGACAGTGCTTCATGCTCTTGTTTGTATTTCGCTACAAATGTCCTCAAAACAGCAATAGACATATCGCGGTTATTAACCTGGATAAAGAAATCTCAAAAGTTCAGAAGTTCGCAAATCACAAAGCTAAAAAGAAGAGAAAGGTGAAAATTAGCTCTAGAACTGTTTAAACATAATTTTTTTTTTATATCAGAGTTGAAAGCAACTTCCTCCGACGTGAGTGCTGGTCCTTTAGTTAGTGGGAAAGGTCTAGACTGGAATGGAATAGAGTTCACTCATTGGATTCCTAAAACGTTAGTAGCATTCAAAAAGCAAGAAGCCAAAAACTCGAATTGTAGAACAAAAAACACGTCACAGATATCACATTCTACAATTACCCAATTATGAAAAGGAGAAGATAAAACCCAACAAAAATATAAACCTAGTCGCTTTAATAATCAAATTCATTGTAGCACACAATTTAACAACAATAAACCGTTATTCAATAAAGATATTAATTTGCTACAAACACAGTCCATAAGAAATACAATCTGTAGGTGACAAAATAATTAACTTTTAACAAATTAAAAAAAAATAAAAAAAATCATAAAGAGTACCTGGGTTTTATTGAAAAAGACTTCATTTTTGGCATGCATTAATATCTCGGCCTCCCCTTCTTTGATAACTGTAAAATCATTGAGATCAAAAGGCGCCATTTTGGGAGCTTCCATCTGCTTATTCTCTTCTTCCCTAATTTTCTCATCAGTGCTGCCCATATCAAATGGTTTATTGGGTTTGTCTAATTCTTTCTTGTTTAGACTCTCAGCTTTGGAGCAGCGATGGCGGCTGAGGAATAAGGAGGTAAAATAGAGTTTCTGCTTTCCAAATGGTTAATTATACGATTGGTTACTGAAATTTACCACATCTTTCTATTTAATAACTGAATTTAAAAATATATTTTAATAGTCATTGAATTTGACGAAATGTTACCACCTTGTAACTGAACTTAAAAATATATCTCAATGTTCACTGAATTATGCACCGTGTTACCCATCTATTACTCAAATGAAAAATTCGTTAAGTTCAACAAACGACGTCGATTTAAGTTATGGATTAGTAACACGGTGCATAGTTCAATAACTATTGAGATACATTTTTAAGTTCAATTATGAGGTAGTAATACTTTCGCAACCATTGTAATATATTTGAAGTTCGATTATTAAGTAGTAACACTTAGCATAGCTCAGTGGTTATTGAAATAAATTTTTAAATTCAATTATTAAATTCCTCAAATAAACCTTTATGAAAGAATAAATTAAAGAAAATGAAGGAAAAAGGGGAAACGGAAAATTAAAGAGCTATAAATCGAATAAAAATATAATTTTTGCTGATGTTCATTCATTGTGATGAAAATACGCTTGATTTTTATATCAACTAGTATCAATTTATTGTATCTCGAACTTCGCATAAACAGATTGAAAGAGAACTAGTAGCAACACTAAAGAAATTGACTGAGAAAAATTTAATAAAAGTACAAAAATCTTCGAATAGTGTCAATGTAACTGAGGTTGATTTGATTTTTCAACTTCTTTCCCTTCATTTTCTTTAGTTTCTTCTTTTACAAATGTTGATTTGAGAGAAAAATGAATTGTTATTACTTAATAAACGAATTTAAAAATATATCTCAATTGTCACTAAACTATGCACCGTATTTTCCATCTATCATTCAAATCGACCTTATTGTTGAACTTAATGGTTTTTTTTCATTTGTGTGATAGATGAATAATATGGTTTATAGTTTAGTGATCATTGAAATACATTTTTAAGTTCAGTTATGAAATAGTAACACTTGACGAAATTTTGATGATCATTAAATTACATTTTTAAGTTCAGATATTAAGTAGTAATATATCGCAAACAAAATTTAGTAACCATTCATATAATTAACCCGAAGTTTGGAAAAGAGAATGATAAAGTATAAAGAATGAAGTACTGGAGCAAGTTACCAAGATGGTGTATATTTGGAAACTGCAGAAAACCCTCCCTGGATTTCAATTTTGAGATTCTTGCTTAATATATGTGTATATTGAAAAACTGAAAAACAATGAGAATTTAGAGAATTACTTATATTGGCCAAATTTTTTACTTTTGCTGGCATATGATCCGTTACGTTTGGCTAAGCTTTAAAAGGTTGGATAATGTCACAAGAAACCAAAACATTTGATAGGAGGTCAAGTATAGCTCCAACTTACTGAAAAATAGAATAAAATATAATAGTCTTTTTAATACAAGGGTTCGTTTGATTGCAGGATGTAATTTGGGTGAAAAGTAAACGAATTCAAGAAATTGAATTGTCTAGAACTTATTTTACCTAGAATTGTCAATTAATTGTATTTTATTGGTATAATTTTCTATCTGGAAAATTTTGAAATTTTGGATCTTTTGATATTTGTTTGACTTTATTTTTCATGAAAATTGTCTAGTAAATGGATAAATTTTTTTACCGTTGGGTCTAGAATTTGATTCAATTGCAAAAAAAAAAAAAAAAGTGTATATCGAATACCATCCATTTGACTTTTTTTCCCTGAAAATTGTCTAGTAAATGGATATTTAATTTTTTATCGTTGGGTCTATAATTTGTTTCAATTGTAATAAAAAAAAAAAAAAAAACTGAAATTGCTTTTCACACCAAAGTGGTGTGAAAGCCAATTCCATGAAAAGTTGAAAATTTACAAAATATGGAAAATGTTTTTCATGAAAAATTTGGCCAACAAAACAAATTAAAAGTGAAAGTTGGAATTAGTTTTCCAATTTCCATGAAAATTTTTACCCAATCAAACATGGCCTAAGATTTCACTTTTTAATGGCTAAGCGGACATTTTTTGTTGGGAAAGGATGTCCATGCCATAATTATGGAAAGTGGGGAATGCAGATACTCCATTAGAAACTTGGGGACTTACTTGCACCACTTATTAAAGATTGGGAATCTCTAGTGAAATTTTTCCTAAAATGTTTACTCACCACTTTTTAGCAAATAAATTAAAATAAATAATTTAGTTTACTAATTAAAGTTTGGAATAAATAAAGTTATTTAGTGTCTGTTTAACACTCTTTAATTTATTTTATAGTTTACTATATGGCTATTTTCAATCATACATTCACATAATAAAATATTTTATATGTATATCAAAAAGGTTTCTCTAAATTTTAACCACACATTCTCCTAAAAATCACTATTCAAAATTCTTTTTTTCCACCAAAATGGTTGTCATACAGGCTCTTATCCTAACCGCGATGAAAGAGTTACTTTCAAATTCAATTGTGATCCATAGTAAATATATGGGGTTTGCACAATTCTATATTTTTCATTTACTATAGAAATTCCTTACTTGTTCATCGGCACTAATCTAGCTCCTCAAATGTGCGACATTCTTGATTCTTCCTTTTATTGGTCTTCTAGACTCGAATCATAAATGGGTTGTTTCAGTGGCGGACGCAGACGGTTAGAGTTAGTGGGGCACAATATAACTTATAAAAAAGTTACGAAAAATTTATGTATTCGATATTCCAGTTCACTGTCCACCAAGAAACCAAAAATCAAAGCCCACCCTATCAAACTGACAATTATACAATACTGATATAGGTAATGTTTTTCCACGTGAAAGTATATCAGTCCTTTTTTTCATTCAGCTGGAAAACTATAAAATATGATATATAGACTTGACAATATCATCTTCAGCACCAGATTTAGAATAATAATTTTAAAATTCATTTGTTTGCTTTGCAGAAAAGAGAGATTTGGAAACATCTGATGACAATGCAATGGCATCATTGGAAACTTTTTGATGGACATCATCTCTATTCTACTTAACACAGCAACGCCTTGTTATATACTTATTTCAGGTAGGGTGGACTTTGTCTACTACTAGTCTACTACTGCTTTATCTTGAAAGAGAACAACCACAGAGAGTAGAGTACCGTTAAAAAAAATTGGCAACCTGTTACCTGTACTCGTAGAGGCACTGAGGCAGAGCATAAATTTGATTCAACAACACCAAAGGCTGCTGCTGGCGCAAGGCCCACAACTGGTCTGTTCTCCTTCTCCGAGTCCGAGTGCTGCAGCCAAACGTCCACAATCGCTGAAACGTCGACGGAATTCGGCCGAGCAGGAATGAGAATTGCTGGGTTTTGCTTCAAATGAGAATTAGGAACGCTGGGGCCTCGGAGTCTTCTCTCGTTGGGAGTGGAACGGTTTCCTTCATTGTATTTCACTTTGATAATACCAATAGAAGATAAAGTCAGTTGGAATGTCGACGGTTTCAACTTTCAATTGGAATTTGTAAGGACTCTTTGGGGAGGGGAAAAAACCGTTTTAGTTGGTGGGTCACAGGACCCACTAGGACCAACTGTGGGTCCGCCCCTGGGTTGTTTCCTATATGTATTAAAACTCATTTATCTCAAGAAATAAAAATTTACCTAAAAATAAGTTTTAACCCTAAAATTTTTTCTCTTCTGTGTACTACGCTTGAGAAAGAGATTGGTATGAGATTTGGTTGGAAAATGACTCATCTTAGGTGGTGCATCTGTTGAACTTGTTGTAATAATGTTGTTTGTCTTATCACTTTCTGGAGTATCAAAATTTTCACTCCTAACAAACTTGAAGATATTTACTGTTCTTTGAAATATGTACAATATGATCAACGAAATCGAACACAAGATTGAATTATGAACAAAACTTATATAGAATAACAATTCGATCCTTCCGAATTTACGATGTGTCCTTAAGTCCCTGTTTGGTACCCATTTTCACCCCATTTTAAGTAATTTTTTTGCCCGTTGGTACTAATCAGTGGGCCATAGACAGCTGCTATATTTGACTCACCAATATTGAAATTCCCTAAAATGCTCCTCTCTTGAACTAAGAAATAAATGTGAAAAGGGTAGAAAGTTAATTTTACTTCAAAAGAACATTAAATGCTCCTGTCTCTTTCCGGTCTTAGTGTACCTTTTTTTCATGTATCGGCTGTAATTCTTCTACAAATGAAAAATAAAATGGCAAACAAACAGCACCTAAGACTAATTTGCTTCCTTTTACTGTGCTTAAGAGAAGCATAGATGTCATCAATTTAGGAAATCTTTCGAAAATTTTTAGAAGCCATAACGTTTTCTTTCTGCTTTATTTAAAGCTCTACTACAATCTTTCTAACTCTCAACTTGTAATAGAAAGGCAGAAGTTTCCAATAAAATTGTATGAGTGTCAAATTTTCTTGTAATATAAGGCAGAATTTTTGTATTAAATTCAACAGAAATACTTGCAACCATACATGCAGTCCACTATGCTTGAGAAAGAGGTTGGTGTGAGATTTCATTGGAAAATGTCACACCTTATGTGGTGCATCTGTTAAACTTATTGTTGTAATATTGTTATTTTGTCTATCACTTTCTGGAGTATCGAATTGTGTTTTCTAACAAACCTAAAGAAACTTACTTTTCTTTGAACAAATACTGTATGATCAATGGGAGTGAATTAGGAATAAAATTGAAACAAATTAATAATTTGAGTCCACTGAACTCACAATGTTTTTTTAAGATGATTTTGCTTCCTTGTACGCTGCTAAAGGTAAATAGCAATAATCTTTCATAGAACGAATTTCATCTCTTAGGGTCCGTTTGATTGCAATGGTGAAATTTGGGTGAAAATAAAACGAATTGCAGGGAATTGAATTGTCTAGAATTTATTTTAGAGGGAAATGTAATTAATGGTATTTGATTGATATAATTTTTCATATAATTCGTTTGACTTTGTTTTTCATGCAAAATGTTATTTTTTGAGATAAATTCTTTTACACTCCGTATTAAAATTTGTTTGGATTGCCAAAAAGTAAATAAATAAATAAATAATTTTTTGGTGTTCGTTTGACTTTGTTTTTCATGCAAATTGTCAATTAAATGAATAATTTTTTTTACCATTGGGTTTAGAATATATTTCCATTGCCAAATTTTTTTTAAAAAAAGATGGAAAAGAAAAAACCACCTAAAATGTGGGAAAGCATTTTCATCAAAATCAAGGAATGTGTGAGCGTGTGAGGAAAAAAGGGAAAAGGAATTCCAGGGAAAAAATTTGCAATCAAACAACCCAAATCCAAGAAAATGGAACTTTTGTTTCAACTTCCCTAGAAAATTGGTCCGATCAAACAAGGCTTTATAGAAATAACACATCAATCTGTAAGAGTTCCAACAAACACAACTTATATTTTGTACTCGAAAATTTGGAATAGAATTCACTGAAGAATTACATTTGTAAATCATAGTGTGTAACATGATAATTTCGATGTATATTGGTGTATATACAGTATCTCTATGGTGTGTAAACATTCAAGCATAGAAGTACACAATTTATAGAGTGGAATGGTGGACGCGGATATTTGAAATTATTGAGGCACAATCAAATTTATAAAAAAGTTACGAAAAAAATTATATATTCTATAAAAACATATACAGGTGATCAAATATCATATATATGATAAATAACAAATCCCAAAGAATTCCAAATAATCTCACATATACGATGAATAACAATTTCTAAAGAATTCTCAAATTGTATCTCACATATGACAAAATAACCTCTATTTTTACTCTCTCAATTGTTCGGTCATCGATATAACTCTATAATAATAATAATAATCACTCTTTTATTAAAAGAAGCAATCTGTCAGTTACTATTCATTCATGACGTATTTTCTTTTCCCATTTTATCCCTGGTAAGAAAGTTTTTTCCCCTTTCTTATCTTTCAACATCTCAAATAATGTATTTTATTAGTCTTTTGGTTGGAGAGAATATGGTCAAATTATAAATATTAATTGGTAAAAAATGTCATGCTAAGAGGCGGTGGTGGCTATATTTCTCTTATTTTTTTGCCTCTTCTATTAAAAGAGGCAATTCGTCAGTTACTATTCATTCATCGACGTATTTTTTTCCCATTTTATTCTTGGTAAGGAAGTACTTTTTCCCTCTTTCTTATCTTTCAACAGCTCAAATAATGTATTTTATTAGCCTTTTGGTTGGAGAGAATTTGGTCAAATTATAAATATTAATTGGTCAAAAAGTTATGCTAAGAGGTGGTGGTGACTGTATTTCTCTTATTCTTTACATTTATATACAAAATATATGTATCTTATTGTTGTATACTGTAGATACTTTAAGTTGCTTAGTCAAGTTTAATTTTCAATACAGATTGGGAATTCAATAATCATCTCGTCATACCAAAATAAAATATGGAATTATGGAATAAGCGAAATTTTGTCATAATTTTTTTCCCATTTTTAGATTATTTGAGAATGTAATGAATGACAAATCATCAAAAAATTAGTTTGTCAAATAAAAAATAAAATTATAATTATAATTAAGGATAAAAAAAAATAAAAATTTAAATTAAAGTTAAGATTTAAAAAAAGAAAAAAAAAACTCTCTTGGAACCATGGAGAGTTCTTCTGGGACTCTCCATGGTCCCAGGAGAGTTAATTGCTCCATAGAGAGAACTCTCCTGGGTCCTAAGAGAGTTAAGCTTTTTTTTTTTTTTTTTTTTTTTTTACTTATAACTTAACAAATTATCGAAAAAAATTAGTTTGTTAAGTAAAAAATAATAATTATGATTATAATTATGGTGGAGCTTCCTTAAATTTTTTTTTTTTTTTTACTTATAGCTTAACAAACTAATTTTTTTTCCATTTTTAAATTATTTGAGAACGTAATGAATGATAAATCATTGAAAAAATTATTTTGTTAAGTAAAATAAATAAATTATAATTAAGGATAAAAAAAAAATTTAAAGTACATGTGAGAGTAAAAAAAAATCTCACGGGACCATGGAGAGTTAACTCTCCATGCTCTATGGAGAAAAATCTCTTGGGTCCTAGGAGAGTTAAGCTAAAACATTTTTTTTTTTTTTAAGCTTAACAAATCATCAGAAAAAATTAGTTTGTTAAGTAAATTTTTTTTAATAATTATAATTAAGGTAAAGTTTCCTTAATTTTATTATTATTATTATTATTATTATTTTTTTACTTATAACTTAACAAATTAATTTTTTTTTTTCCATTTTTAGATTATTTGAGAATGTAATGAATGATAAATCATCGAAAAAATTAGTTTGTTAAATAAAAAATAAATAAATAAATTATAATTAAGGATAAAAAATAAAAACATAATAAAGTAAATGTGAGATTTAAAAAAAAAAAAAAAAAAAAAAAAAAAAAAAAAAAAAAACACCCTCTCATGGGTCCTTTGAGAGTTAAGCTCCGCCAAAAAAAAAAAAAAAAGGTTGAACTCTCCATGGACCATGGAGATGAATTTTTTTTTTTTTGTAAAATTTGACATTTATTTTAATTTTTTTAATCTCACCTTTATTTATGCACATTATTATTCATTATTATACTGTTTATAAATATTTCCTCTCTCATAACAATATTTTACTTTAAACAAATTATACAATTAAAATATTTTAAATATTCAACATTTTCGCCCCCAATTTTTGACTTAATTGCCTATTAAAAAAAAAAAAAAAAAACTCACCTTCCTAATATTTTCCAACTATTCATACAAAATATCTTCTCTATATAATTTACATTTTCTTAGTTATTTATATTTATAATCTCCAAAGACGGTGATTTTTGTTGACCGACGATGGGAGGAAGAAGATTAAGACGAAGAATTCGGTGGAATTCCAAACACTCTCCTCATGCATGTTTGTTCCATTTTTTCTACCTTTAGGTGCTCGTTTTTCTTCCGATTTTCATTTCGTTCGTTTTCCTTCCTAGGTTTTCGTTTTGTTTGTTTCTATGGGAGTATTCTTCTCCTACAGGGGTTGTTACTCAATAACGACATGAGTTAAATACTTTTTATTCTTTTGGTTGTAAGATTAATGAAATTTAATTTCCATTTTGTAATTTTTTAGTGTTTAATTGAAACCACTATGTTGAATACCATCTTGGTTTTGTGGATATGTCATAATTTTTTTCGTGCATTCAATTCTTTTTTATTTTAATTAATAGATTGTAATATTTTGTTGCTTCATAGCCTTTGATGAACTTTTGATTATTGAAACGAGATGATGATTTTTGTTGTTACAAAAAATAATAGTAAGGATGAGAGCAAAGGTAGCCAATATAGGCTCTTCGTTTGTATCCTGAAATTTTCATTTAGTTTCTCGTGTTCATTTATTGAACATAAAATTTATCAATATGTTATCAGAAAGGAAGAATATTTTTATATAAGAATGAAGAAGTTAACACCTGATTTACTTTGGAGTATCGGAAAGTAGTCCCATAACACTAGGATCTTTTGTCTTTACCAATGAATTTATGATTGTTTTTTTTCTTTTTATTTAGTCTGTCAATTTTTTCATGTTAGTTTATGTTCTTAACATTAATTGCGCTTTGTTTTATCTTCTGCGAACGAATGAATTTTAACCTATTCTATGTGTTTCTTTTTTTTGAAATTAAATTGATCATGTAGTTTATTCTTTTGATGGTATATTTGTCATTTATTTCTTTTAAATTTTGACAATCCTCTCAACACGCCATCTACTTATCATTCTTATTCTTGAGTATATCTATTTTACAGAGATTAATATTTAGTTTTTTCTTTTACAGTTTCAGTAGGTTCATTTGAAGAAGAGATCAGAGAGTCATGAACTTGAATCTAATGGCAGCAGTGGTAAGAGTTCTCTGCTCCTAAAATTAGATGTGGTATTTAGTATTGAAGTCTAGATTCTTTATTTTGTCGTAGTCATATATATTCTATGAAAGTTTATTTCGTCAACACTTAATGAATATGCTGTTGTGATAACTTCCATTGTGGTGGAAGGCTATAGTTTGGGGGTTCTAAGTGCATATTTGCTAATATGATAATAAAATTCGCAGTCATCCTTATAGGTTTTTCGTTCACACAATCTCTAATGATGTTGGGTCGTACAAAATGCTACGTTTCAGTTCTTGTGAACAGAGTAATGTGTGAAAGGGAAGTAATAAAGTTATTTTACATATTTAAGTAATGCTATCAAACTCAAACACTTCAACGGTTTAGTGGGAACGGAAACACTTGATTACTTCCCACTTAGAAGCTATATATATCAAAATAATGAGCTTCATTAATGATAGTCATTACAAATATTTCATCTGTAAGTGTTCTTCATTTACTCACCCAACTTTACTACATCATCTTACAAAATTGACAATGTAAATCAAATAACAAAAGAAACTTGATGAGAAATCAAGATACAAAATCAATATCAAAATCAAATTCACAAATATAAAGCCCATAATTTCTTAATTTCAACACCATCTAATCATTACATTGCAACTGAAGTGAAATTATATTTAAACAAGAAAACACCATTACATATGCAATTTGGTGGCTGAAACAAGGGGAAACAAAACCCTCTGCAACCTCTTGCGATTTAGAGTGGTGTTTGTATATGTTGCAACGATTTGCTCTTTTGTAGCGCCTTCATACATCTTGTTGTCATCTACTGCATATTCTGATATTTATAATCTCAAATTGTGAGGTATGTCGACTTCAAGTTTTCCTTCAGCCTATGGTTTTTCCTTCTTTTCAAAAAACTTTTGTGCTTGCCGATTTATCATTATTTGAACTTCAAATATTCTGTATTTTGTGTTGATTTCTCATTGTTTGATGTCCAGAACCTCTGTATTTTGAATCAAGTTCTTTCCGAGGTTTTGCGTCTTCAGGTTTTAGTTTTTTTTTTCTATTCTTCAAATATTTGTTGACTTCTGATGCTTTTAGTTTCAAACTTCTATATATAGTTTCTGAATTGATTTTTCCTTCCTTTGTTTCCGTGAGTACAATTATATTTTCAGCTGCAATTGATGGATGTAATATATTGTTTTCGAACATCTTTGGAAGTTTGTCAGAGAAGTAGGAAAATATGACAGAATAACGATTTGCAATATGAGGTATGTGAACTTCATATTTTTTATTTTAAGGTATTTTTTTATTGTTGAAAGAATTATATCTAGCGACCTCGGTTATGATAATAGTGGTGTTGAAATAAATTTTCCTCTGTTGATATTTGCTAATTTTACTTTGAGAATTTGTGTAAATTGAACTGAATTTCTCTCTTCTTCTTCTTTTTTTTTTTTTTGCAATTCTATTTTCAAATTGCTCGAATTGATGGATGTATTCTCCATTGCGTAATTTACAAACTTTTTTATGATATACCAGGTGTCATTTGTGCTAGGAAACATCCCAATTTTTACTGCATGTATATATTCTAAGTGCTTGGAGTATAAGAAGTCATCATCCCCATCTAAAGTGTAAGCCCATTTCCCTTTTTTGTCCCAGGTCTTATTTAGTTATGGTCCTTATGGAATATGTGTTTTAAAATTTTGATATGCCAACCCATGCAAGTTTAGAAGAAGAACATCAATTGTTTGTTAAAGAAACACTCAATGTTCTATGAATCGTGAGAAAAATCAAATTGTTGAAACATCTTCTCTGTGGCTTACTTGTCTGGGCAACAACCATTTTGATAAAAATCTGGTTGAACTGGAAAATGCCACAATAAAGGAATACGAGCAGACAATTTTGTTAGAAGAAGGTCTTACAAAATTAGTTTGTACAAAGTTGTCCACCCAGTTGGTTAAAACAAACCTAATTAGGTCAATTTGATGTTTAAAATTCAGTATCTCTTTGTGAATTTTTCTTTGATTGTGTTCATTTTGTCTTTCTTACACTTACTCTTCTTCATTTTCTAGGTTTTTGACAATTAATGATTCATTTTCGCTTGAAAATCGACAAATTTTAGGACTCATGTCAATTTTTTGATTATGTTGATTGTGTATGTGTTTAGAGTTTTTCACGATGAATACTTTCTAAGTCAAATTGTTAACCATGTATTGGAAGTGAAAGATGGTACTCTTCAGAACTATACAGTGTGGCAAAGAGCATTCAGTTTAAATAGGTATTTTTATGATTATATAGAATTTTATGTAAATAATCATAAAAATTCTAATAAAATTTAGATCATTGGTAATGTTGCCTGAACTCATTTCAGTTTAAGCAAGTTGAAGAAACAACACTTAAGCTTGATTTAGATAGACTTGTTGTAATTAGTGGAGGTTATTCAAATACAATTGTTTGCCTTAATGCTGAAAACTTTAAGTAAATATTCTGTTGTCTTGAAGAATTGTCATGACTTCTAATTCATTGTTTTGTCTCTAAAATCTTCTCTTATGAATCTACGTCTTTTATAATGGCATATCATTAAATATATAGATTTTCTAACGTATAAACTGTAGCCTTGATTCCAAACTTTTATTTTTGTGTTATTTCAGGAGTAAAAATCTGAAAACTAGGCTCATTGGATGTCCAAAAATAGTTGACGGTGACTTGAAATGCAAAGAGGTACCTTAAAACTATTTTCCTGCCATTTTAGAAACTTAAATTTAGTCGAATGAACATTTTAAAAGAGAAATATGAGTTGCAAAAGAATCCTAATATTGAACTTGTAAGGGGTCATGTTCCATAACTTAACAAACATGCAAATTCATTAGATTTATCTTAATAGTCTAATTTATTTTCCATCATATTTCTGTTGAACTTAACCTTTGTCTCTATGTACACGTGTTGGCAAAAAAAAAAAAAGCCCCACAAGCTCCCCATCAAAACAACAGAGTTAGAAAATGAAGAAATCCTTACTGTACAAAAAAAAAAAAAAAAAAAAAAAAAAGAGCACTACTAATCATAAATAAAAGGTCAGCTATATATTACCTATTTTGTCATTGAGTTATAGAAGATATTGTTTTTCTTTATCGCACTTGAATGTATTTTCTCAATGTTTTTTCTTTCATTTATTCGTCTTACTTTTTGCTCATTTATAGATGGTCTAAATATGAAAAGATTTACATCATCTTTGAATTTTTTTTCTTTGTGGTTTTTGTCTCTCTGCGTGTCTCATTTGGATAGTCTCTACATGTGAATTTATTTTGTAAACTTGTTTTTTCATCTTTTCTTTTTCGGTTAAACTTCATTGAATAGAATAAATCATTCTCTTACAATTGTAATTTGGTATATGCCTTTATCTATGAGATAGAGATTGACCATTCACTATTTTTACAATTGTCTTTTGCTTTCATGAATTTTGTGGACACTTACATTAAATTATGCGACCATTACATCAAACAATTCATTTGTTGTATGAATTTTATATTATCCTTAGTACACGTGTAAAAGAATTTATTTAGTTTTAGAATCATATAACTTAATAAGTCTCTCTACATGCTCAATAAAGGAAATTTCATCACAGTATAGTAATAGCAAACAATGAATTAGAAAAATAATTCACGAGAATCCAATAAAATTAACACTAACATTACTTTAAAAATGTCCTAGATGCACGGGCAAAGACTAGTAATAATAATAAAACCCAACTATTGTAACTGTCCAATTCTGATTTTTGGCTTTAAAAATAATTTTAAAAAAAAATGAAGTTGTTGGGTCACTTGACCCACCAGGATCAGAGTAGGTCCGCCAGTGATAGAGTGTTTATGAAAATTCAAACAACTTAAAGAGTCTCTTCACAAACAATGGTGATTGTTAAAACACCATTCCAAATGAAAAGAAGTGTCTATTACAGCCGGTCACAGACATCGATTACAGATCACAAATGTTGGTCACAACTAGAAAAATTCAAGGGTTCGAAAACTTTAAACAGTAAAAAATAATTTCATACAAGTACCTAAAAATTTGATTAACAACAAGCAAGACAAAGACCCACACGTGTCGTGTCGAGCCATTTAGACGATGCTCATGTGGGCTTTAGATCGAACCCTATAGGATCTAGGTCTCCTTATTCTAAAGATTAATAGTGACATTGGGGCCCAAACCTAAATATCTAACTCCCACAATATAAAGTTATAAACCAAACAATATTTTCCAGACTTCCTATGTAGGACAAGGTATAGCCAATCAAATTCTCACACGTTTAAAGTTTCAAATCTGTTACTTTGAATCAAAATATTATTCAAAACTTGATGGTTTTTGACAATCTTAAATCATTTCGTGGGGGGTAGATTGTAGAATATGAATATGTTTGATCTTGTTAGTTTCGGAATACGTATCCCACTAGAAAAGGAGCTCAAAATTCCGGAAAACCTCTGAGCCTCAGAGAGATTACTGAAAATTTCCGAAGCCTCAGAGCTTTTCCTGCCACTTTCATTATAATCTCCAACTCTAGGTCGGAAGCTCCCTTCTTGACCAAAAAGTTCTGAATTAATGTATATATCAGAATGAGTAACAACCCTCAATAGGTTCGCAAATCATAACATAATACAATTAAAATTCTAGATTTAAAATAAATAATAAAACTGAACTTTGAGGACTATTTGTTGAACCTTAAAATGAAATACGTAAACTTTGCCAGCTATTGGCGAAACGTATCCAGGCTAGCTACAAACAGGGAGTTTAATCTCAATATCTATCTGAACAATTCTTAGTGTACAGAAAATAAGTGTACAAAATTTGTATAGACAACACACAATGGCGGGTGGGTGGGTGATTTTTTGGGCAATAAAATACTCACATGGGGCCCACTCATGTAAGTATCTGGAATTCTTCTGTAGGGCAAAATTCTGTACAAACAGAATTTTTCTATCTTTTATATGTAGAAAGCAGCTTTCTAAACATGGAATGATTGTACACGGAACTATATCTTTTTAACTTTTCTTAAGTACTATTATATCATAGTATATCTTGAACTAAAATAAAGATCGATTCTCTATCACATACTGTTTATACACGTCATTACCTCTATAAATGGTATTATGCAAAATTAATGAGTTTAACCAATAAACAAATGCCCAAACATTCTATTAATGCTACTCCAGTCTCCGAGTCTTTGATATGACTCACTGGTCTAGTTTTCTTTTACATATTCTAATGTAATGCCCCATTATAGAATTTGGTATCAAGAAGCTTCTTAATGCATATACTTTAATTAGTATCCCATCATAATCATTTAGCACTTATTTATATCTAAAACTTGCATAATCTCAAGATTAAGTATATACCAACAGATGTTACATGATAATTGGAGCATAAACCATTTTCCAAGAGACGCACCTACCCTCCACTAATTAGATTTACGTACTTGGTTAAGATTATGCTTTAGTTCAATGATATAATATTGTTATACTTTTAGACGAGATAATATAACATGATATCTGAATAGATCAATATTCCAAGTTCAAATTTTGTCGCCACGGCCGTCTGATGGGCTTGTAATGAAAATTGAATTTGATCTTCAGGATATGGCACATATTGAAGCTATTAGATGAGATAATTCAAAATACGATTAAGCTTCTATTTTAGTGCTTCTGTTAGGGAATTTAGTTGAGCAACTTTGACCTTTGTGCCTCTCGATATGGCGACAAAGATTTGGAAGCAACACTTGTCTAAGATTTATTGGTTAAGAAGAAAAATGATAAAGCAATATATATATAATGACACTTGGCAGATACTCTGCAGTGGAAAAGATTGATTTGGTAATAAAGAACAAAGTCTTGATTAGTGTTAATGAGATCAGCTCTAAAACAGCAATTTGAGTAATATATATATATAAGAGAAGAGTTTGTGTGTAATTTCTTACAGACAAACTGTAGACAACAGAAAGAGTAAAAATTTAGTTTGTGGTATATTTAAAGTTTTGATCAATGGCAGGTTGGGGTGTTTCTGAACAGGGATGGAAAAAAGGGCCTTGGACACCTGAGGAAGATAAGCTTCTTACTCAATGTGTAAGCCGATATGGTGACGGAAGATGGAGCTTTGTTGCCAGGTCTTCAGGTACAAATCAATGTCACTTGTTCTCAAAATGCTAGATTTAATAGAGTCTAATCTGATTAAAGTAAATAGACACGTGACAAAATTTGTCACTTGTCCGTCTTATCGAACACGGTTCAGTCTCGGCTAACATATCTGTTGAAGTAGAGGACATGTTTCATATGCAATATTGAAGTAACTGGCTCAACAAAATGATAGCTCGGTTTTTTTTTCCTTCTCTAATTATGTATGTCTGTTAATTACCGTCGAGTTTATCCTACTAAACAAACAATATTGTTTCTAATCTCCTTTCTGAATAATAATCATCAGGGTTGAATAGGAATGGAAAGAGCTGCAAACTAAGGTGGGTGAATTATTTGAGGCCTGGACTCAAAAGAGGCCATATAACGCCTCAGGAGGAAGGAATTATCATTGAACTCCATGCCCTCTGGGGGAACAAGTATTGCCTCTCTCTCTCTCTCTCTCTCTCTCTCACTCTCTCTGTGTGTATATACAATATACATTAAACTTTCTCTCAGACTCCCTCTTTACTCATTGGAGATTTAATGTTTGACACAGATGGTCCACCATAGCAAGGTACCTGCCCGGAAGAACAGACAATGAAATAAAAAATTACTGGAGAACCCATTTCAAGAAAATAGGCAAGCCTTTTCAAAAGCAAGAAAAAATGAAAAAACTTAGCCAAAAAGGGCATATTCATGAAGAAGAAAATGGTGGAAATAAAGACTCCCCTACGCAATCAGATCCCAAGTGTGATGAAAATATATCTGAATCTGATCCACAAAGCAAGCAGGAAACAGTAATTACCTACCCAACTGTGGATGACCAGTTCTTGCCATTGATGTATCAAGACATTACATCCTGGTCAGATAGTATTGTTCTTGATGATTATCTGTGGGGAGGCTTGTGGAATTTGGATATATGAAAAATCATTTTAGGATGATTATCGTCATCCTATTTTTAGGATGAGAAGAATGAATTCATGAAAGTAATTGAAAGTTCGAGTTCTATTTTACCCGCCTGTATTAATTAATTGTACAGAATTAACATTATTTGACAGTTCAACGGAATGGTTTTAGCTGCCGCTTAACAACCAACAGTAATAAAAATATCGCAGTAAAGAATATGGATTAAGCAAGATCCAACTTCCCTCGTGTTAGTCCTCCTTATATGTTGACGAGTAGAATGTTTGATCCACGTTCTTTTTGAAGAATGTATTTTGAAATAATAGATTGATGGACAATGTGTGATTAAAAAACAAGAAAATATTTTTTATTTGCGTGTAATATTATTTTAATAAATAATATGAGGTTAAAAAGAAGAGAGAAAATTGAAATCAAACTGGCATGCATGCAACTTTGATTTTCACAAGTCTAGTGAATGAACACGAATTGCTCTACAAGTCGGAATAAGAAATCTACTCTTATTTTTCAGGCCGAGATGCAACTTCTATGAATGAATTCCTTCAAGCAGCAGTTTTAAATTTCTTTATTTTGGTACTTAATAAATACATAATACATGTAAATATAAAAAAGTTGAACATTTAAATATTATAAACATAACATTAGTACCGAAACTATTATGTGTACACTTTGAATGTAACTAATATATTTTCTTGATAAATTTTGGAACAATGTATGTAACACCAGTTATAAAAGCAGATGAAATACTTGATATGAATCGCTAAACAACTAAAATTAAAATGATTATAAAATCATAGAAAAACAAGTTCCGCCTGATTAATTCGTCATAGCAATCACTTAAAATTTATGAATATAACATGAAAATGTTAGAACCACCTCGTCTAAGAATGAAATGACCAAAATCTATAAGGGTCCATTTGATTGACAAAAGTGGAAAGGCAAACAAATTCCATGTAAGTTGAAAAGTAAAAACTCACATAAATCATAGGAAATCATTTTTCATGAAATTGGTTGAAAACAAGTTTAAAGTGGTTGTACATTGGAATTCAAACTCCATTTTCACTTTCGTATCAAACGGTCAAGATAGAATTCGAATTCCTCAGATGTGACATTTTTCATAAAATTCAATACTATCAAACGGACACTAAATGGTTTTTAACATTACCATTCACATGAATATTTGAAGTATGTGGTTTCCATAAACGGGTGACAATTAGAAGTTGGAACTAAAATCATTATTTCAGTTAATTAAAATATTAAGTTTAAAAGCACCTCTAAGAATGACAACTTACTTTGTGATAATTGTGTTCAATAGATTGTTTTAGAAAAATTCTCACAGACAAAAATACATTGTTGCAAGATAATTTTATAAATTATTCAAAGAAGCAAATTTATGAATTACCTGATATGTGTCATGCAACTAAAGTCTAACATGAAATCATAAAAAATAAAATTCAATTTTGAAATTAAAACTTGTAATTAATTATTATTTTTATTTATTTATTTATTTTTTATTTTTTTGTGATTGTAATAGTTACAATTTTAGACATCATTACATATACGTAATTTAAAAATCATCATATTATCCTGTAAACGCGCTTAATCAAATTGAAAAATTCTGAATTAAAATATTTTCTGCAACTTGTGCAACATTATATTGTACTTATATTTGATCAATAATCAAATTACATCCACACAAATCAGAATAAAACTACTCCTAGGCGAGATCATTCAATTATCCCATGTCTAGGATGACAGTTGCCCACATAATTCATTGTCAAATTGCATTGAACAATGAATTAGAGGGTTCACTACCACCTATACTAGTGATGATCACAATTAATGATAAATAACATTATTCTTTAAATACTCTTCGGATGCAATGAATATGTAATTCAGTTTCATCCTCTTCCACCATGTACGCTGGTGTCATAAAAAGGCGTCGTAACAGTAATTAGTAATGCAATTCATATATCGAGGTTCCACAAACCTCCCCATAGATATTCATCAAGAGCAATAATATCTGAACGAGATGTAATATCTTGATACATCATAGGCAGGAACTGGTTATCCATGGTTGGATATGGGATTACTGTCTCTTGATTATTGCTTGGTGGGTCGAATATATTTACATCACTCATGGGATCTGCTTGAATGGAATTCCCACCATTTTGTTCTTTTTGGCTAAGATTTTTCTTCTTTTCTTGCTTTTCAGAAGGCTTGCCTCTTGTCCTGAAATGGGTTCTCCAGTAGTTTTTTATTTCATTGTCAGTTCTCCCCGGAAGATACCGGGCTATGGTGGACCATCTGTGCTTAACATTCCAGAAAAAAAATGAGTAAAGAGAGAGAGAAAGGAGAGTATATATATGTAGAGAGAGAGAGAGAGAGAGAAACATTACTTGTTCCCCCAAAGGGCATGGAGTTCAATGATAATTCCTTCCTCCTGTCGTGTTATATGCCCTCTTTTGAGTCCAGGCCTCAAATAGTTCACCCACCTTAGCCTGCAGCTTTTTCCACTCCTATTCAACCCTGTATCAAAAGATTTAAAACAAATAATTGATTTTATTGTAGGGTGGACTTTACATAAGAGTTTTAAAGAAGAAAAAATAAGATATCTCTTATGTTATTTCATTGAGTCTAGTCAAAAACCATGTACACCTTGAGGTGCATTTGAGACGTTGGATTACACTTTTTCGTTTAATCAGTCTTTGCCGTCAATCCAAAATACTAAACATAAAATGAGTCGATATAAGTGAGACAAATTCCTACCTGAAGACCTGGAAACTGAACTCCATCTTCCCTCACCATATTTGCTTACATATTGAGTAAGAAGCTTATCTTCCTCAGGCGTCCATGGCCCTTTTTTCCAGCCTTGTTCAGAAACACCCCAACCTGCCATTGATCAAAAACCTTAAATATCCCACAAACTTAATTTTACTGTTTCTGGACTGTTGTCTACCGTTTGTATGTCAGAAATCACACAAAACTCTCCTTTTATATCTTACTTAGATGTCAATTTGACAGTCATTTTCAAGCCATTAAGCTGATCTCATTTAACACTATATATAAACATTGTTCTTTATTACCAAATCAATCTTTCCCACTGCAGACTATCTGCCAAGTGTCATTACATTACTTCTCTGTTTTACTCTTAACCAATAAACCTTAAACAAGTATTGCTTCCAAATCTTTGTCACCGTACCGAGAAGCACATTGAGATTTATGTTCCTGAATTGAATTCAGTTGCAGTAAGTACTAAAATATATGTCTGGACAATCCTGGGCTAAATCATTTCATCTAAAAAATTTATCCTTCTATTGAGGTTAGATTTTTTTTTTTTTTTTTAATCAAAGATTTAATAATTGAATAAATTTTATAAATAAGCGACAGCGAAACTTGAACTTAAATTCTTTAAATGTTGACCTGATACAATGTTGAACTCGTGTAAGGATTAAACAATATTAGATGATACATTTTTTTTAATCATAATATCATATGATTCAACTACAATCCTGCTACACAAACAGGGGTCTTGACAGGCTCCTGTGACAGGGGGGCGACACAGAAGCCTGTCAAGGCTCATGTTTGAGCAGCATTATTCATTCAACTAAAGCATAATCTTAACTAAACCAGTGTCTCTTGGAAAATGGCTGAAACTTTAACATCTAACATATGTTGGTATATACTAAATCTCAAGATTTATTCGAGTTTTAGATATAATTAAGTGTTAATGATGCGATATTATTTAAAGTTGCATTAAGAAGGTTCTTGATACCAATTGGCATTATAATATAATATGTAAAGGAAGATCAATCTTGAGAGTCATCTCAAAGACTCGTGGACTGGAATAGCAATAATAGAATGTTTGGGCATTTGTTTATTGGCTAAACCCATTAATTTATTTAAATAATGCCATATTTAGGTAATGACGTGTATCATCCTAGTAATTGAATATTAATATGTATGAGATCTTGAATTGATCTTTTTATGGGTTATTAAGATATTCTTGATTTTGTAGTGCTTAAAAAAGGTTTTCTCTTGACGTTCCTTAATCCACGTTTAAACTTTGTCACCGCACGTTAAAAATTGTGCATGTCTACAATACATTTATCTAACAATTAAAAACGAATTAGAGGTGAAAGTTAATTCATGTATAGTGTACAATTTATAGGTTATTCCAAAGAATATAACTTAATTCATGTATCTAACAATTATTAAATATTTATATATGATATATTCATGTATCATTTGTTAAATATATTTAATTATGCGTAATTATATTCATACTACATTTTTATTGTTACACCACATTTTAATTTTATTTAAAGTCCTCATCTTTGCTTACTATAATCTTTATATTCTTAATTTTTCACTTTTTTTTTTTTATGCATTCTTATCTTCAACACTTTACTAATGAGCACATCTCGTCCTGTGAAACAAGTCCATACATGAATATAAGATGCTTTAATTTGATTTATTTTTCAACAAACTAAATTAAATGTGTATGGATACACGTGTCAACCAATTTAGCAAAAACTGAAAATGGCATATGTACAGAATTTTTTTTTATAGATATTTTACAAAAAACTCACACGAGTGAGGTCCGTGTGATTAAAATATTGTCAAAAATTATACCCCCACCCACTCTCCAATGTAAGTGCCCTGTACAAGGCTTGTGAAGTAGGACCTTTACTTGTAGCACAACCTCAATTGAAATAATGTAAATCTAGCTTGGACAGTATAATTTATAAAATGATCCTCATATCAAGAAACTTTTAATACATATACTAGGAGGTAATACGTGCATTACACGTGATTTTGTAACTATGTTGTGATATATTCTTTTATTCAATCGTGTTGTTTGTTTTAAATGGCATCAGTAAACACCATTGACATTATTTAAGAAATTATTTTGTCACAGAATTTTTGTTTATAAACTGAAACTTTTGATTATGGATTTATTTAGATTCAACGTGCGAAATTACACAATTAAAAGCAGCAAACCGTTTTTTTAATTGTTTGTAGATAATTAGATCAAACAAGCGAATTTATCCTATGTTTGAATACCACAGTTTGTAAATCACTTAAAGTAAATAAAACCAATATGATCACAAAGAAAACTTTTCTCAAATGATCAAAAACTCCGAGCATTTTGTCGGTCAACAATCCACTATAAACAATGTGACTTATAGTATGGTTCAGACCCATTAAACCTTTAGTCCTCTCTAACCCTCTTCTTGTAATCACATTGACCCTCTTGGACTGCGTGCTACTCATATCAACTCCTAACCTTTGGTATTGTTTATCTTGTGTGAGCCTCCAAGAACGAACCCCGCTCTTTAGCATCGGGACTCCAAGGGCATCTTCCCAAAATTTCAGTAACTCTGAAAGCAAATTGGCGAATGTATGTTTGGTGTTTGATCAAAGATTTTGTGTGTTTTGATTTGTGGTCTAATGTGAAGGTTTATAGCTCAATCAACAAATCTAAGTTTGGATGAATCTATGAATCAAATAATATGAATGAAACTGATTTGGATCTTCAAATAAATGATCTCTATGGAATAATTATCATTCGATACACTTTGAGACGTTTATAAGGTAGGATATATAGATATATAGGGAAAAGTCTTCCGGATCAAAATGAATTGAAAAATCAGTGTTTAAAGCAAAACTGAATTCTAGACATTGATCTGTCGCTCGAGCCCCAAGAGGGCGGCCAATTAGCACCGTCTAGGCAATTGTCAATATTTTTGTCATAATTTCCTCTCCCGATATCTAATTGAAGTGATTCAAAATGCATTGAAAATTTGACTCAAAGGGCTACAATTCTTTTTGAATAGCATTTTTCAAATTCGAATGTTTTCTATATGAAAATGTGTTGCAAGTTGCGACTTAGAATTTGGAGCATAACTAGTGCGGCATTATGACACTCTTTAGACTTCTAATTGCATTCCCTTGATCATATGTGATCTTCTTGGGCATCTTTAACATCTTAGACTCCTTCAAGACCTATACTAACAATCCTTAATTATTTTGACTTTGAGTACAACTCAATAAACTCTTAATACAATTCAACTATGACTTGATCTTGATTTTGACTTAGAAAATTGTCTATTACAAATTTAGAAATTGCTAATTATAATTTGGACTTAGCAATCTCCCCCTTTGATCGGGCCGAAAACGATTGTCGCAAGCGTACGGATCAAGTAGTATAATAGAGCTTTTAAAGCCCAAGTCGATCCCACGAGGAGTGTTTTTCCAATTACAAGTTAAAGTATTTCAAATTAACGATGAACACACACATTTTAAAACTTGATTTTAAAAGCTAGAAAATAAAATAAAAGACTTGATTTAAATTTTAAAAAGATAAAATAAATGACTAAAAAGGTTTTTGATTTGGAAAAAATGTTGGAATTTATGCTTTCACTTAACCATTGTTTCATTAGTATTAAAATCGATAAAATAAAGATGCTAGTGTTACCAAAGTGTCAGATTAGACCCGATTCTCCAATTTTAGTTAACAACCTCTTACGAGCGAAATTAACCCTAATTGATTAACCTATCCACTATATCTCTATGTGGATACAACTTAACCAATTGCATTAAATTGTTGTGAGAATACTCTAAGGGTCACCTAGGGTAGATGCATATTCCTATAACACCTAAACGAGTATAGTCGAAACTATACAAACCTAGGGTTTCAATTACCTTGATCTAGCTAGTACAACAATTTCTCAATAATTGCACCAACCATTTAGCCATATCACATATTGATCAAGTACATGATAGTCAATAAAACACAATAATTAAAACATCTAAAACTTAGAAACACATGCATCTTGCCATACAAAACAACATACTAATGAACTTTTGGTTAAGTTACTACATAAATTCCAACATAAAACTATTTAGCTCATAATAAAAGTGGTGTAACAAAGAGAATTTTGTCCCATTACAATACAAACAGGGAAAATAAAGAAAGAAATTCAAAAGGAAAGATGAAACCCTTGTAGAACAATTTTGAATTCTTCCATTTCTTTTCCAAATCCTCCTTTGATGGATTCTCTTTGTTCACCCCTTCAACCCCTTCAATTACCTACAAAACAAAACAAAACAAATTAAAACTAAACCTAAAGATGAAAACCAGAGAGATTTCGTGGGGGGGGGGGGGGGGGGAAGGAAAGAGAGAGCAAGGAGAATGGATATGAAGATGAAGATAAGTGATGATAATCTCAAAATGAATGAAAAATTCCACTAAGTTTCCCTCCACTAAAGGATTAAATTATAATATATATAATATATAATATAGATAAAGATAAGGTCTAGCATTAAACAAGTCAAAACTAATCAAAAAGTTTGGCCAAAGTTCGAGAGAAATGATTTAAACCGACATTCCAAATTTGTTCTAAGCGACCGCTTAGGCAAACTTTGGCGACTGCTTAGGCAAACAAAAATGCGGTCTAAATTTCCTGATGGCCACTCAGCGACCGCTTGGTTCAAGTTCACGCGGTCGCTTAGTTCATCCCATAATTGCTGCTCGGGTCCTTGGACATTCTGGCCATAGTGCACTTTGATCCCTCATCTTTGAATTTGTACAATTCAGTCCTCAGATTTTGAACTTCATCACATTTAGGCACTTACTAAATTGCAGTCAAAGTCTTCCATCTTTTGGTCAAGTGCATTTCAGTCCTCAACTTCACAAAATTGCACACTTTTAGTCCTTTTTGCTCCTCTTTAGCTCGTTTCTTCGTCTGGTCGGGGTTTTTGCCTATAAAATCAAATATTACACAATTATGCATAGAATATGCTCAATTTCATCAATAATTATAAGCCAAAAAGTGTCCAATAAGTGTGTAAATTCACACTTATCATCCTTTGATATTCTATAACAAAATCATTTATTTCAAAGTCAAAAGTCCACTACAATCTACATCATAGACATTTTTCAAACTACACTCTTAACAACTTATCAACATGTTTCTTGAAACACGTGGAAACTACAATACCACGTGAAACGTAAGAGGAAACTACCAAAACCAAAATCATATAACTAAGTTGAATAAAACGACGTAATAAAACATGTGTAACACCGAAACATGTAATATCATGTGAATTCTAAACTTAAAAATAAACCGTAGAATTTCATATCAATGTACACAAAATACAACACTATATCAATAATGAAATTTTAGCAGATATATCAAATTATTCTCCCTTGAGTCATCTATCAATAAAAAATTTCAAAATTTTAAGATCCCCCCCCCCCCAACTCATATAATCAACTCTCTGAAATAAATGCACGGCACCTCCTCTTGTTGTTATGAATAACAAAGGAAACACAAATAATAATAATGTAAAACACCGAGAGAAATGAGTAAAAAAAATATGTACATGTGTAGTGATGCAAAGATTATGCAAAAAATGTGATAGGATAATAATTCTTTTTCAATTTTGAGACCAAATATTTTTTTTCATGGATATTCATTTTGAACAGTTATTTACTTATAATGCATAGTTCATAAAAAATGTACATTTTTCTCACATAACTTATTTTAAACTTAAATGAAGTAATTGTATGGGCTACATATGTGTAATTAGTGTCATTAAACTCCTGTAACCAAGTCTCAAAATTTTAAATCAATGAAAAAGAACGTGCAAAAAAATCACTGGTGAATGAATATTTTTCTCAAAGTATGAAATCAAACACAGTGCTACCAGGACCTTTTAAACAAAAACCTTGTATCAATTTTTCAATGTATAAATTTTCTCTCTCTCCTATCAATAAGCGCACACACACACACACACACACACACACACACACATATATATATATATATATATATATATATATATTCTTTTATTTCATTTTATATCTTATGTGCAATCTCTTCTCCATTAAGCAATTAAGATAGCTCTTATAACGCATTTTGGACCGATAACTCCAAGTCAGATAACCATAGGGCATCAGGTTTTGAAAAACCCCTTACACTTTACTGTTCGAGTCAAATAGGCTAAGAAAAGAAGTATAAGATGTATCTCACTTTTTCACATATTTCAAAATTTGGATCACTAACATCTTTTTCTTTCATAGGGAATAAACAAGAGTTTAGGCCAATCTAATTTAAGTTCATTCCATATTCAAAGTGAACTTACCACACAAGTGATTATCATCCCAAATCTCAAACATGCTGTCAAGACCTACTCAAGAGTCTAATTTGTGCAGTGCATAAAATTTATGTGATAATTATACCAAGCACTCCAAACAAGTTCTAAACAAATGAATGAAAATTTAATTTGCCAATCATGAACCATACTAGTATTTGATAGCAAAATAACACCTCCAACAAAAAATTAAAAAAGATCTTTTTTCTTTTTCAATTTTTTTAAATAAAGAATAAAACAAAAGGAAACTCTTAATATATAATGAATATACATGCATGCATGCATGACTATATATCAATCATGAAAAATGCATATGCATGCATATAAGTTCATAATCAATGAGGCACACAAGTGCTCTTAACATGAAGAGCAACATGAGAAATATCACAATTATCAACATCACTTAAATATGTGATTTCACTCTTCTTAACCCAAATCTTATTAAAAGAATATGTAATCTGAGTAAATTGGGTCATCAATTTAGTCAAACAATTCACTTGATCAGTCAAAAAACTAACATGAGTAGTTAGATCTTGATTGTTATACATAACTTAGGACTTACAACAATTAAGTCTAATGTGACCTAAAACACCACAATTATAACATGTGGATGAAATTTTAAGAACCCTAAGTTTCATAGTTTGAACTTTAGGTGCAGGAAATCTATGTTGTACTGATTATTTCGTCCTTGGACACCTACATTCTTGGTCTTGATCCTATTCAAGACCTCACAACACTTAGGTCTTATGTGTCCTACCTTATCACAATGGTGACACATGGGGATGAATCTAAAAGCAATTCTAGGTTTCAAGTTTTGAACCTTAGGCTTTGAGACAGAACAAACTTATTGTTAGAAGATGAAGTATTATAAGAATTTGTTTCATTATCGTCTAAACCTCATCTATTCCCATGTATTTTGTTTAGATCTATCATGTTATCAATCTTCTTAGATCCGTTAGAGAATGATTGAAGTTAGGCATTTGATTTTTCAAAATCATTTATAAGAGTTTTTAACATTAATTTCTAAGGACTCTTTCTCAACCCTTAATTCATTCAATCATTTGGTAGACTTCTCAAGTTTAATTGCAATGCTCTCTTTTTCTGATTTAAGCTTATTCAATTTCTTAAAAACCGATCTATTAACCTCATGTAACTTGAGATCCTCCTTATACACCTGGTCATAAGTCTCATGAATATTCGTATCATCCTCATATCTTACATCAGAATGTGATTGACTCATCTAAACAATTTTTAGGTCAAGGATCATAATTAAGTTTTGACATTACTTGAAAGTTTTGATTATTAATTCATTTAGACCCATCGTGTTGAATCACACAATTAAAAGCAACAAGTCACTTTTTAATTGTTTGTAGATGATCAGATCAAACAGCCAATTTATCCTATATTTGAATATCACTATTTGTAAATCGCGTAAAGTAAGTAACACCGATATGATCACAAAAAAAACCTTCGCAAAGGATCGAAAAACTTCAGACACTTTGTGAGTCAACAATCCACTATAAACGATAAGACTTACAGTATGGTTCAGACCCGACTAACTCTTAATCCCCTCCGACCTTTTTCTTGTAATCACATTGGCCCTCCTGAATTGCATGCTCCTCACACCAGCTTCCCGACTCCTAAAATCAAAAAGAGCATATGAAGCACTTAGAAATAGTTTGAAATAAAATTATAGAAAATGTTTTAACAATAAGTAAAAAGAAAATAAACAAAAAATTGAATTTTCAAGAATAATTTTAGGAGCATGAAAAATCAAGCTGCAACCACATATAGTACAGACAATTCTACAGTTTTCAAATAAAGTAGAAAAAACTAAAAAATTACAAACATTTTTAAGAATTTTGAATTATGACAGACTTTTTATTAAAGATCTAGGATAGAAGTAGGACCATTGTATAATAAATTGTCTAGTAATGGATAGAAATATTTTAATCAGTCGAATATATAATTATTTAAAAAGATAAAGGAATATTTAGATAATATAATAAATAAACTAGAAAAAATAGATTTAGGTATAGCTAAAGAAACTAGTAGATTTAAGAAGTAGCTAAAGAAACTAGTAGATTTAAGAAGACTAAGTGAATTTATATGTAATAGATAAAGGAAAACAAAATGTAGCTAGTAATAGTAGGTTAGTTGGTAATCATTTATTAAGAACATTAAGTAGAAAAATAGAATCCAAAACAAGATTAGAATCCCTAATAGATATAGAGGTTGAGACAAAATAAACTAAAATTAGTAAAATCTTTAGATGTATATAAAAAGCGAAATATGTTTAGCAAGTTTTAAATATATTAACATTATGGTGAAAGATATGTTTCTTGTACTCATGAAGATCAATTTATAGTCCTAGATTTAATAGAAAAAGAATCTTACAAAGAAATAGTTAATAAAAATTTCCAAGAGACTCATTTAGAATTAATAATAATAGGAGTAAAAAGACTTCATAAACAAAATTTAGGAGTCAAAGTATTAATATGTTTATATGATAACAGATTCACAAACATAGAACAAGGATTATTAGGAACATAGAATTATATATGAATAATAAATGTGGAATAATATATTTTACACCAAACTATTTAGTATGAACAATTTTCTTTTACAAAGACATAAAAATAGGAATAAAAACCAAAGGATATCAAATGAAAAGAGATGAGAACAGCTTATTTTTATCAAAATTTGTCTTTTTAATAAATTTTATTATAACTTCATGTACAATCTGTTCTAATAGTAAATTCAGTACTTAAAAATAATTTAAAGATTTTTTATACTATGTATGATGGCCATTATTTCGTAATCTAAATTGGTCAAGTATTTTCCTTTGATCTTATATTTTTCATTAGCATATCTACAAATCTTTTCTTCTCTTTTATCACTATATTTATTTGGTTTGGAATATAGAATTCATCATCATCCTAGTTCGCATCCATTTGTTTCTATTATTTTATATTCATTGTCTAATGATAATTCTAATGGCGGTAAATTTATAACTTCTTCCTTTATCTTTTTAACTAATTCTATCTCCCTTACTAGACAACTTATTATACAATAGTCATATTTTCTTTCCTAGATCTTTAATAAAATGTCTGGCATAATTCAAAATTTCTAAAAATTCATTTTATTTATTTGTTTCCATTTTCTTTTTACTTATTATTAAACAATTTTCTATAAAATTATTTAAAATTATTTCTAAGTGCTTCATATGTGCTTTTTTTTTATTTTTGTTGTATGCCAAAATATCATCTATAAATACACAAATAAATGGAAAATAATTAAAAACACTATCCATCTTTCTTTGAAAAATAGAGGGTGCATTTTGTAACCCAAAAGGCACTAACCATTTAAAATGTCATATTGGTATCATAAATGTTGTCCAAGAAATAGAATTGTTTGTCATTTTTATTTGCCAGAATTCAGATTTACAGTCAAATTTTGAAAATATTTAACTATTTTATATTTTATTTATTGCCATGTTTTTATCTGGTATCTTATAACATCTTCTATGGTATTATCATTCAATTTTTTATAATTTATGACCATTTTTGCTTTTATATTTCTTTTTGGTTAGATCTATATACACCACGGACCTATGATTATAGAAGGCGAAAGAAAAAATTATGTAAAAATGATTATATATATATAGAAGATAATATCAAGGTAAAAAGAAATATAATATAGGCCAAGTAGGACAAAATATAAAAAGCAAAATACTCAATTATAATAGGTACCTTAGAGAGCCAAAAATGAAAAAAGATTATAAATGTTATATTTGTGGAAACCCTAAACATTTTGCTAATAAATGTCCCAATAAATATAAAAATAAAGAAATTATAGCTAAGTCTATGATGATTGAAGAAATACAGTGTAATATTGTAAAATTATCTGATAATGAATCTTGTAGTTCAGTAAATAGTATTTATACAGATGAAGAACTAGACAATTTTGAAAGTATAAGTAGATTTGAAGACAGTTATAGTAATCTAGAAGAATTAGATTTTTCAATTCTTGATACAAAAATGGTAAATATAGAACAATAATGTGACCTTGAATGGATTAGAAGACGATGATCAATGATGCATAGTTGTAAGAACTGTAAAATATACTAAGGACATAAAGATAGAATTCAATGTAAAAATTGTTTAGAAATCCAATGTAATAAATGTTTAGGAATCAAAGAAGAAGCTAATAGCAAAATTAAAGATTATAGTGAAAATATAGAAAAACTAGAAGACAAGATAGTAAATACAAATAATAGAATAGATAAAATATATGAGACTATAGTTGAGATATAATATAGGGTTAGAAATTTAGAAACAAAAGGAAAACAACCTATAGATAATTACATAGAAAATAATTATTTAGAAACAGAAAATCAAAAAGAAATAATTTGTCAAATATCTAGACTAAAACCAACTAAAAACATTAGAATACCTATAAAAATACAAATGAATAAAATGATAAAACTAAATCTAATAGCCTTAATAGACACATGATGTACATTTAATATAATTAGAAAAGACTTAGTTTCATAAGATTGTAGGCAGAAACTAGAATATGAAAGAGGAAGCCAAATAAACGGTGGTAAAATGGGATTCAAAAAAAGACTTTTTGATGATTGTAAAATTAAATTTCAAGAAAGACAATATAATCTAACAACTACTTTAGTCAGTGAATTAATAAAAGACGAATTTGTTATAGGAATAAAATTCTTACTAAGTAGAAATGAAAGTTTAACAATTATCCCTGATGATATAATTTTTGGAAAAGACACTTTCATTATCAATACTATAGAATCGTCAGAGTTGCGAGCTAAGCGTGGTGGACCCCATATACAACAACAACAACCAGAAGAAAAAGACGAAAATTTAGATAATTTAAAACCCCATATACAACAACAACCAAAAGAAAAAGATGAAAATTTAGATAATTTAGAAAGCTTATAATATCTAAAACATTTATCCCTAAAAACCTTACATACTGATGTTATACCAAGAACCAAGGAATTAATAATTTTCAAGAAAACATCATCCAAGGTAGATAGTATAGATAGAATTTTAGAATTAACAGAAAAAATACAAATAATAGGAGAAGACCCTATAAAACATTGGGGTAAAAATAAAATAGAAGCTAAACTAGAAATCATAAATGAAAATATAAAAATTAGAACAACCGAAATTAAGCATACAAATCAAGACATGGAATACTTTAATATACATATTAAAGAGTTATTAGATTTAAAAGTAATAAGACCATCCAGTATTCAACATATATCAACAACTTTTATGGTTAGAAATCATAGTAAAATTAAAAGAGAAAAAACAAGAATGATCATATTTTATCAAAGACTAAATGATAATATCATATAAGATGGATAAGATATCAGATAAAAACATGTTAATAAATAAAATACAAAATAGTAAAATATTTTCAAAATTTGATTGTAAATCTGTATTCTGAAAAATAAAAATGGCAAAAGATTCTATTCATTGGATAGCTTTTATGACACCACTAGGACATTTTGAATGGTTAGTTATACATTTTGGGTTAAAAAAATGCACCCTCTATTTTTCAAAAGATGTTAATATTTAATTCTTTTCCATTTAATTGTGTATATATAGATGATATTTTGGTACATAACAAAAATAAAAAAGAACATATGAAGCACTTAGAAATAGTTTTAAATAAATTTATAGAAAATGGTTTAATAATAAGTAAAAAGAAAATGGAAATAAATAAACAAAAAATTAAATTTTTAGGAATAATTTTAGGAGAAGGAAAAATCTAGCTACAACCACATATTTCACAAACAATTCTACAGTTTTCAGATAAAATAGAAGAAACTAAAAATTACAAGTCTTCTTAGGAATTTTGAATTATGCCAGACATTTTATTAAATATGTAGGAAAGAAAAGTAGGACTATTGTATAATAAATTGTTTAGTAAGGGAGAGAAATATTTTGATTAGTCATATATAAAATTAGTTAAGAAGATAAAGGAAGAAGTTAAAAATTTATCACCATTAGAATTACCATTAGACAGTGAATATAAAATAATACAAATAGATGGATGCGAACTAGGATGGAGATGAATTCTATATTACAAACCAAATAAATATAGTTATAAAAGAGGATAAAAGATTTGTAAATATACTAGTAAAAAATATAAGATCAAAGAAAAATATTTGACCAGAAATAATGGCCATCATACATAGTATAGAAAGCTTTTAATTATTTTTAACTACTGAATTTACTATTATAGTAAAATTTATTTAAAAGACAAATTTTGATAAAAGAAGACTTAAAAGATAGTTGAAATTATGTAAGATATTAAATAGCTATAAAATTAATATAGAATACATAGACGGAAAGAATTATATTTTGACAGATAATTTAAGTAGACAAGTTATAAATTTTCTAACTCATTATTTTCATGGTGCAAATTGATCAGATGATAACGAACTTTGTGAATGTCACTCTAAGAGTGGCCCCACAAGGATCTAATCTCTGATTAAAGGAAATAATTTAGAAAGACTTTAAGAAAAGGAGTGTTGTCTACTAGATAATCTCTGGATGACTCTAAACAAAAATTAGAAAGCAGAAATTTTAGTTTCTTTGCAGTAATTAAAGGTAGAAAGTCTGCTATATATAATTATTGGCCAAAGGTACTGCAACAAGTAGAAAGATTTTAAGATCTCATTTTCAAAGGATTTTATACATTAGAAGAAGTTTTAAATTTCTGTAGAGAAATGATAGGATTTAATTTTTATATATCTGAAAGGGCCAACAGATTATGACCATGCAATTCGTTACTTCTCAAGCATCATTTTCAGCCTCATTAATACAACTTTGTGATAGTTGTGAAACTATAACCAACGTTATTAGAAATTTAAACCTTAGAAAACAATCATTAGAAGAAAGACTACGAATCACTGAAGTCAAAATCTCTTCATCTCAACGGACTATTAGTAAATATCAGAATGAAAATTTTCAATTATAAAATAGCCTAAAAAGACTACGTTCTAGAGATAATGTTGAAAGACTCATCTCTGCAAATATTGCATCTACAAGTAAAAATTATTCTGATAAAATAGAAAGACTTATTGAATTAACAGATTCTACAGCTGTAGGATAAGAAAAGATTTTATATAAATTAGAACAAAAAATTGGTGATTGTGCCAGTATTGTTCAATGTTCTATAAAAGAGTCGGTTGTAAAAGAAATCATCAATTTTTCTCAAATTCTAAGCTACTATCACAACGAAAATCGATTTATCCTTAAACATGGCCTCAAATACAAATATACTAAAAATTCTGCATTTTTTAGACTTAATTATCCTACGATTTTAACTACACCATCCTTGAAGAAGAAGACTTTTTTTTTTTATCTAGCCTTCAATTTGGCATATGTTCTAAATATATCTTTCATATTTTTCCATCCAAACTTAAACAGATTATGGGTTAGTTAAAAGACCACCCTTTAATGATTCAATTTGTTTCCAGGCTACCTCTTTTAAATAATGGTATAGTTATTCCATATTATCATCATATTTTAATATACGAAGGAGCCAAAAGGTTTGGACATTCTTCAAAGACCAATATCAAAATAAAGAATAGATAGATTGATTACGAAAGACGAATCTCAGAAACCATGGCAATGATGAAAATCCAAAATAATGATTTCAAACTTGTAGCACAATGGAACAATGGAGTTATTTTCTGCCAAAAGCATCTTGCTATAAAAATTAAAACAGGAAAAAAAAATTAGGTATCAAATATTCAACAAAATGAGCTATATCTAATGACTTTTCAAGAAACACACAAAGAATTGAAGAAAAACAATCAGACACAGAAGAAGAAGAATTCATATCTGATGACAACGATAATGAGATAAATACAAACCTAGAGGAAGCCTACATAAAGATGATGGACATATAAACAATAATTAAAGGAGAAAAGACGTAAAGGAAAAGCAAAAGGTGGGAGCAATGTTCAAAGGACAATTATTAAACAAAGAAAGTCAAAAAGTTGAGGCTTGAAGACGAAATTTTCAAAAGATTCTCACAGCTGCAAAATAATATTTAATTTTTTATCTGTATATCATACACTTATAAAGTTATACAATTTTGATTACTTTTAGATCACACACATGTAAAGATGTACAATATAGATGTAATGTACCAGCATCTATAAATACCAACATCAATAAGAAAGGAGAACACATCGAGAAAAAACACAAAGCACAGTATAGCACTTGCACTTCAAATTTCTCTTTCAATTCCTGTAAATTCAAAGACATCTTTGTAAATTCTAAGACTTCAAAAGTATAGTAAGTCATTTTCACACTTTCTCTTGTTTATAATTTCCATTTACTTTATTTATTTTCGAGCAAAGTCTGAAAGAGGAAACATCAAGTAAGCAAATAATTTATTCAAAAGTTATATTTTATTTCATTTTCAAATATAATCTTAACGCTCTTATCCTCTTTATTCTGAATTCCATGGCCTAAAAATGATAAAGTAACCCTCTGAGTTAAATCGGCTGTTTTATATTCTGATTAAGGAAGCTTGTTCAAGATTTTTTAAACATGATGAAAATCTTTTTTTTGTTACAGTCTTAAACCTTTCTAGAAGGTCAAGGAAAAAAGCTAAAAGAGAGTTTAAAAAAAAAAATTATTTGAAGAAATTAATTTGTTTAACGATACAGTACTCAAAGGCCATTACAAACATATTGTATTTAAATTTTGATATTTTATATAATTAGATAGTTATACTTCATCTACTTTACTTTGTTGTTCAATAGAAGGTTTTAAAGAATTTATTGATATTTGTATAGAAAATCAAGAAATTGTAGATTAGTTGTTATAGAAAGTCTCATATTATCCGCACTAGATAAAAATAAAAATGACTCATCTTTATAGATTAAGAAACAAATCACTAAGCTCTCTATCTATCAATGTCGGAGTTTCTTGATAAAAGATCCTAAAAATTGTAAGAAAAGACAAAAAAAATATTAAAAAAAATATTAGAGAAAATAATAGTAAATACACTTTGTGTAGATAATTGCTCTATATATAGGAAAACACGTTTGGGATGAAAAGGGATTGAAAAATCACTTTTTGAAGTAAATAGACATCGAGCCATTGCTTGAGCACCAAGTGGGCGGCCATCAAGCACCGTCTAAGCAGTTGTCAGTATTTTTATCATAACGTTCTCTTTTGATATCCGATTAAGATGATTTAAGATTCATTGAAAATATGACTCAAATGGCTACAATTCTTCTAGAGATATCATTTTTCAAATTAGAATGTTTTCTATGGGAAAAATGTGTTACAAGTTGTGATTTAGAATTTAGATCATAACTGCATCTTTTTGACACTCATTAGATTTTTAATTTCTTTCTCTTGATCATACGTGATCTTTTTCGATATCTTTGACATCTTGGACTCCTTCAAAATCTATACTACCAATCTTTAACCATTTTGACTTTGATTACAACTCAATAAACTCTTAATACTATTTAACTAGGACTTAATTTTGACTTGAGAAATTGTCAATTACAAATTTGGAAATTGCTAATTTTTAGTTGGACTTAACATAAACAATAGAAGAAGGAAATAGCAGACATTCATTATCATCTAAGAAAGAAAAATAAAAACAAAATTTTAAAAACTTAAAAGATATATCTTCTCTTTCCAATTGAATTTTCTCATCATTAAGCCCGACATGGGAAATCGTCGTAGTCGTCATCGTCGTTGTCGTCTTCATCTGCTAATCCACCTAGCTCGACTTCCTCAACCAGGTCGTTATCAAAGAGTGCATGCTGTAATGGATCAATGTCGCATCTCTTGCACCACAACACAAATTATAAGTAAAATATCAAGTAACAAGCCGTTTATCATAATTTCAAGTAAGAAAAACCCATTTTTCATTCTCTCCCAGAAGTCAAAACTAAAATATGTGGTTCTTCATATTTTGTCATCTAAAGAAAATACTCTATCGAGGAAATAATCCTTAGAAGCATTAACCAACGGAGCATGCTATTAGACTAGAAGAGCTTGCTTATTGGTTTCAATGCATTCGAACTTGGGCTGATGGTCCACCCATGTATTAAAAGAACCCTATAATACTGTATTCTATCCAATACTGTGCACTTCCAGATCGTTTAGAAAATGTTTCTAGACAGTTTTTTTTTTTTTTTTTAGTAGAAATAAGTAGTAAATAAGTGAATAATAATTGTAAGTTCCAGAAATGTGTGGATAGTATTTGATGCTTAGATAGAAATTCTCCTACTACCCTATGACAAGTTAAAACAAAACAAATAAACTATTACTATCTCAAATCAAGATCCTGGACTTACTCTTTTGTGAAAATCGCTATTAAAGAACTAACCAAGTATACAAAGGCGGTTGCTTGAGCTAACTTCTAATACAACTTCGAACACAAGACTTTTATGTTCGTGCATGGTACCCGCTACCCTTCCGTCACAACTCAACCTTTAATGAATCTTTGTTTTGGCACATCACGCTCCATTGTTTCGTCTTTAACTTCTCTTTATGTTTCAATTACATCACCAAATTAGCTTCCGTTAGTAAAACTAATAGATTGTCCTACACATTGCATTGCCACATCATGTACCCCGTTCTAAAAAGTCGACTTGGTGACGTAACAGAGGGAAAAAAAAAAAAAAAATTTATGAGTGACATAGGAAAAGTACTTGGCTAGAAAAAAAAAATTGCTTAAAAGTGATCAAAGTAGTTTTTGCCCATGGAAGATAAAGTCTAAAACTGTTGTACAGTTCAAGATGGAAAAAATAAAATCTCCCCCAGGTATCATTTACTAATGAAGTCCAAATCATTTAATTGAATTATGTTGAGGAAAGATGCTAGTCACTTCCAGGTGGTGAAAAAACTTATATTTAAGAAGATATTTAGCCTATTCCTTGATGGTTAAGGGTGAGTGTGTCACTGCATGGATTTCTATTCCAAATAAGATTACTTGTCGATGTATGGTTTAGCCAAGAGTTTCAATTATATTTGAAGTGACAGAACAACAGCAGCAGACTAAGGTATACTGCCAAATAAGTTTGAGATCGACTGCATGTACTCCATTTGATTCGCTGAATAAGCTTTGAAGTGGCTAGTTGATAAAATTTGTGCACAAATTGTATGCGTTTGGAATATGAATATTGGTGTATGACCAGTTCGTAGTGATTTTCGTACGTCCTATTACGATTATTATTATTGACCATAATAAGTAGGATCCTAAGAGGTTAGATCAAGTGACTCAATTTTGGCATTTCACGCAAGTTTATGAGTGTACTAGATAGGCAGTTGACTCAAGTCATTATGAAGTGAGAAAATTAAAAAAAATGTAATGACTCTACTAAGAATGAAAAAGGAGATTTAGCATACTCATTGGAATGTAGGTGTAGCTTGATGGTTTGAGCTCAATAGGAAGGTTGTATGTGGATTTTACTAAATTCAAGCTCAAGTATTTAGTACATCTTTTTCAGTTTGACTAAAATTTTCAAGCAAAATATGTTGTCAATACAATGGATTTAATAATCCCAGCACGTTCATTCTCTTTGATGAAGAGAACTTTGGCTAAAAGCTTGTTGCTCGTAGGAAATACAATAATAAACACGAAAAGAAAAACAGTTGACACAGAAGAAAAAAAAAAAAAAAAAAAAAAAAAACCCAAACGTACTTAGACATCATCGTGCTGAATAATATCGCTTTACAAGATAACACTTTTAACATGGAGTATTCACAGAGACTTTACAGTTCCAGTTTCAAATTTGTTATTTCTCTTGCTGTTTGTTGCTGTTTTGACCCACAAATAAAAATCTGGGGAAAGAAAAGATCAAGGCGTCTCATCGAATGCCATCTCCTACAAAGGAAAAAAACAAATATCCAAAATAGGGTAAACTTATTACCATTTTTCTTTCACAATCAAACTAAATTGATGCTAGCATATAATCTGATAATTATATACATCAGAGACGATTTATAGTTACAAAAACCTGTTATGAAATGGTCTGTTACACATTTAGGCCTTGTGTGCCTATGATGATCTCTATCATTGTTTGACCTCCCATAACTATACTTTTCCATCATACTCGATTTTCCAAGAAACAGTAGCCTACCCATAATTTGCTTCACTTGCAACCATCTCTGATCATGTTCAACCGTGATCATGTTCGACCTGCCATAACTATACTTTTCCATCATACTCGATGTTCCTAGAACCAGTAGCTAACCATGGTATACTTGCAACTATCTCTAATCATGCTTAACTCTTCAACAAGACTTTCCAATTTCATCAAGGACAATTTCATTTGGATGGCATCTTATAAAACTATAGCTTTTTACTCAACATGTTTTGAGCATGTCATGTACTACAATTATTTCAGGAAATTTTGTTGTCCATGTGCCATATCATTTCTGTCTTTATTGTTTATGTTTTGAAGTTGTTCCTAGAACCTTATCTAAATTTGGATTAGTAAAGAATCTAACTTTGGAGAGGGAGAAGGGGGAGGGCTAATTAGGGACCATGACGGTAAAGTGGTGCTTGCATTTAATGAATTTTGTGGGACTTTCAACAGTTTTGATGGTGAGGTTAGGGCCCTTTGTTGCAGATTACAAATATGTGGACAGTGAAATTTTCTGGATATATGGGTGAAATTCGACTCCCCAACTGTGGTTATCCTTGTGAAGAAAAAAACTAATGGACCATAGGAGTTTCGTATCTACTGGAGAAAAGCGAAGTAACTGGCACTTGTATTAGTATAGACTAGAGAGGGCAATGTAGCAGAAGTCTGGATGATAAATGAAGGATTTAGAACTAATAACAATAGAATCAGAAGCTGCAAGGATTTGGAGGAGAGCATAATTGGAATTCTATGTATAGACGTCATGGAAATACCTTATTTGCACATAAAGAAGGAAAAATCTCATGAGATATGCTCTTTAACAAAGAACAAGAGCACATATTCTGATGGCATGTAAGATTGGCACCCCAGGTAAATGAGTGCTGGATTTGGTAATTACTGACTGTTATATAAAATAGAAAATGAAGGACTTGATTGCAATTTGGACTTAGTGGTCCACTAAGTAGCACTATATGGAACTCATTTTCATTTTATACAAACAAAATCCTAAACCACTATTACAAAGAGGGGAAAAAGGAAAAAAAAAAACGAAGAAAATGGAAAGAAAAAAGAAAGAAGAAGGGAAAACCTAGTGCTGTCGCATTTCTCCACTCTCTCGGAGGCAGCGCTAGGTTTATAGAGAGCAGAAATGGGAAAGAAAAAAAAGCAAAAAGGGCAAAGTGTCCGATAGAAATTTGGAAGATCCAACAAATATCTCATGCTCGTATCTATGTCGTGTCATGTCTGACAAGTACTAAGACCATTTGAAAAGTCCGAGCATCAAAGTGGCAGGCCAGGTGAATGGGGAGTTGTTATCAGAGAGAAATATCATCCTTCACTAATCAATCCACCAATGTACTAAGATCAACAGAAGTAATGATATCTAAGCATTACAAATAGAATGCAGGAGTTGAGGAAAATTGCTAAGTCACATTTTCACTATATTTAACATCTTACATCTAAGACTACAAATTGTTTCTGCCAGTAGTAGCTGACTGGGACATGCTTACAGAGGGAGATTGTGCATTGGCACCTTATAGGAGATTCCAACATAATTTCAGGTGAGCTTATGATGCTAACTGTGTACTTAGGCCCCAAAAAAATCCAACTTCACCGGTCAAATCCAATTCAGCATTGGGTAAAAGGTTTACTTGCCCTTATATAAGTTGGAGCAGTCAAAAACATAAGATAAGCTAACCAGAAATCTTCATATTTCATAGCTCCAAAATAACCGTGTAACTTCTTTTCCATTTCTAGAACTTCATGTCATAAGCACAATACATCTCAAGGAACTTTATCCTCGCAAGCCAAATTCAGTTTTACTAATGAGCCACAGCACTGTCTTAATACATCAAAAAAATTCTTCGGAAAATATAGCATCAGCTACTCTTTCATCTAAATGCTAGGACCTGTTCAGTTTTTACTACTCTTCTGGTTGCTTAAGTTTCTAGCAAATTTCCAGCCAGTTGTCCAAATGAAAATATGCAATTAAGTTATGCCATATTTTTATTCGGAAACCAATCCCCACTCCTTATGTGGCGGAAATGAACGAAAAGCGATATGAACGTGCTAGCTCAACTCAAAATATGCTAAAGCTATTTATAGCTGGTATTTTCAGAAGGAAAGACCTCTTTATCATCTCTATCTATAAAAGAAGCCCTTTCTCCTTTTCATAATAATAAGGTAAGCTTTCAAGCCGAGAGGGATTCAAACCCTCAGTAAACAAAAGCCTCTATAGCGAATCAATTTTGTTTGACCACCAAAGAAATTTCATCAGGAAAAATGGTCAAGCTCATAATAATTCAAACAACAAAAGGAAAAGGAAGCACTTTAGCACCCACCAAACCTCAGTGACTCTAAAATTGGCAGGAATGACAATATTTATATGAAAGAAAACCAGTATATACCATAGCAGTAAAAGACAATAAGATAATATAAAAAAGAGCTATAGCTAATGGCTTTTTGTGTAGAAATACAAATTCTTCCTGAAAGGTAGCCAACCCCATTTGAAATGAGTCAAGACTTTGTGGCTTTTTAAAAAGATTAAAACATATGCTCCAACCGAACACTAAATGTAAAATAGTACATGAACTTCTAAAACACACAATTAGGAAGAGGTTCTACACATGCCTGTGTGTGAAGTAAGTGTGTGTGTGTGTGTGTGTGTGTGTGAGAGAGAGAGAGAGCCATGTTCTCTTTCTTATTTGTTTAAGAAAAAGTAAGGGCGTTGTGTTAAAAAAAGATACCTTTTTCTGCTGGAAGTGTGAGGTCTATAGGATAAGATCCCTTGCAATGCAAAATCAAGCATGCAAATGTATTTAATGTTAGAACAAAACCAGGACGTAGGAAGCTGAAACATACCTTGCCACAAACTGGACAGTTATCACTTCTTTCCATCCACTCATATATACAACCAAGGTGGAAATGGTGAGAACATTTTGTCATAATCTTTGGGTTTTCTGTAGTATACTCTGCAAAAATGGATGCTCAAACCATAAGAAAAACCAGAATCCTTAGATGCCATACGTAGTTATCAACTTTAAAAAAAATAGAAGAAAGAAGCAAAGAAAATTCAGAATCTAATTTCAGCACTTTTTACCAATGTTGCCATGCCAGCTTACTCCTGTTTTCCTGTTTTTTGCCCAAAATTAGAGAAGATATTTTGTTTTAGATATGAAAACAGCAAGAAGTTTTGTTTCGGCAATCTACAAATAAACTGAAGGAAATTATACAGAAATCTGTATGAGCAATGATATCAAACAGAAATAAGAGAACCATCCTAATGCTCTGTTACACGCAAATTATGTCTCAATAGCGTGCTTAAAAATATAGTACATAATGACAGTGCCACAATAATTACCATAAAGACACTATAAAACTAAAATTTTCATATTCTTACCTTCAAGACATGTGGGGCAGACATCTTCATCTTCTGAAGAAGTGTAAACATGATCAAAACCTGTCTTTGATTTAGCAGTTGAGAGCTTCAATGAATATTTTGAATTGTAATCTTTAGATTCTTCTTCACGTGTGAAGTCATTCCATTTGTTTGTGTTCCTCAAAGGTACAGGCTCTTCATCAACTTCACTTCTTCTCAACGGTTCAGTTTCCTCATGCAAATGACTTGAGCCTTTCTCCCTCCTTGAGACCAGTCCGTCCCGTTGCAAGCGGAAATATCTTGGATCTGCATCATAAGGCAGAGGCCTTGGAGGAGAGCGGTACATATCATCTAGAGAGTTATCAAGTGATGCAACCGAATTCAAAGATGCCGTCCCCAGAGTCGATGAAGTGGCGACATGTTCTTCTCCTCTGCGAAACAATGATGTATACTGCAAAATGCAAGAATGAGCATTCTACAATCAAATTGTAAACCAACTGTGAATGAGCCAATTGCACCATAGTAAGTCTTAGCAGCCTACATATCCTTTTATACCAACTGGAATGATTCCAAGCTAGTCTTATGGCTCAGGAGATCCCTAAAACCATTTCAGTAAAATGTACATCGAGGTACTGGATCAAATCACACATTTCAAAAAATTTCCTGTACTGTATAAACTAATTTTTGCGATATACCCTTTCATCTGGGATATGTAATCATTTGACAAAACTGTGATTCTGAAAATACATATGTTAATGAACTATAAATCCATAAAGTAAATTGGAGAATTAATCCACCACTACCAGTGTAAAAAATAAGCATAGGCTAAGCTTATTGCATGGAAAGTCGTAACTGATGTGTCACGGACTCACCATAATCTCGTAAGTTTGAACGGGCATGTATCAAAAGTTTGAATATACCTGTTTAAACAACCGTGTGATACATCTACATCTTTGTATACGAACATGCCAACTTAGATTACTGACTTAAACACGGAGAGAATTAAATGGATTCACAATCACAGGCGACAAGCTCATACAGAAAATCAATAGTGCAGATGCCTGCAAGAAAGGCCTTGTGCTGTGCAGAATCTAATTTGAATCTTGATATTGAATTCAAACCATCTCCAAGTACCATTATTGGGGGGGGTGGAACGTAAAGCTTACCACAGCCAAGAAGTTTTGAACAAAGCAACGGAGGCATATACAGTTTCGACAAACAGAGCTGTTAGGATTAGTCAAATCTTCGTATTCATCTTGCAAACAGCAACAAACACCACCCATTAAAACCAGCTCCCAATCTCTTTTAATACTTCAAAAACCTTCAACTATCCCAATAGTTTCCTGATGTAATTATAGGAACATTTAAAAATCAAATCCGGTGGCACGGAGATAATTTAAATGATACAGAGAGGGGATTCAAGCTCGAAGAACTTGATGTTTCTTTGCGAACCAACACCCTCTCTCTCACTCTCTCTCGTAATGCCCTTTCGAATGTAGTAGGCCTTAAACAGCAGATATAATATATTTGCACCTGCAAAAGGAAAAAAAGGAACACTTGTTGAATCAGAAACTACTAACAAATAAAATTCCATATCTAGGAAATTAATGCAAATTGCCATCAATGTACAAATTAAATTTTACAATTGAAGAGCATATGGCGAAGTTGGTGCACAGAAATTATAGAAAACATGAGTAAATCCGGTTCACTCATCTTCAGATTTGCAATAATTAAATCATCATCTTTTATTCTTTTTCTTTCTTTTCTAGTTAGGGAACTTTGAGTAATAAAGACTGAAGATTTTCTGTATAATTAAGGGGAAAAAAATAAAAAATTCATCAAATTAAAACCAACAATTCAACGAGAAAAATCCAGTAAGGAAACACTCAAGTAAAAAAAATTCTAAATTTTTCAAAATAATTTCATACTTTCTTGAAAATCAAGCAAGGATAATAATTACTTCAGTCATAAATGTCAATAATTATTAAATACATATCCGGAAAAGTAGGAAATTTGATTAATTTATCAATTACAGAAAATCCCATCGCAGATTGCACAATTCTGACACTGATTTCAACCCGATAATTAAAATTAAGACAGGAGTAGTAAAACGGAATTATTTAGCTAATAAACTAAAAACGACATAAATAAAGTATCAACTTACAGAATAAAATTCAAAATGATCGTACAGACTCGGAAATCGTGTAATCCAAAGTCAGATGTTTCAAGATTCTATCAAATACATGTGATAGTACAAAGCAATTTTCGGAATTATTTTAGGAAAAAGGTCGTGAAAGCGAGAAGAAAAGCCGCACGCTTTTTTGCCCCGTGGTGGATGTGGAGCGGAGCTGTAAATAAAAATCGTTAAATCGAAAATCAAATTGGAATCATATTTTAGAATGATCGATTTTGTGATATGTGAATCCGTCAATGAAATAATTTTGAACCAAATCAAATCAGTCAAAAACGATTTGATTTAAATTTAAAGATTTTAATTACGATTTAAAATCAAATTGGATCACGGAAAAAATATATAAAAATAAAAAATTTAAAAAAAAATCATTCAAAATTTCAAATATGTAAAATCCAATAATTTTGTCATTTGTAGATATTTTTTTAATTTCTAAATTTTTTATTACGTATATATTATAATAATTATTATTATTCAATAATCCTAATTTATATTTTATATATAAATTATAACAATCTCAATTTTATATTTTTAGCCCAATTGAAATAGGTAATTTTCTAACTTAACTGCCAACTCAATTGTCCAACGGCCCCAACCCACAACAGTATAACATATAACTCATACATTTCTTATTTCAATTGAAAATCAAAGTATCAATTATCAAATTCAAAACTCAATCATTCCCTTACTGTCATTCCGTTCAAGTTTCCACGATTTCGGGCTTCCACTAGCGTCTCTTCCTCATACGCAATACAACTTTCATTTCCACGCGATGCGACCTCACCTCTGCCACCTCCGCTCTGCCTTCGCCCACCCAGTTCTGCGTCTCCTCCTTCAGTGACTACTCTCAAGGTCGAAACTCTATAATCTCAACAATCGACGCCTCTTCTTTTGGTTTGAGGTTTCGAGCCGCCGGTCATCTATTTATCTTTAAAATCGGTTAGATTTAGGTTTAAATGACATAAAAGTAGACAGACAAAAAAATATACGGTGAAACCAACGGTTTAAAACTGGATCAAACCGTTAGATTTAGGTTTGATTTTTTTTTTTTCAAACCATTCAAAATGATTTGATTTAGGTTTGTGTTTTTCTCAAACAGTTTAAACGGTTTAGTTTGAAAATCTGTCAAAAATCGGACCGCTTACATCCCTAAATTGGAGCATGTTGTTTTTGGTTAACCAAAAATCAGATTTTTAATAAATTTTAATAAAATATACGATTAAAAATTTAATAGAGGTTGTGAATCACATGAAATATATTAAAATGATTTTTTTTTTTTTTTAAATAAGAGCCAAACATGTACGAAATATTATTTTCATGCTAAAAAATATTTGGACAGTGTTTATATATGGTCTAAATTATAAATACAAAAAATGAGATGTGAAGAAGTGATAATAAATGTGGGTATATCAATACATGTAGATAAAAAAAAAAAAAAAAAACTTGAATGTTTATATATATGAACCAAACGTAGGCTAAATTCTATTACGTTAAAATTAAAAAACAACGTGATGTACAAGTGATACGATGATAGATTGAAGTAAGAGAATAAGTTTTCACATCGAAGAATTTCATCACATTTGAATTTCTAATTAAGAGTTGAAATTATTGTTTAGATTATTTTGGAGTAAAGAAAAAGTGATTATATTTAGTGATAAGTGCAGATTTCGCACTCATTTAGGCCGTTAAACTTATTTAGTTGTTAGTTTTCACATGTTGGTTTATACCTTATTTTTGTTACTTTTGTTATTTAGGTTAATACCCAGGTTGTTGGATGTTTTGGAAGGATTTCGAGCGTGAATTGAGCCAAAAGAATTGAAGATGAAATATTCCAAGATTCGACGACCTAAACCATGAAAAAATAGAGGTTGAATGGTGGACGAAGGAAGGTGAAATGGGTGAAAAACCAGGAGGAAAATGAAATTGGCACAGGTTTGGCCTATGTGTACGCATAGGCCCTGTAGGACGTGCGTACGCAAGATTGGCAAAACCAACAACTGAAGCCTATTTGATTGCACTATGTGTACGCACAGACAAAGTCATGCATATGCATAGTACAAATCTGGAGTAGAACCCGGAAAAACACACGAAACCCGATTTTAAATTATAACCTCACCCCTTTATTCCAAACCCCTTTTTCCTCTCCTACACATTTTAAATACCACTTGGGGCTCATTTCTAGGGCAAGCAAGGGTGGAGGAGCAGACCACAAAAACAAGAGAAAACTTGAGAGCTCCATCTCTACAACCATGGCGATTTTGGGAAAGAAGAAGAAGGGAACTCCATTGATATAGAAAACCTCATCTTTCCATCTCTTCATCAATAAGATCTTCTTTTCTTTATCTTCATTTTAAACTTATGTGATCGGGGATTATTTTCTAACCCTAGAATGAGATTTAAATCAATTTGTGTTTCATTGTGTTCTTGAGATTGATGTAATTAATTCATTGTGTTTATTGTTCTTCTCAGTTATTTAGCGGACCAACTAGATGATTGAGTTGTTTACAATATTTGCTATTTTGGGATTTTTAATCTGTAATTGCTAATTTGATCGAACCCTAGTAGCGACTATATTTTGATGGATAATGAGGAATTTTCTATTAATTGTAGATGGATTATCATTTAAGTTAGTAAACCGAGTTTACGAGTTTGCACTTAATTCAATTCATCTCTTTCGTCATAATATTTTTGTTGAATTAAATCTAACGAGCTTATCCTAGGTTGCTTGATGAGAATAGTTGGGTAACGATGCTTATGTTATTCAACTAATATGTAAGAAGAGATTGAGGTAATCGAGTTTTTTATTATTCTCGAATTGTTGTTAATCTTGTGAACGAAAATCTTTTGCGAACATTTAAAAGAAAAATCATTCTAGCAGTGAAGAAGTACCCCTTGATCACATTTCCATCACTTTGTGTTTTTAATCATTTTAGTTCTTTATCTTTTATATTTTTCGCTTCCTTAGTTTAATTAACCAACCAAACCCCCCCTCCCCCAATTTTCTTTGTGCACATTTTTTTTGTTGTTGCAATTGACGTAATTGAAAACAATTCTCTGAGGGAATGACCCTTACTTACCAATTACTACTTGAACAACACATTTTAGAAAAAGTAAAGAATTATTTTATTCGCCCCCTTTGGTGGCAATCATTTAGTATTCACGTCATAATTTTATCAAATAGAGTTTTATGATTATCCTCCATTTGGGAAAAAATTATAAACGGTTTTAATTTATAAATAGAAGTCTTAAATGGTGGATACATAATTATATTATTTATAGATGTTCATTAACTAATAAAGAAAAATGGATTTTAGATTTGGGACAATGAAATTCAATTTTGATTAAAAATGTTTTTCTAACAATAATTTACTATTTTAACAATTTCAACTAACAAATGAAATAACGCAAATATTATATTATATTTAACAATAAATTATTTGTTATGAAAAGAGAGAATAGAAGAAGAAGAAGAAGAAAAAGAAGAGAGAATATAAATCAATAGATTTGTGTATATTTTATTGAGAACAAAAACTTATATTTATAAGTAAGAATTAGGGATATACTGGTAATAATTTTGGGATTGTATGTGTACAATTGTCATTCACTAATAAATTTACAATTTATAACACTCTCACTTGAATAACACATTACAAAATATATGCATCATTAAAATATTGTTTGATAAAAATTTAATGGAACAAAAGAAATCAAACGAAGGAAAAAAAATTACATTTATTTTGGAGTACTAAAAATAAATGTTGCATCATTAAGACATTGCTAGAAAAATTCAATGTGACAAAACCTAAGCGAAGGAAAAAAAGTACAGTTACTCTTCCTGATATTGATCACTGAAAATCTTTGAGTTGACGCATTCCAATTTCATGAACCAATTTCTTGAATGTAGATGTTGACAGTGCTTTTGTGAATAAATCGGCTACATTGTCACTTGAGCGAATTTATTGAGCATCGATGTCGCCATTCTTCTAAAACTCGTGTGTATGAAATAATTTTGAAAAAACATACTTCGTCATGTCACTTTTGATATAGCATCATTTAAGTTGTGCAATACAAACAACATTGTCTTCATACAAATTTGTTAGACTATATTTTGTTGAAATTAATCTGTGTGATACTTGGATGCGATGTGTCATGTTTCTCAACTATACACATTCTCGACTTACTTCATAAATTGCAATAATTTCATAATGATTTGAGGATATTATTGTCAAGAATTCCTTCACAGATCTCTACGATATAGCTATTCATCTATGTGTAAACACATATCTTGTTTGAAATTTAACTTTATGTGGGTTAGAGAGATAATATGCATCTGCATATCCTACTAAAGTGGACCCCGACTTTTGAGAATAAAATAATTTTAAATCAATAGTACCCTTTAGGTAACAAAAATATGTTTAACATCTTTCCAATGTCTTTGAATTGGTGTATATCTATATCCTGCAAGGAAATTTATCGAAAAAGTTATGTAGAGTCGAGTCCAGTTTAAAAAATAAGTTAATATTCTAATTGCACTAAGGTATGGTACTTCAGGACCAAGAACATTTTTCTCCATTTTCAAGTGGATGAAATAAATATTTTTTGCATCAAGTGATCGAATAACCATAGGTGATGTCAATGTGCATTATCCCTATAAAAATGTTTTAAGACTTTATCTGTACAAGTAGATTGATGAACAAATAATCCTTCTCCGAAATGTTCAACATGCAATCCAAGACAAATTTTGATTTTTCTCAAATCCTTCATCTCGAATTCATTTTTCAAAGAATGTGCAGCTTTGTTGAGCTCTTCATGACAACCAATTAAATTTAAATCATCAACATAAATCGCCACAATTGTAAATCCAATATTTTTTTTCTTTATGAAAATATATGGACAAATATCGTCATTCTTATAACTCTCCTTCAACAAACATTCGCCAAGACAATAATATCACATGGGTCCGGATTGTTTCAATCCATATAATGATTTTTACAATTTAATTGAGAACATGATTCTCGGACATGTATCGTTTGCTCCTAGCACCTTAAGTCATTCAGAGATTTTCATATATATGTCACTATCAAGTAAACCATACAAATATACAGTTACTACATCCATAAGGTGCATATCAAGCTTTCATGACTCAATTAAATTAATTAAGAATTTAAAAGTGATGTGTTCATTACGGGAGAATATGTTCCCTCATAATCAAATACTAGTTTTTGTGAGAAACCTTGAGCTACAAGTAGGGCTTTGTATATTGTAATTTCATTATTTTCATTCATCTTTCGTACAAGAACTCATTTGTATCCCACATGAATTACATTTTCAGGTGTTCGAATTACATGTCCAAACACTTTCCATTTCTCTAAGGAATTCAGATCCACCTGTATGACCTCTTTTCATTTTGGTCAATCATTTCTATTTTGACAGTTTTTAACAGACTATGGTTTATGATCCTCATTTTTGCATAATATCAAGAGTCACTTAAAAGGTGAAAATATTGTCATAACATTATTTCGTTCCCATAATTTCTGAGATAACATATAATTTATTAAAATCTTATTATTTTCTTACACTTCTAGTTCTTTAGAAACCATATTTTCAATATTTTCTAATATTACTTCTTCCCAAATTTTTTGTTGGTTTTTTCTTAAACTTTTCTTTTTCAAGATATAAAATCTTTTAAATCAACTGGTCGACCACGCTTCTGGCGCATATGAGATTTATTTGCTACAATAGATTGTCCTTCAAGAATATCAATTTTTGTTGAAATATTTTCTACTGAAATATATGATTTTGTCACATTTCTTGTCTCAACAAATACATCAGACAATTGATTTTCAACTCTTTGCAAATGAATATTTTTTTCAACAACTTGCTCACATTGATTGTTGCGGAGATGAAAGTGAGATATGACCTTTTTTTTATACACATTAGTTCTAAAATGAAAATGAAAAATATAGCCGTTATAGGCATCACACAGAAGATGTAAAGTAAAAAAATAGTGGTTGGATGTGATGGATAACGGCCATATTTTTCATTTTTATGAAAGAAAAATAGGAACCGAACGGGGCCATAATGGTTTCATTTCAAGAAATTTTACCTAGTTTTTTAGGATATAATTTTTTCTTTCAAAGTTGGGAAAATCATTTCATCAAAATGACAATCTGTAAAACGTGCAGTAAATAAATTACTCGTTAAATGTCCAAGATACCTAATAATAGACAGTGAATTAAAACCCACATAAATCTTAATTTTTAGTTGGGGACCCATTTTAGTAGGTTGTGGAGGTGAAATAGGGATTTGGACAGCACAACAAAAAATTCGTAGGTGAGAAATATCAGGTTCATGACAAAATGTAATTTGCAAAAGTGAATATTGATAATAAGTAATTGGTCTTATATGAACCAATGATACAATATGTAATATGGCATTACCCCAAACAGAAGCAAAGAGTTTTGTTTCCATAAGTAATGATCTAGCAATAAGTTGTAGATGTTTAATAAACGATTCTGCTAAATCATTTTGTGTATGGACATGCGCAACCTAATGTTCAATTACAATTTCAATTGACACACAATAATTATCGAATGGTTGTGATCTACATTTATGAGTATTGTCAAAACTAGGCATGGGCACGAACCGAACCGAACCGAAAATTTTCGGGTAGTGAGTAAGCGGAACCGTCGGGTCCAAATATAATTTTGGAACCGTTTGGATTCGATTCCATTCGGTACAGTTCGGTTCGATTCGAGTCTGTTTGGTTTCATACTATAATTAATTTTTTTAACATTTATAACAACACTACAGTCTGACATGTTTAATAATAGTTTTTACAAATTAACGTATTCTAATTTAATAACATATAAATAACAAGTCGTCCAATAAAATTAATTTACCAATGTATACAAATAACAAAAAGTAGATAGTAAATTAGTAATACTAAAATATCGGTGATCCATATAAATTAGAAGTTATAGACTCGTAGAGATAAAATATTTTAAAATATTGCTAATACAGTAATACTTACCAACTATTTGATTTAACCATCAATTGTTTGACTTGTCATACTAGATATTAAGAAACTCTAAGAAAACAATTGAAAAATCACAATTAACTAACATAAATAAATTAAAAATTGTTCAACTAATAAAATTTAATAAGAAAAAATATAATATATATTTTATTACTTGTCTCAATGTCCTCATAGAACTCAGTGTCTTCAATGTAAAATCAATCTTTGCTAATTTATTTTTAAAAAGTTAAAATAATTTAATTTTTCTCATATATAAAAATTAAAAAAATTCAGTTTTTATTCAGTTCTTCAGTTCTAGGTCTAGAACTGAGAATCGAACCGAATCCGTCGATTCTCGATTCAAATACTCATTCGGGTATTTCAGTTACGAAGAACCGTTCAGTTCGATTCGGGTCTGGTTCAGGAGATATGCTCAGCCCTAGTCAAAACAAATAGTCTTGATTGAGTAATCAGAAAATTGCGCTTGTAATTTTATGATTTGAGCAAGTAGTCTAGCAAATGTTACATTCTTAGTAGAATGTATGCAAATACGTAACAATCTAGTAGAAGAATCAATTTAATACTATAAAATAATAAAATGGTCCACATAGTGGGTGTATTGGCCTACATATATCTCTATAAATTCTTTCCAAGAAAGTTGGAGATTCAATATTGACATTTGTAGTCGAAGGTCAAATAACTAACTTGCTTTGTGGATAATCCACGCACGGATAATCATTAGGTAAAATAATCTTCTGATTCTTTAAAGGATGTTCATACAAATTGTTTATTACTCGACACGTCATTATAGCTTTTGGATGTCCAAATCGATCATACCAAAATACAAAGCTTTTGGATCAACAAACTTCTAGTTCGTGGCGATATTTGATTCAACTATTTTTATAAATGTATAATACATGTCAGAAGGAGAGTGTATGAAGTTTTTCTTTTATCTGCTTTTGATCATATATAAAAGAAGTTATGCAAAGATATTTAATAATATTTTCTCGCATCGTCTCAATATATATCCACTGCAATTAGGGGTGGGTGTGCGTTGGGTTGGGTCATTTTTTTAACCTAAACCCAACCCAACATGGTTGGTTTGATCGAAAATCAATCCAACCCAACTCAACTCAACCCAACCCAATTATTTATTTAAACCCAACCTGATCTTGATCGGTTTGGGTTGGGTTGGTCGATTTGAATTTTGGCCTAATTAAAGTTGGATTCGATTTATTTGTTGAATTTGGATAATTTTTTAGAATTTGAAATTATTTGAAAACTTCCATTTTTTAAACACACATATATAAAGAATTTTTTCTAAAAATAATGTATAAATAAGTTTAAAATTTATGAAACATTTTTTTGTTTACAATTTTTTGAAATTCATTCATTTCATCATCATGTCTTTAATTTTTATTTTATCGTCAAATAATATTGCATTTTTACATAATTTTCATGTGAAGAAAATTGACATTTATATATTACAAGTCATTCTCTTATCTTTACTATTATGTCTATTTAATTTTTTTCATCTTATATATTAATCTTTTAATTCATCGGGTTGGATTGGGTAGTGTTGGGTTTTAATTTATAACTCGAAACTCAACTCAACCCAACCCAATCTCAAATTCAATTTTTCAACTCAATCCAACCCAATTGAACTTAAAAAATCGACTCAAACCGATCGATTTAGTTTGGGTTGCAGCGGATATTTTTAAAATTAATAAAATTTCTTCTGGATTTGTTACAATAAAGTCATTGTTAATATATAATTTTGTATTATTTGGTAAAATAATATAAGTTCTTTCGGAGCTTTCAACGATATTTGATGCAATGATATCGTATTAACATTATTTTCTGTTAATGTTAACTCCAAATTTTTTTATCTTGAAAAATCGTATGTGTAGTTGCACTATCAATCAAACAGATATTTTGACAATCTAGTATGAGTCTATAAATATAAGAAAATAGATACATTTAAAAAAATTTGAATTTAAATTTAAAATGGTAAATAATTCAATACTGCGAAATTAACAATGCATAATAAGAGCCTGTTTGGTCTCCATTATATTCTTATTCACATTCTCATTTTTTTCTCTTTCTTCATTTCAACCACACATTTTTCAAATAAAATAATATTACACACAAATCTAAAACTTTTCCACCACACATTCTTCTATCAATCACTATTCAAAAAATTTCTATTCTCATTAAAATTAATATCAAACACACTCTAAAGTTTCAAATTTTTTTACGAAAAGTAAAAACATATTTCAAACTAAATTTCTAAAATAAAAAGAAATACTAGAGACATAGAAAATAAGCTAATATATATCTTCCATCATGTCACCCCCAATCAAATGGTTCATTCTTATTTGGATCGGCAAAAAAATCGGAGACATCCAAATGAGTCACAATAATAGAATCATCATAATCAGCAAAATTTGTCTCTACTTTTTCCTTTCCTTTGATTAATTTTTTGTTGAGATCTACAAGATATTTTTCCCTACGACAGGTATGTGTACAGTGTCCTTTCATTCCATATTTAAAGCAATGTTCTTCGTGCTCCTTTTTGGATATGCTACTTTCATTTATTTTGTGTTTTTTGAAATCGTAGCCTTGTTGATAACATTATTGGTTATTTCGTCCATGGTTTATTCTACTTGTACATCCGTGTCTACATTTACGTCTACGTCCACGTCTTGTCTTGATATTATATTTGCTTCAGGCAATGATACAGAATCAGTTGGACGTAATTCATGATTTTTCATCGATAGTTCATTATTTTGTTTAGTAACAAGCAGACAAGATATAAGTTTTGAGTGCTTTTTGAAATTATGTTCACGATAATACTGCTACAGGAGCACATTCGAGGCATGGAATGTGGAAAAAAATGTCTTCAACATATCTTTATCAGTGATTTTTTCTCCACACAAGGTCAATTTTGAACAGTTCAGAATTGTACTCACTAACAGTTTTAAGTATCGCAAACGAAAGTGCATCCACTCATAGCAGGCATTGGGGAACTATAGTTTTTTGATGATAAAATATTTTAGTTGATTTTTTCCAAAGAGCTTGTGAATCTTTCTCTGTGATATATTCAATTTTCAATCCATCGTGAAGATGATGACAAAGGAAGATGAGTGTTTTTATACGATCCTGTATTTCCTTATTTTCTTGTCTCTCAGACCTTTTGAGACAAGATGAATATCAACATTGAGTACCTATGACCATTTGTTTTGGCCAAATATGTCAATTGTAGTAAACTCAAATTTCGTGATATTCGTCATTTAATTAACTACACAATAAAGAAAATACCATTAGTTTCGAAGAATATATTTAAACATCATATAATAGTTAATCAAGTAGTCAATATCAACATGACATAAATTACATGCTTTCCTTCAAAAATAAATGTTAATTTAAAATAATATATTTTTCGAAACATATTCTACTTCGAGAGTACGTTATATTTTATCATTACTTCTTTAAGAGCAATTTGTCGATATTTTTCTGGAATATCGTAATCTCATGCTCTTTAGAAGCAAATTTAATTTTTTTTCCTTCAAAAATAAATATCAACATGACATAAATTACATGCTTTCCTTCAAAAATAAATGCTAATTTAAAATAATATATTTTTCGAAACATATTCTACTTCGAGAGCACGTTATATTTTATCATTACTTCTTTAAGAGCAATTTGTCGATATTTTTCTGGAATATCGTAATGTCATGCTCTTTAGAAGCAAATTTAATTTTTTTTTAAAATATTAATAATGTAGTGCTACTTCATGAATATTACAAACTATTATTTAGAAACATTAACTCTACAGATTATGTTAAAATATTAATATTTATATAGTTGTGCTTTTTTGAGAGCTTCGAAGAATATAATTAAACATAATATAATAGTTAAGAAAGTAATTAATATCAACGTGATATAAGTTACATATTTTTTTCAGAGATAAACACTAATTTAAAATAATATATTTTTCAAAACATGTGCTACTTCAAGAACACGTTGTATTTTACTATTACTTCTTTAAGATCAATTTGTCAATATTCTTCTAGATAATCTTTTTCATGCTCTTCAGAAGTAAATAATATATATATTTTTAAATATTAATAATGTTGTGATACTTCATGAGTAACAACAAACTATTATTTCGAAACATTAACTCTTCAAAGTATGCTTGCTAGCAAAAATGTTAATATTTATATAGTTGTGCTTTTTCGAGAGCAACAACAAATTACATTATTAATTTAAGAATCTAAAAATTGAATGGACTCATAAACTGTGAACATCAATTTAAGGTATTAATTGATGAAATAATTTTAATCAATTTTATATTGTTTAGCAGTGTTGAATATCAATTGCAACATTCAATTGATTAATCAACTTATAATATAATTATACAATCATGAACGACAAAATAGGTATGCTTAATGGCCAACCAAGTTTAATATAAAAAATTCGAATCGCATGTAATCAAATTGATGAACCACATTTATCTCTTCAATCTTCACCTTGGTTTACTATTGAGACATCACCAATTAGTTATAGGGTCTTTAGTGCTTGACCACTCCTCACTACCTTCATTGCCATGTACCTACTATCTACCTACCTTTATCAATGGGTAAGAATTTTAAACAACTCAAAAATTTACTCACACTTTATAGTTTTGGTAATCTGCTCATTTCACTAGTTTCTTCTTCATCTTTAGGTGACTGATTACTGAACAATTAAGTGTAATGCAAGTCAGCAAGTGGCACATTCACAGGCTTTGAATCCTTAATACCAGACTTATTAACTAACTTTTCAAAGTAAAAATTAGGGTATAGATTTAGGAGTACTATCCCTAGCAATAATCATACCTGACATCCTTAGATCCCTCATATCAAAATTCAACATTGAGTATTTCTTTTATACTTTTAATTTCAGAGGGTGTTTGGTGAAGATTAAAATTAAATTTTTTTAGTAGATTGTGATAGAAGTATTTGAAATGTGTGGTTGAAAAGTTGTGGAACCCATGAAAGGTGTGATTAATATTGATTGTTTGGCTCTAATTTCGATTAAAATATGATTTTAATTCGAATCAAACAAGTTTTGAGTCATATTTGGTCTAATAAGAATACCTATTTTAATAATTATGGAGAAGGTTCCTTTGGGATCAAGAGTATAAATGGTGCACAGATCCTGGTCAATTTGGGCATAATTCACGGTTTATTTCCGTCAGTTACTGAGGGGCCGGTGACTGATGGTTCAGGATATAGTCTGGCGTAAGTTGAAAAATCTGGGTATCAAAAAAAAAAAAAAAAAAATACCCATTTTAAAGGCTTTGAGTTTTCATGGAGTTACTTTTACTTTTTATATTCGATTTGACCCTAATTCGAATACGATCCAACTTTTGACTTTTAATCTTTTACCTTTTCAATTCGGTGCTCTAGGCCAAATTTCATTATTTTCTCTGGTCGAGAGAGGGTGAATATCTCGAGGAAACTAAGTCCCTGTTTGCAACCATTCAAAAGAGAATTTTTTATTTATGGAAAATAAGTTTTGGAATGGTATTTTTTGGGAGAATAAGTGACTAAAAAGTAGGAAAAAGTTTATGATTTATGTGCAAAATATTTTTTTGTTGCAAGAACATATGATTTAAAATGAGTTTAAGAAAAAAAAAAAGAATTTTGTTTTAATAATTGTCAAACAGGAGCTAAAAATGACAATTAAGCCCTTTTCTGGTCTCTATTATGTTCAATGAGAGATGCTAGAGAACTCGGAATTAAATCCCGGGTTCAAAACAGGGAGGCCCCCTTACTGTCCCTGTTTTGGTCCCGAACTTTAATCTCGGGACAAGTATTTTTTCCCATGTTCAATATGCATTTTTTTATTTTTATTTTCAACCAAATATTCTACAATAAAAATAATATTACACGCACATTCAATTGTTTTCTAATTTTTAACTATACATTCTCTATCAAAATATTATTTTAAAATATATATATTATGGACATGTAACTCGAAATATAATAAAATAATATATATTGTGCTAATAGTAAAATCTGAAAACAGTTAATCGTGTACGACCTCATTTAGTGCTAAGTCCGTCAATTTCGTCAAAAAAAAAAAAGGGTAAAACGGAAAGTGACAAATTTTGCCAGCATATGACGGAGCCCAATAAACTAGAGAAGCGCAGTTAATTGCTCTCACTGAATTTATTAAATTTTGATAGCTGATATTAGATTCATTTTTTTGAATGCTCACTAAAATTTGAAATATTTAATTTTAATCAGTGAATTTTAAAAAATATTATACGTTATTCATTAACATAAATTCCATCTCAAATTTCTAACGAAATTGATGACGTGATTAACGAAATACATACGTGACGTCCTGTCATATAGTTAAATTTTGAGATGATCGAGTTTTGACTACTAAATTTTGAAAAATATTTTCTACTGCTCACTACAAAAATAATGACCATAGATAAAATGACCATTAAAGTGGGGCTAAATTCGACTATCTTAAAGTTTAACGTGAGATATGATATTACGTCAATCACGTCATCAATTCTATTAGAGTTTTGAGACAGAAGTTATGTTAGTTAACAATGTATAATAATTTTTTAAAGTTCAATGGTGAAACTCTAAGCGAAGATATAGAGTAAGTTTATAAAATTCGATCTTTTAAATCTCAGTGAGCAATAACGTTGGACACGTAAAGCTAAGTTCAATGACGTTGGAACAATTGCCTCCCGGGGCACATTCGAAATGGTCAAGATCGTACGTACTGGAGCTCGCCAATCTAGCGTGAAAAGTTCGAATTTTGGGAGGAGCAGTCAAATGATGTAATATTTTTGGGTGGAGTAGTTTGATGTTGTAAGATTCATGAAGGAAGATCTCTTAGGACAACAAGTAGAAAGGTGTACGAACACTGATCATGAAGGACATATCTCACGATTTACCTCCTCGAGCTGGAGAGGGGTCAAAAGAGATCGAGGATTTAGTCCTGCGCAAGCCCCACCGGGTGATAAAAAAAAAAATGACGTTGGAACAATTAACTGGTTAATTTCAGTAGCTAGGGCTTCAAATAATAAAACTCAGGAGTAGATTTCCGATAAATTAGGCTCAGATTTCGCACTTCTGTTCTGGAACATTCATTCAAACCGGTTAGACGAGCCAATTCTCAGTAGTAGTTCAGGTTTTAGGGTACTATACTTGTATATATTTGTAGAGAAGTTGGATTTGGAGATCTTTTGCAAATGGTTAGGATCAATGCCCACCAGGATGAGGATGAAGGAACGCCCGATAGCTCTTCAACAGGAGGTACGCGTGCGTCTGCGTGTGTCTATGTGTATTGTCGTTATAGTTTTTGAAATTTTGAATTGGGCAGGAAAAGGGGAGAGGAAAAGAGATGGTCAGAAAGTGAATTCTTTAAGGTCGAAACATTCAGAGACGGAGCAACGTAGGAGAAGCAAGATTAATGAAAGGCAAATTTATTATTATTATTATTATTATTTCGTTTACTCTGTTTTGGAGATTTTGGGTGTTGTTTAATTGCTGGAGTTTGATGCAGTTTCATTTATTTTTTATTTTTTGTATATGTCAATTTAAATATCACATTTTTTTGTACATGTCAATTTAAATATTGCGATAGCATTTCTTCAATAGTTCTAACTAAGTGAGTGACTTCCACACCGCTAAGTGCAGAATTCTGTTTTTAGACAATTGGAAATGTGTTATTTTGGGTATTGGAAATTACTTTTCTTGACTTAGACTGAATTTGAGCACCATATTGTCCTTACTTTCGGCTTAGATACTTCAAAATGAATAATGAGCTTCATTTCAAATCGTTAGAGGATGGAGAGGAGTGAATGTAAGTTTATTTGTTGCAGATTTCAAATTTTGAGAGAGTTGCTACCGGAAAATGATCAGAAGAGAGATAAAGCTACACTTTTATTGAAGGTTTGTTATTCCAGTTTAGTTCCACAATTCTTTTATGTTATCGGACAATCCATTTGCAAAAATATGTAATTGTTATACAAATTCTCTTAAGGTCTCAATGATGCTTATTGCAGGTTATACAGTATATCCACTTTTTACAGGAGAGGTTACAAATGTATGAGGGAACGTACCAGGGTTGGAGTCCAGAGCCCACAAAGTTGATGCCATGGATAATATTTATATGATCCTTTGTTCTTTATGTTATTCTTGGTAATTTCAGTGTGATTCTCTCTCTCTCTCTCTCACACGCGCGCGCACACACACACAAACACATTGATAATTTAGCTAGAGGGGGAGTGATGAAGACTGCATTGATTCTCTTTTCTTGTATGTTAGATAGCTGTTTTATCATCATGGAATTTTTGAAGAGATTGTATTATATAATACTTTGGCCTTAACTTTAGTTTCATGTTATAATAAGTGTAAAGCTTAAGCAAGTATTAATATGAACTCGTGTATCTTTTGTCAAAGTTAGGTAGGTTTATGCTGTGAAATTCACTCTGTGAAGTCATTTGCAGAACTCGTTAATCAACCATATTTGGAATTCTTTGTAATAAGGAAATAAACACACTTTGAAATGTAGTAATTTCGTGATGAGCTGGGAAAAAAAAAAGGCGAGCCTCTCATTTTAGGATTGAAGTTGTCTATTTATTTTGATGCAAAAGAAATGCAGCATTTACCTCTTAGCCTTTTTCTACCAGAGAAGCCATTCTGGGCCAGTTGAAAGCTTTATCGACCAATCTCAATTTGCAAGGAACAGAACAGATCATGAAGATAATTATATTGTCAATCCAACGATGCTTAATCATGCACAAAACTCAGTGGAGTCTGACGTGAGTAGGGACATCTTACATAAACCAACAGAAAGTCCACATGTGGCAGCAAACGACACTATTCATCTTAACATTCCTCTTCGGTCAAATTTGTTGGAGGGTGTATCATGCCAACCTTCTCAAGTATCATTTTTAGATGCTGAGCAAACGACACCTCAGTTACAATCCCAATTTTGGGTGGGAAAATCATGTGCAAATGAGTCATCTGTTCCTATCTACATTCCAAATGAGGTCGAAGAGCGGAAGAGCGCAAGTGGGGAGGCTAGCATCTCAAGAACCTACTCTCAAGGGAAAGCATCAAATTATAAAAAAAACTGTGATTATTATGTACCACATTTGCATTCTAGTGCTGTTTAGTTTTGTTTGATCAGATTAATATTTGTTCTCTTGCTGAAGAAAACTAGTAAATCGGCTATGAGCTGCATTTTATACTCATAGTTATGTGCATGAATTGAATTACTAGGAAATAATTTAGAAAAACCCACCCATTACGTTGGTTTACATACATAAAGAGCGTTTACTTATATTTCCATAGACTGCATTTGCAACCTTGTTCATGTTTGATGACCTTGTATTTTGGTTGGTATGATCAAACCAAATTACCTTTTTAACTTTTCCTTTGCAATTTCGTCAAATGGTTGAAACTTTTCATTTATAAAGGTGATGGTATAGGTGGCTAGGTTTTTGGAATATGGGGAATTTATCTACAAGCGCATAATTTCATTACATCTATGCCTATTTGTAGCCTGGTTTCACCTGGTCAAGTGATTTGAAGGTTGACTTTCCCTCCATTTAGTAGCTTACATGTTTGCTTAGATTTAAATTGCAGATGCAGGGTTAGTGGGTCCTCCTAATTTTAAGGTAATTGCAGACTTTCTGTGCAACCTATTTAGGTTAGTAGGTCCTCTTGATTTAAGTTATGGCAGTGCGTTGTTAACTGATCAGTTAAGTTCCGTTGGTGCCAGTTCTGAAGTTCTTTGTGCTCGTGAATCACTGTACAAGCTTTTCATAATTATTTGAACGTTATTTTGTTTTAATATTGTGGATTTTGTGGTTAAACAGCTTGCTGAATACCCTTGCCAATGCGCTGCAATCATCTGGTGTAGATTTGTCCCAAGCCAGTATTTCTGTGCAGCTTGATATTTGCAAACGTGCAAATAGTAGTAGTACTGCTACAATGTTGTGTGAAGGTTTGTTTAACTTTCTTTATTTGTCTTATTTACAATATTTGGTCCGTGGACTTTGTAAGGAGACGAGAAAAAATAAAATGAGAGGAAAATAACTTATTCGTTTCTTACATAAAATTGGAAGCCTAACATTTACCTAATTTGTAAGAATTATGAAAATTAGAAAATATATTATAATTATTTTTGTACCAAAATATTGGATAGTTAATATAATATTACAAGGCTCATAAGGTATTCCTTGTTTCTAGCTCCCATTTAGTACCTCATCTCCTTCTCTTTCATTTCCGTAATTATGCAAAGATAAAAGACTTCCTTTTGGATTTCCTTTCTTTTACTTAGAATTCCTTTTTTATTCTAGCCTCTGGTCTTGCATGAGTGTGTTTACTCCTTTGTTTCACCGTATACAATATTTGTTTATATTTATGGTTTTATCCTGTTACCTTTCTACTATCTGTTAGATACATTTGAGGCCTTTGTATGCAATTTATCATAATCTCATATTTTTAGTGTATTTTGAAGAAAAATATTAGTTGCTTATAGTTTTCTACTTTGCTGATCATTCAGGATCACGAGAACCCATCTGGTGTTAGTTCTGCAGATTTTGGGGATCTTGGTGAGAATTATGTCCATCCTCATAAAAGGCTAAGGGCAGAGAGGAGCTAATATGTCATATATATTGGAAGTATTGTGATAAGCCTCCAATTCTAGAAGAGCTTGGAAGACTTGAGAAGGAGGGGCATCAACAGATTCTGTTACAAGAGCATGTGGGGGGAGGGAATAATTCTGTTAGGGAAGGGCTATAAATAGAGGTAGAAGTTAGTAGATAGGGGGACTTTTATTAAGTGAGAAGAAGGGAAACCTTTAGGAGAGTTTTAGCCCTCTCGAATGGCTATTTGTTACTTCTTTCATTATTGTAATTCCTTTTAATTGCATCAACATTACTGTTCCTTTGAGTCTGCCTTTTCACAGTTTGGTTCCTATCATATTGTTCTCATTTGTTCCATATTTCCTTCGTTCCTGTTCTTTGGGGCTGGGGACAAAATAAGAGGAGAAATGTTTTTACATCAGATAGTCCCGAGTCCACAACAGCTCCGTCTGGACTAAGTGTACATGCCTTGCCTTTTTGGCCGGTTGAGGTGCCAGAATTTTTCTAGAATCAGCTTACATATGTTTCTTCTGTACTTTCTGGTTAAAGGCTTCCATTTTATTATGAGAAGCTGCCTTTGATGAAGTTCTCAATATGGAAGTTCAATTGTCCCGTTTTTGTTGCTGCATTTTTTATATGAACGTGATGCAAGCACTTGTGTTTGTCATTGTGATTTTACTGTATTCACTAACAACAGTTTTGCGTCCCAGTTTTTCATAAGAGGAAGGAATGTAGGTTGACATTTTCGAGCACTTTCCCCCAGCCAATTTCCTTCTTAAAGCTGGAAAAACTTGACGAGACTGGCGTAAGGTATAATGGTCTAGTCAAGCAAAACATACATCCATTGTATCCTTTTCTCTAAAGAACTTCGAGGTTCGTGAATGTCTACTGTTGCTGTCTTTTTGTTCTTAGTTGTCTGTAAATATTGCTTTTAACAGGAAAAGAAATCCACTGGTGAATAGTTTTAAGCACCGTTCCTCTACTTGATTTGGGCGATCTGCTATTTCATCGGGGATGCTGATGTAGCTTCATGGAAGAAATTCTGTGTTTATAAATAATTTAAAGCACTGTTTTTGAGTGTTTTCTGTGTTTCTCGTCTTTATTTTACTAGGGAATGATCAGAGTAGACAGTCATGTAGGCTCAAGTTCTATAGTGGTTACCCACAAATAAAATGTTGCACATAATTGTTGGATAAATGTCCATTGTAGCATAACTACACAGATTATATAATTTTACATCCAGGTTTCCCAACTTTTGCTGATTGTTTAATTCGTCGCATTCCATTGTCATTGTCTTAAGTATCCCCTATTTGACGAGCTACGCTTACCTGCCAGCGTCGGGTAATTTTATTGAATATCTATGTTTAATTGCACATGTTGACAATTGTATACTGTGATGATTCATTAACGCACATAAATCGGATTATTTGAGTCATCAGAAGAAGAATTTTTCAGTGATATCAAGCTCTACTTTTGGGAGGAGCTTATTATTTGCAGGCAAGGTCTAAATCCAACTTATCTGTCTATGCCAGCCATTTCGGATTAAACAAAACTGTGACAAAGATCTTATTGACAGGATTTTATTGGCCTATTTAATTGAGGGAGTGATAAATGTCAAACCATCCCTTTTGTTTCAAAATTGTGATAAATGTCAAAGCTTGTATACCAACTCAAGCTCCAAATTCAAGAAAAATTCTTTGTCTATAGGAAATGTATACAGATTATTTACCGAAATTTGAAATGATTTTATCCAGTCTGTCTACTTGTTTTTTTCCCTCTTCTCATTTTCAATCTCTTCCTGCCATTTCAATTTCCTGTATGACTTCTGTATAATTTCTTGTACTTATAACACGGTTCCAAATTCAAACATGATCAGACCTCACAAATGTCCAAATTTCCCTTTTAAAAAATCCAGATGAGAAAAAATAACACTGGTTACGGGCTTCCAGCAACAAATATTACAATAACAAACAAAATTATGATATAGTGATAGTAAAGAAAATTTTCTCCCTACTACTTCCCCCAATACCTTTTTCTCCTCATTTCTTTGAGAAGCCATTCCAGGATTTTCTCCGGCTGGGCCGTCGAGCTCTGCATTGTGATACACCTCGAAAGCCAAAAAATAAAAAATAAAAAAAGATCCTTCATAGGGCTTATACAGTAGGGATAAATGTCTGAATACTCATCGGTCTCGACTTTGAAATCGTAAAGTCAAACTATTACAATAGTAAATGGGGCAAATGCGAATCGAAAAATCAATGGATTGTGTGGTCTGGCCGGCGAAGGGAATAATTGAAGTTCATCGAGAAATTTATCCCTGCACTGACTGGGAAATGCTCTAAAAATTCGTTTAAATGGACCAGATATATAAAAGGAAAAAAGAAGGGACTTTTTAAATCTAGTTTTTTTTTTTCTTGCAAAGGAGGATTGTTTTCTTTTCTTGCTCGTGGAATCTCTGTTTTTCTTTAAATAAGAAAAAACTGGGATGCTATATGAAAAAGTAGCAAAGCTCGATGTTGAATTGACAGTAGAAGAGAGGAAATCTTGTCAGTTGGGCACAAGAATGTGATTGAAGTTCCAAGGATTCCCCGGAGGATTTGCAAAAGAGAGAATAAACACGACCATATAATATTTTCGACTTTTCTCTTGCTTACAATTATCATTAGCTTAATAATGTTCACGCTATTAGATCCAAAAAGATACGAAAAATTATAAAGAACTTATATTGAGTAACAATGGTGATCGTGAATGCTCAATTATAAGAGTTATGCTACAAAAAAAAAGGGTTGGTGACAAGGTTTAGATCCAGGCAAACGTGTCAATATCTGATTGACCAGCACATGTTTCCAAATTCTGGCTGCAAATCCTGTCACACTATCATTTTCCCAATTATAGATACACCACATGATACATGTTGAATACTAGTACATTGTATATAAAAATGACTAAAATCGTACTTTTAAATTTTTTAAGCTAAAAAATTAAAGTATTTTCGAATTTTGTCAAAATGACTCGACAAAATTTGGAAGTTTGCAATTCTACCAATCCTTTTATTCATAAAGATAATTATCTAAGAATTAGATCATTTGCTATTAAGATCAATTCTACAAAACCATCAAAGTTTATGAGAGAATCTTAGTTCAAGGAAAGTTTTTTCAAATAAAAAATAACAATAAATTAAGCTTTTTATCGTTTATGGTAAGTAAGTCAAAGTAAGGCAGGAAGCAATCATAGAAGCCCAACCTTAACAAAAGAAATTCCTCAGGGGTAATTCCGTCCGATCAAATCTCAACAGCTCTTTCTGAATGAATATATAGCCGTTTGTATCAATCAAGAAATCCCCACAAACCCATTATTTCAACTGAATCAATCTCTCGCTCTCATTACACAGGACACTCTCGGGTTGCACTCGCAACCAGCAATCGATCTGAATCCGCTTTGGCTCTCTCTTTTTAATATTAAATTCAATTTCTTGGTTTTTAATCGCTTTAATTCTAATTTTGGTTGTTGAATCTAAAGCTTTTTGCAGGCTTCATTTTTTTGTTTAATTGTTTGCAGGGAATTCTATTTCTCGCTCTCTCTCTTTTAGTTTCATATATCTTTTGTTGTTTGTGTATTTATTTTTGTGCTAACGGTAATGAAATCTCGAAGTGTTCATTCATCTGCATCTTCGAACAAGACTCAATCGCAAAACCCGCTTCAGGAACCGTTCCTTCAAAGACGGAGTTCGCGGGAGAATGTATGTGGTTGTTTTACTGTGTTTAATATTCTAGTATGGGGCAGATATATCTAAGTTAAGAAGAAACTTATTGGAATTGGAAGAAAGAGAGAAAAATTAATTTGAAATTAGTTATGTTTTTCCAAGATCACACTTCCGTCAATTGCATTCAATGATTTTTAGATTTAATTATACAAGTTGGGTGGATTTTATTTGTTTTACATTGTGGGTTTTTGATATGGTTGTTTTGAAATTGTCTCTTTGATAAGAGGAAAGAAAATAATTATCTTAAAATCGAGTATATATTTTTCCAATTCTGATTCCAAGATCCACGCTATCTGCTATTATGTATTAACGTTTTTCAATTTTATTCGACAAATTAGGTAGTTTTTATTTGCTTTACAGTATGTGTTTTGAATATGATTTATAAACTTCGGGTTTTCAAGTAGTCCGATAAGTTTAAATTGAACTCGACATCTGAAATCATGTTTTTCTTCTGGGGTTTAATTTGGATTTTAGAATTTGTTTAATTTATGTTAATTTGAGAAGAACATAACTGTGTATCTAAAAAATACGATGCTTTTGTTTTGTGCAGTTGGACCGGTTCATACCGAACAGATCAGCGATGAATTTTGACTACGCGCGTTACATGCTTGCAGAAGCAAGGAAAGGTAAGGAAAATCCTGAAGCTGTCTCTTCTCCATCCAGAGAGGCTTACAGGAAACTGCTTGCTGAAGCCTTGAATATGGATAGGACGAGGATTCTTGCTTTCAAGAACAAACCGCCTACCCGCAAAGAGACGATTTCGAATGAGTTTGCATTGGCTACTCACGAGGCCAAACCCTCAAAACCCCGTCGGCATATTCCCCAGGTTGATATTGTTTTCTATTGTTTCCTGGAATTTTATCTAATTGGCATGGGAGAGTTTTTTAACATGAATGTTTCCTTAAAAAAAAAATCGTAATTAAACTCAATTCAATTCGTATATTTATGCAGACTTCCGAGAGGACTTTAGATGCCCCTGATATTGTGGATGATTACTATTTGAACCTATTAGATTGGGGCAGTAGCAACGTTCTCTCCATTGCTCTTGGAAATACCGTGTATATGTGGGATGCATCTAATGGTGCTACATCAGAACTTGTCACAATTGATGAAGAAAATGGCCCTGTTACCAGTGTCAAATGGGCTCCCGATGGACGGCACATTGCTGTTGGCCTGAACAGCTCGGAAGTTCAGATATGGGACTCGACAGCCGCTAGACAGGTGCTTATCCTCTTATATTTTCTGATCATTCATAAAGGATTGGACTCGGACTAAAATCTAGCTGGGTACCTCTATCCAGTTGATTTGACATGGATAGAGGTCTAATTTGTCCAATCCAGTTGACCAACTGTACACTTACAATTCGGTTAAAAGATCTTAGTATTGCATAAAATGCTTATTTTCATTTTGTACTTCCTCTGCAGCTGAGAGCTTTGAGAGGCGGTCATGGATCAAGAGTTGGTGCTTTGGACTGGAACAATCACATTTTGACTACTGGTGGCATGGATGGTCAGATCATTAACAATGACGTTAGAGTGAGGGCACACATTGTTGAAACTTATAGAGGACATACTCAAGAAGTTTGTGGGCTTAAATGGTCAGCCTCTGGCTCGCAGTTAGCAAGTGGCGGAAATGATAATCTGCTTCACATATGGGACAGATCAATGGCTTCATCTAATTCTCCAACACAGTGGCTTCACAGGCTCGAGGAACATACTGCTGCTGTCAAAGCTCTTGCCTGGTGTCCTTTCCAGGGTAATTTACTGGCCTCTGGTGGAGGTGGAAGTGACCGGTGCATAAAATTCTGGAACACGCACACTGGTGTGTGCTTGAACTCGGTTGACACTGGCTCACAGGTGTGTGCTTTATTGTGGAATAAAAATGAGCGCGAATTGCTTAGCTCTCACGGCTTTACAGAAAATCAGCTCACTCTCTGGAAATACCCCTCCATGGGGAAAATAGCCGAGCTCACTGGGCATACATCAAGAGTTCTTTATATGGTTCAGGTACTGAGTTGTATCTTATTTGAAGAGTAATGTAATGCTCCCATTTTTTAACATCTTAAATCTGATCCTTTTCGTGTGGTTCCGAGTTGTATCTTATTCACAAAGTAATGTAATGCCACCATTTTTAACATTTTAAATCTGATCCTTTTCTTGTGGTCTTTGATTTAGAGCCCGGATGGATGCACGGTTGCATCAGCAGCAGGAGACGAGACTCTGAGGTTTTGGAATGTTTTTGGGACACCTGAAGTGGCAAAACCTGCACCCAAAAAGACAAACTCAGAGCCATTTGGTCACTTGAACATTCGATGATTGGCATGAGAAAGCAAAGCAGATTCTTTACTGCATGAAATTCTATGATCGAAGAAATCAAAAATGATTTAACTGTTGTTCTCTTTCATTATTCTTTTAAGCTACACAAGTCCATAGGTATAAATTATTGACAATACCCTTTAATGTATGGATTCGTTCCACTATATGTTTTAAACTAATTATTTTCTATAATTCCATTTTCTGACAGGGGGTTTCTACAGACAATTGCTCAAGAGGAGTTCTGCAATTCCACCCCTACAATGTTAAGTTCAGTTACACTGCATACTGTCTTTTAAGCTACACAAGTCCATAGGTACAAATTACTGACAATACCCTATACTAAATGGACTATATATTTTGACAAGTGCTTCTTTGTATCTTGTCATGTGAAGTTCACTTACTAGTGTGTCTTTCAGGACCAGTTTTGGGCCGAGGGGAGTAAGTCCCACGCCTCAGACCCAACATTAGAAGAGGGGGCTCAGATTTTTATCTCTTACATTCTTTCCTCCTTTTTTTTTTGGGAAATTTGGCTGCATATGGCTTTTTGTTAAGAAACTGAAAAGTACATTTTTGAAAACTCAGAAAAAGAAAAATGTTGTCCTCTTTTGTCTCTTTTCCTTCTCTTTCTTCAACCTTTGGTCTATTTTTCACTCCCCGTGAATATTCAATTTTGCCTTGGTGATTAAGTCTTATAGCAATCGACTTTGATTTCAATCCATTCCCAAAACCCATTCTACCTCCAAATCTTTGTTTGCCTATAGAAATTCAACACCCTTTGTATGAATGTTGTTGTTAAAACTGCTAATGTTCACTAAAAGAGAGAGTAGAGTAGAGTTTTATTCACCAAGACATCAACATTCCAGTTGATGCTCCCAAAGTTGTTGCAAAAAATATAGACAAATTCGTATTCTTCATGTTTGTGGGTTCTCAAGTGGATGCATATAATTATTGCGAGTTGTTTGATAAATTTCCTCTTAGAAAAGGAAATTGTTTTCATATTGGGTCAATATATATAATATTCCTCTTTGTATTTGGTGATTTTTGCTTTGAAAATAATGTCCCAAAACAGTAACTGAAGTAAAGAATTAATAAAATTAGACTTCTTGGAAAATAAAGAAGAAAGTGATAGGTAATGTTCAATTCAATACATTAGCAATTTGGTTTAAATAAATAATTGAATTGTTTAAAACTTATTTTACTGATTGTCAATTAATTGTGTTTGATTGGTCTAATTTTTCACTCGAAAAATTTTGAAAATGGAAATTGTCAATTAAAAAGATAAATTTGTTTACCATTGAGTCTAGAATTTATTTCAATTGTAAAAAAAAAAAAAAAAAAAAAAAAAAAAAAAAAAACCTTGGAAAGGCTTTTCTCACCAAGTGGTGAGAAAATCTTTTCATCAAAGAGCAAGAAACCCCCACCCCCCCACCGGGGGGGTCGTTTTTGTCAAGAAAATTTTTGGTATCAAACACTACAAATTGGGTGAAAATGGAAACTGGAAATCATTTTCCATGAATAAACCCTTAATAATTTCTAGTACCTTGTGTGCAAGCCTAAAAGTACCAAAGGATGCAAGAGTAGAAGAATATGGGTATTTTCTTTGGTTGGACGGTTTCGTGGTCCTAATGAATAAAATGAAGTCTTTATTTTGTAATGAGATGTTTAGTAATAGGAAAGGTGTTGCCTTCTAATAATAAGTCTACTAATAAGGGAAAGCTTTTGGTACATAATTATAAAATCTAAATTGGTCGATTTCATTAGCATGTCAAAACTTAATTTCTTGCTTAAATTATTAATCAATTTAAGTAAATAGAATTTACTTAATATAAAATTATGAAAGTTTCCATCGATTTCATTAGCATGTCAAAACTTAATTTCTTGCGTAATTAATCAATTTAAGTTAATAGAATTTACTTAATATAAAATTATGAAAGTTTCCAAGTAAAAGTCTAGGTTTATTAATATAACAGCGGAAAGTAATAAAACTAGAAGCATACAACTAAACGAATATATTATATAATTTATTTTCATTTAATAGAATTATATACACATTATAATTAACTTTGTTAAGCACGCTGATTGTGTAACTTCTCATTATTTCCTCGAAATGTTAATGTGTTTTTGCGAGTCTTTTCACAATAATGTTATCATCGCAAACACTTGTCTCCAACGTTCTCTTTCTGCATCAATCACTAATTGCACACTTTTATTAATTGTATTTTTTTCGAAGCCGTTTTTCAATTAATCCAACTAGTCATGCTACTTAAATACTCGTATTTCTTTCATGACTTAAATACCAAATTACGCCTATCGTTGTATCCATCATTACCCAGTCGATCAATTTTAGTTAAATACGCCTATTCGGTATAATCGCTTATATTGTGAAAAATTAAAAAGTCTAATTGCACCATCTTTAGGAAACAAGATGCCATCAATTCTTTTTTATAAATATTCTTTCTCTATTGTGCTTTCTATAAAGGGTCCACATAGATTTGCAAGCGATGCCTGTCAGATTGATCAACAAATGATAGGTAAGAGATATGGGTTCATTCGACTAATTAGTTATCCTTAGACCTACCTAACACAAACATGACGAATTATAGAAGCAGTTCATTGTAAGTGATGAATAAATGTGATTAACATACATGCACCTATTATTCATGAAAAATTTAAGTTCCGTGTTGCATGTCATTATATATTCAGTCATCTATTGAAAATATGACAAAATGGCAACTTAAATTTCTCAACTACTTGTACTTGAAATTCAAGAGATTCGATCCCATAAATATGGACACCGTGTCGTTCGTGGTTGGCAAAAATTTATGTTTACTACTAGTATAAAAATTTAAGAATAAAACTACTTGTACAGAAAAGATTGACAGAAGAGGTTGACAAAATACTCACATGCGAGTGGATCCCATGTGAATAAAAAAGTCCAAAAAAAAAAAAAAGGGGCCCTCGCATGTGAGTATTCTGTCAACCTCTTCTGTCAATATCTTCTGTACGAGTAGCGGGATTGAAAATTTAAATTGCACTTATAACACGCCTACCATATTTAAATAGGAAAATGACAGATGTACAGGATCTAATTTTATAGACCCCACCCTGTACAGATCACTCACATGGGATCGGCCCACCATGTAATAAAAAAATGCAAACCCCATCCATTGCGATAAGTCTGTAAGACTCCTGTAAAAAAAAATTATGTACACCTAGCAAGTTCCATGTAAATATAGTTGTACATGTATGACAGTGCATAGTTGTACATGCTCGAGTTGAGATCTGCTGTTCAAAATTGATTGTTCAACTTGTTCACCGATAATTCATTGACACATTACTTTTTAAGCATAAATGACAATGAGAGAAAAGTTGAATATATAAATCTAAAGTGAAACATCAATGAATCATTAGGTCGACAGCAAGTTGGGCAATCAATTTTAAACAACAAATCTCAACTCGTTCATGCTACGTGAAGACGAAACAAATAAATCAAAAATAGAAAATTTGACGCTATAGCAATTTCAAAAGAATACAAAGACAAAATGATGCAAACAAAAAGCAAGAATGAGAAAATGTATTATCTATTACTTCGGCACTCGAAAGTACATAAATAAGCAAGATTTAAACAAATTATAAGATGCACCAATATGGTCACAAAATGATTAGGCGTTAGCATTCCATATAAATACAACAAAAATGACGATTCTCATAAATACCGTATTATGGTTCAAATTTCTATTCAGATGCATTTCCACCATCTCCAGCTATTCTACAGCCGGGAAAAGAAACCCTACAACGTATCTTGTTCTATTATCCATTCCTTCTGGTACAGAAGCTCCAAAAGTAAGCAGCATGTGTTCATACTAGCTTTTCTGAAAATATATCCGTCTCTCAGGCGCTTCATGAAGCATGGACAAGCCATTACAAGAAAAGGCATCAACTGACTTAATTAAAAGCACCTCCTAGCTTGTGCTTGAGAGTATGTTCAGAGTCCTTGTTTCCTAGTAAGCGCGACTAATATTTTGTTCAAGTTTGATATTTCCTGATCTCTCTGTCTTAGCTCTTGCTTCAATCTTTCAATCTCTTCTGAATGTGCCTCGCACTTATTTAAGCTTAAATCCGGCTCCTCGAGTTGTTCACAATTCTGGTCTTTCCTTAACTTCTTCAATGCACTTAAGTTGTCCTCATCTTCGAATGACCTCTTCTTCAATGTACCTTGGTCAACAGAATCATCACGAGCCATCTTACAAACACACAAACTAGCAGCCATCCCAGTACCAAGCTCAAAGGTGAAGACTTTTTGGGGTCGTCCAGTTGAGTCCTAGTAAAGAGTAGATCGATAAATTTAATAGCTATACCAATAAGAGAAACAATAGGCACTGCTCATCCAAATCGAATAAATCGGCAGAAAAAAATCAGGAATGAGGACATAAACTATATGCTAAAATCATAGAAGGGAAATGACAGTGGAACTAGTATGAACAACCATTATATTGTTTCTGGATAGGGAGGGCACATTAGCCCATTTAAACACGTGCAAAGGCCAACTTCCATACTGAACACTGTTAAGGACAGAAAATTACACACCTTCTCTAGGTTGCCCTGGAGATTATCAAATGTTTCATTGGCTTCTTTCTGATTTCCGAAAACTGCCAAGGCAGAATATGTATCTCGAACTTTTTTGCTTGTCTGCAGAAAGTCATTTAGCCAAAAACAAGGAGTGTGAGGGAGAGCAATAGAGAGCTAAGGCCTCAAATATATTTAACAGAAACACGAGTGAAGATTAAAATTTAATCTATACAAGGAAAATAAAACAGCTCGTCACCGTCAGACTAAAATGTCAGTTTTCAATACTTTGCATTTTATTTCTTACAACTTTAGAAAATTTTCAATTTGATGAATATTTGGACGACTAGGAATACATTACTTAACCTAAATTTGTCAGGTCCCAAGGCGTTGGACTAATTCTTTTTAATCATGTCAACTACTTCCTAAATAAGTAGAGCCTGTGGATGAAGCAATAATTGGATTTTTGAATGATATGTGGAGTGCCCTTGCACTGATTCCACCTATCAACATATAAACATTATGGTAAAGTCAAAGGTACAAACAAGAATGCAGGCAATAGCAGCTACTTCCACAAACAGAGAACATCTCAGAAGCATCCAGGAAGGCAAGTGTTGGTTCAACCTCAAGCCAGGCAGCACAACAGGGGAAAAAAGGGAATTTAAAAATTCCACCAGTTCAAGTCACCAGGACGAGAAAAGCAAACTGGTTGCACATACTTCTTGGGTTTCTTTTCTATCTGAATTGTAAGTTCAGTCAAATTTTTGTTTTGTGTTGAGGACACTTTGCTGCAATATATACATATTAACAATATGCATTCAAGGATGCATACATACACGTCTACATATTTGGGTTAAACACTTTGATTACAGTCAACTCATTTGGAGAAGCAATGGGAAACACATTAAAAATGAATTCGGTGACAAGTATGAGTAAGCAGTACAACATAAACAAATTACAAATTAGCAATTAGCAGTCAAAGGAGTACTTGACTGCACAAAAACCACATTCATTGGGTATTGACACAACTCACTGAACCCACATATTTGATAATTGCTCAGCAGGTTTGTACATGAATTAGATACTAAAGCATGAATTAGGAAACAATTATGATGTGAAGATTCCACTTTAAATTGTATGGTCATTGGAAGTACTATGTATATTTTAAACTTGTATGCAAGAGAATGAAAAAGAGGTAGTTACTGGCAGGAGAAAAATACCCCTAGTAGCCGCAACGGCGCAACGTGCTTTTCAAAATTTAAAAATCTTACTTTATTGCATTTGGCTAGATGAGTAGGTGATGACGGTTAGGCAGAAAGATTCAACCCCAGAATCAAAGAAGTCAAGACAGCAGTATGCCATTACACAATCTTTGCATGAAGTCGTATCAAGCACAGCAAAAAGCATATGGTAAACAACGTTTTGCATTCAAAGTAAATGTGTAGAGAATTTTTAGCTGAGTCAATCAAAGTATACAAGTAAACAAAGTCAGTAAAAAGTAGTTAAAAGGAACTTCATAGAAGCAATGAGATTGAATGTGATGGAACTAACCTTCACTTCAATCTCAAAGTCCCCTGGAATAACACTACGTAAATCTTTGGTAGAAATATTAACCGGAATCCTGTGAAGAAGCAGCTTGGCTGAATCAACATCTTTCACCTAAATCAAAGATGCTATTAAGTAGCAATCTCAATTTGGTTGGTGGCCCAAAAATATCAGTGATTTTTCTAGGTTACCTCCTCTTGAATAACACCATCAGCTCCATGCTCTAATCTAGCCAGAACAAGTTTCATTGCAGCACAAGCATCATCTAGACAGTTATGTGGACTCCCCTCTTTCCGAAGCTCATAGCCTAACACGCCCTACCAAACCACATAAGGTATTATCAAACAAACAATGACTTCTACCAGAAACTCAGAGAAGGCTTTTTGGTAAAATCATACCTTACATAGCAAACTCAAAGAAGGTTTTTTGTTAGCAGGTCCATTTGCACGTTTGAAGACATAAGCTGTGTCGATTATTCTAGTATATTCTAACTTCAGTGCTACAAAAAGAAACAGAAAATGATAATAGGAAAAAGAGTGCTTTGGAAATATGATGTCAATGTCATAATATGATGTCAAGAGCAACTTAACCAAAAGTCAAAGAGTAGATGAGAATTCTTGAAAACAAAAGAGGCATTGGAAACTTGGATACAGAAGAAATAGACAATTACTAACCTTGAAGATCATTGTTCAGACTGTGGCCAACTAAAATGGTTCCATGTGATAATAACTTCTTCATGGATTTCTGAAATGTCCGCAGAAGAGTTTAAGAGAGAGAGAGAGAGAGGGGGGGGGGGGGGGTTTTGAAAAATGACCAAAAATACCTGTACATCTACCAATGAACAAGTAACTCCATCTAACTCTTTTGCAGAAATTCCAGTTATCTCAGTTCGGTAATCTGCAATTGCTTTATTGGGGTTCACAAATACATCAAGTTTAACCTGATAGATTAAATTTCAATGTATTTCAGCCAACATAAGAAGAGAAGGCTGCATGGGTGAGACCTCAGATAATGCAGAGATAGTATCTATACTGGCAAAAGGGGTTAAGGGCTGATTCGGATATTTTGCAAAGATAGCATGTATGCATGATACCTGTAAATTACGGTCCACAGCACACACCCTTACTAAAGCTTCAGTCCCATCTTCACAGAGAACCATCTCACAATCAATGGCGAGGATTACTGTTGACTTCATGGCCTTGGACTTTTTACTGCATTTTACAACCATCCACTCCTGCTCCAGCAATCAAAGAAATTAAAGACAGGACAAGCAAATTTAAATGAATGTGTAATTACAATTCTATGGAAAAACATCACAATCACCAGCTAGGGGAAACAGCCAGTGGAATAATAAAAACAAACGAGCCACTCCAATATGCATGGCTGTAAAGTATATTTGGAAGAGAAACAAAGAAAAGGATTTCAAGCTGAAGGCATCTATAGAAGTGAATAAAAACCTTCTATGGTTCATAAATTCGTTTCAAAATGGGAAAAAAAAAACATTCAAGCCAAGCAATTATGTAATCCAAGTTGTAGCTTTAGATAACCAGAGTATACCAGAGTATTATATTAGGAAAACTATTTGGAAATCTTGTAACAAACAAAAAAATCCAAGCAATGGCACATGAAGAACTTAATATAGGTTTCAGGTATGCAGAGAAGAAAAAATAACACAACGAATTCAGCAACGAACCTCATCATAGGACGGTAGAGCATACTCAATTGAGTACTGAGGATGCCCTAGAGTCGTACTGACCAGCCTCTGCACTGCCAAAAAAAACTATCACAGATGATATGGTAAAATTCAAGAAATAGCAAGATCAATGGCCTTTCATATAAGCTAGTAACAGCAAACCTCACAAAAAGTGATGAATACAAATTGTTTTCACAAATAGAAACCTTTTTGTTAAAATGAATAAGTGTATGAATATCCAACGAAAACCTGTTCGGCGGTTTCATTATGTGGGGAAGATTTTTTTAATGTCTCCACAGCTTCACGGTTGGAGTGACACTGCATTACTTTCTTGAGAAACTGCAAGTAAGAAACGAGAGTTCATCACACAAGGTGCATTTAGTTTACTTATCAACACTTTTTTCTTCATCAGCCAGGAGGAACAAGGATGGGGGATGATCATTGACGTGTAAGAGTTTACCTTTAAATCGTTCTCCTGGGTAAAAGTTTTCAAAAATGCAACCAATGAATCAACAGACCTTCGGGCAGGGTCGCTCACACTTGCACCAAACTTTTTGTCATAAAATTTTAGAAAATCTTTCCAGCCTCCTTTACTACCTACCATTCCTCGCTTTTGTGCCAATTTCACCATTTCAATAAGCACCTAATCACATTAATATTAGGAAAAATAAACATGTAAATATTACTATATTGGAAAGAATGATAGTTGCTACGACCGTCAATGACCCGTCATTAACTATCTATTTATTAAAACCCAATTAATCTACCTTTTGAAAAAAATTTAAAAAGCATAAACTCAATTTTTGAGATACAAAATTCTCAACACAGATTCTTGACTCATTTCAATGTTGCCGATATGAACAGATTTCGCAGGATTACGCGATTTTGAACCACTGGCTGGTATTGTACTAAAACATTGGTTACTCGAGGCATTATTCATTAACAGTCACATAGAGAAAGCACAAATTATTTTAGAGATTTCAAATAAAATAAAATAAACATTAAAATTGGTTGACAGGAAGTGTTAATAATTAGTGCTGAAATAATAAATTTAAAAATCATAATAACCTCTTTTTTCGCAGAGACAATATCCTCATCCATTGATGTGCTTGTTAGAGGAGGAAAGAGAGTTGCAGCCGTTTAAAAGCTTGAAGAAGCTGGGAAAATAGGGGTTAGGGTTTATGCATTAAGAATGATATAGTAATATCAGACACCCCTCATGTATTTGACTATTGAAAAAATAGTCCCTTACTTTTAACAATTACAGAAACTTTCTCCTAAAATTTGTTATTTCAAAACTGATTCCATTCTCGCTCAAAATTAATTTGCATTTCCTAATCTCCTTTTCTATTTATTATACCTTTAATATTATTATTAAAACATATTTAGAGTATGGATTAAATTTTTAATTTTAATATAAGTTTAATAAACAATTATTTTTAACCAAATATTTCATAGAATCCACAACTTTTCAATTACATATTTCATCAATTTTTATCAAAATATACTAAAAATATTATTTTAATCCCATCAAACAATGACTTAAATATATAAATATAGGTCGTATTTTATATTTATCTTTACAAGTTAGAGTTGAACGTGTATTGCAGGTTATTTTGAAATATTTTTAAGTGTTGTAAAAGTAATATTTTTTATCAATTTGTTTGGAAGATTTGATGAATCTCAAACAAATTTAAAAAATAAAATTTATGATATAAATTTAAAAGAAAAAATTGTATTCTCGAAATTCAACTTTTATGATGAAATACTATAAATAAGCAACATTTTTATACTACATTTAGTATATAAGAATTAATGCTAATACATAAATTTAAACACTCATTAAAATTTATAAATACACGAATAAAAATAAATTTATATATAATAACTCTAGATTCATGTAGACCAGGATTCATTGAAACTATATTAATATAAATGTTAATTAATTGAGAATTAATATCATGAAATTCATATATGACAAGGATTTCAGAGTATTTATTATATATTGAAATATAAAAAATAGGATATTATTGAAATAATTGAATTGTAGTAAGATTAAAATCATTCAAAATAATGATTCTCGCTTGATGTTTATATTTAATATATTATAGACATTTTCTATACGTATTTGCATATAGGGACGATTTTTATAATTTTGAAAAAGAAATTAATGTGTTTGAAACATTTTGGGGTGAACTTTCGGCTACCAGAGGATCTAGATCCGGTTCGGACTCGTTCGAATACTTCACGAATCATATCTTGTACTACCGAATTACTTTTTCCTTTCAATAATCAACATAAATATTTTTATTCGACATATTGATTGGTGCAATTTTCCAAATAGCCCTCTTTTAAAGGTGAAGTGATAGGGGAAGACCCTTTAATTTTTCATTTTTTGATCAAATCTTTAATTTAAATTTGTTAAAATTATTATTTATTTGATTATACTATTTTACCATAGAACTGCTTCTATACATTCATCTTATTGAGATGGTAGAGTTGTTCTCAATCCCGATGTTTATCTAAAAAACGAAGCTTGACCACTGCATAACCTCAGGATTATGATGTTCACGGCCAATACCCTTATGTGCTCGGGCATTGTACTTCTCGAGGTGACGTTACAAGGGATAGATTCGGGTTTAAGGGACTCAATGGTGTGATCTTCTCCTCTTCAAAGGATTCGCCGATACATAGTCACAAAATTTTAGTTAAACTCTCGTGCCCTGCTCTTGCAAGACTCTAACATCTTCCGAGACTATTAAACAAGTTAAGATAACCAAGTGATCCATTCCAATCAAGATTGCACCGCCAGGGTCGGCCTTGAGAAATATGAGGCCCAAGGCGACGCATTGTTATGAGGCCCTTCAAGATAATATTTTATTTTACAAATGTAATAATATTTAAATATTTAAAAAATACTTTTATATTAAAAAGAAGATTTTATACAATTCAAAAGATAGAATAGTAAAATAAAACTTCTCTCACAACCCGAGAGATTAGGTTAGCATAAGATTTAGTCGTCTCACATTTTGAGATGCAAAATTAGTAATCAAACTACTAAAATCAAGTTTTTCAACATATTCTTTTCAATAGAAATCATAGTTAATCCATTCAATTGCTCTTGTGACATGGTTGATCGAAGATAAGACTTAATCAACTTCAACTTTGAAAAACTTCTTTCAGCAGAGACAACTGTGACAGGAATAGTCAATAATACTGTATAAGCAATCCAAGCATTTGCAAAACAACAATTCATTCTCTTAATGTAATCCAATACATCAATTGCTCCAAAAATGTTTGCAGATATCGCTTCCCTTAAAACTTTCAACTCAGAAAATAATTATATCCCATTAATATTAGAAATCATATCATGCTTCAAGTATTTTTCAAGGTTTATGCAAGAACACTTCAAACTATCATCATCAATAGATTTAAGTCTTTTCAAATTAAATAAAAATCCAAAAATATCATCATATTTCTGAAATTGATCAAATCTATTCTGAAGTGATGATAGAGCTTGATCCACTATATATAGGAAATAATTGATCTTAAAAAGACTCTTCAGCTGTGTGTTATCTCTTCAAAAGATGTCTCATCAAACTGCTTCTTTCTGTGTATGACCCGTTTTTCACGAAATATCGGTTCAATTTCTAATTCACTTGCAATCTCTTTGCCATCGACCATGGCCGATTCAAACCCAGAATCTCTATAACTTTTGAAAAATGAAATGAGCCCTTTTAAATGGTCTATAGCAACATTAATATGCATGTCTTCTTCTTGCAAATGTTTGCTTACTCTGTTAACATTATTCAACACTTCATACCAAATAATCATCCCAAGTAAGAATTCAAAATTGTTGATTTCACATGTTGCCAAACACTCCGCCTCACTTTTTGTCTTAGGATCATTAACATTTGCCAATTGAAGTAAAGCTTTTTTTATCTGCGGAATTTGAAATCTTATTGCTCTAACACTTTCAATATGGCTTTCCCAACAAGTTTGTGACAAGGGCTTAAGGGTAAGACCATTTACATTCTCTTTGAAAATTTTCCACCTTTTGGTAGATGACGAAAATAAAGTGTATATTCGTTGCACCACCCCAAAAAAGATTTAGCTTTTGAACAACAAGTGGCCATCTCACAAAGTGCAAAATTAAGACTATGACACCCACAAGGATTGTAGAATGTTCTAGGATTTAGTTGTAATAGTCTATTTTGTACTCCTTTATGTTTTCCTTTCATGTTAGCACCATCATCATAGCCTTGACCCCTTACATCATCAATATCAAGTCCTAGATTATTCAACGCATTCACCATTTCATCGAAAAGTCCCTTACCAGATGCATCATCTACCAATAAAAATCCTAAAAATAATTCTTCAACCTTCACTGGACTTCCTGAAATATCTACACACCTCAATATTATAGACATTTGTTCTTCGTGACTCGTATCTGGTGTGCAATCAAGTATAACAGAAAAATATTTACAATTTTTGAGCTTCTCAATGATCATTTTTTTAATCTCACCAGCTAGCATAAGTATCAACTCATTCTAAATTTTGTGTCCTAGATAATGATACTGAATCTCTTTATTCTTAATTCGACGAAGATGCTCTTACATTACGGGATCAAACTCAGCAATCATTTGAATTATGCTTAAGAAAATGCCATTATTTTCTTGGTATATTTTCTCATTATCTCCACGAAATGCTAAATTATTTTCAGCAAGAGTTTTCACCGCAAATATTATTCTCAATAACACTTGTCTCCAATGTTCTCTATCCCTATTGGTTTGTTTTTGCACACTTTTATCAATTGTTTTACTCTTTTCAAATCTTATTTCCATTTCTATCCATTTACTCAAGTTATTGATGTGGTCACAACTTACTTCATGCATTTTAACTTTTTCACCAATATTTTTCCAATCATTTACTCAATCTTGTGCCATTTTGAGTTCTGATTCCATCATTTTTGAATAACTTACAACAAAAGCAAAATACTTTATCCAAACTTTTTGAATAAATCAACCATTTTCTATCATGCTTCTCTCCATTAGGTAGTCGTCGAACGTAATGTGTAGATGAGAAGTGTCGATTTGCTACATCTTTCGAAAAAATCATATCGTTTTCTCTTACAGGACCATTCGTTATAATTAAATCTCTTAAATTCATATTCATATTTTCCCAATTTGCTGGATCAGTAAGGTCAAGGGAAAATGGTTCGTTGTCTCTGTCAGTAGATACCTCTTCATTCATCAAACAATCTTCCTCCTCCATTGTATTATTTATGTTATCATTCTCATTAAACACTTCTTCAATAACTACGTCTTCGTTATGTGTTCGTTTACTACTACAAAAAAACTTATCAAGTGCTCCATCTTGAGATTGAATCAACTTTTCATTCTTTTCCTTCCTTTTTCTTTTAGCACATCCAGATTCAAATTTTCGTGTTGACATAATTATAAGCAAAGAGCAGTAAAACCTGATCGATGAAATCGAATTGAAATTTCTCAAACCTCTCTAAGAAGAAAGGATTCAAACCTGCAAATTTGTAGTTACAAAAAGGATAAGAAAAAATTGATAAATTCTCAATCCCAATATAAATGCAATTATCACTTCTGAGAAGAAATAAATTGGAATTCAACCAAGTTACCACTTACCAAAACGGCAAAACATATTCATCAACTACTACTAGTATCTCTTTTGCAATTGAAGTCACACAACTCATTAAATTATTATATTTATGATTATTCAACCAACCAATACTCTCTACTTCCTCTAAATGTCTTCATTTTACACAATATATAAAATATTAGAAATAAAACAATATTTCCACAATTCCACTGCTTGTTGTGGGATTGAAGACACAAACATGAAAATTCATTGCTTACTCTTGAATACTTTTTTCATTTTATTTTCATGCAGATCCATTGTGGGCAAAATCAAAAAGACAGGAACCAGAATACCCAAAAAAAATTAAAATACATAACATAAAATAAAAACCCTTCAAAATTATACCAGACTAGGCAAGGGCAGGCGCCGGCGAGCAGCAAGCAAGCCAGGCAGAAAGTCACATGAACGGTGAACCACACTACCACAGAACCAGAAGTCCAGAACGCAGCAAGCGCAAGGCGCCAGCAACTGCAAGTCTGCAAGGGCAGCATAACCGCATAAGAATTAAGATTAAGAAATCAATAAAAAAAAAACATAAGAACTAAGAAGAACTGAAGAAGACGATGAGACTGACTTGGGCGCCGACGGATTTGAGGGATTTCTGAACTGAAAAAGGAGTAAAATGGCTTGCTGGAACTTGGAAGCCCGGAAGTTGGAACATAGGAAAATTGGAAAAGGGTTGACTTGGTCTGTTGGTGAGCACCGACGAATTTGAGGCTTGAGGGGGAGGGGTTTCAAGATTTGGGAGAATTTCGATTTTCAAGAATCAAGGGGGAGAGACGGAGGGGATTTTCAATTCAAGATTTGGGAGATTTCTGATTTCATTTGAATGGTTTTCTTCTCGTTCGTTTTTGGGGTGCCTGATTTGGTCGCCTTGGGCCAGGGCCGGCCCTGTGCACCGCCTATCTCTATAAATATCATGCATCCATTTATTATCAAGGTAGGTTTTTTCGTACTTTTAGCTTATAACCTTTTTGCATAAATTCGCTTCTCGTTAACTTAAGCATTGGAGGGACGATGATGACACATCTCTACGCCTTTGTTTTAGGTACTGAAATCTTTGTTCACGGTCATTCTCAATCGTTAAGTTAAAAAATTGACAGGTGCAAATTGTTGACAACATCATTGGCACAGTCCGTGAAAAACGCTATCAAAAGCCATGAATAATACACGTTCATGACCTTTTCCAACAAGCTCATCCGCTCTAATTCAACCTCATGTTGGGGATCTTTCGGCCACTCCAGAGGTGCCATCGAAACATCAATATCCCAACATGTAGTTATTATTTTTTGGGGACATTCGAAGATCTCCCCCAAGTTGTGCATTGAACCAGTTGTTAAGCCAACAAAACCCACACACAGGGTTAGCACCTGAAATCAGTTTTATGGTCGATGCTCAAGCTCCTTGTCCCACTATTGATATTGGTAACGCAGGCTCCTCGAGTCAACCATGATCACCTCCTGTGACATCAAGTTCGCGGTCTGTCACCATGACCTCAAACGAAATCATTAGAATCATTCAGGATGGAATAATAACTGGTCTACTCCAGAAAGGTCATGGCACAACAAGTTTCATCTCGAACACTCTATTCACTCTCGGTATCTTATCATATCTTTTGTTGGATAGATTTAAATATCCTTGAATAAAGGAGTACAACGAAACTACCCATCCGATCAACCACCTCAATGTGTATACGAACATCATAAATATGTAAGTTGCTCTGTTCATGCAAAGCTTTTTCGCAAATTGACTCTAACTAATGCTGCTTAAGATTGATTCTCTACCGTAAAGCCCAATTCAATTACCTTATTCTTATATCTAGCCAATAAGTTCTCAGCATTTTTTTCAAATAGCAAGAGTATTAGAAATACAGTCGCATCCCTCGTGCAACTTCGACATGGCCAAGCAAACCCTACATGACTTTATGATACGATTTGATGCAGAAAGATTCCAAATACTCGACCTATATGTTCCTAGGGGCATATGTTCGTCAAGACAATTGATTAGTGTATTTCATTCATCATATTAATATTACTTAATCTTGATATTTCATTTAATTCTTAGAGTTTCAGAACATTTTAATTTGTGTTTTCGTGTTATTTTATAGGTTAGGTAAATTGATTTGAATGATCTGAAACTTGGATAAAAGAGTGATTTTGGAATTAATCAAGGAGAAGTTGATGTTGATTTGGTGAAACTTGATGATAGGAAACTAAATTAAAAGAAAAAAGTGAATAACAACGAAAAATGCCTAGTTGTATGACCTCAAGGCATAGTAGAATAACCAAGTTGCACAAGGTTAAGCTAGAGGATTTGAGGGATGATCCCGAAATTATCAAGGACCTCTAGCTTTCAGAGTTGGAGGAGGATGGAGTGGAGGTGAGGTGGAGGTGGTTGTCGAAGAAGATGAACCTGGAGCTGTCACTGTAAGCATGGCCCCTCAGATCTAGATTTGGATCCCGAGCCCCCATTCCCATTTGTAATGACCTAGTTGTTAAAAAAAAAAAAAAAAATTATATTTTAACTAATTATGAAACATTGTTATCGAGCACTTAAAATTTGCATGTTAAATATTTTTTTATTTCTTGAATGAAGTGTTTTATCTTGACGTCTATGTTTCAAGCAAAAGTCAAAGTTAATATAATAGCCTGGGCACTATTAAATTCCATGAATTGTGAGAGCTGAATGTAAATATTTAATATCCCGGTGATCAAAATGACTTCATGGTAAAAGGAGTAAACCCAATTATAAGTACAAGCTTAAAGTCGATATTTAGTCGAGAGGAAAAATAATTTAAACTATAAACTAAGTATGTTTAAATTAAATTGACCATCCTATAACCCGAGGTGTTTATAAATTAGGAAAATGCTACACGAATATAGCTATTGACATAACGACTGACAAACATCACATATATGGGAGGAAAATGTTATTTTATTCACGTGGGACCTACACACTCATGTGAGGAGGGTGTCAATCGTTATGTCAACGGCTATATTTGTTTAACATAATTCATAAATTTATAACAATTAAGCTATACGTACAGAATCAATTTCAAAAAAACATTACAGAAATTCAAAAGGCACCACGTGTCGATGAAAGGAAAATGAAAGGACGGTTGGCTTTTGAGAAATTTTCATAAATTCATTAAATTTTTATATTTTTTCTTAACTTTCGGACTCACTACGTAATATCAAACGAAGTTGAAATATTACATTCTTAATATCATTTTGAAGTACTCACGACCTAATATTTTACGTCGTTAATGGTGTGCAGAACGGTCAATCGTAGCAAATGTTACGCCCCGTCAAAGTAGACCGTTTCAAATTAATATTTCAAGAATTTCGATAACAAGCTAACTTTAAATTTTTTTTTACGATTGTACGCTAGCCGAATTCATAAATCTTCTATATCTTCTCGAAGCTCATTTCAAAAATTATATCATAGACATATTGAATGATCCAAATAAATATCGAAAACAATTAAACGTACGTCAAACGTGTGTTAAAAAAGACGTATAACTCGTCTTTTTTTAAAAAAAAAAAATCAATTATTGTTACTTTATTAATTTTTTTTTATTGTTACGTCAAAACATTTTTATTATTGTTACCTCAAATTTTTATTTTTTATTTTTACGTCAATAAATTTATTAGGGAATTTTTTTCAGATTATTTTTAAAAAAATTAATTGATCAAGAGGAAAAGTAACAATAAAAAAAAATTCCTAAAAATTATCGATTTTTTTAATATATATTTAAAAATTTCAGATGTAAAAATAATCAAGATTAAAAAGTAGTAGAACAATTTAGAACCCATTTTAAGTAATAAAAATTTCATTAGAATTTTTTACGTCCAAAAATAATAAAAAAATTGACGTCATACCACATATAAAATTTCCTAATAAAATTTTTATTACTTTATATGGTTTATAAATTGTTCTACTATTTTTTAATCTTGATTATTTTTACATCTGAAAATTTTAAATATATATCAAAAAACAATCAATAATTTTTAGGAATTTTTTTATTATTGTTACTTTTTCCTCTTGATCAATTATTTTTTTTTTAAATAATCTGAAAATTTATCCTAATAAATTTATTGACGTAACAATAATAATAAATTAATAAAGTAACAATAATTGATTTTTTTTTATTTTTTAAATACTAGGTCGTGAGTACTTCAAAATGATATTAAGAATGTAAGTGGTCGTTCTCTTTACTGTTTTTGGGCCATTTTCTGTTTTCGATTTTCCAAAATATTGAAAACGCATTTTCTTTCCTATTTTCGAAAACGAGTTTTTGAAAACGGCTGAAAATTTTGTGAAGAAAATCGAAAACATCTTTTTTACGTTTTGACTGTTTCCTTCACAAATATGCTAAAACTCAAAAAACACGAGTTGGAAAATATTTTTTCAAAACGACAAAAATAACGATTTTTCAACAATCTCAAAATGGACACCCAAAACACAAAATACAAAACGAATTCAAAACTCAAAACACAAAACTGAAACACGAAAAGAACGCCCATAATATTTCAATTTCGTTTGATATTCCGTAGTGAGTCCGAAAGTTAAGACAAAAATATAGAAATTTAATGAATTTATGAAAACTTTTCTCAAAAGCCAACCATCCTTTCATTTTCTTTTCATCGACACATGGTGTCTTTTGAATTTTTGTAATGTTTATGTGAAAGTGGTTCGGTACGCATAGGTTAGTTCAATTTATAACCCGAGGTATATCGACAAGTAATGAACTATAATTTTGACTTCATAGAAAAGTTATGATTGTTTTAGTAGAACGTCTGCAAACTGTAAGTAATGCTCGAGATCAGGGAAATGTGATCTAGCAATTGATGATTTAAAATATAATATAATTTTTCGCAGATCAAATGGAAAGTTGACTTTGTATTCTGTATATACGAATTCTAGATTTTCTAAAGCTCGTTTTGTAAACAATTTGCTGATAATTAACTTTTTCATTGAGGCCCAAAAAATTTACCTGAAACTTGTATTTAACTGCTTTGAAAATTAATATTATTTAAAAAAAAAAAAGAAGCGATACTTCAAGTGCCTTCAAGAAAAATCAGATCAAGTTTGTATATTGTTTTTCAAACATTTTCATCAAGAATTAAACGGAGATGGGTTTTATAGTAGGAATGTTAAATATATATGTATTTCGCATAAATAATGTTATTCATCTAAAATGATGATCGTCGTTCATCTATGTGGCAATATATTAATTAATATCACTATAACGCCACATTTCTTTGTTCCTAATTTTTGCAAATATGATATTGTCTAATGATATGTTTAATGCTTAATTAATAATTTATCGTCATCGTGACTAATAATATGTTGCAGTGGATTATATCTTGAACGTCCTAGTTGATTGACATGTCAATTAAAGTTAAATATAATATGCATACAATTCGATAAAACTTGAGATAACCATATGATGTACTTATTTTATTGTTTGTTCATAATTTATTAACTATATGGAATCAATTGGATTTTTTTTATTTTTTATTTTTTTTGTTTAAAGACATGGAACCAAATCGGAATCAAACCATTTGGTTCTACTTATATTATTAATTGAGAGAGAGAAAAAAAAAAGAACATTTGTGGAAGAAGAACCGAATGTTGAGGCTTTAATTTTAGAAATCTATGGGACGTTGGTGGCTAAATGCTATAGTAGACGGTAGGCAGTAGTTGGTGGATATGTGATAGTTGATGTATAAATTGAAAGAATAGAGAAACGAAAATGAATTAGGGTCTAAGTCTTCAAAATGAATTAGGGTCTTCAATCTGCACAATGAAAAATAAGAAACCAAAGGTAACACGCTATCATAGGTAGTGTATATAAGTTGTAAATTGGTGTTGATTCTTAAAATTCATTGTTGTGAAATTAATGTCGTTGCTTTATTCTTTGACTTCAAAGAATTTTAGAATTGTACTAAAATAAAAATTTGAGATGGCATTGTGTTGAAAATATTTGTATATATATTAAACCCTTGTTTGATTCTCATTGTTTTTAAAATATATTTTTCTCTTTCTTCTTTTCAACTACACATTCTTCAATAAAATAATATTACACACAAATCAAAAAAAAAAAAAAAAATCTTATTTTTTAACCACATATTCTCTATTCTCCATCAATATACTATTACAAAATGTATCCTACATAAAAAAAATGGGGCTCAAACAGACTCTAAGTATGATTTCTAGAAAATTCAGATTTATTAAACCCATGTTTGATTTTATACAAAATTTATACGAAATCATATTCTTTGATCGAAAGTTTGATTGTTGCTTGAAAGTCTTAGTTTTGACAATTTTTTATGTATTCTAATGACCTTATAATTATTTGATTTTTGTAATTGTTCATCTAAAAGTTAGGAATGATCATAAATTTTTATAAAAGCTTCCATTAAAGATATTAATTTATAAGTATTTTCCAAATGTACTCTACTTTGACAGCATTGGTGCTGTTAGAATACATAACTCAAATTATAAAATAGAAAATATGAATCAAAAATCGATTTCAGGCCTTGTAAAATTTTGTACATGACCTAATATGTATCTATCATGTTCCTGGAAAGTTTTGTTCAAAATGGACTTCTAATTTTGAGATAAAATTTCTTATGTGCATCTTGTTCAGAAATTTCAGCTACTACAAAGTTGTTGGTGAGCTGCTTTAGAAATTAAGAAAAATATTAAATATTACTGATTTGAATAATTTTATAATTTTGTTGTGTCTCTTAAATATTAGAGAGGAATATAAATTACTTCAACATTTTAAGAGTCTTTTATGCGTAAACGAAATGGGAATATTTGAGCCATTCTAAATGAACGGTATTGTTTTAGGACTTATGTTACTTTGACTTTGTGGACAGTTAGGAATATCCCTATTGGCTATTTAAAAAGTAAATTGTCGGGGATCCAAGGTAATTAAACTTCTCATTATTTTCATGCACACGTTATATTGTTAAATTTATAAATGTACTACCAAAATTTGTTATTATGTGATCTTGATATTACGTTTAATGTTATTAATGTTTCTCACGACATATTCATACATGTCGAAGCATCCATAGGGATGACAATAAAGTTCGAAAACTCAGACGGCCCGGGCTCGATTCGGTTGCACTGAGCCAAGGCTCGGACCGAGCCCCATTTTGGGGCTTTGGTCCGGGTTTATTTTTTTAAAAAAATTAAGTTAAACTTTTTTGAAAAAAAGCTGCCTGCACGCAGTAGCGTGCACACTTTTTTAAAAAAATTGAATTTTTAAAAAAATCACGCTTAAATTGTCTTATCAAAAATTTGAATTTGAAAATTAAAACGGATATATTTTTGTCTATAAATACGAATTTTTTTTTTACAATTTCATATCAATCTATCTCTAATCTCTCTAGGCAATATTCAGTATTCTACTCTCCAATTTCTTAATTTTGATTTTCAATTTAAACATTTGGTTGTGTTATTCAGTTTCTTTTATTCTATTATTAAATATTCCTTACTATAAGTATAATACTTACACATGGATTTTACTAGCGATGAAATTAATCAGTTTAAAGGTAGTTCGAGCACTCCATTGGGGTACGATGCATTTCAAAATGTTCCAATTAATTTGGAAGATATCGAAGAGAAGGAAGTAGTCGAGGTTAAAAGGTCGAAAAAGATTCTGCGGAATGTTGGCAACATATAACTCGCAAAAAAGTTAGGATTGAAAATGGAATTGATATTTGGAAAGCATGTTGCAATTATTGTGGTAAAGAACTTAATTGGAAGCCCAGTTCGAGCACGTCGCATTTAAATAGGCATATATTAAGAAGTTGTAAAGCGAAACCAACCGATCTTGACCCGAAACAGACCGAACTAACATTTACCGGTTCCAATTCTACTCTTTCCACTTTTGTATATTCACAGGAAAGATTTCATAAAGGAATGACTGTATACGTGGCTGCAGCAAAGATGCCGCTAACGATGATCGAGTCAGAACACTTTACTTGTCTTGTGCAGAATTATCTTCAACTCAGGTATCGTTCTTATTGTAGAAATATTTTTCGTTCGGATGCTATAAAATTATATAACAAACGAAAACAACTGCTATTGAAAGTCTAAAAACTTTTAATTGTGTTATATCATTTCCCTGTGATTTATGGACAGTTATTAATAAAAAAAAGGTTATATTGCTGCTACAGCTCATTACATTGATCATCTATGGATTATGCATAAAAAGATTATTGCATTCAGATGTGTAGATTATCCTCATAATGCGACTAACATATACATAATTTTAAAAGATATTATACAAGAATATGGTAAGAAAGAGAAATGACTTAAAGTTTTACTTTTGATAATGCTAGTGTAAATAAAGTTGTTGTCGACAAATTTATCGATGATATGAACCCTATATTTGGAGGTTTATTTTTTCATCAACATTATGTATGTCACATTATCAATTTGATTGTAGAAGATGGATTGATACATATAAAATCACTTTTAGATAAAATTAGGCAAGCAATTAATTTTATCTCTATATCACCAACAAGAAAACAAGTATTTAACAGTTTATGTGCAGAATATGGATTAGAAGAGAAATCATTTGTCACTGATGTATCACATAGATGAAATTCTACATATCTTATATTACACTCGTGTGAAAAATATGATAAAGTTATTTCAATGTATTATAATGTAGGCATACATATGGATCAGAACATAATTTGGAAGATTGGAAATGGTCTCTCGCATTTCTCGTGAAAAAAAATTCTTAAAACATTTTTTCGATGCCACAAAAGAATGTAGCGGTGTTTATTTACCCTACATTTTCACTTGTTTTACACCATTTATTCTATATTTCACAAGCATTTCAAAAACATAGAAATTTGCCCATTTTTGTTGAAGTAATTTATTCTATGGAGTTAAAATTTCGTAAATATTGGGAGGAGTTACCCTCTTTATTTTTATTGGCTTCGGTAATGGACTCTCGACTTAATTTAATTGGCACACAAACTATTATAAAAGGAATTTCAAATTTCATGAATGTAGAATTATTACATGCGCATATAGAATCTATGTTATGTGAAATGTATAACTATTACGCTGAAAAAGATGGTCAGCGTAGTTCTACTTTCCAAAGTTCTTTTTCAATAAATATTTCAACAAATGCAGACAGTTTATGGAGTTTTTTAGAGACCAATATTAGTGTTCCCTCATTTAGTTCTAATTCGTCAATATCTAGAGCAATAGATGTTAGTGGTACAAATTTTGAAAATCCCTCTGAGTTAGCTAGATATATGCATGTGGACATTCGTAGTATGTTACAACCACAAGAACTACAGGAATTTAGTCTTTTATCATGGTGGAAGTCTAACGAAAGGCAATATCCGATTGTATCAAAAATTGTTCGCGATCTACTAACACCTCCGGTGTCTACGATAACATCGGAAGCTGCATTTAGTTTAGGTGGTCGAATTTTATGTAACGAACGATTAAGACTAAAAGAAGATATATTGGAGGTTTTAATATGTTTGAAGGACTGGGAATGTTCGGAATTACGTCTTCAAGAACAAGTTGACAGTATAATGGCCGAAGGTTGCAGCAGATTCAAGCATAAAATATTGTAAGTTTTTAAATTGATTAGTTTAAAAAAATACGTAATTTTTAAATTTTTTTTTAAGAAAAATTGTACACGTAATATTTTATTTGTGTACAATTTTAACTCCGCCTACATAATTGTAGCTGGTCCCAAACCCAGATAAAGGAGGAGAGTTTTAACTTTTATAATTCATGTAATTTATAATTTTTTTTAAGTAAAAAATGTAAATTTTACAAAAAAAAAAAAAAAAAATAAGCCGAGCTTGGTTATTGTAATATTTAATTATAATTATAGTTAAGTATTTAATTTAAATGTTTATTTAGTGTTTAATTATTTATTGTAATTGGTTAAGTAATATTTAATTGTTTAATTATTATGTAATTATATATATGAATTGGTTAAGTAATATTTAATTAAAATAATTTATTTAGTATTTAATTATTTAATTTAATTGTTTATTTAATAGTTAATTTTTTTTTTATGAATTGGATATGTAATATTTATTTATTTATGTATTATTTAATTATAATTAGGTAGTTAATATTTAATTACGTAAATTAATTTTTTATTTAATATTTAATTAAGTAAAAAAAACAAGGAAAACAAATTAACCTGAGTCGGCTCGGTTCGGCCCGTGAAGGCCCTGGCCGAGCCACTTTTTTTTTGCCGGGCAAACGTCGAGCCCAAAAATAGCCCGCAAAAAAATTCTAGTCGAGCCCGAACTTTTTTTATTTTTTCCCGACCCGGCCCGGCTCATTGCCATAGCTAAGCATCCATAAGTATACATAAAGTTTCAAGGAATAAAAAATTTTCAAATCTCGTGAATCAATGAATGTGTTTTAAAGATATGTATCTTGAATGTTTTTATTATGAGGTATAAGTCTATACAATGAAAGTTGTGGGTGTGAAATGGAGCGTGGGGGACCGGCACACCCGACTGGTGTTCAATGATAATATTAATGTTAACCACTTTTGTAGCACTACCGGTAGGACTCAACCGGGTTCCAAATAATAATTTTCCACTGTATTATGGTTAGCTAGGCAATACACCAAATGAGCTCACGATATCAATGTTAAGTTTTTTTTTAAAGAAAAGAAAAAAAAATTGGGATATATATTGAGAAATACTTTTTATATTAAGGTAATTCATGTACATATCATAATCATACATTATATGAATGATTTTTTTAACTGAGCATTAACTCATATCATGTTATCTCTCCCCAATTTCAGATGACGAATGCAAGATGATTCAAGCGACTACTTGTGTGGAGACGGACTTGGTATTAATACATTTAATGTTGACTCATTTTGAAATAAGTTTAATATTTAATTTGATTATATTATATTTTTATTAAATGTAAAAGTTTAAAATTCTTTCCTTAAGAGAAATTCGTTAATATTTTTACGTTAAAGAAAAATTTATAGTTAGTTTTACGTATGTATAGTTTTAAAGAGGAAATTGAATGATAATACTTCTAAATTCAGGTACCTATATTTGGAGATGTTACAATCACAATGTTTAATAAAGTTATAATACATTTTTATTCATTGAACATTGTGAAAGTAACCTTAATACCTCATATACCAATAATAATCATATACGTGGATGAATTCTTTTGATATGATTGTATTTTACAGAAACAAATGCTAAAATAAATCTCCATATCCATTATAATTACTTTCTCTGTCCCATTTATATATGTTACTTTTCTTATTTTATTGTCTCAATTATATATTCTTGTTTATTTATTGAGAATGTTTTCATTTATTCATTTAATAATATACGCTTATTTAATCTGTATGGTTATAACTAATTTTTCCCATTTAATCTTAAAATTATACAAATATAAATAAGGATAAACTAAGAAAGTTTTTGACAAAAATTACTTTTTCAATAATAATAAATAAGATTTTTTAATCCGTGTAAAAAATAAAATCAACTTATATAAATTGTACGGAGCTGTATTATATATGAACAACCTTACTCATATTTGAAGATGGGCAATAATGAGCTTATTCCTATAATACTTTTCAGAAAACACAAAAGTCATGCATTATTGGAAACTATCACAACATTCGCTGTACAAGCACCCCAAAGTCGTTTAAGGTCTATGGTTTACAATCTTCAATTTTTGTACCATTTGAAACTTTGTTATATGAATATGTGGAAAATGTTAGTTACAGGTGTTGTACATTTGACCAAATCAAACTCCAGTACCCATTGTTTTTCCATAAAAAGGAAAATATGACCGTTATCAATCACATCCAGCCACCATTTTTGACTTTCTATCTTTTGTGTGGGGTCCATAACGACTATATTTTTCATTCTCATTCTATAAAGAATGAGAATCAAACGGCTTTTAAAAAATGTTGTTTTAGTGATCCATTTACAATTGTTAAACCAGTACTTGTGATCTACATCTATCCGAGTTGTGTTATGGATACACAATTTTGGGTACACAATGATGTCCACACCCTCACATTGGTGTGGGGTCCATTTGATTCTTTTTTATTCAAGTGGACTCCACTCCCATGTGAAAGTGTAAACACCTTTGTATACATAAAATTATGTATCATAGTGGCGGAGCCAGCACCTGGTGAGCTTGCGCGGCTGCCTGTGCTGGCTCCGCCAGAATCTTCATTGACGCAGTCACCGTCGGGAAGGAATTTGGAAGAGAAGCAGCAGATTCAATAAGTGGAAGGGCTGAAGAAGACGGTGGTGGGACTGTGGGAAAGATGGGCTAATTTTTTTTATTTTTTTATTTCAGTTTGGCTTTACAATTTTAAAACAACCCAATGGCCCAACTTGGAGAACGAGTAATTAGAGGCACCACAGGTCCAGACTCCACAGCCAATTAGCCAAATGCCCAAAACGATTTTTGCAAACCCTTGGGGCGATTCACAATTGGGCAAAATTTCGTCGGCTTCCCCTTTGCTGTGAGTGAGTGTTGTGACTGTGAGTGCGAGTGAGTTGAGTGAGACTGCGAGTGTCGAGTTTTCGAGTGTTCTGTGTTCGAACTTGGAGTCTTCGACGCTTGTAGATTCGGAGATTACACCGTTGCACTTGCAGCCTGCTATGTCGCATGTCACCCTGTGCTTGAGTTGGAGACTTGGAGGAGAGTCAGGAGACTTGGGGAGTGCCAGAGCCACTAAATTGAGCCAGACTTGAGACTGCCTGTAGTAATGTGTGGCTAACTATCTCAATATGTGGACTGTGCGTGGTTGTGCTTGTGTATGTTGCTGACTTGTGCGATTGGTTTGTGTCTGTGTGTTGGACTTGGAATATTGAAGTATTGTGTGATAGTGTTGTTGACTTGCTATAGCTGTTTTTGGATTAAGGATTATATTTATGGGTTATGATTTTATTGATTTATGAATTTGCTATGAATTATGATTTATAGATTATGGATTTATGATTATGAATTTGGGTTTTATCAATTTCTGAATTATTGTTTATTAATTAGGGTTTCACTTTCACGAATTAGGGTTTTATTTAGGAATTATGGTTTATGAATTATGATTCCTGTTTTATAATTCATGATTTTTTTATTTTTTATTTGTGGTTTGGGAATTGGGAATAGCGAATAGCGAATTTAGGTAATTGAGGAACTAGTAAATTAGGGAATTTGGGGAATTAGTAAATTAGGGAATTGGAAAATTTGTATAGAGAAGATGTTTAGCTCAATTGAGCTATTTATATTCTTTTTTTTTGAATCAATGTTAATTGAAAAATGAATTGGGGCATTTTGCAGATCATGGAACGAATTTTTTGGCCGAAAACAAAAGTCTATACCTAATTCTTTGACTTCAAGTTGTGCATCTAGTCCCGATACTGATTCTAGTCAAGCACAAGAGTTATTAAATATCACAAAGAAGTCCCGACCGCAATTCAATGCGGATGATCTTGTATCTGATCCAGGGAAACGCCCACCTATCGAGTCATATGATCCTAATATCAGAGATGATATTAGGATGACATACTTGAAGAAAGATCCTTGTCAACCATACGGACATGACTTTTCAAGAAGACCCATAAAGAATGACAATAGGTGTTTTCGGAAAGAATGGTTCTCTGAATTTTATAGGTTGGAGTACAATATAGAAAAAGATGAGGCGTATTGTTTGTATTGCTACTTGTTCAAACCCGATAGATGGGGTCAAGGAGGTGGATATGTATTCACTAAGACTGGCTTTAGGGATTGGAAGCACAAAAAGACGTTGAAAGATCATGTCAGTCTCTTTGATAGTGCTCATAATCAAGCTTTTGCGAAGTGTACCAACTTGATGAATCAAAAACAGAATATCTCCTATGTTATTTCTACCCAAAGTAGTAATCAACAAAAAAAATTACAGGACGATGTTGACTGCGGTGCTAGATTGTACTAGACACCTCTTGATGCAAGGACTGTCATTTCGTGGTCATGATGAATTAAAAGAGTCTCTGAATAAATGAAATCTAATTGAACTACTAAACTGGTATGCAACTTGTTGTAAGGAAGTTGAAGAAGTAGTATTTAGTAATTCTCCGAGAAATGACCAAATGACTTCCCTAAACATCCAAAATGATTTGGTTAATTGTTGTGTCGTAGAGACGACACGGGCTATTATTGATGAGACGGGTGAGTCTTTGTTTTCAATTTTGGTTGATAAAGCTCGTGATAATTCTGTAAAAGAACAAATGAAAGTTGTTGTGAGGTTTGTTTATAAAAGTGGGCAAGTAAAGGAGCGTTTCTTGGGCATTTCCTACGTCACTGACACTTGCGTCAAATCACTAAAGAATGTGATCGATGCTATGTTTTCTACACATGGATTGAGTATATCTAGCTTGAGAGGTCAATGTCAATACAAATTTTTTTCCCGAGCGCCAAAATGCCCAAAATAAGTAAAAATCTCTTCAAATAAAACAAAAATTAATCAAAAGAAAATCAGAGAAAAAGAAAGTTGAAAAGGACAAGCGTGAAATATTCTTAGACGAAAGAGACAATTTCATCATTAGTCTCCAATCTTTTGCATTCATACCAAATTAATCTCCAGCCTTTAATACATGACAAATTAGTTCTCAACCTTACAATATATTATTCCACTATCAATCTCTAATATTCAAATCTATGTTAAATTTCCATGCAATCAATTGTATGAAATTGGGTTTCACTTAACGACTTGTCAGGCGACCATCTTTAGAAATTTGGACTATTTCTGTTTTATAGGAATTAATTGCGTAACCATAACAAAATTTTGAGGATCAACTTGCTCTTTTTTAAATATTGAAGACTCGCTTGTTATCCAGGCATGAAAAAATTCTTAGACGAATGAGACAATTTTACCATTAGTCTCCAATCCTTTGCATCCGTACCAAATTTATCTCTAACCTCTAATATATAATAAATCAGTCCTCAACCTTTCGGTATAATTTTTTCACTATCAATCCCTAATATCTAAATCTATGTTAAATTGCCATGCAATTGCAATCAATCGTATTAAATAAGTTTTACTCAGGGCCGATTTCGGGGTGAGGCGAGTGAGTCCCGCACCTTAGGCTAAACATTAAAGGGGACCTCGGATTATTTATTTTTTAATCTCGGAGCAACTTAGTATATAGTGTAAAATTTGTATTTCCTTAGTTTCTCATCACACATTTACAAAAAGTCTAAGCCTAACAAAAAGATCTGGACTGGATATAAAGATGCTCAATAAGAATTACCACATTAATATGCTCGTAAAAACAATTAATAACTTTATAAACTTGATCCGATTATACTTTTTCGCTAAGACTAGTTCAATTATGTAAAAACTTTGTTGAAATTTTTGATATCCCTGAATTATTTTCACAACCAAAAAGCAACCGTCGAAATCACTTCATGGATGAAGCGATATAAAAGACAAGTGAAATGAGAATTGAAGTTGTATTCCGAGAAAAACGCATAATTCAAAGAAAGAAATAGTTTTATGAAAGTTACAATAATGAGGTAAAGCAATCAGTCGAAGGTATGAAATGAAGGTTTTACTTAACGACTTGGGTCAGCCGACCGTGTTTAGAAATTTGAACTATTTCAATTTATTTAGGAACCTATTGCGTAACTATAACAAAATTTTGAGGATCAACTTGCTCCTCTTTAAATATTAAGTCTCACTTGTTATTCAGGCAAATGTTGAGGACCATTCGTCTGCTTACCTCTTTCGTTAACATGCCCTCGCCCCTGCATCGCTCTATCTTTTCAGTTCCACAGGTACAGTCGTACAGAGAGAGGGGGGAAAATAAAAAAGGAAAATAGAAAAATAAACATCAGCAGATATGATACTGAGCCCAAGATTGAGTCTTTTGAGCTTTAATTTCATCTCTTATAGATAATGAGCAAAGGGCTCTGTGTCTTCTACTTAGTAGAAGAGGATGGTTTCTCTTTCCCAAGAACTAGAATCCCTTCTCCAGTGTCCCATTTTTGATGCCCTTTATTGTGCAGAAGATCGTTTTGAGGAAGATTTGGATGTTGGGTTTGGCTTCCAAGAACATAAAACTAATGATTTCCATGAGATTTATAAAAAGCCCTTGCCTTTCTTCTTTGAACATGACCTTTTCTGGGAAGATGATGAACTTGTGAACCTTTTGTATAAGGAAAAACAGAGCCCCTTGATTTATGAGGAAATAAATTCAGATGGGTCTTTAATAACTGTTAGAAAGGAAGATATTAAATGGATTCTAAAGGTTAATGGGCACTATGGATTTACTGCTTTGACTGCTGTTTTAGCTGTTAATTACTATGACAGATTTGTTACGGGCTTTTGCTTTCAGAAGGATAAGCCATGGATGAGTCAATTAGCTGCTGTGGCCTGTCTTTCAATAGCTGCAAAAGTGGAGGAAACTCAAGTGCCTCTTCTATTAGATCTTCAAGTAAGTTTCTTTATGTTTTCTGTATGGAATTTAAGTGTTTGTATAAATGCCAGAGAGAAATTATATGACAGAATTTTGGGATTACTATTTGTTTCCTGATTGGGTTTGGGGATGTTTTAGGTGGAAGAATCGAAGTACGTGTTTGAGGCGAAGACTATTCAGAGAATGGAACTTTTGGTGCTATCCACTCTTCACTGGAAAATGAATCCCGTGACCCCAATCTCATTCTTTGACCACATTGTGAGGAGATTTGGATTCATGAATAACCGTCATTCACAGTTCTTGAGTAGGTGTGAGAGCCTCCTCCTCTCTATTATCACTGGTATGGAGATCATTAGTTTTGGTTTCAACATATTTTGTGCAAGTAATTTTTTATGATTTGCAGTGGTTTGTTTCGTTATCTTGTTAATTTTGTACACTGAATGCAGATTGTAGGTTTTTGGGTTGCCTACCATCTGTTGTTGCAGCTGTAACGATGATATATGTCATTAGAGATATTGAGCCTCGTGATGCAAAGGAATTCGAAAATCAGCTTATGAGTGTGCTCAAAATCAGCAGGGTCTGCCTTTTCGAATGCTTCCATTTCTAATCGATCCTGTTGACTTATCTTGGTTTATATATTGATTCTAAACGTTTCCTATACGTCAGTTTAGAGTTTCACTTTTCATCATTAATCACAACAGGAAAAGATTGATGATTGCTATGAACTTATCCTGGACATAATTGATGATCATGGCCAGAAGCAATGCCAGAAGCGCAAACATGAGTCTATTCCAGGCAGTCCAAATGGCGTGACTGATGCATACTTTAGTTGCGATAGCTCCAATGATTCATGGGTAGTCGCACCACCTGTTTCATCATCGCCTGAACCTCTATTTAAGAGAAGCAAAGCTCGGGAGCAACCTTTGGGATTGACTCCAATAAGCAAAATGTCTGTGGGTGCAGGCAGTAGCCCTCAGTGAATTCTCATTCCCTAGTTTACCTAATATTGGCAATGGTACTTCGTCATCCCTTTTGGCTGTGCATTATCATTACAATTCTGTGAAATTATTATATATTCCATTCCGTCTCTCTGTATTTTTGGCGAAACACATGTTGGATCAGACAAATGTTGAACAATTGGCTCCTTTATCTCTTTGATTTGGGACGCAGAGTGATATTGGAAAGAGAGATTATTGGACTTTTTCCCTTGAGTGCATCCATATGATCATGATTATCAATTAATTAAATTCATTACATCCTTTTTTGATCAGTACATACAATACCTCTCTGCATTTCATATATAAAAATAATACCTATGCCTAGGTTTGATGAAAAATCATAGACAATGATGGGTCTCCAAAGTCTTTGGTTGTTTTCTCACAGTAGGAATTAATTAATGTAAGGAAGTTTTTCAACGTAGGACGGGTTGGCAATGCACATGTTCTTGTTAACTGGTTCATTATATTCAAATTTGGTTTGCTGAGTTTTCCTGTCTGATTTGACCATGTACAATAGTGACTTTCACCTTGTGGTTAATGAAGTTGATATAGGCCGAAGACTTGGCTTGTGAATATGTTATTGCTATATACGCAAACTAACTTCCCCTTCTTCCTTAATTTAAAATTGGTCACTACCAGAGAAAATGCTATGTTTATTATGAAAATGATTAGAAAATTCAGTCAAGCGTCAACATGAATGGTCGGTCGGAATTTTGATGATTTTCTTGGTTCATTCTTATTGTATGAATGCTGACTTGAAATTTATTAGCATCAAAGTTTAGTTTGTGTCCATGTATTAAATATATTGTTTCTCTGCATTACCAAAGGTGTTTTGTAAATGAGAAAGCTATAATATACTCTGTTAAGGCTGGTATCTGTTGTCTGAAACATGTATGTTTTACTAACGTGAATAGTGTTTGAAATTGATTCTAAATATACATTATGTTCTTCTACAGTTCATTATTTATAATTATTATGCTAGTTAGTTACTTTTTATATTTCAAGATGAGAAAATGTAGGGTAAATTATTTCACAGAAGGTCAGAAGCCTTTTTTTCTTGGTGAAGTTAATTATGAAATGTGAAGTAATTATTGGGTATAGACTTAGAAAGATCGAACGACATTTACAGGCATTTTTTGATACCCTAGTATGGACAAGACTCGACACGACTGAGGAAGAGAGGAATGTGATAGATTTTGCATCATATGTCAAGTGTAAATTTTTCTGAGATGAGAGGATCTTGAATTGGATCTTGTCATTGGAGATTAGTTTCTGGTTTTGATGACTTCTGATAATTGTTTTCCAGTTCAAAGCTTGCAATTATTTTATTTTATTTTATTTTTAGAAACCACCTCTGATTCAGTGAGAAACTGAATACAAGGTGAACCCAATTTCGAAGCTCGTTGATTCTTACAGAATGTCTCATCGATAGCATCATATTTTTCGAGTTGGAATAGATTCTTCCTCGAGTCTCTTTAACCAAATGCCTCGGAAGCTCTATAATCCACTCACATTTTTCTGCTGTATCAACTTTTTATTTACTTATTCGTTTCAGAAGCTAAGAGTAAGTATATATCAGCAGTAAAGCACCCACCTTGGATGCAATAGTGAATCAAACACATTAGTTATCTGATCAGAATGGATTCACCCTAGATGTCTTATGGTCCAACTTAATCAAACACATTAACAATCTTATAGGAAACTGCCCTCCCTCCCTCCCTCCATGTGATATGGCCCAGGCGAACCAATTGGTTATCTGACCAATGTTGTTAAGACACTGGTGCCCTCAAAAGAAAGGTCGAAGTTTTTTGGCCTTCGGCTCTCTATGCATGACTCATCTCAAGTTATATAGTTTGGGAAAGGTAAATTTATTGAATAATACTACTTGTACGTAAGGAGTAACAAATTTGTTTACATACAGATAAGATGAGGCGTCAAAAAGTGATTTTTTTTAATTTTTTTTTTAAATTTGATGAAAGAAATTTTGATCTAATCACATTTCATCACGTCATGTGTGTGTAAATTATTATACATGTAGCACAACCTCAATTTATTTACCTGTAAAAAACTTTTATAACCTTGATTCAACATGGTATGTCAATTTGTAAAAGTCTGCAGTCAAAATCGACCATTACTTGTTCACGCACATCAAAAAGGGGGGAAAAGGTTGCTTTGTCATGCATGGGATGGTGATAAAGTAATTAATTTAGTGGGTAAATTTCTCCAGGGGTCCTGACCTTTAAGTATGGTATTTATGTTCCCAACCTTTCTTTACACCATCTCATCCTCATGTCCCCAACCTTTTAACACCGTGCCTAAGGCGTTCCAACTCGATGGAAAATGTCTAAATAGATGGTAATGGATCACGTGATAGGCACCTGATATATGACTAATGAGTATAATTGTCCATAAGTAATCGCTTCACTTTGAATACTTATTGTTTTAAAGTAACAAACATGACAAAGTAATATATGAGGTGGTGGAAAATTAATTTTGAACAATTAACAATAAAAATATTTTGTTCAATTTCAATCGCCAATTCCGTATCAAATTAGGTTTCAAATCGAGGGTGCTGCTTCATATGTGACTTTTCAATTCGTACTTGATTTCTAGCAACAGAAAGACCGATAGGACAAATCTTCTTCGTTAGCATGAATTCAACCAGCGAAGGATTCAAGACTCAAAGCTAAGGCAACAAGGGTCTTAACTCCAAATCCACAAATGGGACTCAAAAAGATTTCATTCTTTTTTAACCCGACAGCTCTCAAAAACAATTTTTCGATGAACTACGGAAAAGGAACATTTGGTTAGCCAGCTTTACCTATGAAAAATAGGAAACATCTTCTGTTCACAACATCTCTCTCTATTGAAATGAGTTTCCAAGCATTCTAAAAAAAGTTAATTACACACGCCAACCCTTGGAAAAAAATGTAGCATCGAAGAAAGGAAAAAGCGAGGTGGTGGTTTTTGTTGTTTCCACAAAGCGTAGATCATTTGCTTGGCCGGTAGATCCCCTAAACAACCTACTTCCAAAGATGAGAGCTGTTGATAGGCCAATTTTTTTGTAATGATCCTCCCTTTTTGCTCGTAAGTAAGATGTCCATTAGACATCTATCGCGTTACCTTTTACCCACTACCTGTGATGTTTGCCAACTAGCCACAACGTTAGAAGATTGGGTATATGGGATGGCACAAACTAAATGTTGAAGACATAGATGTCGTGCAAAAATAAATATTGGGGACTAGAGGAATTTAAACTAATTTAGTTAGCATGTTTATAATGCCATTTAATTTTTCATTTTCTATACATTAGCCTTCTCCATATTTTCTCTCTCCCCCTAGTTTTTTTTTGTGAAACATGTGTCTCCCCAGTTGAGGGAGAAAGGGACACCAAATGAAACAATTGGGAATAAATTAGAGGCAGACAATGATTTGACTTCTAAATATTATTAGCATGTTATAAGTGTAGTTTAAATTTTTAGACGATATAGAGCTTGTTTGGTAGTCATTTGCAAAAAATTATAATGAATTTTTGGACCGTTGCTGGGTCCTACAAAGGAGGTGTCAGCCGCAACAATTGACCAAGAATTCCTACAGCCGCAATCTTTCTGAAGAAATACCGAAAATGCACCAATTCAATAATATTTAATTCTAGCATTAAGGGCACTAATGTCTTTTCATAAAATAATTTAATTTACTCCTATTTTATGTCAGAAACACCTGCTGCAGTGGGATCTCTGTCACCCTTATAACGGCTCAAAAATTCATTCTAATTCGAGAAAAAATGACAAACAAACAGGGGCATAGTAAAATATACATAGGTTGTCAGCCAACCAACATATTTATGGGATCTAATCCCTCAAATTTCAGGTACAAGTAGTTGAGAAATTTAAGTTTGAAAATAAGAGAGAAAATTATAATTTGAAATAATGGAGGCCAAACAGGTCATGTGGTTCGAAAATTAAGTAATTAGCCAGGAAACAATTTTTTTTTTTTTTTTTTTTAAATGCTTTGTCAAAGGCATTATGCATAAACAAAAGAAAATTTGGGGGTTGGGATATATTGCAGGTGATCATTGGCGACAAAACAAAAACAAAAAATAAAATGAACAAAATAAAACCTTCATCAATAGCTATTGAACGAATTAATATTTTTAAAATTCTTTAAACCTAATAAAGAGATAAAAATAAATATGTTTCGTGGGAACAAAATATTAGTGTATACAAACAGCTCAACCTCAAGACAAGTGAGATGATCGCCTAAGGCTCCACATTATAAGAAATTTCACGCCAAAAATTTCTACAAATAGAATCTCCGAGTCAAATTTTTTATCGATGATAATTGGAAATATTTATTTTGATAAAATATAATTTACCAAAGAAAATTCTAACGTTAATAAGGAATAAAAATAAGAATAAATAATATTATTGATGAAAAAGTCCGTAAATAAAAAAATAATAATAATAATAATTTAAGAGTCTTTTGTCATTAATAAGTTGTGACAAACAAATGCCAATAAAAATGACAAATTACATAGAACTTATTGAGGTTTATAACAACTTCAGGGAGACGTTTCCTCTTAAAATTTATAACAACACATACCTCACTTGAAGATTTATGCGTGAAACAAAACCAGTCAAGGGAGATATGCATTATTTGTAAACTTGAAATAAGGGATGCATGCAGGGCAGACCCATTAAGGGCCAAGTGGGGGGCAATCACCCAACTGAGTTCCCAACTACCTTCAACTGAACTTTTTAAAAAAGGAGGATAACTCCAAAATTGTCATAAACCTCATAGGAGGTATGCATTATACAAAACTTGAAACGATGGACACTTGTGTAAATTTTTAAAAGGGATGAGTGTATTTGTAATGTCATAAAGCTCAGAGGAGGTATGCCTTATTCAAAAATTGAAATAAGGAGGCTTACGTCTATCTGAAATTATTAGAAACCTCTGGAAACGTCTCTGAAATTTTCCCTAAACATAAAAAAAGAGAGTTAATTCTACGGCTAATTCCAATAAAGTGAGAACAAGATCTCAAAATGAAATGAGTTTGTGAAAAAGAGAGAGAAATGTGAAGTTATGTAACCTGAATAAATAACACAAGTCAGCTACCTACATGAAACATTTTCTATTGTTCACCATGGAAAGTAGATTTACTTACCTGACCAATTCAAAAACAAAATACAATTAACCTAAAAATCTCAATATGGCAGAAAACAACAAGATCTTTCCAACAACAGACCTTAGCTCCCAAAGGCTTCAAACCGTCAATATGGCAGAAAACAGCTGATCTGAATATATCTCAAAAGCTGCCACCAACCGATTCCAAAGTGAGACGTACAAGAACTGAATAAAGAGAATATAAAACATATAATTGAAGGAAAAAGGAAAAGGAAAATATTCTAAGCCATCTGAATTGAATTCAACTGATTTATGCTGTTCTCTGGCTTTTCAGCATTGTCATTTGCTTTTTCAGCGTGATCCATACTCTTTCTAATATCTCTCTACAGTCTGCGCTTGCTCTATGCTTATCTCTTTGGTCGGTACTCGATCTAAACTTTTCTCTCTGATCCATGCTTTTTCAAGGATTGTCAGTATGATCCATGCATGGTGCGCTCTAATGGACTAATTTCTCAACAGCTGATATGAACTTCTTCAAATGCTTAATGTATTCCGGGTAGAGTTCCAGGTCACAATGATTGCCACCTCTAACCCATAATGGCTCATACTTCTTTTTACAGAGCTCCCAAAGTTGCATACCATGGGAGCAATCCACAACGTCATCTGCAGTACCCTGTAAATATCAAAAAGAGGAAACATAAGCAGGGAACATTAACTTCCTGAAAGTCCATTCTGCAAAGTACGCATTCAATCTATGAACACTAGTCCCAAGATTCTTGTTACACAGCCACAATGACTCCAATAACAGTGACAGAAAATACTGAATAAGCAGTCATAGTTCAGTTTCACATGAGTTTGATGCTCTCCATTAGCCACTCAAATCTCAGCATTATTTCTTTTTAGTTCATCATTCCCTAGCTCTGAAGAGAATTGGTTTAGCAAGAGCAGAAAGGTGCTTTAAGATGGTCAAATATTAGGCAGCAACAATATTTTCTTTGGCTAGGAATCACCAGTGTGTCATCTGCTCTTCAGGTGTGTACTGTGCAGCAGTCCTGCTGTCATATAATCATGCCTATGTCAACCGGAATGAGAATCAAATTATGATGGGGCAGAGGGACGAAGCAGCTATTAACACATGCATAAACTTATTTCAAATCAGGTTTTATTGTCATGCAGGATCCGAGCAGTGACTCTGTACTAAAACGTGCAAGTATTTACAAAATGATGATATCGTGTATAAAAACTATAGTAGTAACTAAGAAGCATAAGCTTAGCTGCTATCAAGTAAGAAACAACAGATAATTCGCAATTCTTATTTCAGATTTCTATGGGTTGAATGACACTTAATCTTCTTCTAGGTACTTTCACTGCTCATGTACCGATTGTCATCCAAAATTATACATCGGCCCATTTCTTCTCCCCACTTCTTTCTACTGCCTGCTTCTTTTTCCTACTTTTCCCCAAAAGTATATGTAGGCCCATTAATCGTTGAGGTATATATGAAGGCATGAAGGATTTGAAATATAAATGATATTTTCAAAAATGTTTTAAAAGACGCAAATTTGAAAAAAAAGAAAAGAAAAAAGGGTGATATTTTAACGTTCTAGTCCCCCGTTAAAATGCCTAAAGTTTATTGAAACAGATAGCCATTCCTGATTTAAGCTATAATTGACCATAGCTATAAAACATTCCAGTAAAATATGTCTCAAAGATGATATTGAGCATTAGTTCTATTAGTTATTCTTCCCTTTATGAATTGACCGATTATTGATACATATAAAATATAATGAATTGATCGTCAGTCAAGACATCATACCTAATATCTTATACTAGTTACTACTAAAGGAAACAGGCAAATGTGAATTGTAGGAGGAAGATGTGTGATGCTTTCAACCCTACCCCAAGAATAAAAGCATCAAAGCATGCCAAAGTAACTTTCAATTACAAGAACAAAAAGAGGCGATCTGAAAAGATTGACAAGTTTGCATACCAAAGCACATGACATTCTAAATGACAAGTTTTCTTCCAAATGACTATTCATGGTAACTATGACAACATCAGAAAAATAAACGATAGCCATTTAAAATGGAATTTGATTATGAATGATCCATTTTTACTTGACTGATGGGGCCATAACACCCCGTACAATCACTTCTAACGTTTTTCTTTCAGTTCTAGTTGCATTTTCCACTAATACTGATAATGCTGGTGGTATTTATTGGAAAAAATAGTTATCACCTTCATATTGTCTTATTTTGGGACACCAACCAAAGTCTTTACCTATCACCCTATGATATGTATTGCTTTAACGAAAAACAAATATAACTCCTAGTTCCGAACTACATTAAATTGAGCTTCTTGTGCCTTCTTATCTTCTAAGTGTTCTTTCATATCAATCTGCAAAAAGGAAAAATTGGGTATCAAGGCATTTGCATCCATGAGTCGAGCCATAAGCCTCAACCAACTAAAATAATTTCTCAAAAAATCATTAAATCAAAAATGTATATTCATCATAAACTTTAAATCACTTAAAATTGTCAACAATAAAATATTTAAATAAAGCTGGAAGTCTTATTTCCAACTAGAAACATATAATGGATCAAACAAAATAGAAAATAACAAATTAACAAAATTGTAATCATGTAACAAAACTACCAACCCACAACTACATTGCCAGCGATTTATGATTTTTTGCTTCTTTCAAATCGAAAAGAAAAACACATAGATGAGACCAAAAATATTTATAAAAAAAAATGCCATCAGTTTTTTGCTGCCAAAAATGGCAACTTCACTTGAGAAGGGGGGCAGTTCAGTTATAGGAGTAGAGGGCTAGGCAAGCACAAACCTTTTCACTTCTTCTTTCCGAAATTACCAATTCTTTTCAATTTTAGTTTTTAAATTTAGGAAGGGGGGCAGTTCAGTTATAGGAGTAGAGGGCTAGGCAAGCACGAACCTTTTCACTTCTTCTTTCTGAAATTACCAATCCTTTTCAATTTTAGTTTTTAAATTTAGGTTATGTTTACAACCCAAAAAACTCTAATCATTCTTGCCTATTAAAAAATCACCCAAAAAAAGTTGAGGCTCGTAAAATAACTAGACCGTGGAGCGCATACCAAAACTGCTGGAATTTATGTCTCAAACCTTGTGCCTCAGTAAATCAAGAAGTAAGTAAAGGCAAAGGGCACTCAAAGCATAAGCTTTGAGGCTCCTATGAAAGCCCCACCCACCATGCATCAACGTGTAAGCTTTATTTTGGAGCATTGCTCCAGATTACTTAAATGAACAAATAAATCATAATTCCTACAAAATCCTCTGCCAACAATGAATGTGTTGCCACCAACAAGACTAATATAAAAGCCTATTCAAAGTCGGTAATAAAAAAGGTATTCAAAACTTTGAGGACCATAACATTGTAATAGAAATCTTATGTCTAGACACATTTTCCAGTCTTTAGCATCGTAATAATTAGGACTCTGTTAATGCACTCCATTATCTGTTGATTGTAATGAAATAATATTAACATAACTAATATTAATAGTAGAGTGGGGACTGTAGTACCAACAACTTATCACTATGATCAAATAATGTTAGCTAGTTTGGTCGTTAGACTTTACAGTGGGAAGGCATGCTCCTGGACACTTTTCAACTTTACAGTCTTAGTTACAATGAGCTGCATGTTACGGAACTAATAAAGGGAAAATAACATAGGAATGGTACATAAACCATTCATGTTAGTATAAACAACATCAAAAGAACATGCAATAGTTGTTAAATGTCTACACACAACAAGAGTGAAAACCAGGCATCATTCATTAAACATGACTGGCTTCAGGAAAAAACCAGTATAATGAGGTAAATGAAGTTTAATTATTGTATTCTGATTCTCGCAAGTCATTTAATTAACTGTTACCATGTGCCAATAAATTAAGTTCTGCCAGTATAGCATCTGTAATCAAGAAAAAACCTTCAAATCTGGATTTTTAAAACCTAGAGAAGATAAAAACTTACATGAATGACCAAGACAGGACATTGAACCAACGAAATTTTGTCAATATTCTGCAAAAATAAAAAGCAAGCAGTCAGTACATGGAAGATTGGTCCACGAGATATTAATGAGATCATGATGGGCTTTGAACAATAGTCACATGGAAAATGAATTTTACCTTATAAATATCAAACCAGTATGTCTGCTTAACTGGATACATCACTCGAAGTCCAGACAGAATTGGGCTGTGAAGAACAACAGCCCTTAATCTAGACAAACGGGAAGCCAAATCCAAAGTCGGTCCACTCCCAACAGATTGCCCATACAATATAATATCTTCTTCTTTCACTCCATAAGTGTCTTGAAGGCATCTATATGCAGCTTCTATATCGGCATAAGTGTTCTCTTCAGTCGGCTGATAAAAGAATATCAAATGCACAATTTAGCAATTTTTGTCTTAAAATTCTTTCAGTATTGGTAAAATCTATTCTCGTACCTTTCCGGTGGATCGTCCATACCCAGAATAGTCATACCTGCAAAAAGGAAAATTAAAGTTCAGAAAATATGACCAAAATCCAAACCTGCCTGCCTATTTTTTTTCATGCTATGGTTGTGAAGTATCAAAAGGAAAAGTAGAAACTGTCCTTATAGTTGGATAGCTCAAAAAATAAAAAAGGGACACTAAGGCCTTGTTTGAGCCGCATTCTTTCAAAAAAAATATATTCTTAAAGAGTAATTTGACATTATTTCAATTACACATTAATAAATAAAATAATATTATACACAAATCCAAAACTTTTCCTCATTTTTTAACCACGCATTCCCCATCAATCTACTATTCCAAAATACATTCTATCAAAATAATATGGCTCAAACACATTCTAAATGTGCACGGGAGGGTTAAAAATAATGTTCATCATCCAACCCCAGATGTGCACTGGAGGGTAAAATCCTTATGGTGCTATTCTGTTCCAGTGAAATAATGCCCAATGTGGTCTCAGCCATTAACGAAAAATCCAACATGATGGCAAGGTTGTTGAAGGTTAATTTTGTTAGTGCATAGCTTTTATATCCATCTTAGTTCAGATTATTAAAAATCCACCAAAAGAGGAGGAAAAAACTGCATCTTGCAAGTTGCATCTTCCAACAGTTCAAAAGGATTTTTAATTATTATTAAAACAGAATTATATGTAACAATTGCAGAAAAGATGGCACCAATTATCACAATTTAACCATAAAAACTCCTTAAGCTGCAATAACATGGCTTCTCTCTCAATAACTGCCTCTATCTACCAAATGTTTCCGAAATTAAAAACTGAAACATCTAGAAAACCTTATAATTGTCAATCAAATCTCCTCAAACTCTAAATAACAGCATTTCTCTCTTTGCACCCACACCGCCTCATGTCAAGAAACATATATACTCTATTATGTACAACAATTCCTTCAATATAAGTTGCATACTTATCCGTTCTAATACTATACTAAACTAATTTCATACATAAATAAACTTATAAATTTAAAGAAATCACGAGAAAATAAGTAGAAATGATTGAGTTACCCCATCAAATTGACGCGAAGATGGAGGCTGAGCTCATTTAAGAGGTTGTACATCTGGCCAATATCGGCGGCGTTTCCGTGGGAGTACAACAGCGTCAGCTTTGCCTTCGGGTTCTGAACATACAGTGCCACGATCTCCGTCCCCCTCTTCGTCTTCAGTTTCAACACATCCACGTGCACCTTCTCCGCAACTTCCATCATCCGCAATCTCCCCGTCCCCTCCTCCTCCGCCACCCTGTACGACGGAGGGTCCGGCAGAAAAAACGCCAATTTCGCTGCCATCGACGAGGTAACCATCCCCATCTATATAAATAACTAAAAAACAACAAAATTTAAAATTCTCTGTGTATACAGATACACTGTTCTACATGTAAATACATACAAATTGATAAAATTGTGAAACTCAGTCAAGAAAAGGCTGAAAAGGGTTCAATTTTTCTGATATTTAATTATTTGTTTATGAATTTATTGAGATTGTGAAAAGATACGAAAATGTATGTGTTGTTCGTGTGTATTTTTGATAGGGAAAATGGAGGAGGGATTTCCGGCGGTAAAACGGAAAGTGAAACGTGTCATAATTTAAGATTCTCAAACTTAGCAGTAGTACGGTAATTCGGAGCATCCTGTTCATTAACTAAAGAGTGGGGCTTCGTGTACATCAATGGTACATAATTTTGTACACATTTCTTTTATATGAGAGGACGCCCGCGAATATTTTAATCACCATGAATCCCCTCTTATGTGAGAGGGTGTGTACAATGATGTGCACTATTGTACAAGAAGTTTTTTTCTTAACTAAAAGAATAGGAGTTAATTGTTTCAAGCATCACTGAACTTTGTAATGTGTCACGTTTCACTAATCGAATTTTGAATTGCACATAAACACTCACTGAATTTTGAATAATTGCACTCTGTTACTCACCATCTTAATTCATTCCACACGATTTGCCTGCGTGAAGGACGTCTTCGACATTTGACAGTTAAATAACAATTTTTAACACTGAAAGCGTGAGATGAAACCTTAGTCTCTCTACGATGGTCAAAATTTGAAAGGTTAGAAGGTCAATTTTAGTACACGCTGTGAATATTAAATTGTGTTAAAAATGGGTGAGGCGTGTTTGGGGGGTTTGGGGGTAATTAATAATATGGCTGATTTAACGTTGAATTGATGTTATTTAACTATCAAATGTCGAAGACGTCTTCCATGTAGGCAAATCATGTCGAATGAATGAAGACGGTGAGTAATGGAGTGCAATTGTTCAAAGTTCAGTGAGTATTTGTGTGCAACTCAAAATTCGATTAGTGAAACGTGACACATTGCAAAGTTCAGTGATTGTTGAAACAATTAACTCAAAGAATAGAAAAACCTTATGGGACAGGCCAAAAACAAGTCGGCCCCCTATTTTTTGGCCTGTCCAAGTAGCAAAATTCGACTTGTAGAGTTGTAGTGTCCACCCACCGAATAATAAATTAATAAATTATAGGTAGGGATGGCAAAAAAACCCATCAAACCCGATACCCGCGGGGCCCCGCCCCGAATGGGGCGGGCATTACCCGCTTAATCGGGTATTCGGGGCGGGGGCGTTAGAGAACGTCGACCCGAAGCGGGTACGGGGCGGGGACGGGTATTAAGGTCCCCGCCCCGCCCCGCCTCGTCTCGCCTCGCAAAATTTTACATTTTTAACTTTTATTTTAACATTTTATTATTTAATTTACTTTGTGAATATTTCAGAATTTCATCTGATTTTCTCTCTCTCAAGAGCACCATTTTAGTCTACAATCCAAACTAATTATAAAAATTACTTCTTCCTTGAATTTTCGTCTTATATTCTTTGTCATTTATTTATATTTAAAGATCCATTAAACTTTTTTAGTAAACGTTGTATTACTCTTTATTTAATCTCACGTCTATCTGATCTTTTTATTTTTTTTTTCTGTCATTTCTTTTTTTGTTCTTTTTCATATTCGACAAAGAAGAGAATATCTTTTTTTCTGAAACTTTGAATTGTAAAAAAAAAGTTTTTGTTTTTCAAACACCCTTATTATATTAATAAAAAAAAAAAAGGGTAATAAACGGGGTAGGAATCCCTACCCGCCCCGATCCGACCCCGCCCCGCCCCCGTCCTAAACGGGTAATGGGGCGGGTATGAGGTGGGAAATTACCCAACGGGTCGGGGGTGGGAAAGGCCGACCCGCTCCCGACCCGCCCCGTTGCCATCCCTAATTATAGGGAAAATTGCAGTCTCTCTTCCTAATCTTTGTATTTTTTGTGGATTTTATCTCAATTTTCACTTGTATCAGAAAAGGTCCTAACCTTTCATAAATATGCAGTAGAGGTCTAAATGGATGGAAACTATCCACTTGACCGTTAGTTGACAAAAAAATTGACCTTGACCACAATTTTGACTAATTTAAAAAGGACAATATGATAATTTTACATTTTTTTTTTTTTTTTTACATAAAATGATTAAATAAAAAACCAAAAATAAAATAAAGAAACTTACCCAACCACGCCCACCCCACCTTCATGGAAAACAAGCAGCTAGTGATCGGCAGCTTCTTCACCCACACCAGTGGGCACAAATTTCAGTTGTCATTGCCACCTACAACGTTGACACCGCCCCCCAAATGCAGTTGCCACCACCCAAATATCAAAACTAGATAACAATTCAACCCCAACAGAAACTGAAGAAATTGGAACCTCATTTGTATGTGGTATCGGGTAGAACTTGAAGCATATATTTCATGGTTTTCATAACTTTTCAAGTACAAATTTTATCAACTTTTAACAAAATTTACTAAAAATTTGATTTTAATTCATACCAAACATAGACTTAAGTATTTTCGTTAATCTAGATTCTGAAACCATAATTCTCAAACGATCGAAGAATTCTAACTTATGCACCAATGAGGACAAGTTGTACAAATTATTTTTTATTATACGATTTAGTACTAACTATGATTAACCATTAAGTTAAGCTGCTCATTATGTTTGAGCATATGTGAATGCTTTCAATGTTCTTAACATGTGTCGCTAATGTGTTTTGGCTTCCTTAAATATAAATTATAAGGCCATAGGGCCATCCATTTGCACATTTTATAAGTGTATACCCCCCTGCCTAATTTTACCAATTTTTTTTATTGGAATTATATTTTGACAAATAAATAAATTTAATATCTTATTTATTAAATTGTGCAAATGATTCTCTGACCATTATTTCTCACCATTCATATCTCCATACCAAGTAATGAATTGGTCCTAAGGGAATTGTCCCATCCTTGTTCACTTTTAAAAGGCATGAGAATTCTACTTTTTGAGAGGAAAAAAAAAGTAAGTACATAATTTTGATGTTAAAGAAAAAAAAGAATAAACAAAAGGAAAAGAGGAAAAAAATAAAAAGAATGCATGTGCTAAAAGCCCAAAACATTTATTGATTTGTAATTAAATATGATGTTAATATTGTAAAATTTCAATATCACATTTCTTGAAGTTTCTTTGTCATGTATGAGAATACTTTACTTGCGTATCCACAAAGACGTTTACTATTACGTAATTGAAGTAACTCTCAAATAATACCTGATCATAAACATAAACATAATTTTTATTCATCAAACAATGCATGATTCCTTCTTGTGATGAAACTAACTCTTGAATATAATATAACACGTCAACATAAATATATCATCATTCATCACACACCACATAAATCAACATCCACAATTCCACAATGTCTAGCTCCTATTTGATAACCGTTCTTTCAAAAGAATGAGTTTTTGAATAGTAAATTTTTGGAGAATATGTGGTTAAAAGGTAGAAAAAAAAATTTGGTCTACGTGAAAAACATGTCATTGTAAGAATGAATGATTGTAAATGTGTCTGGGAAAATATAATTAAAAATAATAATAATACTTGTCACATAGGGTTTGATCCGCTTTTTTTTTTTTTTTTTTTTTGTTTTTTTCTACTCCACTTTTGGGCAGTTTGGGAATCAAAATGGATAGATAGAGATAGGGAAGACCAATTCTTGGAATCAATTCCAATTTTTTTTTAAATTGATTTCACAGAATAGTGACCTAGTCAAGCTGTCTTAATTTTGTTGACTTGGTCTCGCATCCCAAACCTACTAGTTTTTTAAGTGGTTTTGGAAAGGCCTTTAGACCATCTCCAATTTTAACACCATATCACCAAATTTTGATGTAAAAGTTCTGGAATGGGCACCAAACTTTGCAGCATTTTGGTGCAAATGGTGAAAAGACAAATTTACCCTTTTTTCATTTTTCAAAGTAATTGATGGAGGGTATTTATGTCATTTGAGTTATATATATATATATATATTTTAATACAATAAATTTTATTATTTTTAATAATAATAATTAATCAATTAATTAAAATAAGAATACAATTTTTTTTTTAAATATAACATATACGATTATTTAAAGTTGATACGAAATGCATTAATCGATCATTTGTGAGAAGAACATACGAATTTCGAGAATTTAATTGCAATGATATTTCGATTTCGTAATATCATAATATCGAAATTCGAAATGCATTGCACTATTTTTAAATAGTATGAATTAATATTTTTCATTTTTGCAGTGTTTTTTACTAATTCTACTATTTTTTAATATTTATTAATGAATTTAATATTTTTCTTAGCCCTCGTTTGATCCCCATTTTTTCGAAATGAAAATGGATATAATAGTATTTTTAAAAAAATGAGTGGTTGAAAAAGAAAGAAATTTTTTGGATTTACGTGTAATATTATATCATGGAAGATTGTGGTTGAAAATAGGAGAGAGAAAAATGGAATGTAATTTAATGAGATTCAAACATAGGCTAATTTGACGTAATTATTTATTTAGTATTTTATGTATTTGTAAAATAAATAAATTATTAAGAATAAAAAACGAGAAGAAAATGATTAAACACTGTTCATTTGGTATAAATTTTGGTGTAATGGTTGAAGATAAATTTTAGTTTGGTACAAAATTTGGGTGCAGCATTAGAGATGGCACATGATATGGGAACACTTAATTTGTTAGTCATTTTCCAAATCTGGTGATTATATAAGATGGTGATCTAATAATTATTAGAATTTGATTGTGTTACACCTTGTCACACGTGGCTCCATTTAGCATTGGTCGAATATTGGATCAGTCGACCCACTTACATAGGGAAATTGTACTCACCGAAGCAGTTCAAGGTTAAAGATGAAGCTCGAAGCTATGCACATTCTTCTACCGAAATAACGAAACTCAACACAAGTCAATGCCAAAACTCAGCCACAACAAATGGTGACCCACACTAAAGGATTTTGAATTTATGAAGGAAAACCCTTTGGAATGATTGATGTGACTTTTGTAATGAGTAAAATGTCAAGTCTTGTCAATAGGATGACTATTTTGTGTAAGCATTAATTGCACCACAGACTAGTGAATTCAAATTGACGTCTAGAATTAGATGATTCGACTAAGGAGATGATGTCACGTGTATTTTTATCTAAGGGCCACCATTTCATTTGTAACACTATAAATACACATTTGAAGGTTAATGCAACTCTAACTTCTTGAAGCTATTGTTTGTCTTCTCTCTTACTAAACTTACATCTGATTTGCTAGAGTTTAGATCACTTCACTTTAGTTGAGTTGTTTGTGATTAGTTATTATTATACAATCGTTCCAAAAATATATTGTCGAAACCCGAATATCTTTGTCTCGTGTTATAAAGCTTCTCCGACGTTTAAATCGGGAGTATTGTCAACTAGCAACCTACCCATACTTATTGAAATTTGCTTACATGTACACAAGTGACCTAGTATCTGTTGTCCGCATCGTCCTTATAGAAAACGAGGTCAACATGTTGCACACTATTATAAATTATTAAACGTTTGTTATATGAGCTACTTTGATTGAGGCAACTTAAACTATTTGAAACTCTACGCAATGTCTTTAAGGCGATCTTTCAAAGAAGAAAAAAAAAAGAAATTAAGGCCCTGTTTGATAGCCATTTTAGAGAGAAAATGAATTTTTTTGATATGATGGATGGTGAATATGTGGTTGAAAAAGAAGGAAAAATTATTGATGTGATGAAAAATATTATTTTATTGAAAAATGTGTGGTTGAAAATTAGTAGAAAAACAAGAATAAAAAAAGGTACCAAACAGGGGCTAAAAGGGTGTTTGGGAGTGATTTTTGAGGAAAGAATTGATTTTTGAATAGTGATATGATGGAAAATGTGTGGTTGAAAAAGAAGAAGAATTTATTGATGTGATGAAAAATATAATTTATTGAAAAATGTGTGGTTGAAAATGAGAATTGATTTTGAGAATTTATACCGAACAAGCCCTAAATGGAGATAGAACACTTAGCCCATGTTTGTCTCATTTTAAAACAAAACTGTTTAATTCTCATTCTCAATTTTAATTACACATTTACATAATGAAATATTTTGCATGTAAATTCAAAAATTTTTGTATTTTTTAATCATATATTCTCCAAAAAATCACGTTTCAAAACTCCATCGTTTCAAAATAATGGCAATCAAATAGGGGCTTATTGTATCTAACAATTTATTTGTTGATGCGTCATATAGAATTACCAACAAGAATTCATCAATGATAACCGGACACACACTTGTTAGTGATTATTGAGGATAATGTCGTCCTTGATATTGATGACAATCACCCATAATGCTTCCAACGTTGATCATCACGAACAATACACTTACTTTTTCACTTATTTTTATTTGCTTAGTATTTCCTTGGTAATTAAAGATTTCGTTTTATTATTATATATAAATAAAAAGTTTAAAAAAATGTTTCTTTGGTATCGGCAACGAAGCACCATCAATAATGGTCAACGATATTACCATCGATAATCGCTTACAAATATGAGTAGGAAATCACTGATGGTATTGCTATTAGTAATTCTGTTCAAATCACCGAGAGAAAATGATATTTGTCATCGATGATTATGTTAATGATTATTTTTATATTTTAATTATTTTTATGATCTCTTTTAAAATTATTTGATATGAAATTTAATGAAATTTGGGACCTTAGATTATCACCTTACTTGCTTAATTATTGCGCGACACTGCTAATTGAAGAAAATATAATATATAACGTATCTCACTTCGCCCTCTGTTTGATAGGGATTAAAATTTAATTTTTTTTATAATTTTTTATAGAAGTTGATGAAAAATATTGTCGAAAAATTGTGAGCCCCATAAAATATATGGTTATAATTAATTATTGATTTTGATTTGAATTAAAATCTTCACTTTAATTTCTATCAAAGTGGGCTTAATTTGGATATTATAGAATGTTCCCTTTATATAGGTTAAAAGTTATGGAAGTGAAAACCATTAATTTTGTTGATTGTGTATTTTTAATATATTAATTAATATCGTTGTTAGATGTTTATTTTTTTAGGGTAACGATACATGGAATATTTTCTTAAAACTGCATAAAAAAAACTTCGTCCAAAAATTAATAAATTTATATCAAGTGAATAGTTCAAGAACACTAATGGCCTGTTTGGGAGTTTTTTTTTTCATCGAGTTTGGATGGCACCATTTATGAGTAGTTGAAAAAATCAGTGCTTGTTAGTTTTTTGGGGGCACCGAATTTGAATGATTTAAAAATCACCAAAAATTGGTGTGGTGTAATTTTGGCAAGTTCTCTCAACCCACCAAATCTAGATATTTACAGTTCTCATATTTTCTTCTAATTTTTACCCTCTATAAAATAATTATTTACAATCAATATATTTTGTTCGAAACTAACTTGTAAATAGAAATATATTAACTAAAAAAATTATGTGAAAATTACACCCATTCCTAGTTTTAAAATCATCAATTCTACAATCAGATTTCATCTTTAACATTTCAAAAATCATATATGTTATAATTATTTTTATTGTAATTAAAATATATAATATTAATTATTAATAACACAAATTTATTTCAAAACCCTAATCACAACATCTCCATCTCGCTCCTCGCTCTCTCTTCAGTCTTCACTGTCTCTCTAGACCCTCCACCCTGACGTCGCAACTACCATCAATTCCGACACCGGCGACCACCGCTCACATAAACAATCCATCGCCCGGAGTCTTCAGTCATATAAAAGATTGAAAGATTCGTCGCCGCCAACCCTCGCCCCTGCAGCAACCCACTCGACGTGCCCGCCGCTGTTGCGACGGCGATTTACAGTGGAGCGTCATCTCCTCTCCATTCTCTCTTACCACCGTCTCTCTACTCCCAAATCTAAACCGTCGCCGCCTCCCTGCTGCAGCTCTCTTCTCTCGTCGCTATCACAACGATTAAAGCGTCGATTTAAATGACATATTTGCAGCGACGACATCTCAAGCGGCGTAGATCTGGTGCGATTGGTGCGCGTGGCGATGGGTGCAAAGATGAACCAGAAGGAACCTGTTTCATAACAAAAAAAAGAACAGAGGAAGAAAATGATTTGTGACCAATGTGGTGGTGGTTTTGGCGTTGACGGTGGTGGTGGTGGTTGTGCTATTGGAGGCAGTGTTGAAGTGATGGTCGTAAGTGTTGGTGGTGGTCATAGATTATCTGATTGATTGTGACCAGTGAATTTGTTAATATGTGACCAATAAAAAATATGTGACCAACGATTTCGATAATTTGTGACTAAGAAATAATATGTGACCTAAAAAATTATTAATCTGTGACCAATAATCTAATAATTTGTGACTGTATAATAAGTTGTGACTTATAATAATTGTGATTTGTGATCGATGAACAAATTGTGACTTTTAAAATTTGTGAATCGTGATCGTAAAATAATTTGTGACATATTAAAATTCTGATTTGTAACCCCAAAAATAAATCGTGACTTATAAAATATTTGATTTGTGACCTCAAAAATAATCAGTGACCTATAAAATAATTGATTTGTGACTTCGAAATAATTTGTGACTAATTAATTTGATAATATGTGACAAAAAATGATTTTTTGACCAAATCGTATATATCTGTGACCTTTATATATTTAATTAATTAAATAATTAAATAAAAATTAACAAAAATATGATTTTTAAAAGTTGAAACTTATTTTGTTATTATTGAATTGGACCAAAGTTATACTCTTATAAAAATTTTCCAAAAATTATTTATATAATAATACAATACACTACAATCAAATTAAAGGTATAATGCATTGCAACCAAACCAAATATATAATATATTACAGCAAAACTAAAGGTACAATGTATAAATGCCAAATCAAAGAAATTCTTATCCCACCTCAAAAGTTTACAACAAAACCCTTTGAGTTGCCCTCTACAAATTAGTTGACCAATAAGTGGTCAAGTAACTTTTTGAACCTTTCAATCAATTGGCCTAAAAGTTAAAATTTTATAATTATTAGTTTCTGGACCTTTCAATTCAATTGACCTAAAAGTTGTATACTTTATATAGAATAAAAAAATAATGCGCGTCAAGGTGTACCTATGCGAGCTTAGGCGTGCCTTAAAACAATCAACACTTCTATTGACCGTTAAATTAGCTCACACGAAGACGTTACCATTACATAATTGAACTAACTCTCAAATAATACATGATCGTAAACATAATATTTATTCATCAAACCGTGCGTGATTTCTTTCTGTAATTAAACTAACTCGTGAATCTAATATAACACGTCAACATAAATACATCATCGTTCATCACACACTACATAAACCAACATCCACAATTCCACCATGTTTAGCCCCTATTTGATAATCATTCTTTCAAATGAATGAGTTTTTGAATAGTATATTTTTGTAGAATGTGTGGTTAAAAATTAAGAAAATTTTGAGTTTAAGTGAAGAATATTTTATTGTATGAATATATAATTGTAAATAAGTATGGGGAAAAAAAATAATTTTGAAAAAATAATTGTCAAATAGGGTTTCCTCTCCCTTTTTTTTTCCTACTCCACTTGGAGGCAGCTTGGGGACCAAAATGGATTGATAGAGATAGGGAAGACCAATTTTTGGAGTCAATTCCATTTTTTATTTATTTTTAATTGATTGGACAAAATTAAGACAGCTTGCAAAATAAAGACCTAGTCAAGCTGTCTTAATTTTGTTGACTTGGTCTCGAATCCCAAACCTACTAGTTTTTGAAGTGATCTTGGAAAGGCCTTTAGCTTATGTTATTGGGTGCACGTAATTTATTAGTCATTTTCCAAATCGAGATAAAATTACTTCCTTTAAATCAAACTCTTTAATTTTCATACTCAGTCCTCACATTTACAAAATAAAATATTTTGCACATAAATTCAAAAAAATTTCCACTTTTTAATCATACATTCTCTAAAAAATCATTATTCAAAATTTCATTTTTTCAAAATAATGATAAAGGATGCACTAATAGTGCAAATACTTCTTACTTTTAACCTCAATTAAATAAAATGAATTCAACCAATGAACTTGTATAACAAAAAATTGCAGACAAAGTTACATTATCAAATATGAGATATATTTGTTTAAGATTTATTGTTTTGAACTTGCTCTCCTTAATACATATTTGAGTTCTTGATAACACGCACATATATGCATGTCATGTTCATTATATATTATGAGCAAATCTTTATTTATGAGGCTCGTTGAAGTAAAATGCGATGAAGGTTACAATAGTCATTAAATTGGGAGAATAATTTATTTATATAATTATACATTTATTTTCAAGAATATATAATTTTTTTTCTTGGATTGGTTGACCATGGTTTTGTGAATGTTTCTTCTAATCATAAATATTTATTTTCATCATTAAAGGACGTTTGACTGCGGATTAGATGAAACTCAATTGTTGTTTTGTGGCAAGAAAACAAAAAGAAAAATATGAAATAAATTTTAAAATAAGAAAAAAGTCGCAAAATCAACCAAAACCACAGAGAACGAAAAGGCTGGCAAAGGATTCTTTTCAACCCGAAAAGGCTGCTATTTGGCTTTCGACACGAGAAATACGTCCCAACAAAAACATGCTTATTTTTCTTTAAAAAATGCTAATTTACTATTTGGGGTGATCGCATGTAAATAAAATAATTTTTTTTCTCATACTCACATGCGATCATCTATACAGTCAATCATGATGTTCGTGTAGCAAATTTATTTTTCTTTTTCACGAGTCATACTATAGTGCTCATTTGCTTGATCGCAAGAATGACTACACCCACATACATTGAAAGAAAAAATATTATTTGGATCTAGCTTTACGAACCTCGTAATTGATCACGAGAATGATACCCTACACATATGAGGAGGTGATTTTTTTTTTATTCACGTGAAAACTCACGCATTTATATGGATACGCGATCAAGTTGGGAGTCATTGGGCTAATTGACTTTACCCATATTATTTTATTTTCGCAGGAGCTTGAGTGGTCATCCAATAGGTTCTTTAGCAATTTTCTTTTTCACAGCGGGGCTGAAAAATCATTGTACCAAAACCGTGTTCCTTTTTCAATATTTTTATTCCATTTCAATAAAAAGCGTCTCATTCTCAGTTGTAATTTGTAAACCACTGTTACTATCATATTGCTGCCTTTGTCAACTGATCAAGATTCATGGGTCTTCGCTTTTTTTGGGTAATTAATAGTTTTCGTTTAATCCGTTGAATTTCTTGAATTCTTGTTCAAATATAGCTTAAATTGTTTGATGCTAGTTTAATTTCTTGTTATATGTCTAGGCTACCTGTCCTTCTTATCTTGACGTAGCTCTTCCGATTGTAGTGTGGATGTTTGTTTATAATGTATATTTTGCTGATTTATGATATGAGCTTGTTAGTTTGAAGTTTGAACCCCTCGCGTCTCTTTGTGTTTTGGGTTTTAATTTGGGGTTTTGTTCTTTGAACTTTTTTTTCTCTCCCCATTTATTTCTTTTAATGCTATGTTATCAATCACAATAAATTTGTTTACAATACTGTAAAATGGGATTTTGTTACTACCGAAATTCCAAGTTTCTAATTTAGTACTAACTTTGAGTAGTTGACTTATTATAATTTAGGCCCTGTTTGACCCACATTTTAATTCTCATTCTCATTCTTCTACTCATTTTCAACCATACATTCTTCAATAAAATAATATTTTCCATCACATCAATAACTTTTCCTTCTTTTTCAACCACACATTTCCCATCATATCACTATTTTAAAATACATTTTTTCCAAATAATCTCTATCAAACACACTCTTAGTTACTAATTATTTGGACATTCTTTTGACACACTTATGAAGCGTTGCAGATGAAATGAATTGGGCTACCTACATTTTGTTTTAGTTTTTATTCAGATAGAGCGTTCCTTAAAATTCATTGTTAAAATTGGTGTAAAAATTTTGCTTAAGTTTTGATTATTATGTTTCTTGTATTTGCACAAAACAAAATAATTATTTGGATCAACTTTCATATGAAAATTAATTTTAGAGTTTCATTATAACTAAGAGTACAGATTCTTATCAACCTATACTTATGGGAAAAAAGATAAACGATATGAAACGATAGTGTACATGATTGGAGAGGAAACGTCCTTCCAACTTTTATTTGGTTCAGTAAAAGTTGTTCACCCTACAGCTAACAATTTACAAAAACTCCTTGGCTTGGCCAGTAATTGATTCATAGAAGCACCTTTATTTGCATCGCATCATTGATAAAACCAGGACAAGTCGCTTTCTAAAGTTTTGCATGCACTCTGAAGTTCTTTTGATGTGTCGAAGTTCCCTTTCAGTTTAGATTTTGTGATTTGGTATACCCATCACGTGCAGTTTACCAAGTGGGTTCCTTCTGAAATGAGTATAAATACACACATTATCTCTCATTGTATCTGTGTTTATGTTGCCAAACCTGCATAAGTAAAGTTACACGTTAGCAAGTGTCATTAGATTATTCTGACATATATGTGCTAACAACTTGAATTTATGGTAGGAAATAAATGCTGTCTGAATTTCGAAATTAGACTTCAAGCTACTTTAGTTACAGCTGGATTGGAAAAACTCAATATAGATTTATCTCTATGTTCTGCTTTCCAGTTTATTCTTTTTTGTAGATACGTATTTGGAAGCACTATAGAAAGAAAATTTACTTCGATCCATGTCGAAGCCTTAACTGATGAGAACCCACGTAGTAAGGAGAAAACCAACTGTATAAGCGAATACTAAGGTTCCCTTGATGGAGCTCAAAAGCCCAAGGCAGACTCTAACTGGAATAAGTATGATTTATCTTTATAAAAAATTGCAAATCTGATTATAATAATCTCTTAAGCTTCTGTCCTAGTAATTGAAATTCTGAAGCCTAACTGGAAAAAACAAATGAAATTAGTTAACAATTCCTAGAATAACTAGTAAAACAACTAAGAAACAATTCGTAACTAGGAAACCTGTCCTAAAATAATAAGGTACATAGCAAGAATGGTAACATGTCTTCAGTAACTATGTTGTTTTCTATTCTGCAGTATTACTGATTTGCTTATGTGTTATAATGTATCTGTTTGATAGCTGAAGAATGTCATTGGTTTCTGCTGCCATATATTGGTCAGTATATTAAATCCTGCTGCCAAAAGTAGATACTGACAAATCTCATGGTGTGAGAGGAGTTTTATATTGATAATGTATGACTTTCACGTGCAATTACAGTGACAAACTCTGCTTACAAGATGTTACCATTGTCTGATTCTGAAAAACAACCAAAGTATGGTTCGTAAAACCGATTTGGTTATACTTGGCATCTCTGTTGGTGTGGCTGCTGGCATTCTTATAGCATCGCTCATACTCTTTGGCATTTGTTGGTACAAGAAACGTGCTCATCTTCCTCGCAGTGCAAATGAGCGTTCCCTCGCTACCCTTCCTATACGAGAAAATGGTTTGGGTACAAGCATTGAGTCAAGTGCATCTCTTTCAAATTCTGTAATTATCAAGAGATCAGATTATCTTGCCAAAAAACCTCAAAACTCCCAGTGGAGTAATCATAGTAAAGATCGATTTGCTTCAGCTGCTGGACTACCAAGATACTCTTACAAGTATGTAGGATCCTGTTTTATATTATCATTTGTTCTCTTTAACTAGTAAATTTGCCTCAATTTGCACTACTTCTCAAAGCTACTCTTTCCTTTTTCTTTTTTCCTGTTTCCTTTGATGAAGTGTTTCTGGAGATCTTGACACCTAATAGTTGGTATGTGTTGCTTGTTTAATTATTTCCTTGCACATGCCAGAGAAAAGTAAAACAAAATTGTTTGACGTCACCTCTTATTGTGTCACTAGGAAGGAGGGGGATGATTTGATTGTTATCTTTTTCATTTTACATTTTCCGCATACTCATCTTTTGGAATGCTTTATGATATGGGTGTTTTCGGATAATGATTACAAAAGTTACGATGCACCCTCTTAAATGGGTATTATACAAGAACGGAGACCAAAAGTTGCCTAGTTTTACAAGTACTATCTGCTTGCCAGTTCAATTTTCATTGCAACGGGTAGTGCTTGGACGAAAGAGAGTGATACCTTGTAAGCCAATCACTGAAACCCTGGGGATTTCACTGCAAGGGTGCAGGGAGAGATGGAGGGAGGGCTGAATAAATTTGGATTTTTTTTTTCCCTCAAAAATTGTTTTCCACTGTTTTTAAAGCATAGCATGGAATGCTTGATCTATTTCCTTGTGGATTTTCAGAGACATTCAGAAGGCGACCCAGAACTTCACAACTATTCTAGGACAGGGCTCTTTTGGTCCAGTGTATAAAGCTGTAATGCCTACTGGTGAACTGGTTGCTGTAAAAGTTCTTGCTTCCGATTCTAAACAAGGAGAAAAAGAGTTTCACACAGAGGTAGTAGCTATGTTGATTGTATTTACTTAAAGAACAATCTTGATGCTAAAATACAAATATCCCCCTATTACTTAGCTTTCAGATAAACTTTTGTATTTCCAAATGTATCACTTATGCCCTTTAGTTCTACTAATGGAGTAATGGTGTAATTAAGTCTAATATGTTGAATAGCTGTCACAAGCAAATAAGAATACTGCTCGACAATCAGATAGGTTTCTTTCTTTCTTTCTTTCCTGTCAAACAGGAAAGAGAGAGATGAAATTATAAGTGCTGTGTAAAAATTGGAAATGTTGCGTGATAATACCTCCAAGTTTGTGAAAAGCGAATATTATAGTGCCAAACAGAAGTCTATGTGGAATGCAATTTATATTATTTTAGGTGTAAAGATCATAAAATCTGCAATCACCAATGTTACTTGATATGTTGGTTTTCTTTCCCATACCATGTTTTGTCTTGAATATCTGCAGGTTTCTCTGCTTGCTAGGCTGCATCATCGAAATTTGGTGAATTTAGTTGGATATTGTGTCGATAAAGGACAGCGAATGTTAGTTTATGAGTTCATGAGCAATGGAAGCTTAGAAAACCTTCTTTATAGTAAGTTAATTGTTTTTAAACTTGTTAAAACTGACTTTTCTATTCACTTGATACAAGTTTCCATGCCTTTGTTTTTCTAAGATGACTCATGCATTGACATTTATATGAAATTAAGAGGTTTATTGATGAGCTCTGCCATATTTCTTGAACTGATAGATTATAAGGTAAACATGTATTTGCTCATCTGTGCAATCTTTGTTATCCCTTTGTGAAAAAGAAGGAACAAAAGGGAGGAAAAGGTGGATGAATGATTCTTGGAAAGATCTGTTACTTCCATTAAATGCACTTACATTACTAAGCCTTCCTATTTCAGTGAATTTTAAAAGGTCAGTGCCTAAATAAAAGTTATAAAGCTCTTTAAAGGATATTAGAACGGTTGCCTGAAATAAATTTAAGTGCCACATGAGATGAATTTCTTTGTTATATAGTTAACAAATTTAATGGAAAAAAAAAAATTGTTGTGAGTTTGCATTTCTTCTAGAAAAATTGATCTAAAATATCTCCCGTTCATTGCAAATTTTTGTGGATTATTTATTCACTGAAATTTAATCAAGGATTATATGATTATGCTTGAGGTTTAAGATATCTAGGGATCCATTATGCACTTGATTCAAGTCGTTTCTTTAAAATTACTGTCTCGCTTAAGATAGCCTCCCAAAAAAAAAAAAAAATAAATAAAAAGAAAAACTCAATTCAGAATAAACCTGCAAATTTAAAGACCCGGAGCTTTCATATCTACAAAAAATAGCATAGCTTGTATAGGTAACAAGTACAGTTGAGCTGCATGTATTGCCACTGAAACAATTGTGTATATACAAGAAAGACAGGCACTCGTAACATTTTGTATCGATAGCTTGGAACAATTTACTCATAAACCAAACCATGCATGCCCCCTTTAAAGAAAGAAAAGAATGATATTAAAATTTTCATTTAGTGATCTTTTTTTTTTTTAAGTGGTGGGGAAGGGGAAAGTTTTATGGTGTGGAGAAACAAGTTTGGTATTTCTGGCTCTTATTTATTCAAGAAGATGGTCTTATAGCCAGTTGACCATTACACCCAGTTTGCTAGGTTCGATTTTCGGAGCAATGGTTATTAGTATGTTCTTTATGTCTTTGATCGATGTTGGTTTCAACACGGGTATTTGATGAGACTACAAATTATTAATTGGTCTATTAGTCATTGGCAAACTCCATGAATCTATTGTGAGACTTCTGTATGTATTCAATTGCAATTTTTTGTGTGTTTCCTTTTGTATTTCTATGACTACGACATAACTTGTTTCATCACACATTTAGATGAAGAGGAAAAAGCATTGAGTTGGGGAGAACGATTACAAATAGCACTAGACATTTCACACGGGATTGAATATCTTCATGATGGGGTACGTTAAATAATAAAATAACTAGTAGTGACCCTTTTTCCGATGAATCTTTATCATTTTGACTTAATTTCTTAGAACAGGCAGTGCCTCCTGTGATACATCGAGATTTGAAGTCATCTAACATATTGCTGGATCGTTCTATGAGAGCCAAGGTAATTAATTGAAGCTTATACTGACACGTGGGGAGACAAAAAAGTTATGTTTTTTAAGCTTAGCCAAACACGTCGCTATTGCAATTTAGAGTTGGCTTGAAAAAGAGTAATGTTATTTAGTACCAATGATGTTAAAATACCAGTCTAGGTAGTACTAATGTGATATTAAATGAGAGTTATAATTAAATGAATCACCTTATTTTACATTTCATTGAATCTATCACTTAATGTCACCTAAACTGGTGGTGCTAGATAACATTATTCCTTGATTAATGTATTAAATGTTCCTTCTATAGGCCATCGAGTCATCATATATGTTTCCTTATATATGCATCATCTTGACTAGGTTGCTGATTTTGGGTTGTCAAAGGAAGAGGTTTTTGACGGCCGTAATTCAGGCCTTAAAGGTACATACGGGTATATTGATCCCGTGTACATATCCACAAACGAGTTTACGTCAAAAAGTGACATCTATAGCTTTGGTGTTATCCTCTTTGAGCTCATCACAGCCATTCACCCACACCAAAACTTGATGGAATATGTTAACCTAGTACGGCTTCTTGATAAGAACTTCAAAAGTTGTCTTTTCCAAATTTTCTCAGCATAGCTTTTTCCTTCACTCTTTGTAGGAAATTGCAGAGTTCGTATGCTACCTACTAACCTGAGTAGCAAGTTGGTCCCCATCCTTTAAAAGGAACAAATTCGTGCTCAACCTTTACTGTTGTTGCACAAGTAGTCACAATGGTTGGTACTGTCCAGAAATTCATAAAAGGTCCAATTTTTTTACGTAAAAAGTACACAAGAGCTAAAGGTTGACGACGAACTTGTTCTTTGTAAAGGTAAGGACCAACTTGTTACTTGGGCAATAGGTGGCAGACACTACAATGTTCCCTATTCTATTCTTATAAGATTGAATTTCCTTTGTTCTCATTTCTTCATTAACATCCTCTCAGGCCAGTATGAGTCCAGATGGTGTGGATGAAATACTTGACACACGGATTGTTGGAACATGCAACCCCATAGAAGCGAGGAGTTTGGCCAAAATAGCTCACAAATGCTTACACAAAATACCTAGAAAGCGCCCTTCAATAGGAGAGGTGTCCCAGGCTATTTTAAAGATAAAGAATAGACGTCTCGTTAAAGAAGATACCATGTCTTTAGTTGGAGAAGATTTTTCAAGAGTAATGAGCAGGATAGAAACTCAGCAACTGGAGTTGAGGAAGATGACTAGCATCGATGAAATTTAAGTTGATGAACTTTTTTTCTCACGTTCATAGGAATTTTCCCTCTAGTTTTTCATGGCTTCTGCAAATATATCGACGAAAATGCTGCTGCATTGTCTGTACAGTAAATAATTTGCTAATTTGGTCTATAAAAGGATAGTATTTCCATTCTGGAATATGATTGAGAAAAATCATAGTTTTTGTGAAGATGTAAATTAGAATTTTATTCTTAGTCAAAATCGAATATATGTTAGATGATCTTTGTTCTGAGATGCACAGACATGAACTTACCACTCTTTATTAAAGCCCGCCATGTTTTTGGCGGTAAAGCTTGAATCCCGTAACAGATTTTACCAGTAATTTGATGAGATTTCGACAAGCAATTTATTTCTAATATGCCATTTTTTCCACACCACACAATTTTGGGTCTATCATCCAGGGCGTTTTCTTCAAAATTGTTTTTCATCTTTTTCATAGACTGAACTTTTGCGTGGTATTTCATACTCGACATAGAATACTGAGAAGGCAGTGGTTAGGGTGTAAGAAAACGGGGATGAAAATAATGTGACATGGCACGTTCAAATTTCTCAAGAAAGGGACTTGATAAAATTTCCTTCTTACCACTTGAATTGAGCTTTGATTTATTATTTTTATGTACAAGAAAAAGCAAAAAATAGAGACGAAATATCGGGAACTAAATTAGATTACCAACACTAAATCATCTTGTAATTTTAACCACACAATTAATGAGATCCATAATTTTTTAACCGTACATTTTTGTTGGAAAATAAAATGGATCGAGGTAATATATATGACACGATATGAAGTATATGATCGCAAATAAACATTAAGATAAAAGATAAAAAAATTAATTGACAGATGAACGAAGTATTTTATTCAATTGACTAATATGAAAAAAAACAAATAAAAAAAATTATACTTACACAATTTTTCTATATTTCAGTAAATACAAAACTTATGAAAAATGTCTAGTATTTATAGCGGTTCATACCAAACCCTGGAAATACTACAAAGTTAGAAACAAGATAAAAAATCATGTGGAATAAAGGAAAAAAAATATTTTCTAAAAAATCCAACCTAATTTGGGTAAAAAAAAATAAAAATACCCCAACAATTTTATCACTTTTTAAATCAAAATCTACTTAAATATCCGATTCCTATCTACGCCAAACATGGGCCAGAAGATGATATAAACTGATGAAGATGATGTGAATAAAGATGACAAAGGTATTAACGTTAAGATATACAATTTAAGCACTAATTCGTGGAGGAAATTTGAAGCTATAGTGCTTTAAATTGTTCTTCAAGGGATCTTTTCACATTTCTTCATGGAAATGTATTTCTATTTCAAAATAAGTAGCTAGACTTTTACAATTGTAGAACGTCCAACAAGTTGTTTTGAGTCAGATGAAACATTTGAATGTCTAACAGTCGTAAATAAGTGTCTTGTCAGGGTTTGTCATAAAACAGATTCGTAGAAGTTTTTGGACGGAATTTATATTTATATTTTAAAATAAATAGTCAAGTTTTATAGATTGGTTTAGTTCATATAATTTCCTTTGTAACTACTAACTATAGTAATTATTTTGAACGATTTTCATTTTACTATTAAAAAAATACTTTAAGAGCATCTAAAAATAGATCGGGGTCCAAAAAATTTCTTCTTACAAAGACTCTGTCAAACAGACGTGACAAAGAATAAAAATGACTTAGTAAAAAACTCTACATGTAGTAAATGGTCTGTCTAAATGAGTGAATAAGCAATTATTTGAAGAAAAAGGCTTGCTGCAGACTTCGTTTTGGAGAAATAAATTTAGAAGAGACAAATTGATCCACCATGCAATAGAGTACACGAGGTTTCTTGATTTCATCCCGAATCAGTCCATCCCGCCCGCATCACCATCTGGCCACTGTTGAAAAAAAAAAATGATTTGGTAGCTAACTTTTGGCACAAATTTAAGTGGAACCCGTTGTTGGAAAATATTAAATGTTTGAATGAAAACCTCCTCCATTGATTGAATCCATTTGAATTTGAATTTCATCCCACTATACAAATGTGTGTAACTCCTCTTTTCAATGCTATAATTCATTTTCAATGTTGTAACTCCTCCTTTGATGCCCTTTTCAATGTTGTAACTCCTTATTCAATGAAATAAAGAGTTCGCTCCTCCTCTATGGGTATAAATAGAGGACCTCTCTTGGTGGAAAAACAGAAAGGAAAAAAAAACAATCTTTCCTTCCAACCTCAAACCGTCCGGATCTTATTTTCATTTCTTTGCTAAAATTCTTGAGAGATAGACACGGCTAGTTCGTAGGCGGTTAACGTAGTGCAGCGTAAACCGACAACCGATTGTATCCTGGGAATCGAACACCGATCAAAACCTCTTGCACCCCGGTGAGGCGGCGAATTCGATTTAAGGAAACCGTGAAAACACGGGCCTTCGGTTTTGGTTTGATTTATTTTGATTCTCCAACTTTCCCCTACACCCGTTGGTTCAAGTTAGAAGATCAAAGTTGATCTGTGTTCTCCGTAAGAACATCGAAATCATATGTTTATTTGTCAAAAATGGTAAACGGGTGAATAAGAAATTTGAGTTCAAAGTGGACCATTTGAAGATATTTTATGTTGGGGGGAAAACTATATTAAGTTTATTCAACATAGGAAGTTGATGAAAGGAAAGACTACTTTATATATGGTTACACTTTGGAAGGATGTAATCATGTATAGCATAGAAACTCTCTCCACGTGTGCTCGTAGGGGGATGCAAATCAATGATCAAAATTGTACATCGAGTCTGTAACTTGTTTGCGGGTGCGACCTGCATAAAAGAATGTCGGATCGAACGGAGCAAAAATTGGCCCCTTAATAGTGTCCACATTTTGCTTGTTTTTTCCTTTCTCCAACTAACTTTTTGGCTTCCAAAACTGTTGAAATTTCAATGGTTATTGCCATTACAATAGTGAGTTAATGGAACAAATTTATTCGCCATTCATGGGACCAAGGTTATAACTAAGTCCATTTTCCACCATTCAACACAAGAAAATTACTTTGTATAATTTTCAGTTCCAACATTTCAGAAAAAATTTCAGTTCCAGTTCTTGGAAAATCTCTGCACAAATTTCCAGTTCTAAGTCTTGGTGTTGGTGGTACTGTTCTGGCACAAGTTCATTTTGCCAGAATATAAATTAAAGTGCTCATATTCTACCGGTCTTTTGTTATATCCTAGGAGACAGACGTCCAAATTAACTTCTAGCACTTACGGTGAGGGGTGAATCTATTTGAAGATAACTGTGTACACATAGACCTCGGTTTGCAGATTTAGAGTTTTCAGCAGTTTACATATTTTTGCAGTTTCAATTTCTAGTTTTGTTCTTCCTGTAATAAATAAGTTTATATTATTCTATATATTTGTAACAAGCTTAAAACAGATTCTGGTTGTTTAGAAATTAATATTCATTTGATTTTAAGAAATGGCAGTTGAATCAACCAACATGAATGTGACTCTAGCTACTGGAAGTCGGGCTGTGGGCTCTGTTGTGGCTAAAGTGCCCGGCTCTGATGTGGCTTAGACTGTGGCTAAGTTGCCAAGTCATGTTGTGAGTCAAATTGTGGCTCCAACAACTGGTCATGTCACTGTTCTGGTTAATCATGGAGAAAAATCGAAAAAATTAAATGGCTTGAATTTCAAGAGCTGGCAGCAGAAAATGTTATTTTACCTGACCTCCTTGAATCTTGCGAGATTCATGACTGAAACTGTTTCAAAACTCAATGAGGGTGGGAGAGATGTCCAAGCAATTAGTGCACTTGATGTTTGGAACCATTCAGATCTTTTGTGCCGAAACTATACCATGAATAATATTGCAGATTCGATATGCAACGTGTATAGTACAATGAAAACTGCAAAGGAATTGTGGGAGTCTTTGGACCAAAAATATAAAAATGAGAATGCTGGGGCTAAAAATTTCATTGTCGACAGATTCTTAGATTATAAAATGGTGGACTCAAAAACTGTAATCAGTCAAGTGCAAGAATTTCAAGTGATTCTTCATGAGATTTATGCCGAGGGGATGATCTTGAGTGAAACTTTTTAAGTGACTGCAATTATTGAAAAGCTACCTCCAGCGTGGAAAGATTTCAAGAATTATCTTAAACATAATAGAAATGAAATAAACGTCGAAGAACTGATTGTTAGACTTCAAATTGAAGAAGATAACAAAACTTTAGAAAATAAATGGTTCAATCCTAGTATTGCTAAAGCAAATGTTGTGAAGTATGGTCAAAATGATAAGATATACAAAAATAAGCATGGGTCATCCAGTGGCAAAGAGACCAAGCCAGGATCAAAAGGTGGAATTTTTAAAAAGAAGTTTCAAGGAAAATTCTTCAACTATGACAAAATAGGTCATAAGTCTTCGGAGTGCAGATTGTCAAAGAATAAGAAAATAGAAAATGTTGTTGACTACATGTCACATGATGTGTCGGAGATGAATCTCATAGTCGTTATTTCTGAAGTAAATATGGTGGGCTCAAATCCAAAAGAGTGATAGATTGACACTGGAGCTACGAGGCATATGTGTTATGATAAAGAGTTATTTACTACTTTCAAAACAATTAGGAATTGAGAGAAGTTGATTATGGGAAATTCAACAACTTCTGAAATCAATGGTCAAGGAAAGGTGGTTCTAACGATTACTTCGGGAAAAGAGTTGTCTTAACAATGTGCTTTATGTGTTGGAAATCCGTAAGAACCTAGTGTCCGGGGTGCTTCTGAATAAGCATGATTTTCGTATTGTATTTGAGTCAGACAAAGTTATTTTGTCAAAAATGAAATGTTTGTCGAAAAATATTATGTTTCCGACGGTATGTTTAAGTTAAATATGATGGTTGGTAAGTCAAAAATGAATAAAGTAAACTCTTCTACTTGTTTGATACTTCTAATTTGTGGCATGGTAGACTAGGTGATGTTAACTATGATACTTTACGTGGACTAATTAACTTGAGTTGAATACCCGCATTCCATATTGATTCCAAATATAAGTGTGAAACTTGTGCCAAGGCAAAATTGACCATGTCATCATTTAAATCAATTGAACAGAATACAGAACCACTTGATTTAATTTACAGTGACATATGTGATTTAAAATTTATACAAACGAGAGGTGGAAACAAATATTTCATTACTTTTGTCTACGATAGCACAAAATGATGTTATGTGTATTTGTTCAAAAGTAAGGATGAAGTCATAGAGAAATTTATTCTCTATAAGAATGAAGTTAAAAATCAACTTAATAAGAAAATTAAGGTGTTGAGATCGAGGTGGTGAGTACGAAGCACTATTTGCTGAATTCTGTGTACAACACAGAATTATACATGAAATCACTGCACCTTATTCACCGCAACAAAATGATGTTGTTGAACTAAAAAATATTACCTTAAAAGAAATGATGAATACAATGTTAATAAATTTTTGGTTACCTCAGAACATGTGGGGGGAAGTTGTATTATTAGCAAATTACCTTTTAAACAAGGTGTCCCGAGAGAAAATGGAAAAGATCCTCTATGAGTTATGGAAAAGAAGAAAGTCTTCTTGTAAATACTTACGAGTGTGAGGTGTCTTGCTAAAGTGGTTGTTCTAACACTAAAGATAGACTCGAAAACTGTAGATTGTATCTTCATTGGCTATGCACATAATATTATTGCTTATCGATTTCTTGTGCACGAATCTAAAATTTCAAACATATACAAAAATACGATAATGAAATCGAGAAATGCTTCATTCTTTGAACATGTATTTTCGTACAGATCCAAAAATGAAGCAAGCTTTTCTAAACGGACACATGAGACTATAGTTGGAAATAGTCAAGACTAAGAGCTAGAAGAAGAGGTTGAGGTTGAACCAAGACGTAGCAAAAGTTAAATGACAGAAATATCTTATGATCCTGATTTTGACCTATATGTTAGAAAGTGAACTTCAAAACTCTCAAGAAGCTGTGAACTCTTCAGAAGGACCTCAATGGAAAAATGTCATTAAGAGTGAGTGAAATAGATTCAATTTTACAAAATCATACATGAGAGCTAGTGTATCTTCCTCAAAGAAGTAAACTACTGGGTTATAAATGGATTTCAAAAGAAAAATGAAAGCAGATGTGATGTGATCCAGATTGCGCCGCGAACTATCAAGAACCCGAAGCATGTTGGAGGGAGAGTAGAGCCAAGTCGAGACTTCAAAGAGTTGATACAAGCCATACATTTATATGTTCAAACAACGGAGTCTATAATATTGAAGACAACATGTCAAGGAACAAGTTTGATGTTGTGGTCGAAGACCGAAAAGAGTTGGAAGGTGCTCGAATCAAGAAGCCGAACTCGAAGCCAAAATGAAGAACCATGCGGCCACATGGTTCCCAGACAATGCGACCGCATCCAATGGACAGAGAGCGTAGAAGTGGCAGGGTTTATTTTTATGCGACCGCATAGAAATACTCTATGCGGCCACATAGAGTATTTTCGAGTTCAGTTTTATATTTTTTCGCGAATTTTCATATTTCACTACAATCTTTAATTTTGGCAAGTTTTATTATTTTAGGACTCTAATATTCCGTTTATTTCCATCTTCTAGGGTTTGGTTTAAATATTTATTTCCTTCATTGTATGGAAGAAGTTTTTGACATAATGAATTAAAAGAGTTTTCTCTCAATTGTTCTTCATGAACACTCCTTATAACTTATCAAATATTGATTGAATATTTGTGGCGTTCGACAACAGAACTTATCAAAGGATTGGACTACCTTTGTGGCGTTCGCAAATCGGGGTTCTAGTTTCTGCACTTCAACGGGTTTAAGGTAATATACCTTAAGTTCTTGAGTCGTGAGGCTCGGGTCAAGATCCTATAGTCTACAAACCTGAATTTGGGCTTTCCCGGCATTTTCGAAATCATTCCGCGAGTTCTATGCAATTCCCCCAATCGAGTTCTCATCAAGTGGTATCAGAGCTGGTTCTAGATTCATGTTATATCTTTTATTTTATTTTCTTTGTTTTGAGTCTTTTTGTGTTCTTCGTGTTCATGTGTCCAATAATTATTTTGAGTCTTAGATCCAAAAAAAAATCAAAAGTTGTTTTTTGTGCTCAATTTGAGTCCAAATCAACTTCTGTTTCCTTTGTCTTTCTCGTAGTCAAATTATCGAGTTTTATAAAAAAAAAAAAAAATTACTGTTCACGTCCGATTTAAAAAAAAAAAAAAAAATTTATTTTTTTTATTTTCTTGGAAATTGTCCAATATTCTATCATCTATCCTTATTCCAAATCCATTGTGTTCAATCCAATCCAATCCAAATTCAAGAACCACTTTCTTGAATTAAATTCTCACTCATCCAATTCTTTTCTTGAGTTTTTTGATTACGCCTACGTTAAGGATGAATTATGATTGGGGACTTGTTTTTCAAACTCGGTGCTTTGTGGGTGATACGGTGTGCAGTTTGGCCATTGATAAGGAGCATATATTTAATTTGGTCAGTATCACTATGGTGAAAAAATTGGGATTACCTCTAAAACAACATCCTAGGCCTTATCGGTTGACTTGGTTGAAGGAGTGTGGGAAGGTAAATGTGATCAAACAGGCTTTAGTGAATGTCACCATTGGGGGATATAGTGATAATGTGTGGTGTGATGTAATCCCATTAAAATCCTTTCATATTTTGTTTGGGAAACCTTGGAGACATGGGAGGAAGGCAGTGTATGATATGGGGAGGAATACGTATAGGTTTCTTCAGGATGAGAAACACATAACTCTGGTGGGTTTGACGCTAGCACAGTCTCATGTAGATCAATGTAAGGTGAGGGGTGAAGTGGAAAGGGAAAAGCAAGAGAGTGAGATGACCATATTGAAAGAGAGCAACGTGGTTGAATTGCAAGAGGGACCTAGAGATAGGAAGGTTAAGATGGAGGATGATGAATTGAAAAATGTAGTTGACATTGAGGAGAAGGTAGTTGAGGTTGTTCAGTATGAGGGTGAGAAACTAGAAGAATGTGTTGAGAAAATGGTTGAAAATATTGTGAGGAGTGCAGAGCAAAGTTTCATCGTTAAGCATGATGTGGTGGAGACGATACATCATGAGTACGAGGACCCATATTTTGTTTTTGGAACTAACAGTTTCAACTGTGTTTTGCTTAAGTCTTTCCTTCAGGCTGTACGTTGTACGTGTGAGTTCATGCAACAACAATGGGTGATTAAGTTTGTGCTGCAATACAACCATATCTGCGAGAAGGGTGGGTACCGAGTATTGATCTTATGCCATGGAATGAAGAATTTTTCATTTGATCCAGGTGGTGCAGTGATGAGCTGGATAGCAGGTTGGTTATCCCCTACGCGATCGCAAAGCATGGATTCGAGGACGAATCCTTTCGAAGAGAGAGGGGATGATGTGATCCAGATTGCGCCGCGAACTATCAAGAACCTGAAGCATGTTGGAGGGAGAGTAGAGCCAAGTCGAGATTTCAAAGAGTTGATAAAAGCCATATATTTATATGTTCAAACAACGGAGTCTATAATATTGAAGACAACATGTCAAGGAACAAGTTTGATGTTGGGGTCGAAAACCGAAAGGAGTTGGAAGGTGCTCGAATCAAGAAGCCGAACTCGAAGCCAAAATGAAGAACCATGCGGCCGCATGGTTCCCAGGCAATGCGACCGCATCCAATGGACAGAGAGCGTAGAAGTGGCAGGGTTTATTTCTATGCGACCGCATAGAAATACTCTATGCGGCCGCATAGAGTATTTTCGAGTTCAGTTTTATATTTTTTCGCGAATTTTCATATTTCACTACGATCTTTAATTTTGGCAAGTTTTATTATTTTAGGACTCTAATATTCCGTTTATTTCCATCTTCTAGGGTTTGGTTTAAATAGTTATTTCCTTCATTGTATGGAAGATGTTTTTGACATAATGAATTAAAAGAGTTTTCTCTCAATTGTTCTTCATGAACACCCCTTAGAACTTATCAAATATTGATTGAATATTTGTGGCGTTCGAAAACAGAACTTATCAAAGGATTGGACTACCTTTGTGGCGTTCGCAAATCGGGGTTCTAGTTTCTGCACTTCAACGGGTTTAAGGTTAATATACCTTAAGTTCTTGAGTCGTGAGGCTCGGGTCAAGATCCTATCGTCTACAAACCTGAATTTGGGCTTTCCCGACGTTTTCGAAATCATTCCGCGAGTTCCATGCGATTCCCCCAACCGGGTTCTCATCAAGATGAAACTATCGAAAAGTATAAGGTCAGATTAGTAATAAAAGGTTACAGACAATGAGAAAGCCTTGATTACTTTGATACATATTCTCCAATGACGAGAATAACATCTATTAGGATGATACTTGTGATAGCCGTTCTGCAAAATCTTGAAGTATATCAAATGGATGTTAAAACTTTTTTTTTAAATGGAGATTCAAATGAAGATATCTATATGGAACAACTTAATGAATTTTTATCATCAGGACAGGAAAATAAAGTTTTTAAATTGGTGAAATTCTTATATGAAGGATAAGCAATAAACTTTTAATGATTCTTATGTGTAAAAAATTGAGCGAAGTAATACGAGTTACTTGCAATAAGGAATTACCCGTGTTAGAGAAATTGGGCCGCTTTTAAGAGAATTGTGTGTGCTTCAATTCTTAGGAACTCTCGCTGAACCAGTCATATGTTCATAGCCAAAACAAACATAATAATGAGAACTGAATTGTGTTAGGAAGAATCCTGTGCGGAACATATTATCGCTTACATAAAAGGCAGAACAGTTCAAAGATAGTGCGTCTACTGGTCAGCTAGTAAATAAATATGCTCTCACATGGGGAGTTTCAAAAGTTAATACCTACCTATCCTATGCAAGTTTCAACTGTTAGACTATATCACCAAGTCTTTATATGTCTCATTTATGTGTCACTCCCAATTTTCATTCATGTGGGGGATTGTTAAAAAAAATGGCTTGGTAGCTAACTTTTGGCACAAGTTTATATGGAACTCGTTGGTTCAAGTTGGAAGATCAAAGTTGATCCGTGTTTTCCTCCATGATAACATCAAAATTATATGTTTACTTGCCTAAAATGATAAACGGGTGAATGAGAAATTGAAGTTCAAAGTAGACCATTGTAATATGATGTTATAGGAAAAGCTATTTTAAGTTTATTTCACATAGGAAGTTGATGAAAGTAAAGACCACTTTATATATGGTTATACTTTGGAAGTGTGTAATCATGTGTAGCATAGAAACTCTCTCCATATACGCGCACAGGACGGGTGCAAATCAATAACCAAAATTGTATATTAAGCATTGAACTTATGTGCGAGCGCGACCCGCGAACATGGATATCGGACCGAATGAAACAAAAATTAGCCCCTTAGGCGTTGTCCACGTTTTGCTAATTTTTTGCTTTCTCCAACTGACTTTTTGGCTTCCAAAACTGTTGAAACTCCAATGGTTATTGTCATTATAATATTGAGTTAATGAAACCAATTTACTCATCATTCATGGGGGGCCAAGGTTATAAATGAGCCCGTTTTCCACCATTCAACACAAGAAAATTACTTGGCATAATTTCTAGTTCCAACATCTCTGAAAAATTTCCAGTTCCAATTCTAGTTCTTGGAAAATCTCTGCGCAAATTTCTAGTTCTATGTTTTGGTGGTACTGTTCTGGCACAAGTTCATTTCGCCATAGTAGAAATTGAAGTGCTCATATTCTACCAATTCTTCCGTTGTATCTTGGGAGACAAATGTCCAAACTAACCTCAAGCACCTATGGTGAGGTGACGAATCCGTTTTAAGGAAACTGTGTACAGAGAGACCTCGGTTTGCATATTAGAGTTTTCAGCAGTTTACATATTTATACAGTTTCAATTTCTAGTTTTGTTCTTGCTATAATAAATAAGTTTATATTATTCTATATATTTGTAACATATTCATCGACTGTAGAAAATCCAAGCATCTAAAGCTCCGTTTGAGGTAAAATATAATTAATAGATTTTCTGTTAAATTTTGAGAGTGCATGTGATATTATCATCTCATTTTCTTGGCTTGGAAAAGCTTCTGGTTATCTTGGAATTTTGGGAATAGAATATGTGAGGTTTTCCTTGGAAAAGGAGGAGGATATGTGGGTTTTTGATAGAACCAACGCGTTACAATGCTCCCTGTTCTTGTAAGAATGAAGCTTTCATTGTTCTCATTTGGTCATTTAACCTCTTTTCACGTTGGTATGAGTCCAAATTGTATGGACGAAGTGCTTAACACGTAGATTTTTGGCACATACAACCCTGAGAAATCAGGTCAAAATCGCTCACTAATGCTTAAAGATAACACCTAAAAGCAACCTTCAATAGGAGAGTTTCCACAAGCTATTTTACAGATAAAAGCAAGGATGCCTTGTTAAGAAAGATATTGTGTTTGTCGTCGGGGAACTTTTTCAAGAGCAATAAGCCGGATAGGAACTCAGGAATTGGAATTGAAGAAAGCTGAAAGCTGAAAGGGTCAATGAGCAAAAGCAGTTCAAGCAATTTTGGGGTCTTAGACAAAATCCTAAAGGGGACTTCTCGAAAACATCAATAAAAATTTAATTGAGCAAATGATCAGTAACAAAATTGGTGACCATTGAGGATATGACCGCTGGTAATTTTAATTAAAATCAATATTTATTGGTGATTCAAATGGAATTACTGACAGTGATACATTGGTGATCGCCGACACTCCTTTGTTAAGGATTATGAAGATAATAGTGTTACTGACGTTGTTGAAAATCATCAATGGTGCATCAGTCATCGATGAGAAGCCATCGAAGATCGCAAATAGTATGACCATGGTGATTCTAATTGAAATCAATATATGTTGGTGATTCACACGAAATTATTGTCGACAATACCATTAGTGATCAACGACTCACCTCTTTCAGCAACTAGTGATAAAAACGTCATCCCAGATATTGTCGAAAATTAATGATGATGATTCAGTTATCAACAAAAAGTCGGTGTCATTTACAAGATTTTATTATTTTATATAATTTTTTTTTTATAAGATGCTGATAGATAAGTTGAAATACATTTTTATTTTTCTTTATAATATTACCTACTTATAAGTTATTATTTTACATTTAATTTTGTTCGCAAAAAAAAAAAAAAAAAAAATCATTTTGTATTTTATTTTATAATTTTTTGATTTAGACAATTTTCTTTGATAAATTAATTTTGTTGAACTACTTATGCTTTTAATATTACTAACTACTCAATCATTCGTAATCTTTAATTTTTTTTGTAAATATTATTAATTACCTTCAAAGTTTTTCATAAAAAAATAAAGTTATAAGGATGTAAGTTTTAAAAACTTGGGGCATTAGATGATCGCCTAACTTGCCCAGTACCTAAGTCAACTTTATAAATGACCATTTTTATCATACTTTCAGGATTCTCCCCCCCCCCCCCCCCCCCCCCCCCCCCCACTCCACCCTTTTTCGTTTCCATGACTTCTACAAGTATATGGTCAACAATATCAATGCAATAGATGTACATCACTAAATTGTAACGATAGTATTTCTCATTCTGAAATGTGATTATGAGTAAAATCATAGTTTTTGGAAATATATAAAACGACTCTATACTTGAATCTTGAATGCAGATGGAAAGTGGAAATTTGAATTCCCTATTCTTTCTCTAATAAAAATTTCACGACCACAGTGATTATGCTAAAAACTTGGACTTATACTGCATAAGTTATGAATAAGAAAACAAAACCAAAAGCAAAGTTCTCTTCTTATACCTAAAAGATCAAAATGACACGACTCAATTTTGAAATAAAAAAAAATTGATGAATTGGAAATAAGTCCATGGCACACAAATAGAGTTAACGATATTACTTCATTGCCCAAAATCCCAATAACTTGTGTCTCGTCCATCCACGTTAACGAATTATGGTAAGAGATTTCATGGAAATGTTTGAGCCTTTAAAGAATAATCATAAAATATAATTTTGATGTAAAAATGATTATTGATAGATTCATCGATGGTAAATGACGAAAATTAATATCAATCGATGAGTCATATGAAATTATCGACTCAATACTTGTGGTAATAATAATTGATATACATCTGTCAGTGATTACCGATGACAATGCCTTATGTGATGTCGTCAAGAATCAAAGGTGATACTTCTATCGCTGATCATCAATGAAAAAGTATTTATTCTTTATTCACATTTTTTTTTTTTTTATATATATATATTCTCCCTTTCGATGTATTGTGGAGTAAAGTTTGGACCATTATCGACGGACTTAGGGATTTGCTTTTGTTTTGTTTGCTTTGATAGCCCAAAGTAATTGCTTAGATACCCATTCCCGGAATACTCTGGTTGAGCTTCATTTAACACACAATATGGTGATGGTGACATATATTCTAATTCCTTCTTTGTATTATCATTATTTCTAACTTTTGCTTCATGGGGTATTAGATTTTCACAAGTTGGTCCAACAATGGCCTAGGGCCTTTTGTAGCACACCAAATAACACTTGTCAAAGAATTCCTAACAATTTCACACTTCATGAACTTTGGCCAAACAATTACTTTAGGCAATTGTATTAGTGTCGGCCACCCTTACAAAAATTTCAATGTAATATTTTTTATCGTATGTTTTCATATTTATTTTAAATTATTATTTTTTTGTACATTGATCTAGCAGTGGGAAAAAGACCCGTAAAAAGCTCGAGCCAGACCCGGCTCGCAGCTTGGGACAACGAGCAAAACTCAGGCCGGGCCGTGTACAAAAAAAAATTAAAATTAAAAAATTTTGAAAACAAAGAGGGAAAAGCTGCTTCTGTTGAGGCAGCTTCCGCCTCAACAGAGGTAGCTATTGTTGAAATTTTTTGTTGAATTTAACAGTGTAAATTGTACAAGAATTCACGAGATATAATTTTAGATTTGACAATTCAAAAATTCAAATTTGAAAATTAAATTTAAAATTTGGAACGGTTATTTTTTTGGTTATAAATAGGAGTTAAATTTTTGAGTTTCATGTCAAATTTTCTCAATCAGTTTTAACTTGCAATATTATAATTTCAATTTCAATTTCAATCTTCAATTTCTTTGCTCTAATTTCAACTTCAATCTCCAGCGAAATCAGCAGACAAAATTAGGTGAGCCTCTCCATGCACATAATTAGCTGATGTGCATTTATTTACTATTTTCTCGTATTTTTCTACACAAATAAAAATCTACTCGACTTCTTCTCCGCCAGAATTTCACGGCAATCTTGTGGAATGTATGTATATTCTAATTGAAGATTGGATTGGAATGGTAGAGCGCTTCAAATTTCTTCATTTTACGATTGTCTGGAGGCATTTTTCTGCGACATGAATATTGTACGAATGCTGAAATTGTACCATTTTATTATACAATTTATATTCGTAATTTTAGGTACTTTTTTTTTCTGTGTTGGGCATCTAGGCTGTATATCAGTATCGGATGTGGGGATTAGTTCTCTGTTTGACTATTGTCGATTTGGGCAACTAGGTTGTATATCAGTATCCCATGGGTGTGATTTTGTTTTCGATCTCGTTGGTCTGCACTGTTGTGAGCTTCATTGGCCTTCAATGTTGGATGAATTTGTATCTAGAAAAAAATGGAATTGATGGGTTGATTTTCTCGTCTGGCTTTAAAAATGGATAGCATAATGAAAATAGAAAGTTGGGAACAAAACCTTTCATCAGTTGCACTATTATTCTGACATTCTTTAAATGTGTTTATTACAACTTACAATGGCAGGAGAGAACGATGGAGTCTGCCATGGATGTAGATGAAATGGTCACGTCTTTGCAGATTATCAATATAAGGTCTCTTGCCTGTGGTGTAAAGCCGCATATGTGAAGTGTTTTGCGGTGGTGAAGAACACTAACAACAAAGGTAAATTGTTCAAGTGTTGCAGCAAAAAATGCGAATTTTGGGAGTGGGTCAAAGAGGGTGAAATGTCTAGTGAAACGTCCAATGAATCAAAGTTTGTTGGAAACTCCTCCACTAATCATGTGGCGACTGGACTAGAGAACAATGTCCATTGCATGTTTGAAATGATATGCCGATTAACTTATGAAAAGGATGTGGAGATAACCGTGACAATTCGTAAAGGAAATGCAAATGCCGAATGTGATAAGAAAGGAAAGGGGCCGGCATGATTTGCTTTACTAAACTAGTTGCTAGGCTGATAGAAAAATGCGGATTTACAGATTAGAAATCAGCTACTTTGGTAATTTTGTAATCAATTACCGTGTGAAGATCAACCATTTTGTGCTTCTTTTAGTTCTTTATGCTATTGCTGTTGGGATTTTTGTGTTTCTAGGGTAATTTTTATAAGGTCCATTCCAGTGTAATTTCTAGCATTTATTGATCAATGAAAGGAATGTTGGCCAGCTACCAGACTCGAGAATGATCAGCAATATACTACTATAGAAGGCGATATTAGAAGAACCAAGAAAACATTTTATATCAATATAGGTCATCTTCAAAAAGACATAAAATAATTGGACCACGAGACCAAACCTAATCAGCATTTGCACTACTTATAGATTAGATGTTCATTAATAACTCCACCAGAATACCATAATATCTGAATGAAATAGAAATCAACGTAAAGATGGATTAAAATAGTTCCTGACAAATTAAGACAGCTTAGGGGCCTCATATATATATTCTACACCAAAATATATCAGAACTAGACAACAACAATGTTTTCTTCACCAAATTAAATTCTAGATACTTCAAATCTGAACTCAACATCCTGTTCCCAAAATCTCAACCACAAAAGTAAAGCACTACTATAGAAGTTTGCATAGTGTGAAAAAATCAATGGTTTCCTCCATCTTGGTTCGGTGAGCGTTGATAGACGTATGGTATTGCCTCGAAATCTATATAATTCGATAATTAGTATAAAAAAAATGTTGATGAAAATATTTATGTAGAATGTTTAACGGCATAATTACCTGGACCATGGAAGTGAACAAGATTGCCTGACGAAGGTATAAAATTTTGTTCTGTAACTACAACACTTTGGTTGTCACACTGTATAAAAAAATACAAGTTTTTTATATAATATGTTATCAAGGAACATTCATCATACGCATATACTAACCATTAGGAGTTGTGAATATGTTAACGGTGTATTAATGCAATGTTGTGGTTGTTGAGGAACTTGAACGGCATGTGTATCAATGCTAACGTTATTTGGGTGTGCCTTTGGCCTATTTCCTTTGGATGTACTCAAACTCTCCTGCATGACATACCAACAAGTTCGCATAATTAAGTAAATAAACATCATAAATACACAATTGGATATATGAATGTGAAACGTTACCTTTGGTTTTTTTGAAATAGATTCCAATGGGCTCTTCTTACGAAGTTTTTTCGGTGCGCCCTTTCTCTTTGTACATTTAGGATCACGTAATCCACTGTTGACGATTTCTTGCAATGGTCCACATTGTGATGCTAATGGAGACATGGCATTACTCACAACATTGGACTTCACTATCGTTACAATTTTACACTCATTTTTTATCCATTTTTGTATGTTTGCAGCTCTGCTTTCATCGTCTATGACCAAGTCCGCCAATGTAGAGAAAGACTGACACAAATTGTCATACCTCTACTATCCCAGGGTACTAATCAACACATCGTAGTTAACTGCAACCCTCGTGTGTGCTCCACTTACATCTCTGCCATCTCCGTAGTACATATCTATCCAATGGTTGTTTAATGGCGTTATGGATCAATACTGCAATCATGTGTATGCATATTATTTCTCGAAATTCGAATAAGTGGTAACTACAAACAATTTGACAATAATCTCTCTGAAGAGAGACGAAGAATGTTTGTTCGATTGTTCATCATCAATTCATTTCTCGCGTACTTCGTATGTCGTCCCCAAACTTCCCACTGAAGACGATATTAGGTCACAATAAAGCTTCCCGGTGAACTCTTCTTGAAATTCTCTGAACTTTGCAATGGTATAAATGGCTTGAAATTGCTTCTCCATTTCATACCTCATTGTACATGGAACCATTTGTGAGAAAAACTTGAAATTTGTTTGAATCTCCTTCTCAACTTTATTCCTCAAAACTCGTTTATATTGTTCGACAAATTGCTTTAATGAAGTATTTGAATGCACATACCATCGAAGAACGCGTTCATACTCTCACTTTGTTGAGTTGTCGACATTCCTGCCCAAAAATTAGTTTTGAAATAACACGAAACCCATCGACATCTGTTCTCATATAGTCCCAACAACCAGGCATTATCATGCAAATCATATATATCGATCATTACCCTCCAATCTTCTTCAAATTTTTGAACAAATTGTGAATCGTAAACCAAACTATGTATAGCATAGAAAATCGAACCCTTGTCGACGTGGTATCCAAATTTTTCTGGTAACTTTTTCAATATGTGCCACAAAAACCATCTATACTTTGTATGGGAGAACACAATTGCAATTTCATTCTGCATTGCCTTGTCTTGGTCAGTAGTTATACCCTGGGGAGTTGCTCTATGCATGCACTGCAACCATGTCTTGAATAGTCAGACAAATGTATCTTTATCTTCGTTCGATAACAGCCCACATACGAGCAAGGTCGATTGTCCGTGATGATTAATTATAACAAAATGGGCAAACGACATTTCATATTATTGGTGAGGTACGTGGTATCGAATGTGACAACATCACTAAACTCTTTATAAGCCTGTCTACTCCTATTATCTGCCCAAAACACGTTCTTTAGCCTCGTATCTTCATCCAGGTCCATACTGAAGTAAAACCCGGAGCAAGTAGCTTGCATTTTTTAAAAATATGCTTGTATCGCTGTGGTGTCTCCTTCTCCAAGTCTCATACGCCGAACTTGTTCAACATAGTTTCGACAATCCTTTTCCATGCACGTCATATTTTAGTATCCGCCTGCTTCTACTACCGCAGAGTTGAAACTTTTGTGTAATGGAATTTCTGTCATATCATTAACTTCTAGCCGTTGTTTAACATGTGCGCTCAACTTTCGATTGCATCGATATAGTCTCGACTTTGATGGACTCGTTTTATGATTATGCACGAGGTTTACTGTGTTAATTCTCCATATTCCCCGACTATCCATAGATGCAGTCAACCCCGCTTTACATCCTGTCTGAATGGTTGGTTCTGGTTTCAAAAAACCATTTGTAGTACTGCTTATTTTTCTTTCGCTACTACGTGTCAACGTGACATATCTCACAACACCATCATCGTTCTTTTTTGAATTTCTTTTCCTAACTGGAAAACCTTCGGCGTGTGCATATTTTTTTTTGTAGTAATCAAACAATTCATTTTCGTCATTGAACTTCATACCCATTTCGGGCACTCGCAAAGGTACACCATCTCTTACTACAGTTTCGTCACCCAATAAGTTCGCATTCTTCACGACGTTCAAGACTCAGATTCTACCCAAATAATGTCATCTACATTGTCCAAAATATCTTTCCCTATAACATTAAGACAATTACAATTTGATAGCAGACACTTATTCCAAGATATATAACACATTTCAGCCTCAGTCAACTACACAAATTTGTACCGAAAATTTGATTTTTTTCACAATCGATTTTTTTTCAACAACTACTATTGCATCCACTATGAGATTTTGACAAAGTCAATATGATGGGGACTGCTCTTTTCACTATACTACTACAAAATCAGCTCATGTTTGTAATTATATAACAACCAAATAACCGACTAAGATGTAAGCATGCTTATTTAGGAATTGCAACTTGGATGACTTGAAAAAAGCTGAGCTTAAGAGAACTATATTCTCATGTATTATTTTGTCGATTTTTCAGTTTCCTCATAATAGAAGGTCATATTTATAAGATAAAACTATATAATACACGCTAACATTAATCCATTGCATTTTCGACAAAATTATAAACTATACATTACCTTTGTCCGCCATCTGTACGATTAACTCAACAATAAGGTGAACAACTCCTTCAAATTTCAGACCGAGTTGTTATCAAATGTCGGCAGGCTTCTTCGCCGGTGCAAATGGCTAGGAAATGTTTTAGGTAAATGGCTGAAAAATTTCAACTCTACAAATTAGGGCATTTGTTTTTTGAGGTCGGGAAAAATTTTTGGAGGAGAATTTGGGGAAGAGTTTCTATTTTACGGCTTCGTGTGAATGAAATGAGGGCATTTGCTTCTTGTTGTCGGGTCAATATGGCCCAATTTCAAATGGATTAAAATTAGTGTTCTATTTTTTTTTCCACCAATACTTTAGACCATTTCAAATGTATTCAGCATTGATTTTTTTAATCCATTAATGCCACCTAATTCTGTCATGCTGCATGTCATCCATCAGGTACAAATAGCATTTTTCATTCCATATAGGGTGATTGAAGTTTAGATTTGAATTTGGCAGGATAAAAGTACAATTAGATAAAATCATTTATTTATCCTTTAGTCCTTAAAAAATATAGAGATCTACCTTTTAACCTCAAATTCATTAAAGCATCAAAAAAATTCCAAATTTTGGAATGTGTTTGGAATTTTTTACACATATATATAGACAACTTATCACTATTCTCATCTTTATTAAAACAACAATTCTTCCATATTTCTTCTTTATCCTTTCATTCTTATGCCCTACTCGTTTTTCGAGCTCTACAAAAAGAGCAAAATTGATTTCGCCATTAAAATAGAGATATCTTATTTTAATTTTATATGGGAGACGTCTCATAGTGAAAAAAATATGGGAAAAAGAGCCAATGTACTTACATTTCTAATTAGAGGCGGTTCAAACAACTTTGGTGATTTGATAAAAAGCAATATGTCGGTGATTTAATAAAAAACAATATTTCAGTGAAAAATATTATAAGTCCACTCAACTCAGATGATTTATAAGTGAAGATTATATGGACCTAGAGATTTGGAGATCACATTTTATAAATCATAAATTATGTTTAATAATTCAAAAATCTAATGTTTTATTAATTATATATATATATATATATATATATATAATAAATGTTTTTACTAAATGTAACTATTGCCTTTTTTGGAGAGAGAAACATACATATCAAACTAAAACAGCTATTTATGTGACAGTAAAAGAAATCCACCCACGATGAACCTCTTCTTCTTCCACAATTCCATGTTTGTCTTCTCCATAATTCCTCAAAGTTTAGTAAAAATAATTCTCCATTTTTACCATTCTATACTCACATTCCAATTTCATCATATTTGATACATGGTTATTCATATTCTTTGAGTCACGGATTCGACAATACTTGAAATTGAAGATGGTGTTAACAATAAGCAATTATCCAAAATCTCGTGTGAAGCTTGGTGAGTGTATTACAGGGCTAGATGGGACTGTTACTTCTAGGATGCGGAATAGATACCCTCGTATCCTGAACTGGAGGTCAGCTAAGCAACTATTCAGAGCTAAACTTGAAGAAGAGGTATTCTTTGCTCCTAATGTTAGTGTGCACTACAATTGTGTATTATATAAATAAGTCACATGTAACATATCACATAGTTCATAAATAACATACAAATAAGTCGCAATTTAGTCATAGTTTACATTATGTAGTCATAGGTCACTGAATAAGTCACAATTAACATTTTGCATGCACGGATCACAGTTCACATTATGCAATCACAGCCTAAAAAATTAGCTGATAAGTGTTTTTATTTATTTTGTTGTAACAATAAGTAGATGACATCAATCCATGTGAGTTAGAGATGATGATGTCATATATGGATGGTGTTCCATACACTAGACCATAGCAACCATTTCTATCACATGGCGACAGAAGTTCAAATGTCCAACCATCAATCCACAAGTCCAAATCACACATTAATGATTACTGATGGATGATTGGGACATTCAAGCGACATTGAGGATGACGTCGACGATGATTTTGTTGATCCATCTCTGAGAAAACAAAGGACATCAGTTTTTGTTTATTCTTCCATGGATCTTTCGATGGAGCAGCTGACTCTGCATGTTGATTCTTTGATGGACGAGGGTCACATTCAACTGGATCTAATGTAAGTCGTTCTTTTAAATTTTAGTTTAGTTATATATGGTGAATTAGTATCAATACTCAATTCTGCATTTTGATTCTAGTTTATGTTTCGCATTTCAATCTACATGCTCATTCTAGATCAAATGTCAGATTTCTTTTATAAATATGCATTCTAATACTAGGTCATAGGTCATTTTACAGAAGTCACAAATGAATGTGAATTGGTCACAGTTAATTGATTCAGGTTTATGTTTTACATCATATTAGTTGACATATGTCACATGTGAATATGCCTTGGTTACATAACATAGTGTATAGGTCACATGTCATTAACATAGGTCACACATCACAGATTACAAGTCACATATCATATTGTACAGGTCACAATCCAATGTACGTGACCATTGATTTATGTCAACATCTTACATTCTTCCTGTCACTAATGTATGTTGCATTTCATAGGTACTGAAAATGTTGAAAAAGGGATTTAATGAACTCTAATCGAAAAATAAAGAGTTGTCTATGCAAATCAATGATGTCAAGGCACAATTATCGTCAATAAGGCAGAAAGGAACCACAAGATTAATATTATTGTTTGTATGCAATTTGAACATTCCGTCATAATTTGTAATCTCAATGATATCAAGCTCGATGGAACAAATATTATAAAAAATTTAGCGAGTGAAGTGAATTCCATAGCCCTAGAGCTACAAATCTTCAGGAAGAAGTAAGTATATGCTATTACCAACATTTTTCATGTTTCATTTTTTGTTTCATATGTAGGGAAAAAAATGTTAAAGAAACTGTGAACAAAAAATGAAAAGGTAAGATGTGACTAGAGGAAGAAATTTTTAACCCACTTATGATGGAAATGTCGTCATTTAATTTGGAATTTGTTCTACCCAACCTATTTCAAATGTAGGCAACATGTCTAATATGTTTCACTCCAAAAAAGTACAAAAACAAGTGGACTTGTAATTGGTGGTGTAGTGATGGACACAGAAATTGCCCATTGAGTGGTTGTTAAAAATTCATTTACATACACAAGTATATATTGTACAATAGGTCACAGATTAACTATAGTGTTTAATATTACATTATTTGACATACTAGATTGCCAATGAAGCTGGTTTTCAAATCGACACGAATATTACAGTATGCCTTTGTTTTTAACGAAGGAAAACAAAGCAAGAGCTCGAAGAATGTTGTAGTTTTTCGATATTACAATTAGCGTGCAGATGATGATGTTGCGGTATTTAAGATTTGGTATCATAGAGGTTACAAACCAACCAACAAAAATGTACTTATGACAATAATTATGTGTACTTAGACCCAAAACTATTTAAATCTAAATAATTTGTTATTCATTTTTCTTTATAGGAAAAAAATTCAAAGATGCTAACGATATTATTAAGCCGCATTTCTATATTGGTTCATTTATCGTAGACAATAAAACATGGTGCCTTGAGCTCGTATCTTCTGACGCGTCATTGACTATCACAATATGCTAAGATTATATATCATTCTACATATGTATCATATCGTGTGCACTAAATCACATACCGTAGGTCACATACCATATCGAAAGGTCACAGACATTATGGTCAGGTCCACAAATCATTGTTCGATGGTCGCAAAGCATATAGACATATCACAGTTCATATGCAAGTGTCACATGTCAATGAAATATGCCACAGGCCATATGTCTCAGACGATTTGAATGGGTTACAAGTATTATGTTCTATAAAACATGTCACAAATCATAACAACAAATAAGAGATCATAGAGACCTAGTCACCGGATAGTGTTCATATATTACAGAACATAGAGTTGGTCACAATTAATTTTTTATAGATGGCAACTCAATATCATGATTAATTTCAATGTTTTTTTTTAACTCTTATAAGACAGTTATGTGTTTATTATTTTCTATTGTGACGGCAAATGGATTTATACTTCTATTACATACGTTAATTAGCAAGAAATGGCTAGAATGTCAAGTATAAAGCTACCACAAATGACTCACACTTTCAGGCGATGATCAAGAATGTATATATGAACTTCAAGAAAGATCCAACTGTCTTGCTCACTGAGACAATGGTAATTAATGATATTACATGTGCCCGAATACCATTAAGTTGTCCATAGGCTGAAGTGAACCTAATCATAATGCTAATTTTGCCTAGAAACAAGGCACATTCGACGTTGGCAATGCTTAATATAAAAGAATGGACGTTATATATATTTAATTCGGCCAGGGGGACCATAACGGATTTAAGAATCTAAGCGAGGATCGAACCATATATGAAATTTATCCCTCACTTGATTATTGCAGTTGAAATATGGAATAGAAATTTAGATGATTATCAATATGACATTCCACATAAGCAAAATGGGGATGTTCGTGACTATCATTTTAAACGTACAAACAACTATCTAAATAAATTTCAAGTTTGTGACCATCAGTTTCATGTAAAAACTAATAAATTGACTTTCTTTTTTCAGCTACAATTGTGGCATATTTGTGAACAAATATGTTGAATACATTCTTCATAATGATGTAGACTCCATGCTAAAGGATTTTGATGCTTCCAGAGCTAGGTTGGTTCTAGCAGCGCACCAATAAGGAAAAAAGAAAAGGTCGAGGGGGTATAGTTATAGAGTGAGAGTTGACACCTTGTATCAAAATCGATGATATAATGTAATCTTATCATTCATTGAATCTAGCTGATCCATGTATATTCAAATTCTGCCAATGTGTATGTGCAGACTACTGAATTGTTATGACCTGATTTTTCATGATATAATTTTAGGTTCTGTAGGAGATGCTATGAACAAATCTCATGACAGGTCCCTAAAAACACATTTTCTATTGCATTCTTTATATTGTTATGGCAATCAGATACAAAACGCAATCCATCACTAATCACATATACCTTCTTCAAGTTTTCGAAAAAATCATGACCAAGATCTGTCATTTTCATTATCTCCAATTCCAAATGCAAGTATGAATATGCTGTTATTAGCTTCATATATACATGCCATGAAAAGTACCACCATTCAAATATGTACCATCAACTACAATCACAAGCCTACAATGTTTCCATCCTCTAGTTGATGTACTTAAGGCCATGAAGCAACATCTGAACCTATTGTGACCATCAAACTCCAATCCTGTGATCGTACCAAGATTTGTTTGATGAAGTATAGAAAAGAAGCTTAATATCTTCATGAATGAATATTTTGGATCAGCCCTAATCATTTTCAATGTTTTCTCCTAAGATTTCCAGGCCTTCATATAGTTTAATGAAACTCCATACATATGTAACATGTCATTACATATATCATTTAAAGTGTATATAGTCCGCAACGAGGTGTACTTATATTTGATGCAAGATGACACAATCGATTTTGATACTTTCCTATGAGATCCTAATGCTATATTTGAAGTATATGTGTGACCATTTGTCGTCCATCTAATCGTAAACATCTGACGAATATGTAATCGTATACCTATTGGGTGATGAATTTGTGGGTATATTTGATTTTGTCTTCCATCTAATCGTCCATCTAATGTAGGTATATTTGATTTTGTCTTTTATTGGGTGATGAATTTGTGGTTTAGAGATATAAAGATGTATTTTAGGGAGTTTGGTCACAAATGGAAAGTGGTTGCTTAATGACTCTTACTAGAATCGTCTATATATATGGAGAGAGAGAGAGAGAGAGAGAGAGAGAGAGAGAGAGAGAGAGATGATTCTTTGAGTTTTGAAATTGGAAACGTATTCTCTTGAAACTCAAATGGAGTATAGTTAATATCTGAATTGTGAATTTTTCCCTTTATAAATTAGGATTCGTTGGCCTTTTATAGATATAACTCTTTAGAATGGACGGTGAAGATCAATTCCATTATATGTGTAATATTAATTCTCTAGAATTCTCTTCATATATTCTAGGAAGGTTGTGTATAGTGTATACAACTTTTTAGAAAATCAATTTAGAGTATAATCTATTTCTAAATGTCGTTTAACATTTTAGAACGATCATTCAAAAATCTTTCATAAAACACTCAATAAAATTATTACCAACGTATATCAGTTAGCGATTACTGTTGATAATATTGTCCATGATATTTTCGGTAATCACGGACAGTACTCCAGTCTTTCATAGCTGTTGAATAATCATTTATACTTTATACTTTTCTTATGAATTTTTAATACATCATCAGTTATTTTATTATTATTATTATTATTTTTGTTTTATCTATAATATTATAAGTATTATTTTGCATGAAAATTTTATTTACTAATATTAAAGTTTATATGTTAATTACTTCATTTTATTGACGAAATCTCCTTGGCAATTTAAGTTTTATTGAAATACACAGCTTTCACATATTAGTAATAGAAAATTGAATATTATAGTATTTTTAGTTGTTATTTAAGAGGAAAAAAAACTATTTTCTAAAGGTAATATTTCAAATTTTCATTTGATGACAAAAATTATATAGATAAACTTTTGAGCCCCTGTTTGGTACATATATTTCACAAACTTATTTTCAACCATAAATTCTTAAAATAATTTAAATTTTGCATGTTGACCAATAATTTTTTCTTATTTTTTTAACCATATTTTCTTCAAAATATCATATTTTCACAAAAAAAAAAAAAAAAAATTCTCAAAAAATCTGTATCAAACATGCCCTAAATCTATTGAATGTTTCTTCCAAATTTATCAATGATAAAAAGCTTCATTGTCAAATATAATTTTGTTCATCGCAGACTTTTTTAATGATATTATTTATTTACTTTAATTTTTATCACTATTAGCACCACAATTTCTATGAGTAAATTAAAATTTTCAAATGAAACAACTATGCTTGAAGTGCAAGTTCATGATGTATACTAAATTCTTTATTTATTGCTTTGACGGTAATCACTAATTAATAGTCTAAAAGTTTGTTGGATTTTCAATAACCAGAGAGCCAAAATAAAAAGTTCAAATGTCATCTACTATTGGTCTCTATATGTTAGGTTGCCATAGGTTTTATTTTGGATTTTAAAAACAAATTGGGCCTTATCAAAATACGGGGTCTTAGGCGATCGCTTAAGTGGATTTATACTCAAGTCAGTTCTACCTTTAACAAAAGCCTTTTTTTTACGGGGAACCCGTAGCCACTATCCTTCGGGTGTGTATTGGGTAAATTTTCAGGCTGATGTAATAGCCTGCAAACCACGCCAACCAAGTTAACCACGCTAGACGAGCTCGGTGCGATAGACTTAACCGAAAATATGTTGGTAAGAGAAATTGAATTCGTGATTAAAGATTTTCGCGCTCATATATTCAAGTGTGTTCTACCTTTTATGTACAAAGGCATACCTAGATTGACTTGACATGGCATGGATCAAGGTCTAGTTTATGTTAGACTGATTGATTTGATTTATTTAAATTTGAACTTTTATCCATGATTCGTGAGTTTAGGAAACAAATCGTACAATATAGAATAGAAAAAAAAATATTAAAATTGCATGTAAGTACTTCTGATTTCAAATTGAAAAATAATTTGTTTCAATTGCTAATCTATTCTTTCATGATCTACGGACTTGACCGTCGACCTATTTTTACGTCCGTCGTCTCTATTGTTTCATTATCTACACGCTTGACCGTCGACCTATTTTTACATCCGTCGTCTTTATTTGTGCTTCAAATAAATTCAGGCACCTTTTCGTGATTTGTTCAATTTTTCACAAATCTATTAAATGCCAACTTGCTGTAACATATAATTAGGTTTTGTACATTCGCGTGTTTTGACGTCAACATAAATCTATTTTCGTTGATTCTTAGTCTCGCTCCATATCAAAGTGTGACTATTTTGTCAAAGAAATATTGTGTGAAAACAATTAGACAAGCCAAACAAAAACAACCAAAAGTAATTAGAAACTTTAAACCCACCAATTGATATATATTTCAAATTGCATCTCTATTAAGATTATTAGTCGGGACGATACATGATGTCGTGTTGACTGACTCAAAGAGGACTTAAAGACCTTATCCATTACTCTTAGACATGAAAAGATTCAACAAATTTAAGAGTGTGTTTGGTGTGGATTAAAATCATATTTTTAGTAAATTGTGATATAAATTTTTGAAATGTGTGGTTAAAAAGTTGTGGGACCCAAAAAAGATGTGGTTAATAATGATTGTTTGACTTTGATTCATATTAAAATTAGATTTTAATATGAAACAAATAGACCCTAAATCTACAATCAGTATGCATCCACACTAAAATCTTTCCAAGTGGGACAATATTATTACGACAAAATATGCTTATAACAAATGTTGATTTGTTGTGGTGACTCGACGAGTTTGGCGGTCTTGCTACAACTCGTGAATAGTCAAAAATGTCACTTTCTTGCTTGTAGAGATCGGATCAATAAATCAGGCTAATTATATTCACATCACGATTTTTATTCGTTGCACCACATTTTAATTATAGTTAAGGTCCTCAACCTTTGGTTATTTATAACACTTAAGTCTATGACTTTTTATTTGTCAATTCATGTCTTCAACCTTTAATTAATTACCGTATCTAGTCATTAAAGATGATTTATTTTGAAATTTTATATTTTCATGCTTCGAATTGAGGAGAAAATACTTTTTGATAATTTTGCATTTATTGTTTTTTTTACTAAAAATATGATGAGAAAACGAGCATCCTTCTAATGAACTTTTGAACAATAACCATCGTTAGATATGAGATGTGCTAGTTAATGAATTTTTTATGATAAGTTATGAAATATATTTCTTGATGAACATATTGATAAATGCCGATGTAAATTGTGATAAGGAAGAAGAATCGTTCACAAAGAGGCTACAAATTGATATTTAAAACTTCTTTACCTTAGTTAAGCTATTTGTGCCGATATCCCTAATAAAACTTGGCCCCAAGACAAAATATTAAACCTAAGTAGGGTGATTATATTGACATCACAATTTGTATTTGTTACATCACATTTTAATTGCAGTTAAACTCTTTAACTTTGCTCGTTATAGCTATTATATCATTAAATTAAGTAGTATGCGCATTACGGAAAGGGTCTCACATTGGTTGACGCGATATCGATTATTTAATTGGATTTTGCCTATTAAACTAAACAACCTCAGTAATCTTGTATTAAGCTTGAACTTGGGCCCATTTTACTAAACCCACTTGGCCCATTTCCACTCTATATGTGTGAAATCATTTCACACCAAGGTAGGCATGTACCAAAAAATCGAAAAATCAATCAAATCAATCAACCGAACTTATTCGGGTCGGTTTAACATAGGTTATTTGTTTTGTTTGATTTTCTTTTAAACAAAACCATAGTGGGTTGATTCAGTTATGGTTTGAAGTCTCAAACCGCTGGTTAACCGAATCAACTCAACCCAACACATTTACATGTTTACATGTTTTTAAGAAAAATAAAAATAAAAAAGATAAATCATAATCTCATAAATATATCTCGATTCCCTCCAATGTCTAATGTTGTCGATAAATAATAGTATAGAAAATTTCTTTTCACAATCTCATTATTTTATATTTAGTTTTTTTTTCTACTCAGACAGGCATGCTACATAATGCATAAAAAAAAATCTTAAGATTTTCATTGATCTGTATCTATTAATCTTATTTTATTTTTTAGTCAATAATTCTTGTAATATAAAGTTATTTAATTATTTTAGTTCTTGTTAATTTAAGTGGGTCCAAAACTTAGACAATTTTCTTTTAAAAAAAAAATTAATTTGGATTAAAAGTCCAAACCGACTAACCAAACCGATTTGGTTTGGTTTAAGAGTTAGAGTGTGTTGGTTTTGGTTAAAATTTATCAAAATCGACTAGTTTGGTTTTGGTTTCGGGTTGGAGTTGAAACCAACCAAAATCAAACCGTACTCAGGCCTACACCAAGGTTTGTTTTTCTAATCCTAGTCAAACCCACTCTCTCGTCTCTTGCACTCATTTCTCTTTCGTCTGACCGTTGATTTGATCGTCGAAATGCAAATGATGTCGGACTTTTTTCTCGACTAGCAGCATTTGCACCCTAACGAGGTGTTCCAGTATATAGGTGATGGTTGTGTGGAGGGGAGTTGGTGGGGATTATGTTGGCCACATGTTCGTGCAAAAATCGAGATCAATAGTAGCAACTATTTTCTTAATTTTTTTGGTCGAATTCTTATCTTCAATCTTTCATTATTTAGTACATCTCGTCATTGATGATGATTTATATCAAAATATTTGTTTTCATACTTTGAAATGAGAGGAAAATATTTTCGATACTTTTTATTTATTTTTAAAAAAATATAATGAAAAAATAAGTTATTTTTTGCCATTTCAACGAATTTTTGACATCAAACCGTCATCAAATATAAAATATGTTAACTAATAAAAAGTTTAAGAATAAGATTGATATGAAAAATTATTAGAACATAAGTACTATAATAAACAAAGATTAAGAACCTTGAATATAACTAAAATGTGGTCCAAGAAATATAAATTGTGATATGAATATAATTACACTATTTATTGTAGGTAAATTGTTGTATTGTTCTAAATAACTGAAATGGCCCAAATTCAGTTCATATCTATTAAAGTAATACCCAACGCTAAACCCGATAATATTAAATTCTTTATCTAATTAATAGTTGTTATTTGTCACATTTCTGAACATATATATTTAAATCATTAAAGTTCACATTAAAAATATAAATAGAATGGAATAATCAACTAATGCTGACAAAATGTGTTGGTGAAATCTCGCAAGCGTACGAAATAGTGAACAAGTAATAGATTTAGTGAATTGAGTGTATAGATCGATAATTTAATTTTATTCAAATATATCTCTCGAAATAATAAACTTATTTCTAAACACGACCCCGAAACATCTCTATTCCGAATTCAAATACTTAGAAAAACATTAAGCCGTATGATTACCCATTATGATTGCATAAGCCATAAACAATTATTCGTAACGTGTTATGAACCTTATGTAGATTATCACAATGCGATAAACCTATTTCGAATCAATCGAAAATAAAATAAACAACTTATTATCTAAATAGTGATAAATCATTTAAACAATCCATCAAAATATGATAACAATCAATCACCCAAGTTAAACTAAAAGAAATATTCTTTGAATTAAAACGATAATAAAAGATTTATATCTCCATCCCAACACTTAACAAGTTTAGCCTGACATGCTACTAATGAAATTACAACAAAAAAAATTGAGTATTCATCCCCCGAAAAATATATTTGCAAGTAGAAGAAAGTGAATCAATTTCACCTCTTGAATTCCTTTAAACGATTCTTCAATTGATTATGAATTATCCCTTGCTTTTTATCTTCAATTCCAAACTCTTCAATCCTTTAATATTTTATGCCTTTAATCTCTTAATATTGTTCTTCACGTTCTTAAATGAACAATGTCGAATTTAGCATCTAGATGTGGGCATTGGGTAGGTCGGTCTAGATGTTACAATACTCGGAATCACCTAATATACTTTGGGTATTTCATAAATGGAACCATTCGAATTTTTGTAATTATTGGAAGTAAACTCAAATCTGAACCATCGATTTCAATTTGAGTTCGGTTCTACCCATAACATTTTTTTTAAAAAAAAAAAACACATTTAATAAACATTTTCATAATTGCCCTTTTGATATGTATCAAACTACTACTCGATAATATTTAAGGAAAGAAGAAAATCTGGCTAAGAAATTTTCAAGAAGTTAAGGAATCTAGCTACATGACTCAAAAATAATGAAGATTAAAAATCACCAAGACAGAAGAAAATTAAAACATCAAAAATTAAATTTGAGAATAAATGATTTTTTTCTTAATAAATCTTATTCGATCAATAAATGAGGCATGTCATAGCCTATAATTTAATTGTGAATAATGCTTAAATTTTTCTACTTAAAAAAAAAAAAAAAAAAAAAAAAAAAACTAACTAGATACATAATTATATATTATCAAAAATTTGCAGTCCACGTATTGAACTTGCCCTGCTTGAGTAAAAAAAAATAAAAAATTATATTTCAAAAAAGAACCAAGAACTCGTTATAACCAAAAAGGTACACCACAACGCAAGATATGAATATATCTAGTTCAATTGTTACGCGTTATAAAAAAAATTTAAAAAATCACTTAAGTTTATAAATAATGCAAAAAAAAAATAAAAAGCTCGAATTCCAAAAAAAAAAAAAATGAACGCTTTAATTCATGAACTTACATTACAACCCCAACTTGAACATTTTTATTCACAGAAAATCCAAATTGCAAATATTAACATATATTAACCTTTGAAATGCAATAATATGCTGTGAGGTGAGAGGCAATAAGTAGAAGCCAATCATGATTTTTTAACGTTTAGAGTCTAAAATTTTAGACAGATTACTACTCAATTATAGTTTTTAGGTTTTGTAATTTTTTATTCAGCCAATAAATTGTAAAAATAAAATAAAATTTATATAAAAAATTGATTATATTCGAGTAACCACAATTCTAGTTCGTGAATCAAGAATCGAATCTGGACCCAGTCGATTATTGATTTGAGTTTAAAATGCCCAATCCTATTAGCATATCAAATTAGGTTGGTCAATTTGTCTTATAAAATATGGACAAAATTAAAGAGGAAACAAAATCTTTTCTCCGTAATTTTACCATGCAATCACATGATACAGTTAGTTGCGATCGAATGGTATCAATATATTAGTCATTGAAGTTCATTATTAAGCCCTTGCATAATTGCATTCGCATGCAATTTATGCCCATTTGCAATTTGGTCCCATTCAGCTTTCCATCCAGCTTATTTTCCTTATAATTGCAATTTAAGCCCTTGATCTTTCAAAACAAGTTGGTCCCCATTCCTTGAATAATGCATAAAACATGTACTTTTTGCTCTATTTTTGTTCCTTTTTTTATTCAAAAGCTCATGCAACATCGAGTTTTATCTAAACAAACAATATTTATACAAAGTTAAGCAATAATTCCTTAAAGGGTAATTAACAGAAATGATCTTTATCGTTTGCGTTCATTGCTAAAATGATCCCTATCGTTTCAATTTTGGCATTTACATCCTCATTTCATACCTTTCTTGCGATAATGGTCCTTTCCGTCCGTTGACGTTAATTTCACCGTTAGAATTACTGTTGGCTTTGATAAAATTATTCATAAATTCATTAAAATTACTTTTTTCATCTTAATTTTCGGGCTCAATTCGGAATATCAAATGAAGTCGAAATATTATATTCTTAATATCATTTTGAAGTATTCATAGCTTAATATTTCATGACGTTAATGGTGTGCGAAACAGTCAATCGTAACAAAAGTTACGGCGCGTCAAAGTATGTCATTCCAAACTAATAGTTCGAAAATTTCTATAACAAGCTAACTTTAAAAAAACTTCGACGATTTTACGCTAGCCGAATCCATAAATCTTTTATATCCTCTCGAAATTTATTTCGAGAACTATATCATAAATATATCGAATGATCTAAATGAATATCGAAAATAGTTAAACGGACGTTAAATGCGCGTGTTAAAAAAGACGTCAAAATTTTTTTTGGAATTTATAAAAAAAATTAAAAATTGTAATGTTAAAAAAAAATTTAATTTTTAATTTTTTTAATAAATTAAAAAAAAAATCAAAAAATTTTTTGACGTCTTTTTCAAAAAAAAAAAAAATTAATTAAAAAATTTAATTTTTTTTATAAATTCAAAAAAATTAAAAAATTTGACGTCTTTTTTAACACACGCGTTTAACGTCCGTTTAACAAATTTCGATATTCATTTAGATCATTCGATATATTTATGATACAGTTCTCGAAATGAGCTTCAAGAGGATATAGAAGATTTATGGATTCGGCTAGTGTACAATCGTCGAAGAATTTTTAAAGTTAGCTTGTTATAGAAATTTTCGAAATATTAGTTTGGAATGGCCTACTTTGACGCGCTGTTACTTTTGCTACAATTGGCCGTTTCGCACACCATTAATGTCGTGAAATACTAGGCCGTGAGTACTTCAAAATGATATTAAGAATGTAATATTTCGACTTCGTTTGATATTCTGTAGTGAGCCCGAAAATGAAGACAAAAACATAAGTAATATATTCAAAAAGACAAGTTATACGTCCGTTTTAACACAAACATTTGACATCCGTTTAACTATTTTCGATATTTATTTAGATTATTCGATATATATATATGATATAGTTCTCGAAATGAGTTTCGAGAGGATATAGAAGATTTATGAATTCGGATAGCGTACAATCGTTGAATTTTTTTTAAAGTTAACTAGTTATTGAAATTTTTGAAATATTAGTTTGGAACGGTCTACTTTGACGCTCCGTAACTTTTGCTACAATTGACCGTTTCGCATATCATTAACGTCGTGAAATACTAGGTCATGAGTACTTCAAAATAATATTAAGAATGTAATATTTCGACTTCGTTTAATATCTCGAATTGAGCCCGAAAATTAAGACGAAAACGTAAGAAAATTATTGAATTTATTAATATTTTTAACGGTGGAATTAACGTTTCTTGACGGAAAGGACCATTATCGCAAGAAATGTATAAAATGAGGATGTAAATGTCAAAATTGAAACGATAGGAATCATTTTAGCAATGAACGCAAACGATAGGGACCATTTCTGCTAATTACCCTTCCTTGAATATCACTTTTAACTACCTAAATAAATAGATCAAGTTCGATCCAGAAATGTATTATTAATTACGATCATATTATACTTGTTAAAATAATTAATTAAAAGAAAAATAGAATTCATGGGTCCGGTCATATGCCCGCCAAGGATATTCAAGCCAACTATACCAAAGTAAGCAACAACTAATCCTCCAAACAACACAACTCCCCTATGAATTAATCAAACGAGGTTGGGACGGTAGTTTGACCTTTTCTCGTCTATTTCTCATATAAAAAATTAAATAAAATTATTCAACCATCTTATAAAATTAAAATTAAAATTAAAATTAAAATTATTTATTACACTGTATAGATCAATATTCTGTAACTACTTAAAAGTTCTAGAGACCAATTCACCTTTCAACTGGACCCTCCATCCCTACCCCGCGAACTGGTCAGACCAGAATTCCATTACACTAAAGCACTTGATATTCTAGCACAAACCTCTAGAAATTCGGACTTTAGTCATTTGATCTTATTCCCACCTAAATTTGACGAAGCAAAAAATGTTGGATTTATAGTGAAAAGTCAGTCACCTACTGTATACTTTGTCTCTACCTAAATTTTTTTCGTCTTTAGTATTGGAAAAATATGTAATATAATTATCGCGTTTACTTTACTTCTTCGTGTTAGAGCGTTCCTAAATATGGACTAACACAGTCGGGCAAATGCCATGCGATACTCTAGATGACAGTGGAGCTCTTGATGAATTAAAGCAAAATCAAAACTTTTGTTTCAAATTCAGAAGAAACGGCTAATTCTATGGAAATGGAGTGTAAAACAGTGGCTGATTTGGCCATGAACAAATTCAAGAAAGTGATTTCTCTCATGGGTCGATCCAGAATTGGCCATGCTCGATTCAGAAGAGCTCCGGTGTCTCCACCACAGCCGTCACTGCCGCCACCAACGCCCACTTCTTTTTCATTGCTATCAAATCGAGTTGTAGATCAATTAGAACACTGTAAGGAAGAACCTGATGACAAAATTTACTGCCCAAAGCCAATCAATCAGGTCCCTCCTTGTATTGATGCTGTGAAACAACCGTCAGAGAAGACTGTTAATTTCTCATACTCGCCGGCGATTTCTGGTGCAAACTCGTTTTCTCAGGTTTCTTGTGCTGCAAAGCATCCTTCGTCTTCTTTGAAAAGGAAGTGCACTTTGTCGGAAAACGTACTTTCCGGCAAGTGCAGTGAAACTCCCGGCCAGTGCCACTGTTCCAAGAGAAGGTAAAGAAATAAATTACCCTTTTTGTTTTTACTTTTTACTGTGTATCATGCATATGATTTCGGAAATTTATTAACAGGAAGCAAAGGGTGAAGATGGTGATTAGGGTTCCGGCGATAGGAACGAAGATTTCAGATATTGCGCCTGATAATTATTCATGGAGAAAGTACGGACAGAAACCCATCAAAGGATCTCCATATCCTAGGTATTAACCCAAATCTACTTGTCCATGGATATTTTGGTCGTGTTTAATAAAGAAAAATCATACTTGATAAATAAAATAATTTGAAAACAAGTTTAATATACTTTTGATTAACTTTAAAGCATGATCATATAAGAATATTTTGAAGAAAGAATGATGAAAGATTAAAAAAATTGGGGTCGTTACTCGTTATTCAATTTTTCTCAATAGTTGAACTAACTTTTAATTTTGGTAATATTCGAGTCATTGTCGTTCAAAAGTTTTGTTAACAGATCACGACGAATAAAATAGCGATTATATTCTCATAGAATTTAAAATTTGCTAGATTATGTTATATTCTCTTGTGAGATGCACTCGATCAATTAACAATGTTTTTTAATAGAATCCACAAATAAGGAATCAAATGCTATAATACTTTAAAAAGTTTTGAGTACCCAAAAATTTGTCGACGAGTATAAAATGGAATACACGTGTCAATTTTCCATGAGCGATGTAATATTTGAACTCATAGCATAGGAAATTAATTATGTAGTAGTAAAAAAAGTTAAAATTTTATTAATTATATTGAAAAAAAAAAATCTAATATTGGTGCTTTATATTATCGTACGTGCAACAGGGGTTACTTTAAGTGTAGCAGTGTAAAAGGGTGCCCGGCACGTAAACATGTGGAGAGGGCTTTGGATGAACCAACCATGCTCATTGTTACTTATGAAGGAGACCACAATCATTCCCTTTCAAATGCACAAGCAAATAGTTTAATTTTACAGTCTACTTTAAGGGCAAAAGTGTAAAATGTGCAGCACTAACCAACTAGGTTCAGTATGTCATCAATTCTATCTCGAAGGAGATTGAGTGAGTTATTTTTCCTCATTGTAAAACACAGGATGTTCTCTTAATCCATCGTGAAATTTGATACGTTAACTCGGGGTGTTACTTGGGTTTTCATTGAGTCAATATGATTCACGTTTTCCTAGTTCGTGAATTCTTAGTATGATTTATTAAGCGGCGTTAAAAAATTTCATAGCCTTGTGCAACTTATTGACCCAAATTATGAAATTTAATATGTCAATCAAGGGTGTTTAGTCATGTGTCCATCCGGTCAATTGATTTGGCACCATTCCTGACTTTGCGGTTTAATAATGGCAGGATAATTTAGCAAGATAAACATTTTAATTGTTGAAATGACGTCACGTTTGTTGTCGTAAAAAATTGTTGAGTATGATTTTTTAGCCAATTTTGAGAAAAATGGTACTTTCTATCCATAATCAAGGTTTCGAGTGTCCCCCATTAGCTTAGATCACTCCTTTCTATTTATAGGGGGGATTAAACATAATTATCATCAAATTATGTCTATGTCAATCTAATCAGTTATAGTGCAGAGCTCGGGTAGCGTGCTCCGATCTTTTTTGTGATTGGCTAATGAGGGCGACTCCCATCATGTCATAATAACACCTCTTTTAATTAGGAAGTTATGCTTCCTATAGTATAAGTGATTGTAGTTAATTGGTTAATTGGTGGATGTGGGCAGTGCTGACGTCATTTTCTACAAGTGTAACTGATTGACTGAATGATTTGACAAGGTGTGAGGAATATGTAATCATTATGTCTCTGAGAATTACGGTGGTCGAAATTCGAGCTTATCTTGCAGATTCGTTCTGAATTTTACAAAAGCAATGCGCTTACAATACTTTATTAAATTTGCGTGAGATCGAAGATCGGTGGTCAACGGATACCCCACTGGTCAGTGATTTCTCAAGGGATGTACTGACCTTTGAACTCTATTAACTTATTTCTCTAAGATGTGCATGCATCGTTTTGAGGGACTGTCACATGTCACGATTTTACCTTGGTGAGCTGTCCCACACTATCAAATGGCTTCTTTTGGAAGTTTTGCCAAACTACGTAATTTTGGTTTGGTGAATCTAGGCCTTCCATTTTTCCTCCATTTCTTCATCTAATGGTCCAGATGGAGTCCCTTGATTTTCCATTGTTTTAAATTCCTTTTTCCTTTCCATTTCACCACTTTTTATTTTCTATGTATTCTCTCAAGGAAACAAGTTTTTTTTTTGTGCGTCATTTCCCTTTTCGAGTGACGTCTTCAATTCTCAACTCCCAGGTATTCTTCTTACCAGAAATTGCCTCTACTACTTTTTCTTCTTGTGTAACTTCAACTATTACATGAGTTCTGACGAGTCTAGAGTGTACTCCTAGGGCAACCAACAGGAAGAGTTAGTCTCTTATTCTAGTTCTTCCCTAGACTGTCAAGAAATCTTGACCCCTGTCCTTATTTCTATAGTTAACCCAATAGAGTTAGGTTGTCCTGCGAACATGGAGTTAAATTTGGAGGGTTCTGCTGAGGAGGAGGTCGGTTCGAGTGGAGAAGGTAAAGGAAAAAGTTCAGATGAGTGAGTAAGCGAGCTCCTATAGGTCGATGGTGACGGAGGAGATGTTGGCGGGCTGGAGGGAAAAATATAGCATTCCCAGTTATGTTGAAATGGTAATTCCTGAACTAAATGATTGCGTTAACGCTCCTATAGTAGAGTGTGTGGCTTTAAATTCAGCGATCCTGAATGTCAGGCTTAGATTTCCATTTCCTAGGGTTATCTGGAAGTTCCTATCCTTCTGGGGTATAACTCTCACTCAGCTATGCCCTAAGGGAGCCGAACATTAATAGCCACCTTAATCTTGTGGAACCAGTTAGGGAACCCTGAGCTTACCGTTGAACAGTTTAACTCACTCTTTACTTTCAAAGAGGATGGAAAGAACTCTGTCTGGTGGAAGAAAACGTTCTTCTACATGTTGGGAGATTAGCAGTTCCATCCTGTCGAGGTGAATAGACATAATGTTGTCACACCCTCTATCACTCATTATGTAAGTTGAAGTCTTTCTATCTTTTACCGATTTGACCAAGAATATTTCTAACCTTCTCTTATGTGTTTATTACAGTTTACAATAAGGCAACCTTAGTCCCAGCTACCCAGAGGCTAGCTAAGACAATTAGAACTTTGCCTAAGAGACAGAGATCCTACAAGTTCATGATCTCTGACTCCAACCTTTTCCGAGCGGGGTTATTCTGAGCTGTAAATCCAAGCTCTGCGGTAGTAGGAGCTTCCCATTCCATTCCAGCCACTTCAGGTAAAGATTGAGTTATCTTATATGTAAAACATTTGGTTTTACAAAGTAGCAAAGGCACCGGCTACACTGGAAAGGAAAGAAAAAAGACCTTCAGTTGAGATTTCAGCCATTTGGTGAGGTTGAGGTGGAGGAGGAGGCTCCACCTTTGAAGATGACATGCCCTGAGGTGCCACAAGTGAGGACACATTTTGTAACTTCACTTCAAAAGCAGCTGTCCAAACCAGCTACCGAGGCTATGGCGCCTCAATTGTCCCCCATTTTCTATGGTTCCAGCTCGACTAGGATACAGAAAAAATGCCCTGACCTTCAGAGATTTAGCTTGGATAGTTTGCTTGGGCACCCTCTTGAGATCTTCTTAGATTTTATGCGAGCTCCCTCCCCAGCTAGGGAGAATATAGCTGTGTTCCACCCTCCCCTCCGAGAGTCTACTAACTTCCTCACTAGGAGCTGGAACAAAAGATAGCAGAACTTCCTGATTGAGATGCCAGTGGAGGAGGCTATAATCTCTGCTTAGCTCCATAGCCATAGATCGATTTTATACATAATGTTCGTGGCTTATAAGGTATCTATTCTGAACTTTATACACTTGAAGATTTATTTCAGTGCTTAGCTTTAAATTGTGTTTATATTGCCACAAGTGAAAACTGAGCTGGACAAACTGCTCGAGGTCAATGATCAAGCCTTGAGCCTTCATGAGAGCATGGCAATTGAGAGTGTGAGGTTCGTTGAAAAAAAAAGTATGAAGATCGCCTTAATAAGATGGGGTGGAATTTGAGGCGAAGGCTGCCTTTGAACTGAGCTTTATGGATGATAATAAAGCATTGAAAATATGGGAGAAAAGGCCATTGAGCAAGCTGCAATTGAGAAGAAAAAATTTGAGGAGGAGCAAGCTCGTGTTGATGCAGCCGAACGAATAGCTGATGAGGCAATTACAAGGGTTGAAGAGGCTGATGCTAAGGCTATGGGGACAGTGGAAGCTTGGAGGGCCTCTCCTGAGTTCGACGCACTAACTCAAGATGCTTATGTGGTCATCCTTGGAAGAACCAATTAAGCATATTGGCAAGGAGAGGCCGAACTTTGACATCGCCTTCTTGGTGGAGGCTTTGGCAAAAAGAAGAATTGCGTAGGATGTCGGAGGCAGCAGGGGTTCGCATCTCCCATGCTGATAAAGATCTTGAGCATAATGTCCTCGCTCCCCAAAATTCCTCAGTCCATTAGTTATCCTTATATGTATTTTGACTGGTACTAAACTCTTTAAGATGGTTTGACATTGTTAATTTTCTGATTGTTTGTAATTTTAACGTTTATTTTACTTAGATCGGCCTTTGATGTAGAGCAGGGTCACATGGATTTCTTTGAGAGAAAATTCGCATAAGTGTTGTAGCATATGCAACCTTAGATCAGTCTTGCTTAAGAGCAATGCCATATGGATTTCCTTGAGAGAAAATTCGCCTAAGTGTTACAGCACGTGCAACCTTAAATCAGTCTTGCTTAAGAGGCAAGGCCATAAGGATTTTCTTGAGAGGAAATTCGCCAAAATATTGCAGCACAAGCAACCTTTGATCGGTATTGCTTAAGAGCAAGGTCATATGAATTTCCTTAAGAGCAAATTCGCCTAAGTGTTGCAGCATATGCAACCTTAGATAGGTCTCGCTTAAGAGCAAGGCCACATGGATTTCCTTGAGAGAAAATTCGCCCTAAGTATTGTAGAGCATGCAACCTCAGATCGGCTATATGATATTATTTTGGAAGCAATTGAGCCATTTTATTACAGTAGTTATTATAGTAAAGCATACATATTACAGTGGACCTTTCTTCTACTGATAATACTTTCTAAGATGCTCAGCGTTCCAAGGATGGGACAGAGGTCGTCCTTCTATGTCTTCCAGCTCATAAGCCCTCTGAGTAGAACTTTGGTCACCCTTAGGGCCATTCCCAGTTGGGAGCCAGGGGTCCTAATCTGATCTCCCTTGTGGCTAGAAAAACCCTTCTTAAAACAAGGGATCTAACTTCAAACTTCTGTTTGCGTACTTTTGATTGTAATACCTGGTATTGCGTTGCTTATACGTAGCATTTCTGAGTTCAGCACCACTTTTTTTTCCTCTACTAAGTCTAGTTCCACATGAAGGACCTGTCCATTTTCAGTTTTGTTTTAGGGTACTATGCGAAATGATAAAATCTCAATTTTCAATAGAATCATAGATTCTACACCAATGCTAGGGAAAATGAGATTTATCATGTGCTAGTCCTCGTTGTAGTATCGTACGACCACAAAACGATCTGAAGTTCTTCGGCCCATCCTCCTTTAAGAGTATCAAGTTTCGTTTTTAACGTGTGTTTGATGATCTTATTAATGGTCTCGACCTGATCATTGGCTTGTGGTTGGTTTGGAGTAGAGAAATATTTTTTGATGCCGAGTTCTTCACAAAGGTTTGTGAGACGGGTATTGTCGAATTGCTTCCCATTATCCGTCACAATAGAATAAGGTATCTCGAATCTGCATATAATGGATTTTCATATGAAATCGGTGCTTCTTTGCTCTGTAATCTTGACAAGCGATTCTGCTTCTGCCCACTTAGTAAAATAATCAACAGCGACAATAGTAAATTTGGTCCCTCTTCTTCCTGTGGGCATTGGACCGATAAGGTCAACCCCCCCACTTTGCAAAGGGTCAAGGAGGAACTACAAAATTATGCTCTTGCGATGGTGCCTTAATAATGGGAGCGAGACACTGGTACTTGTCGTACATTCTTACAAATTCGAGTGCATCTTTTCTTATTGAGGACCAAAAGTACCTTGACGTATGATCTTGTGGGCCAAAGATTGCCCACCAGAATGGTTTCCACACATGTCTTCATGTACCTCTTGTAGAACTACTTGTCTCTTTCTTATTCAAACATCTTAGCAAAGGGGTCGAATATCTTCATTTGTAAAGGACGGAATTAATTAACGCGTACCTAACCGACCTGATTTGAAGTCTTCTCGCCTCAGTAGGATCATCAGGACATGCTCCTGCCTTCAGGTAGAAAGCAATTTCATCTATCCAGGTCAACTTGCGATCTATCACCATGGATGTTGTCTCGGCTATTCTAATGGCGGGAAGTGTGATTCTACCCACAGGGATGTTATCGAATTTATTCAATTCCTTCACTAGAAGCCAATTGGGCAAGGGCATCGGCATGACCGTTCTAAGATCACAGGATCTGTTTGACTCAGACAGACTCGAAGTTCTTGAGCTCTTTCCTGACAACTTGAAGATAGATGTTCATCATTTCTTCTTTCACCTGGTAAGCCTTATTGACTTGGTTGACCACCAGTTGGGAGTCACTATGTATTACTAGCCAAGTGATTCCCAATCCTTCGACCATTCTTACCCCGGCTATTAGGGCCTCGTATTCGGCTTCCTTATTGGAGGTCTTGAAGTCAAATGGTAAGGCTTCACAAAATAGGTGTCGATCTGGACTAACTAAATCACTTATACTTCGGACTGTACTTCAATGGAGAAACCATTCAAAAAAGTTTCCAAAGAGCATCTTGTGGAGGTTCCTTGTAGGGTTCAACGCTGAATTCTGCCGCAAAGTCAGATGGTGGTACGGGGTTTGTACTTGATGTTGAACTGTCCGAGCTCCATCGTCCACTTGACCATCCGTTCGGAGGTGTCGGATTTTTGCAAAGTTTGCCTCAACGGGAAATTGGTTAGTACCTCAATAGGATGCTCCAAGAAGTACGCCTTAGTTTCCTAGTCACCATGACCACGCGTAGGCCAATTTTTCCAGTTGGGAGTAACGAAGTTCGGCTTCGTGGAGTGCTTTGCTAGTATAGTAAACAAGGTGCTGCATTTTCTCTGCCTTTCTTGTTAAAAGGGCGCTGATTGTGTGTCCCGATACGGCGACGTACAGTTTTAAAATCTTCCCCACTTTGGGCTTTGACAGGACTGCGATTGAGCTAACTATTTTTCAAGCTCGTCGAAGGCTTTTTGGCATTCAGGTGTCCATTCAAATTTCTTTCTCCCTCGCAATGTATTGAAAAATGGTTTGCATCGATCTGTTGATTTTGACACAAAGCGACTAAGGACGACAATTCTTTCGGTCAAACTTTTCACATCCTTGAGTCTGGTTGGTGCTTTCATTTCGATAATGGCTCGTATATTTTCGGGGTTAGATTTGATCCCTCTATAATTCACCATGTAATCCAGGAACTTTCCCTGACCTCACGCCAAAGGCCCACTTCCCAGGATTTTGTTTCATCATGTACTTTCTCAAAATCCTGAACATTTCAGCAAGGTGCTGACAATGATTTTTGGTATTAATGCTTTTTACTAGCATATCGTCGATGTATACTTCCATGGTTTTATCAATCTATTGGTCGAACATAGAATTTACAAGGCGTTATGTGGCTCCGGCATTCTTAAGGCCAAAATGCATCACTTTGTAGCAGAAAAGATCGCGGTCAGTAATGAACGAGGTGTGTTCCTGATCAAGTTCGTCCATGTGTATTTGATTTTATCTCGAATATACGTCCATAAAGTTGAGTAACTCATATCCAGTCGTGACATCGACCATCTGGTCTATCCTTGGCAAGGAAAAACTATCCTTTAGGCATGCTTTGTTAAGATCGGTGAAACTGATGCACACCCTTCCGTGCCGATTACTTTTTTTTTTACAAGGACAAGATTAGCAACCCACTAGGGATACTGGGCTTCACCCATTGTGGAGCAGCTTTTGTACTTCTTTGTTTAGTGTCTCATACCTTTTGGGGTTCAGAGAGTGTTGCTCCTGCTACTTTGGCCGAACTGAGGTATCTACGTGCAGTTGATGGTTGGCGATTTTGGAGTCAATTCCTTCCATGTCTTTATGGCTCCAAGCAAAGACATCAATATTCAATCGGAGGAACTCTATTATCTAATTTTGAATTTGTGGTTGTTGTTCATGCCCCACTTTGAGTTCTTTTAACGGGTTGTTTCTACAAACTGATACCTTGTCCAGCTCTTCTGCAGGTTTCCTTCCTTTTATTTTTTAGCACGGGTCTAACAGACTGAGGTTAGGTTTTGACAGGCACAACATATACATGCCTAGGGTAGTGTGTGTATTTTGAATGATTGGAAAAATCCTCATCAGGATTTTCCTAACAAGGTCCATGTTTCCCTTAATTTCGCCTATGCCATGTGGTTTGAGAAATTTGAATGAATAATGGTACAGGGATATGGCAGCTTTAAGGCTGAATAACGGGGCTGTCCCATGATGACGTCAAAAGGTGATGCGGAATCAAACACCACGAACTTAAAATTCAACCTAAACTTGTAGCGAGCCGGCTTCAACTGAGAGCTTGTTTGATCATTTTCCCTAGCTAGGGCCCTGTTCAGTCCGAGAACCATGTTCGTGCATGGTTGCAAGAAGTGAATGGGGTACCCATATACTTGAACGTACCGACGTACAGTATAATAAGAGCACTTCCGGTATCAACCAGGACCCGAGGTATAGTGACTTCGACGACAGGTATTAAGATCACCAAGAGTCCAGGATAGGATGGGGGTCTGCCTTGTTGTTATCGAAAGACAAATGATCATCCGTATGCTCTTTACAATGTTTCTCTATTATACCGATCTCAGATAGGTCGGCAACAATGAGGTTTTTTAGCCTTGCCTCTCAAGTCCGCACATTCTATTCGTTTCCCTGAATGCAGATATGGGACCTGGGTAAATCAATATTACATACTCTCGCTTCTACTTGGTTTTCGCGCACGATTCCCACTCCACAAGGAGTGGAAAACTTCATACGGTAATAGTAAATCGATGTGACCACTTTGAGTTCGTGCAGCAGGGGCCTGCCTAGTATGGCGTTATAATTAGAGGGCAAGTCGACCACCACAAAGTTGGCCATAATTCTTCTTTGCCAAGGGACTTCACCCAGTTCCACAATCAGGACGATCTGACCTCGAGTTTCGATAGGATCTCCAGAGAACCCTTGTAATTTCCTAGGATACGACTACAGATAACGTTATGAGACCTCCAGTTGTCGTAGAGTTCGGGAGTACAGTACACTGACTGAACTTCCGTTGTGTACAAGCGTTCGGTGCACATGTATTCCTGCAGCATGCATAGTTATCACCAGGGCTTCACTTTGGTCCTGTAGCTTTTTTCAAGAATTTTCTTCTCAAAACCAGAGCCATTCGGGGTCTCACGTTGTGTCAATGTTGAATTTTGGACTTTCCACCTCGTAATTCTATCATACGTGAGCATTCCGGGCTTGTCTGCATCTTTTTCTTCTAAACTCTTCAATATTCTGGTTTTCACCAATCATCATTCTGATCTCAGCTCGAAGAGGTAGATTGCGATTGGGGGAGGCTTGATGAGTTTGCTAGCCTGGTTCTTGCTTCAAGGTCGCTGGGATGAGGTCGGTCTACATCTCCTGATTGAGCCACAAACTCTTGCAGACGACCTCAACGAATCAAAGATTCAATCTCTTCCTTCAGGTCTCGGCAGTCGTCCGTATTCTTCATTGCCGACCTGTGATATCGACAGTATTTACCTTGAGTGTTTCCAGCTGGTTAATTTTCTGGAATGTGGGTTTACGAAACACTTCCTTGTCTCTTGTTTGCGGAAAGACTTATTCCAAGGTAGCTTTTAGTGGGTGGTACTCGTGGAACATATATGGGTGAGATTTAGGACGATCCCTATCCCTCATATCTTTTTTTCTTTCAGGCGTGGAACCCTTGTCCAACTTTTTCTCCTTTTGTCGGGCTAGTGACCTGAGGATCATTCTTGACATCGTCCTGATCTGACATCGCTTTCTCTGCACTTATGTGTTTCTTAGCCCGGTTGAGGAATTCATGGTACGTTTGGGGTCCATCCTCGTGTATCGACCACCGAAATCTCATCCTAAGCATCAGCCCGGAAAGAACTGCCATGAGGACGGTATCATCAGAGATCTTCTCAACTTCCATGCACTGTTTGTTGAATCTGTTGAGATAGATTTTAAGTGATTTATTTTTCCCTTGCTTGATGCTTACCAATCGTTCTTTAGGCGTAGTTCTGACCTTGGATCCCATGAACTGAGACAAGAAGCTCGTAGCCAGGTCGTTCCAATTTTTTATAGACCTTTGATATAATCTTCTGAACCACCTTTTAGCCTTCTCTCCCAAGGTTAGGGAAAAAGTGAGGAGCATGATGACATCACTTGTCCATTGTAGTTCCATCCACGAAGTATATTTCTCTAGGTGGCAAAAGGGATCTCATTCCCCTTCATACGAGGCCAGCTAAGGTATTTTCGGGTAAATACTCATCAATAATGTTTTCTGTAAAGAAGGAGTGACGTTTGGTGAGATATTCTTCCACCTCTCCCTGATTTTTGGCTTCTAGATCGACAATGCGCTTATCTCATTTTGTCTGCTCAAGTGAGCATTTCATATTAGATTAAGCGTGCGTTCTTTCCGATGTTAGGGAGTACTGAGAGCCTAATCTGTCTAACACACTGTCAGCCTTTCTAGTGACTGGCTCTGTTGCTGGAGGAGGGCTTTTGACTTTGTCAGTTCGTCTTTTAGAGGATTTTCCCTCGAGAAGTAAAGGGATCTCATAGTGGGGAGTCGCCCAGCCCTTCCACTTGCTGGGGACTCCAGCTCGGTGCCAGGTGGGGAAAAGTAAGCCTGATTTCGTTCCAGCCTATTAATCGCATTTGTTATCTTTTCAATGGCCTTCCTTATAGCATTTATTTGAGGGTTGCCTATTTCGGTTTGGTCTTGCATTTTTCCTGAACTGTGTGGATTGCCAATGTCATTGGGATGAGTGTAAGACTGGCTCCCTGAGGTAGAACCGTGACTCGTGATTTTTTAGGAAGAATGAGACTGTTTTACACAATTGGGCCTTCTTTATAACGCTAAATTGTTGACGTAAAAAATTGTTGAGTACAATTTTCGAGCCAACTTTAAGAAAAATGGTAATTTCTATCAATAATCAAGGTTTCAAGTGTCCCCCCTCCCCCTAGCTTAGATCACTCGTTTCTATTTATAGGGGGATTAAACATAATTCTCTTGGTATTGTGTCTATGTCAATCTAATCAACTACATGTCGAGCTCGGGTAGCGTGTTGTCGATCTTTTTTGTGATTGGCTAATGAGGTCGGCTCCCATCATGTCATAATAACATCCCTTTTAACCAAGAAGTTATGACTTCCTGCAGGATAAGAAGTGGTTGTAGTTAATCGGTGTATGTGCTGACGTCATTTCCTATAAATGTAACTGACTGACTGAATGATTTGACAATGTGTAAGGAATATGTAATCATTATGTCTTTGAGGATTACGACGATCGAAATCCGAGCTGATCTTGCAGATTCGTTCTGAATTTTACGACAGCAGCGTGCTTACAATACTTTATTAAATTTGCGTGAGATCGGAGATCGATGGTCAATAATGTTCATATCGAGTTGTGACGTCTCTATTCAGCATGTCCTTTATATATATATATATATATATATATATATATATATATATATATATGATAAATAAATTGTTCTTCTCACCTACAACTATTTTGTTACTTTCGGTTTTGGATTTTGTATATATATATGAGAAATAAATTGGTCTTCTCACCTACAACTAAATTGGTCTTCTCGCCTACTACTATTTTGTTACTTTCGGTTTTGGATTTTGGCATTTGGTTGGGTTTGGTTTGAAAAGTTAAATAAATGTTTGGTATGACATTGTTTAAAGAGTTCCATATTACAAAGTTTAATGCATGTGGGGTATGGGGCAAGAAATGTTGGCGAGACTTAAGGCCGAATTTAACATGTGCAAAAATTTGAATCCGATTCATTTTGTCCTTTATGATCAAAATGTTTTAGTATATAATTTGTTAACTTTAAGATGTTGACGTTTGGATACATCTATAAGCACCAAATGCCAAGTTTAGATATGTTAGAAATTGTTGTAGAAAATTATTTTTGATCATTTTTTAAATAATTATTTAAGTCAATATCGTTAGTCAATAACGAAAATATGAAGGTTACACGTGTTCTATTTTTTCGAGTAGATTATTATATTTAATTTAATTGTTCAAAATCAACTTCCAATAAATGATAAATTAAATTTAAATTTATGCCGCTTAAATATGTGAAAGTACTGAAAAATTAAGTAGAATGTTATGGGATATTCTAGAACTAATTGTATTTTGAAAAGTCGTATCTTTTTTTACATGATCTTTTCGAAAAGTCACATCTTTTTCTTTGTAGAGACATGTTTTCGAAACACAACTTTTGGAGTTTTGCAGCCAGTTTCCATGAGCCACTAATAAAATATCACTTGTTCACTTGTGCACCTTGACGTACATGTAGAATGATTCTTATTATATATAGACCTCAATGTTTGGAATTTTCATTCATTCGCTTTATTCTCGCATAATCATATTAGAACATATTTATTTCAAAATAAATTTTAATCGAGTTTAATGAAAAAATAGTTCAAAACATCAATAAGTTTGTTGGTCCACTTAATATAAAGTGCTTATATTACAAGACGTGATCGTTGTATCTTAAAAGAAGAATGTTGCATCAGCATTCATGCAAAGCATTATCATCTTAAAACTGTCGAGAAAATTAATTGGAATAAATTGTGCACCCAATCAAATCCTTGTGCACTAAATAAACAGAAACCAATGCTTGCATTAATGGATATACACAAAATTAATAACATGTTTAAACTATGTTCTACATATCAAAACTTTACATATTCGATTTCTCAGTACATAAACGAAATAAGATCGACCATTGAGATTGCACTTTTATTATTCCACGCTGTTTCCTGTTTGCTAGCAATTTTTCATAAAATGCATTTTTCTCTCTTTTCTTTTCAACCACACATTCTTCAATAAAATAATATTACACGCAAACCCAAAATTTTTCCTTCATTTTTAACCATACATTCTTCATCAATCAACTATTCAAAAATATATTTTTTCTCCCCAAAAATGACTACCAAACAGGGACTATCAATAAACAATTTTCAACAATGGCTTCTTTGAGACATAAAAAATGACCCTTGTCAGCTATAGTGACGGATTGACGCCTACGACTTGTATTATAAATTAATCATGCAATAACTACAGAATGTTTTGACTGAAAATTTTTATAGACATCACATGACACGACATCATTAAAAGATAAAAATAAATAAAAATAGTTCAATCACATTCTATCACGTCAACATCTATACACATTCTTTTAAGTTCTTGTACTTGAGCTTTATTCATTATAAATGCACATGGTTTGGTTTAATGGTGGTGGTGGCAAATTGGCAATGCCTATACCTATTGTTATGGAGAAATTTTGAATTGGAAATTGCAAGTTGGTTGTACACCAAATTTGGTGCTAAAGGGCGGTGCAAGTGGGTTCAATTATTAAGAGAGACATGGATAATGTCAATTGACAATAAATGTTAAAGGGACGTAAATTGTTTTTTAAGAATTGTCCGTACTCTAAAATAAAGAAATTATTATTGTATTGGAATTGATAAATCATGCACAATGATTGATTCTTGTTTTGAACATTGTTCAATACTTGAAATAGTTTACGGACCCAATAATCGATTCTCTCTACCAATGAGGTAAATAATTCCTACATCAGTCCAACTTCGTGGGCCTCTAAAGCATTAAAATACTTGGCCATTCTCTCACCTGTAAGTTTGATCATTTCGGCACCAGAACTAAGCATTCTATTTTCATCTGTTATTTCGTAGGGATAAAGACTCGACTCTAGGTGGGTATCTAGCTCGTTCCGCTTCTCCCTAAAGAAGTCGGGAATTTTTTTATCTATGTTTATTTTCAACTCTCCGAAACATTTTGTTGATTACTACGAGCCAAAAAGGGACCTTTTGTGTATACTCTTGCATAAACTCGAATGTTATCAGTTCGATATTCAAATTTAATTCAACATTAGTCTTTTAGCCTATGTTTTTAACTACACTTTCTCTTAAAATGCACTTTTACAAAACTCATTTTGATACAATAATGGACATCAAATAGGGGCTCAATCTATCTATTTATTTATGCAATATGTATTGAATTAGATTATACAAAATTTTAACCCCCCCCCCCACCCCACCAAAATAAATAAATAAATTCTCCTAAGAGCTTGATTGGGTTTCATTATAATCACATTATAACTTAAAGTCGAAATCAAATGTTAATGTTAATCACACATTTACAACTATTAATCACTAATAAGGGTGAATACGTCTCAATTTTGACAATTTTTGAATAATTTTTAAACAAAACCATTTGAAAAAATTTCAAACCAAACCAAACAAATCAAACTATTTCATTTTCCCAAATTAAACCATTTTTTGCGATTTGATTTGTTTTTTTCAAACAATGATTTTTTCAATAAAATAACTTCTTTCAAACATATTTCAGTATAATACTTACATTAAGTGATGGATAGATGCATAATACTTATGGATTCATTGAAATGTATTATTGAACATGACGTGTTATTTAATATAAAAGTTATAATGCTAATATATTTGTCTCAATATAAACTTAAATCAATATAAGTTCATGTATAAAAATCAAGTTTACAATTTTTAATCTTCAGATAAAAAATATTATCATAAATAAATTTTATTTTCCTAAAGAGCCAATAGAAGTCGAGTAGCAAGTAAATTTATTGAAGTATAAGTTAATCTAACCAATACTATATCTTGGATAATATATATATATATATATTAGAAAAATTGGGTGAATGGTTTGGTTTAATTTCAAATGATTTTTAACTATCCAAACCTAAATCGAATAATTTCAAAGCGGTTTGATTATCAAAATTTCAAACCCGCAATTTCAATTCAATTTGGAGGGTTGACGGTTCTGTTTGTTTATTTCGACTCACTCATTATCCACATATTTCATCGAATTAATTACCATCTTTTATTGTAATCTCATTATTTTTTTCCCAAACAAGCACCAAGTTGATGGCATTAAAGTCAATTAAAATAATTCAAAAACTTACCCTTCGTTATGAATGAAAGCAGTTACAAAGCCCAAGTGGCCCGAGGTACTTCTCAAAGTCCAGCCCACGCGATTTGCACGTGACGATCCCATATTACTAGTTGCGTGGTTTTCACGCTGGAACCATTGACTTTTAAAATCCTCTACAAAGACTTTCTACACCGTCCAATTTCCACTGTATATTCTCTCCGTCAGCAGATTCTTCCCAAAAAAATAATAATAATAATAAACTATCTCTCTCAGCCTTTTTTTTTTTTTTTTTTTTTTTTAAATCTCTCTCAGCCTTTAAAGGCCCTTCAGATACTCATAGGCCGGTCATATTTTTGTCTTTACAGATTTTAGAGTGAGAAATTTGAGTTATTTTCGGAGAAAATGTCAGGCGGTATTGCTCGTGGGAGACTTGCTGAAGAACGCAAATCATGGCGCAAAAATCATCCCCATGTAGGATAACATTCTTCAATGAAATTTTTCTTGTTCTTTTGAGTTATTTTTCGTCGCTACGATTTTTTCTTTTTTTCTTTTTTCCCTTTTCCGAAACAGGGTTTTGTGGCAAAGCCGGAGACACTGGCTGATGGGACTGTGAATTTGATGGTGTGGCACTGTACAATCCCTGGTAAACCCGGGGTAAGTATTTTATAGCTTTTCTTATGGGTATTGTCTTTTTCTTTTCCAGATTATATGTTATGATGATAAATAGTTAATATGTGGGATGATTAGTTCATGTTTGAGAAAAAAGTGTAGTATTAAAGGGAGAATTTTTTGGGTGATAGTCCTATCTGCTGCTGTTTAATTTCCTTGTGCGCTTTTTTATGAGTTGGGCATTATGGGGTTAATGTAGATAAGAATTGAATATTGGGGTAGTTTTAGGTTTTCATGTAAATGATAATGTAGTACTATTTGCTTAAATCTTGGTTTTTGCTTGGATTTGGTGAATAAGGTCTAGTTGATTTTAGATGATCTTACTTAATGTGATGCTTTCACTAGTCTTCTTTAATTATGTTAACTGGATCCTTTGGCTGTATTTGTACTATTTACTGGTGACGTGTGTTTTATTGCTGGTTAACTTTGGATTAACATGTAGGATTGATATTGACTTCGTTAGTTGTGGACATTGTGTCAATTTTGTTTGGAAATTAAAATTGATCTTATGCATATAGTTCCTAAGATTCGCCTATTAAGTAGTAATATGGCTTTTTGAAGTTTATAGTCATTTATCATTCTAAGATTTGCCTATTAAGTAGCAATATGTCTTTGTGAAGTTCATAGTCATTTATCATCAATCAATACAACACACCTTACTCCATGACCCTCGTATACATACTATCATGGTTCTTCTCAATATATTGCCACTGAGAACCCTTTGGCTCCTCAACCTCTTTGAAATATAATTTCTCTCTTTTGTTAACCTATTGCCTAGTATCATAATTGCCTTTGTAGTTGGAATTGACTTGTAAAAGGAATTGGATCATGGTAATTTAAGTATAGTTACGACTTCTATATTGATAGGCAGGTGAAAGTTCAAAAATGGTACCATTATGCCATGATGGCTTGCAGTACTTGTACTACGCACTTGCTTTGTGATGAATGAAGAGATTGGTGGTTTTTTTTAGTACTTTTAATGTAATATTCAATTGTGCATGGTGAATTTGATCTTTGATCAAGGTCTTTTATTTCTCCTTGTATAACTGATGATTTCACTTGTCCAAAATAGACTAAGGGTCTGTTTGATTGTAAGGGTGGAAAACGGGTGGAAAGAAAATGAATGGCAGGGAATTGAATTGCCTAGAAAACGTTTTACAGGGAATTATAATTAATGATGTTTGATTGGTATAATTTTTCACTTGGCAAATTTTTCGTTTGACTTTGTTTTTTATGCAAATTGTCAATTAAATGGATAAATTTTTTTACTATTGACTTTGGAATGTGTTCTAATTGCTATTAATAAAAAAAAAAATTGTCAAAAAGTTGAAAAATGTTTTCTCACCACTATGGTGAAAAAACGTTTTCTAGCTTTTGTGCATCAACCGCTTGTACCTTGGAAAACGTTTTTCCTGGAAAATTAGTGCAATCAAACAGGTGAATAGTAAAAAGTAGGAAAACGTTTTCCACCTTCCACGGAAAACTACCCCTTATCAAACAGGCCCTAAATGAATTCTATGACCCACTGCCCAACACACGCAAGCAAGCTGCAAAACTTGCGTTCATGCATTCTGAAGAAACCCTCCCATAAAAATCTATAAGAAAACAATTTTTTTGAGGAATTGCTTATTATAATTGGATGTTGAGATTTTTATTAGATGAAATGTTTGTTCTCTGCTCGCCATTCATGCATGTGCTTGCATTTCACTCCAATATTCATTTATTATGAGCAATATGCTTACCTTGTGTTATGAAATCTTTGTTTCTTAGACTGGGTCCATTTTAATTAAACTATTCTGAATAAATTGAAGTACCTGTATGGACACCAATCCTTGGAAGGGGAGGATGTGTGTCTGGAACCTTGCCTTGATCATCATCTTGGAAAGCATATACGGATGTCGAATTTTATTTATTTATTTATTTTTTTAACAATGCTTGGAAAAGTTTGGTTGTCTTTTTAACAATTAATATTCCCAACCGTTATACCAACATTAATATAAGTCTTATTCTCTTTAAATTTGACATTGGCTACATAAATCCTTTTCCACCACTTCATTTGATTCATGGCCACATCTACTAAAAGACACAATGAATTGAATCTTTTGCAATTATATTTAACTATGTTGGTTTTAATTATAATGTACAATAACAAACTAAGAGTTATTCATTGTAAATTTAGGGCTGACTGCCTGAACTCTTTAAGTGAGTTAACATGTCATAAGATGGAACAAAGTCTTACATTGGTTGTCAACCATTGCAACCCTTCTTCATCTGGACTTTGGTCGGCTTTGAAAAAAAGGGCAGAGCTTTTTCATTTTTTGTTCAAGTGTTATACATTAAAAATAGTGAGAGATCCTGTATGGAACAAGTATTAGGTCATGTCCAAGTGTTTTGTACTTTAGAAATTTGGCTAATCGGATACTTAGGTATATGCTCACCCCATATTATTGTACAGTCATCCAAGTGACAGCCTAGTTTAGGTAATTGTTAAGGATGATCTGATAATCTCTTTCTTTGGGTATTATATGTCAGTATGAGGTTTACTTGATTCAGAAAATCAGAAAATATTGTCCCCTTGGTTGCAGACTGATTGGGAGGGTGGTTATTACCCGCTCACTATGAACTTCAGTGAAGACTATCCAAGCAAGCCACCGAAGTGTAAATTTCCTGCAAATTTCTTCCATCCTAATGTCTATCCATCTGGAACTGTTTGCCTTTCGATTCTCAATGAAGACAGCGTAAGTCATCCTGCATACTTCTCTGCCCTTTTTCTTGTTGAACAATTATTGACCAATATCATGTTTGGCTGTGTTTAAAAGTAAGTCAAACTTACTTATGAAGTTACTTTTTAAAATAATTACTGTCATGAAGTCAGTCTCAAGAAAAGCAACTTTTAAGCACAACAAAAACATGTTTTTACTGCTTATTTTTGTTTTCTATGTTGCACTATGATTAAGTCTCTTCATTATCCCTAGGGGTGGAGACCAGCCATTACAGTGAAGCAAATTTTGGTTGGGATTCAGGATTTGTTGGATCAGCCAAACCCTAACGACCCAGCACAAACTGAAGGATACCATATGTTCATCCAGGTAATGAAGTTCTTCCTATAGCGCCTCATTGGATTCTCTCTTTTTAGAAATTAGGGTCCATTTGATTGCAAAGGTGGAAAATGGGTGGAAAGAAAATGAATGGCAGAGAATTGAATTGAATAGAATTTGTTTTAGAGGGAATTGTAATTAATGGTATTTGATTGGTATAATTTTCACCTGACAAATTTTTTGTTTGACTTTTTTTTTTATGTAAATTGTCAATTAAATAGATAATTTTTTTTACCATTGACTTTGGAAGGTGTTTCAATTACTTAAAAAAAAAAAAAAAAAAAGTTGGAAAACGTTTTCTCACCAATATGGTGGAAAAACGTATTCTAGATTTTGTGTATCAACAACTTGTACCTTGAAAAACTTGGAAAACGTTTTCCCTAAAAAATTAGTGCAATCAAACAGGTGAATAGTAAAAAGCAGGAAAACATTTTTCACCTTTCATGAAAAACTTAGGCTATCAAACACACCTTTAGTAATACGATTATGTCATCAGGAGCTTTAGAATCTTGTTAAAATGATATTGTTCAAGGACATAGAAAAGGGTAACCGTGCTAGTTTTGAGACTGGTTTTCCTTTCGCCACCAGAAGAAAATGTATAAAATATTAACAAAAAGTATGAATGAAAAATGAAAGAAAAATGCAGTGGATTATGTTGCAGTCTTCTTAGTTCTTTTCTGGATTGATTGTATGTCGATCCTTATCCAAATTCAAAGCCGAGAAGCTCCCTCCAGGTTCATTAGGATACAAAATAGGTTAGGGATAGAGAATATCATTCGCATACTGACTCACAGATAATATGTGCAGGATGCTGTGGAATACAAGAAGAGGGTTCGTCTACAGGCCAAGCTGTATCCATCACTTCTCTGAAATCTGAACACAAGGTTGTTTTCTTTTGTGACCATTTCTAGTTCTTAGAAACAGTTTCTTTGTAAGTTTTCTATTTCAAAAAATTCGAGCTTCTGTATTACAATGGATCATCCATTCCCCCGTTGTTGTGTGTGCGTGTGCAGTGAACCTTAATCAATGGTGTTCGACATTCTTGATTACAGTGTGTCCCTTAGTCAATTGCGTGTGACATGTTGATATTTAAGATTTCCAAATATATCAAATTCAAAATTTTATATGTTTATATTAGTTTTCGATACCAAGTAGGGGTGGTCGATTTTTTTTCCAACCCAACATGATCGGTTTGATCGAAAATCAATCCATTGGGTTGGTCGGTTCAGGTTTCAACCCAATTAAAATTGGATTCGATTTATTTGTTAAATTTGGATAATTTTTTAAAGTTTGAAATTACTTGAAAACTTTCATTTTTTAAACACGCATATGAGGAATTCTTTCTAAAAGTAATGTATAAATAAATTTAAAATTTATAAAGCATTTTCTTTTTACAATTTTTTAGAATTCATCAATTTCATTATCATGTTTTTAATTTTTACTTTATTGTCAAATAACATTGCATTTGTACATAGTATTCATGTGAATCGATTTATGTAAAGAAAATGACATTTATATATTATAATTCATTATCTTATCTTTACTATTATGTCTATTTAATTTTTATTTTATTTTAAATATTAATTTTTTAATTCATCGGGATGGGATGGGTTTGGTTGAGTTTTAATTCATAATCCAAGACTCAACTTAACCCAACTTCAAATTTAATTTTTTAAACTCAACTTAACCCAATTGAACTTAAAATCAATTCAGACTGATTTCTTTGGTTTGCGTTGATCGGGTTGAGCGGTTTGGGTAAAACCCGACCCTAATACCAAGTACTCTAAAGTCTATACCAATTACTTTGGGTTCTCCATTTTTAAAAAAAAAATGTAATTTAACTATCATTTTTAAGTTTTAGCCCTTGTTTGAGATTATAAGCTGATTAAATTTCATTTTTAACCACAAATTTTATTGGATCCACCATTTTTATTCACTTTTAATCACACATTTCATGTGATTTACTAACTTATAATCTAAAAAAGCTTTGGCAAACCGGGGTTTAGTGCTTGTTTGTACAAAACTATCATAGATTATGATGAAAATGAGTTGTGGGTCTCACAAAGTTTTGTAGATAAATGGATGTAGTTGTAAATTTGTGATTAATATTAATCTTTGACTATGAGTAGAAATTATAATGTTATCCAAACAAGTGTTTGGATTAAATGCCTGATTTGTGTATGTTTGGTAGATTTTTTTTTTTTTTTTTTTTAATGATCAGATATACTTTTTATCTACATATTTCATAAAATTCGTTAACTTATTACTCATTTATCGTATGCATATTTTGTGTGATCTACAATTTATAAGCACTTAAAAATAAATTTAAACTTTGCCAATCATGCACAAAATAGAGAGTGCGAACAACTCATCAAATAAGATAACACAAACTTGGAAACATTTGACACAATCATAAGAATACTCAAGAGTGACAATTATTCATTTATTCTATCTTTAAAAATGTTTAAATTGTCAAAACGTGATGTTGAACAGTGAACACCCATCGATTAGCTCTCTTTTAGCCTCATTCCCCTGGGACAGTGTAATAGTAATTTTTTGAAAAATGTGTAATTAAAAAGTAGGAAAAAAAATTAAGTTTATATATAAAATTATTTTATTGTAAGAATGTACAGTTGAGAATGGATTTTTAGATTACTTGTCTCATTGATTAAGAAGTCAATTATTCAAAGAATGATATATCCCTACCCTCCACTCTAACTCAAAAAAAGAATAAATAAATAAATAAAGCAAAAAGCATATTTGGCAAAGATTTAATTACAATTTAAGTTGGTTAAATATTATTTTTATATATAAATATGGAATTGGCATCTTATTACAAGTCTATGTTAAATATCATTTTAATGTCATTGGCATTTAATATGTAAAGTGTGAGCATATATGAAATGATATATTTGTCCATATTGCTCGAGAAACAAAAGCTACAATGTCTCATCTTTTATATAGATGGATATTTCTTTTGATCAATGCTAGCTTTTCATTATGCGATAAATAGTGGTGCATTGTTATTCCCATTACTACATTCTTCTGCAGGGACATTCGATCTTCTATATTTTAATGGCATATTTTATTGGTAGGATTGATTAGTGCTAGTGGCAGAATCAAGACGTTAGAGTTGGAAAGTCCTAAAATGAAATATATTGAGGTGAATGAGGGGGGAGCACATATATATTTTTTTTTTTTTGGAGTTGAGGGTATAGCACAAACATTCATAATGATTAAAAAACTTGTACAATTTGTGCATTTCCTAAGCACTACAAAACATTCAAGAAAATTAAATAGATAGATACAAGAAAATATTTTTACAAAATCAATATGGCACAATCTATAAGCCTTAATTTTGATGATGTAATGCAGTATAAATAAATTTAGTGCAACTCAAAGATAAGAATGGAAACAGTAAGAAAACTCAATATATGAATGTCTCAGACTTGTCAAAAAAATTAAAGTAAAAGATATTTTGTTACAATCGTTCTCTACGTGTTCTCATACTTTGATAACGTTTCAGAATTACATCATTTTCAATCTTGGCAAAAATATTTTTCTCAATATATGCAATTAAACTATCATTCAACCATTGGGTTTCTAAGTTTTTTTTTTAAGCTGTAATTTCACCAAAACAAAAAAAAAAAAAAAAAAAAAAAAAAAAAAAATGGAGGGTCCTGCGTCTGCCTATGATTAGTGCTAAACGATTTTGTTCATTAGACAGTACTGGAATATCATTTCTGTCATAATATGCTTGTTCTTTATTTTTTTATCTTTGGCAAAATTGTATGGTGCGTGGAGGTTAAAACTTCTAAAATGGAAAGACTTACACAAGTTATTCATGTGATAGTCATGGGCCTTGGTGCCAAGGCAAGGGAAGCGAAGAATAAAAAAAAGGTTAAAAATGTGCAAAAGATGGAGCTATTAATAAAAACTAATCGATCCAAGACACAATCTTCAAGTAAAGTGAATTTGAATAAATATTGATTGTGTTCGAATATGAACTGATTTACAAGTAAAGCGAGTTTGTCTATATTGGTCGTGAACCGATTTACAAAGTAAAGAACAAAATTTTATACTGGATCTCTACCATAAAAGTTTTAAAGTTGTACAATGGAAGCACATAATAAATCTGTCTAGAAATACTATCTAGAGACCTAAAAGCTTAGTTCGAAATCACAAGATTTGTCCCAAAGACACGATTACCATAAAATCTCTTGTCGTGTCGTTCTTCAGACTCGTGAAGAAAGTCTCTGTCCATAAAGCTTTAAATGTTGTATATGAAAAATATGGAATTGGCATTTAATTACAAGTCTGTTTAAATATCATTTTAATGTAAAATTATACGTCTTATTTAATTGGCATTTTATTTAGATATTACTTAATATTACCTAATTATCAATGTCTGCTTAATTAGGGGTTAAATGTTTTATTAGTCATTGAACTTATACGGTTGTTACACTGTACTTACTAAATTTTAAAATGTTTCCGAGTAATCACTGAACTTTAACACGTTAGACTTCATTACTCACTCACCATATTTCATTAGTCATTAAACTTAAAAATATTTCAATAGTAATCACTAAAATTTAACGTATTGCACTCTATCACTCACTCACCATGTTTAATTAGTCATTGAATTTATACCCCGTCATGTCTTACTCACTGAATCTAACTATTCAAAAATTGAAAATGTATAAAATACCATACATGAAGACGGCGCATTTCTTTCATTTTGAATTATCTTGTGACAACTCTAAAAATTCCATGTTGCTAGTCTTAAATAATATTATTGACTCTAAATCGAAAATTTCACTGCCCCTTTGAGATATATATATATATATATATATATATATATTTTTTTTTTATTTTTTTTTTTTAATTTGGGTCTAAGATCTCAATCAAAGTAAATAAATATTTTTTCTTTTTTTTCTTGACGTAAAAGAATATTATGATCTAAAGTATTATTTATGTTAATTTGAAACTAGTACTCTTATTTCCCCTTGAACCTAGCTTTTGACAACTAGAGAAATTATATTTTATTGGCCAATAGTAACATTCTCGTCTTAGATTGAGAGTTTCATTATTTAGCCGATTTTTTTTTTTGGTCGAATGTTATAAAAAAACCTTTATCAAAAATATTACAAAGTCCAATGATCAATCGAAAGTATTTTAAAATTTAGCAAATAACGTGCAATGGAGATATAAGTAATGAGTGATAAAGTATAATTTATTAAAATTTAATCACCACTTAAAAGCATTTTAAAATTTAGGGACTTATGAAACATAGTGCGTTATTGAGTGATAGAATTCAACTTGTTTAACTTAGGGGGTGTTCTTTTCGTGTTTCAATTTTGTGTTTTGTGTTTTGAAAAATGTTTTGTATTTTGTGTTTTCAGTGTTTGTTTTGAAATTAGTGAAAATGCGTTCTCTTTGTCATTTTGAAAAATAGTTTCTCAAAACCCAAAACACAAAACGCGTTCTTTTTGCACTTTTTGAGAATATAATTTGATAATATTTTATTCAAGAAATCTGATTATTCAATTAACTTTAATTGTTTAATTTTATTATATTATTAAATATATTATAAACCTGAAATTTCTTTGAAATTTGAAATATCTTTAAATCATGAAATATTTTTTCATTTATTAAAATAACATATAAATTTGTGAAATTTATTTTTATAATATTTTATTCTAGAAATCTGATTATTCATTTAATTTTAATAGTTTAATGTTAACATAATATTAAATAACATATACATTTGAAGTTTGTTAATGTTGATACTTTTTTTAAAAAAAATATAAAAATACAACCTAAATTAAATTTAGCAACACATTTGAATAGATACGATTACAAGTTTACATGTCATGACAAAACTAATAAACACTAAACAAAATATAAAATGAATCTGATTACTCATGTATGAGGTCTCGAGTAGTCATTCCACATTTGTGTAGCAATTTCATCTCTGACTTGTCCCATTTGAGCTGTCTGGCTAGCATTAAAATGTATGATTTCTTGATCTTGACTTGACTCCGGTATATCATGACATACCATATTCTCCTCTGAAAACTCGGCGAACAGCCTATCTAAAGCGTGCTCCTGATGAATAAAATTGTTTATGACACAACATGCAGTAGAGATTTGTCTTTGCCTACTCAGTGGATAATTGGTAATTAACTTCAAAATAGAAAATCTCGTCTTTAAAACTCCAATGCAACGTTCTAAATGTTACGACACGAGGAATGTCTATAGTTGAATAATTCTTCTTTTCCACGTACTCTTCCCTGCCCAACATAGTCACGCAGATGATATCTTCGACCTTGATAAGGGGCAAGAAGTCCGAGCATGTTTGGATAGCCAGAATCGACCAGGTAAAATTTTTCTACAACATAAAAAAATAAAAATACATGATATGACACTATACATATATTCGCATTAAAAATACGATTAAGTGTAATAAAATACCCCCACGTGGCATTGGAAAGTTGTTCTCTTCTTGTAACTGCATCAACGAATACTCGGGAATCATTTGTCGTACCTTTCCAGCCAGAATACACAAATGTAAATCTCATATCAAAATCACATGTCAACATTACATTTTGTGTCACAGTTGTTTTCCTTCCACGAAAAGATGTTTGCTTCGATGCAAGTGCCCAAGCTACAACATGTATTCCATCTATTGCACCCATACAATCCTTAAAGAAATGATATTTGTGTGCAATCCGCTCATGGATAGTGTCTTGATTTAGCGGACATATTATCTCAGTGTCAAATGAACAAACAGCTCTAACAACTCGCTTAAACCATTTGTGTATCGTGTTGTTTGAATGCTGAAACCTATCACCAATAATACTATACCGTGTAGTGTGCCCTACAATCATAAAAAACATAGTAACACCCTCCTCCACGGTGACTTTTTTTTCCATCTTGCAACAGTCCTTTATGTTTCAATGTATCACAGAAATTCATGAACACATGTTGCTGCATACGAAAATTCTGATAGCACACGTCAGGATGTCCATTTAGAATTTCGAGCACGTACATATGTCCCGTAAGCTGTGATGTTCTACAAGGTGTCCTGCCGATAGAACTTCCTTTGTGGGCAATAAAGCAATTAAATAACATTAAATCACCAATACGTGAGTCAAAATCACCCGAAAATAACAAATCGTCATCGCTCAAATCTTCATACACATCCACATTTGAAGAACTGGCTATATTCTGAACAAACAAAAAAAATTCTCATCATTTTGTGTTAAAAACAAAACAAGCAATCAGACATTCATTTGTGTTTAAAACAAAACAAGCAATCAGGCATTCATATAAAAAAAATAACATTGAACATCAGTTCTACATCCAACAACATCACTAAGTTCGAAGTTCAAAAAAATTACATCATCACCAATGCAGGAAAAAACTACTTCAAGCTAATAAAACATAAAACAGTACGTCAGACAGTCACTTCATAATTATAACAGACCACAGAGAAATTACACTAACAAACTTAATTCAAAGTAGCATCAAAATAGGGTCTCTCTTTGCTTCAGGCATCTCCACAAATGACTCCTTGAAATCGAAATTTTTAATGCCGATATTGCTTTCAAATAAATCTCATCAGACAACCTATCCATTCGATTCAAAATGGCCATGCAAGACACAATTAAATAACGATCCGGACTGTTAACTTCATGTTCAGATTGAGCACTTGATTTTTCTTGCATCTTTGCAAGCTTTTCTTTTAAGTACATTTTTCGAAGTTCAGTTTCTTCATTTCTACTGCTAACATTATCTGACCACTGTGCCATGCAGGCCTCAAGTTTGTCAATTTTACTGATCTTAAGTTCCTTTTTTCGGCTTCCACCAAATATACCAATTTCTTCACGACGACAAGTATTTGAAATCTCATGGATTTCATCATCATGTTCGACACTTACATGCACCACCCTGTTCAGAAAATCATCTTCTATCTGTCTTTCTTCCTCTGATATGTTTGGAAGCTGAATGGAGGCAGCTCCTAATCCTCCAGTAGCTGTCGTCCAGCTAAATATCTCCTCAAGAATGTGATAGTTTTTACATCCTTCCTTCATGAATAGTTTGTACTCCGATTTGTTGATCTACCATTGAGAAAAGAAGCCGCATTATTATAGTGTTCAACGAAATCAAAAAAAAAAAAAAAAAAAAAACTGACAAAATATATTATTCATAACATAAAGGTACCATATAATAGTGTTACCAAACTTCTTCTGCAGCATTTACTTTGTTAGTATTTGAATCCCATGTAACACCAGTATGTCCCAAAAGTTCAGAGAACATACGATGAATCTTACGTAAGTGATTCCACTTTCTCTTCAATCTATCTATACCGTAATCCATTTTTATTGAAGCTATCATAGTTTCATTGATCCTGCCCCATTCGTCTTTCGTAAATGTTGAACATTGCAATGTGTTTGATTTAGCTCTCTCGTACAGAATTTCGATAAAAGTGCGTTCATTATCATCCGACCATGACATTGGTTCCTTGTTCCTAACTCTGTGACCACCCATGTTGAAGCTATATTGAATAAAAAGGGCAATGAGGCTCAGAATTATTTCCTTATCTGTTCAGTAATTCTGAGTGAAACAACTATCATTTTCACCGTTTCAATTATTTCGTACTTTCAGCCTTTTCTGCTTTTCCCTTTTGAAGTAATTCAATTTAGGTAGCATTATTATAGTTGTCGAATCATTTTAAAGGTGTGCAAATGTTGTTTATGTTAATGAGGACTTACAGGCTCTTATATATCCTTTAATGACATATGCAGCTATTTTTAAACTGATAAAGCGTTCTTCCTACTGAAATTCTCGATTTCATATATTTGTAGCATTAATGAACATCAAGAAAGCATTGGCTTTGTTCTGATTTAGTGAATTTGTAAATAATGGACCAAAAAAAACTAGAGTAGTTATAAGCCTCACTTAAAACTCAATTGCTTTAGACATAACCTTCCCAAACCATAGGAAATAACTTGCTTTGATACAACTTGTTGCAAAGAGATAGGAAAAATAAATAAGAGACAAGAATAGAAAGATATACTTGGTCTATGTCCATGAACAACACTAATGAAATGTTAGACTCTAACCAAAAGATAACTCAAAGAGGAGACTTTTAGTTTCTTTTCAATGTTAGAAACACGAAGGAGAGATCTCTTTATTTTGAAGCGCAAAGATGGAGGATAAAGGCCAGTCTCACTACAATTGGGTAACTATTCCATGTGGGATTATGTTTGAGTTACAATTATAGCATCATCCAAATGTGGATTCAATTATTGGGATAGTCTCATAAATGTGGTAGTGCTTTCAAAATGAATTTCATTAACTGAAATTTTTGGCTAATAGTGTAGTTATATTTATTTCATTATTTTATTTAATCGGTTGTGTATTGTGTTTCGAACATCTATTCTACGACAGGAACATTTGCTCATACTATAGCTAATGTGAAATTTTGGTCTTTAACACGAATAGTAAAAGCTAATACATTAAAAAGCAATTTATGAGTTCTGCATTCTAGACAATTACATCTACACCTTGTTTTTAAGATTAAAATCATTTTGTTGGTCTATTTAAATGGATAAAGTTTAACTGGCAGCTCAAATACAGTTGTTATTATTTTATCCTAGGGAAGCGTTGTGATTGCTTCACCAGCTATACAACACATTATGCTAACTTGCTGTTCAACAACAATTGGAATAGCAACAATCTCACATGTGCTCAACAAGAGAGAAAACCATCATTGGAGAAGTTCCTATCACAGCCAACAAGCATCCATTAAGAAGTTGGAAACTCAAATAGGAAAGAAGGCCTTGCACTTCAAACGGACAGACCAAGCACATGTAAACATGGAATTAAGAATCAAGCATTCATTTAGATCCTTATATCTCATGCATGTGAAAGCCACAAGTCTGTTTACTCTGTAAGTATGAATTCTTTCATTCAAGAAAACCATGTTTCTACATAAACAAATTCTATGTCATAGCAAATTTAAAAACGGAAATCAAACTAATATGAAATGCAAGGATTATCATGAATTCTTTCTTCAAGAAAACCATGTTTCTACATAAACTAATTCTATGTCTTAGCAAATTTAAAAACAGGATTGAAACGCATCCATTCGGCCATTACCATACTCACACAGACATTGAAACGACAATTAGAAAATTACCTCAGATAACAAGAACGATAACTTCCTCTCCGCTATTGAGAAACAGATTTTTCTTCGTAATCAACTAAAATTCATCAAACAATCCATCAACTTAACACAAGATCTAAATCGAAATATGAGACAAATACAAACTAAAAATTGAATTAAGAGAGACGGAATAAGGAAGACCATTACATGCCGAGTATTGTAGAGCTGCAATTTGGAGTTTAGCTTCGAGAATGAAAAGCCCGGTCGAAGATTTCACAAGCGGCAATCGACTATTTCCACAAAAATCACTAGATTCTGGACAGAAATTGCAAGATGCCCACGATGATATTGGATGCGCCTGGTTGAGAGTAGTCGAATGGTGGTGGTTTGGCAAGAAACGGTGGTCGACGATACGTCAAATATGGCAAAAACCATCAATAGTCACGTGGATTTGGGTGGTGATTGGGGGTGATTTTTGTAACTCCATGGCCAGGAAGATCACAAGAGTTTGAAGAGGGAGGTTAAGAGACTTCGATTGGCTGTCGATTAAGGTAGTTTAGGCGGCGGGTAGTGCTCGATTCAGGTAGTGAAGGTGGCAGGAGGTGGGAACTTTCTGTTGAGGAAGGAAGAGATGAGTATCTCACGCATTAGGTTTACCAAAATGAGGCGTTTCGCGTGTTTTTAAAAATTTTCGTGTTTTCGTCCAAAATTCCCAAATCGGGTTTTTGGTATTTTCAGTTTCCTTCAGATTTTTTTTTTTTCTTCAAAAATATTTTTTCGAAAATAAGAAAGAGAACGCATTTTGACTATTTTCAAAAATCGAAAACAAAAAATGATTTGAAAGCTAGTCGCCACTTGAAAGCAAACATTTAACTCATGAGTTGGGTGTATGTATATATTCCGGTCCAAAATGCTAACAACTGGAATCTTTTTCAATAGGAAGAGCTCCCTCTAGGGCAAATCTGTAAGCTGATTCCATGGACGATCTGACAGCTTACTATAATCCTCCAATTCACCACCCATACTACCAACCTCCACCCCCTCCGCCGCCGCCGGGGGCGGCGCATCCACCACCTCCTACTGTGGTGGCTCAGCCACTTCACCACCACCAGCAGTATCAACCCCAATTCATAACCTATGCTCCCCCGGTCTACCCCCAGTCCTCGAACGACCAGCTCCGCACGCTCTTTGTTGCAGGACTCCCCGAAGATGTTAAGCCTCGAGAGATTTACAATCTCTTCCGCGATTTCCCTGGATACGAGTCCTCTCATCTTCGGCCCCCTACCTCGTCCAATAACCAGGTATATACATTATTATCAACTGGCGAGGCTTAGTTGTTTTTAGTTAGAAAATGTTCTTATTAGACGTATTACGTACATGTAATTCAGTGATTGGACTTGTATTTACGGCATTTGACGGTTATAATTAATCTTTTTGTTGATTATCGTGGAATTATGTCTTGGTATAAGTCTCTGATGATTGACTGAAAAAGAATTACATTCAAATAAATTACGGAGAAACTTGAAATGAGCTTAGATGAATTTTATTGCTTGAGTTTGAAGAGGTCAGAGAGAATTGGCTTGAGAAGCACATGAAAGAAAGTATTTAAACTCGTTTGTAGCAGTATTGGGTTCTGAAAAGCATAAGCCAAGAAATCCATTTGTAAATTAAAAAGATGGGAAAGATAACTTGCCCAGACAACTCATTTAGTGCACAAAATCCGGCGAACTTTCTTAATTTGTCGAACAAGAGTTGGTCATAGAACTGTCAATCTGCTGAATTTTTTCCTTCAAGATTTTGTTCCTTCCCTCTGAATTGTTTCATGTGCCTCTGAGTTAATCGTGTATTGAGTATTGACAAGAAGTGACCTTTATTGTCTGTTTTATCCCATGAATATATTTTTATCAGTGAAAATATTTAGGAGAAGTATCATTTTGTCCTGCCCAGTTAATTTGCACATGCTTTGATGTCCTTTGTGTTCTTCTTCTTCTTCTCCTCCTCTTCCTTCTTTTTAAAACTGCATTCTGACATGTTCTTTATGTATTCCAGCCTTTTGCTTTTGCAACTTTTGTGGATCAACAATCAGCAGTCTTGGCATTGCATGCTTTGAATGTAAGGATACTCTTCCAGATGCCAATTTTATCATTTTATCATACCTCTAGCAACATTAGTTGATTTAAGTCTTTTGTTATTTGTTCTAGAATGCACACATCTATATATACCTGTACATGCTTTCTGATATGCTTTGTTTGGATGAGATGTAGAAATGTTTAGAAATTAAAATCTGGCGATTACAATGGAGAATGTTTAAAAAGGCTTATATGGATACCGAGGTTTTTCTCTTTTGTGAGGCGGGCGTAAGCCTTACTATAAATGCAAAAATTAAAAAATAATATAAAACACCCAAATAAATCAATAAATAGCAGATAATCAATCATCCTATTGCAGTAAGGACTTACTTATAGTTGAAGTTTCTGAGAAGTTGCCTTCCTTGACATCGGAGCTGCCCAGAAATTGTAGTTTGTGTCAAAATAAATGCATAGAGGAGAAGAATTGCAGAAAAAATAAATTGTAATTGCCAAAATTAAAATAAAATTAAAATCAAAGAGTTATCTGCTGTAGACTGCCAGTCGCGGGAGTTGGGTAGGATGCTCTTTTTCCCTTCTGCTCGTCTTGTTGCGTGGGGCAGAAGAATTGTAGAACTTTGTCTGCCTCTTGGATTGAGTGGCATGTAATATTGTTATAATACTAGTGTGCGGTAAATATTTGATGGCCCACTTTTAAAATTAACTTTCTGAATATTTAAAACTTATATTTTTTTAAGAGAGCGCATGCCTCAGACATAAAATTATTGAAATCAAGCAGACCTGGAGAAAAAAGTCCTAGCTTCCCTCTAGCTAGGGATGATACAGCTCAGCCCCCAATGGAGATTCCCAACCTCATACGCTTAAGACCCATGACCCTCCACCCAAACCTCCCGACCCGAACCAGTGGCGCCAACCGCCCCCCCCCCCCCCCCCCCCCCCCCTTCACCTGCTCAGGCCCCACGCCACCCATATTGAGACCCAGACAATTATGCACCCGGGGGCATATCGACAAACATGCTATCCCTAGTGTCAGAGGTCTTTATCTACTTTTGCTACTTTACCTTTGTATGAAAGGCAATACCTCCATTCTTTACATTTGTTACTTTTTGGAGGTCAGGTTTATGTCCTCTCCCTTGTATTCTTATGAGTTCCAATTAAATTATGGTATGGCACCCTAACCCCATCATCCTTCTTTGTTGGAGCCTAAAAATTCATCGAGGATTTGTTGGCCGATTTGTTTTGTAAAAAGGGAGCGCACACTTCACACAAATTGAGGCTTGCAAGTGGATGGGCATGACATGTACACCTTCCCAAATCGTATAAAAAATCGTGCTTTGAGGCAGATTACTTGCACCTTGATTTGAGTTGCACCTTCCAAACGCATTTTTAAACCACACAATGGAGGAATGATCATTGCTTCCTTGTAACTAAAAATGAAAAGTATGCTGGGAAAATGGAAATTTATATAACTAAGCACAGAAATTATGCTCTTAATGATGGTTTTGATTTGCGATGCTCTTTACAGGGGATGGTATTTGACCTTGAAAAGGGCTCTACCTTATATATTGATCTTGCAAAATCTAATTCCAGAACGAAGCGCTTGAGAGCAGGTAGACTTGAAGTCTTGAATTTGTTTTCTTTTTCTTCTGGTTTTTCTTGTTGCGTATATCGGCTGGCCAGTTGTTGATCAAGTGAAATGTGGTTCTAAACACCCAGATGATGACAGACCTGGTTCAGAAAAGAAGCTAAAAGGATCTGCTGCTTTTTCTAGGGACACTAATCCTGGTAGGATTTGTGCTTTGTTCAGTTATTCAGTACAGATATAACTGACTCCTCATGGTGCAATGTTTTTTCTTCTATACTTATGTTTATGATTTTATCCTCTCTCTCACTCAACCTGCATAGTTTTTATGTTACTGGTAGTGTCTTATGAGGAACTAGCTAGTTAGTCACGCAGAGGACACATTATTCTAAGTGCTCACATTGCACATGTTTTGCACGCTTGGGCACTAGCAGGTGTTGGCAGCGTTCACGTGCCTGGAATGAGTAATTCTGCTTACAACACGATTGGTTATTCATCCACACAAAGGTCATCTGCACTCTTAAGCACATTTTTATTACTTGGCAGTGATTACTTCAATAAGCATGATGAATTTACTTTAAAAGATTACTTCTAGCTGAAAGGTTGAGGGCAAAGCAGATGTGCTTTTGATATGCCCTATTCCCTGAAGTTAAGAATATTTATTACTCTATTATGCTACCAATAGTGAGGCACTCATCTAACTAATATTTCCTTTTCTCATACTGCAGTTATGGAAACACTGGAGGCGGAGCAGTGAAGGACACTACTGCAAAATCGGTACTGTCTATTTCCAATATGTTTGCATATCTTTTTCAGTTCATTCAACTTACCATTGTACCTTTTAATTGTTTAATATAGAGGGGAATTGCAGCGGAAAAATGCTTTTGATTATATACCCATAAATCGTCTTTATGTTTGTATATGCTGTTTAGACTTGCTGATTGTCTATCTGAAGTTGTTAAGGAATAAATTAAAGGCAGACCAGGATTTATTATTAAGTGCTTGCTTGGCTAAGTATTCAAGTGCTTATAAACAGTGCTCGCAAAGAATATTTGGTTAAAAGTAGGTTAAAGTTGTATATCATATGGAATGAGATAAAAATAGAGTTTTGATCAACTTATAAACAATTTCAAGCTTTGCCAAACATGCTATGAGACTGCAATCTGTGTAAAAAGACTTTTTGTGGTTTGACTTCTAAAACATGTGGAATCATAACAATCTTCCAAAAATTAAAAAATATGAATTATATCAAAGAATAGCAATTTATTGATCGCTCTTCACATAATCAACTTTATTTAAACCTATGTTGCTTGGACTTTGGTGCTGGTGTCATGTATGGGTATAGGGCATTGAATCCTTTTTGCTAAAATATAGGATATGGGAATACAAAAGGAATCCAATTTTTTTCATGGATAAACTTGTATACATTTTTTTTAAGAAATTAATGTACTAATAATTTTACATGCAATTTTTAGGGATATGTGTATTTTTTTGAGTGAAATTTAAATAAATTAAAATGTAAATAATCATACTTATTTTGGGTAATAGATTATAGAATTTAATAAACATAATATAAATATTTGTGCTAGTTATTGTTCAGTTGACTTTTATCGAATTTTGTTAATTGAATTCAGTTGGGCTACATGTAGCATTAAATGGGCTCATTTTCATGCTTTAAAAAGTTGCTTGATTTTCATACCTTGAAAATTGCTTTTAATGCTTTAAGAATTGTATACCGGCTTCTTCAAAAATCGATTTTAATGCTTTAAAAATTGTTGGGCTATTTTTCTTGAAAAGTTACTTTTTTTGCTTTGCAAATCATGTTTTTGCAATTAGGGCTTTATTTCATCAGCCCCATTCTCTAAATCTTCACACTAGCACCACGAGCACCCTTCTTTTCCTCCAACTTCAACCTCATTCTACCCTTAGTGACATCTTCCTTCCATCTCGCCTGCTGTATCTTCTTCTTTATTTAGAGGATTCGATACGTATCCACACGTGTAATTGCGTCCACATGAACACATCGTCCAAAATGGTGTATGAGCATTGCAGATTTAAACTTACTTTAGGCTCTTCTCTAGTAGGAGTTGCAACTTTTATGAAAGAATACTATCATTAGATAATCTAATGTTGTATGGAGTGTTTATGCTCCTTTGACTTATTGGGAAACCTAAAAATAATTAGGATTTGTTATGATCTTTGTTCTATCTAGTAAAAATATATATATAATAATAATAATAATTTCTGCGACCCTTTTTTTTTTGGCAAATATCCTGGAAACTTAGAATATAATGGCGAGTATGTCCCAAGCCTTGAGACATGAACTTGCTCCCACAAGGCCAACACTTAGATTCTTGACTTCGTCTTTTAGAACACTATTAAGTAGCATTTTGGAACAAGCTTTGACCGTATTGAACAGCTAAGTGGAAAATTAATTGGGCTATGATGCTCCCCAGTGAAGGTTGAATTAGATAAGTACCTTGCTTGCCTTAGAAAAGTACTATTGTTTAGTTGCTGTTTTCAAAGCAAATGAAGAGAATATCCTGATTTACAATGAGAATTTGTTGTGATTTCCTGAGAAAAGGCACATTTTGCCCAAATAATGTTGGTGAGAGGAATGATATTAGCCATGTGATGTAATTCTTATCCTCATCAGAGTCAAGTGTTTTAGATGGACTAAGACAAATGGATAACTTCCATTTAAAATACGAACATGTAAATAAAATCAGGTAAATGTTTTTCTGGCAATAGAATTAAGTTGACTTTAAGATTGCACTTTCATATTATATAAAAGAAAATGATATGGATAATATTTAAAATCTTGTTTTAAAATTTGCTAGTAATAATATAGAAAATATGCTTTCTGGAAGATTTATCAATGGATAAAAGTACAGGGCTTCTCATTAACAATATTAACTGAAGCCTATACTTGTCTGCGATTCTCGGACGCTCCATTTTAGAGTAAGTTCCATCTCACGTTGACACAGATATGGGTGTGGGATCAGATCCTTTACATCACTATTCACATGACAATACAGGAAAGGAGATGAGGGGAGATGTTGGCGTGGGTGGTGTGGGTGGTTGAAATTGGAGGAAGAGAGCAGAACTAGTGGGAAGACTGAAGAGAACGGCGCATGTGAAATCAAACCCTAATTGCAAAAACCTGATTTATAAAACGTAAAAGGTGACTTTAAAAGAAATCTAACCATGATTTTTAAAGCATGAAAAGCTGTTTAAGAGAAACCCTGCCCACAATTTTTAAAGAATTAAAAGCTTTCTGATTTGATTGTTTATTGGTTTTACTTTGCTTGTTAGTGTACCGACTGCATAAAAGAATATAGTGATTTTTTAGGCAAAAGATTACTAATTTGATTGTTTATTGATTTGGCATTGCTTGTAAGGGTACCAACTATTGTGTATAAACAACTCTTCTCCCCTTTTGTCCAATAGGGAAGCAATGCATTAAACAAAGTACATTTTGAGATTTCATTTTTCTATACACCATCTCTGTTTATAGGCATCACTACCATCCATGGATAGACTTTCAAACTTCCATTATAATGCTGAAAATATCAGATACTATGCTCTCCCTTGGTTCCTCTCTTAAGCCTCCTCGGTAACTCTATCCCCTCTTTTCTTCCCCAAGATCCACTATGGGCACTGAGGAATGGGAATATTGAACAACTCAGCAAATTTTAAGAACAGGACAAACAATAGTCTTAATGACTGGCTGCCCCCAAAATATAATTATCTGAACAAAAACTGAAATCTTACACAACCTGATTAGACCAACGTACATGTAAAGGGGTCCTTACTATGATTCAAAACTTCAACTTAACAAATCGTAGTGGATTATGGGTTAGAAAATTCATTATCCATAAAAAAAAAAATTAAAAAAAAAATGCATATCTTGCAAAGAAACCTGCATTAAAAAAATAATGTAAAATGAAAAGCATCCATCACCATTTTCGACAGCAGTTGGAAGGGGTATTGGTTTATGCTATGTGGCTGGGACAGGTGGTGACATGGTTTTGGTATGTGATTGGAGGGGAATAATGGACTGAGGATGGGACAATGTTAGGGAGAGAAAGAAGAAAAACCTGATAATAAACACCGTAGCACCCACTCCTCCAGCTGTTACAGTTGTTGTAGAGGGTTGCAGGGGCCCCTGAATTGTAATCTGTGAGGGTTTGATGAACATATGAAAGTTGTTTCGGTGTGTGGTTGAAGAGGGAGAATGGAGGCAGTCATGGTCACTTTGAAGTGGGTTGTGTGCATATGCGCGCGCGCATGAGAGAGAGAGAGAGAGAGAGAGAGAGAGAGTATGCTGCGAATGAGCTTGTGGTTTCAAAGTATTGAAGCGGACTATTCTCTGTCCATGTTACTTTTATATGAAATCATTTTTGTTGTGGGATTGGGGTTTGAGGAAAAAAATTAGAAGGTAAGGATCTTGAATTGCTGGGAGTGTCAATTCTTTCTAGCTTTCAATTTTTCGTCCAGTTACAAGACATTACTTAATGAGAATTTGCAAATCTGAGGTAATTTTCAAGGTTGACTTGTAAACTAGCATTATAATAATTCTTTCAAAACCTTATATTCGCAGAACAATCCTCCGTGCCCCACACTCTTTGTGGCTAATCTGGGTCCAACCTGCTCAGAACAAGAGCTGATCCAAGTATTTTCAAGGTGTCTGGAACTCTCCTTTGTGCTTTTTTTCAGACATGAAAGCCTAGAATATTATGAAAATATTTACTTGCTTTGGTCATCCTTAGATGTCGGGGATTTATAAAATTGAAGATGCAGAGCACCTATGGAGCTCCTGTTTCATTTGTTGACTTTCAGGTATGCAAATTCTCTCTGCTATATTAAGCTAATAATAATCATGGATTCCGGTAAATTACTTTACGTGAATGTTGGCCTAATCTTTTAAATATGTTTTTATCTGGAGAAGTGGACTTAATGTGTTGTGAGAGTTGCTAGTGAGGTTTACTATCAGAGCATATAATCTCTTCCTCAGTTAGACTTGAAGGATGTTAGACAAGCCCTTGTTAGAAAAAAGATGTAAATGTAGATGTCTTGCTATATGTGCTTACATTCCTGAGTACAAGTGATGCGAAGTTGACCACGGTAAATTTGTATAACTCAATACTAGTTGTCCCATATTTAAAATTGTAGTTACATAGCATTATTAGTATTTTTCTCAGACCTATCTGATTATTTGTTGCAGTACTTCTCATTTTCCATTTTTTATTGACTAATTTTTCATTTAGAAATATTTTTAAGCCAGTGATGTGACATGCATTTTGCAGATATAGTTGATACTTCTGCACCAATCGACTTGGGTTTTGCTTGACATATTGTTCAAACTAATTTAGAATATAAAGAATGCAGTTAACAAGGCTCATAATGTGTTCTGAATGGAGGGAATGATAGAGTGTATTAGGGTTATTGCTGCTGTAGGGATCAAAACTGATAGAAGATAAAAATGTGAATGCAGTTGACAAAGGTTCATAATGCGTTCTGAATGGAAGGAATGATAGTGTGTATTAGGGTTATTGCTGCTGTAGGAATCAAAAGTGATAGAAGATAAAGATGTGAAAGGGAATCCTTTACTTCTAATGGTATATAAAATAGATCTTTCAGTAGCAAGCTAGATTTTTTCTAGTTAAAATTCATGTAAATATGATGATTTTGATATCTGGGATCTTACTTCTGGAGCTAGGTTTCATTGAGTTCATTACTCTATTTGTTTATTTTCTAAATTATGACATGAGTTTTATAAGGGAATAGACTCCGTAAAAGCCTGAAAACATAGATTTTTTTTCTAGATATAACTTCGGTGTAAATAAGATGATTTTGGTATCTGGAATCTAACCTCTGGAGCTAGATTTCTTTGTATTTGTTATTTGTTATTTTTCTTTTTTCTTTTTTATATCATTCATTGGAAGATGCTTCTGATTTCATGTTCAGCATTCTTCACATTGTTCTGTATAATTTGACGTGTTTCTACATGTGCAGGATACTGCCAGTTCAACTGAAGCACTAAATCATCTACAAGGCACCACTCTCTACTCCTCACCATCTGGTGAGGGGATGCGGCTGGAGTATCCTTCTGAACCAGCTTCTTGTTTTCCCATGTTTACTTTCTACTGCTTCTTTTTCTATTTCAAAATAAGCTTTTTGTTTAGTGCCAATAGTTTTTTCACTTAACAATAAACTTAGGTATGCAAAGTCACGGATGGGAATGCGCAGTAAGAAGTCAAGGTGAATGAAAATTATATTTACACTAACGAAAAAGTTGAGCTACTGTCCGTCAGCAATTAGTTAAGAAGCCATCACTCGTCGCATCTACTCGTTTGAAATGTTTGTAGCTTTTTTCTTCAATGTAAGACCTTCATGCCAATTTCGGGGATTGATGACCTTACATATAAGAGCAGATTTCGTTTGTATTTTAATTTAACTTTTATGCTGTTCTGCTGTTACTTTTTCCTTTTATGTTGTCATAGAGAGTGATCATGTCAGGCAGGGTTCTGTAAAGGATGTAACATAGCTGCAAGGTTTGAGCTCCAAAATTGTCAATTGGTTCAATTACAATGGAGCATTTTTGCCGCCCGTGAAGTCTACGCCTCTACGGAATTTATTGGTGTCAAAATGGACTGGTCTCTAAGGCCCGTGGTAACCCAACACTGGCTGTTATGGGCTGGGCCATACCCTAAGTCAAGCCATGTTGGGTCAGTCCTAAAAAATAGAGCAATGGCTCTCTAGGAAGCAGGCCTGTAGGTCCAAATGGGCGGGCAGATGAGGGGTGCAGGATAGATAACCTGGCCCGGCCCAATACTCTTTCCGGGCCAAGCCCATGCATGTAGTGGAGGAACTAGATCAGATTCTAGGGTGGGTTGAAGTTTAAAATAAGTTTCTGATGGAAAAGGTACCTCAATTTAGCCTTTGCTTCTTTAGCGTCAATTAAGGAGGGATTTGATTAACTACGTTTAAACCTACAGTAAAGCAAATTTACCTACATTTGCTGTAATGTTAAGTTTAATTTATAGACGTTCTTTATATAATTTACACGACTCAACCTGTTATTTTCGAACAAAGAACTGCTTTGTGTTCATATATTAGTACAAAGACTGGCGTTGAAGGAGGAATACAAGTTGACATGACTTGAAGAAGGTTTGAAGTAATTGATCAAAGAATGAGCCGACCCCCGGGAATCACATTTGATTTGCATCTCCGGTGGTGATATTGTTGCCGACCAGTTATAGGATTGTTGTCTACAATTATTCGTTTCATTTAATGTCCTCTAATTACTCACTCTGAATCTCTTGGCTCACCTCTTGGAATATGTATACCTTGTTGTTTCTAAAAATGCCATGTTGGATGGATGTTAGTCCAACCTACTACAAGGATCCTGAATTTAGCAACCCAACCTATACAAAGGGCATCAAAGCCCCTTTACTAGGACATCTAATTGGATGAGACAAGACGAGATCGAATAATAAACAAATTCTATTTATGTACTCTAGTCTCAATCTTGTTAGCCTTTCAATTTAGCATGTACTATGTAATGACGTACTTACTAGGAGTAGACATGATTTCATTTGGTTCCAAATCGAACCATGAACGAATGAATTTATTTTATAATGGAACCAATGCTTCTTTTTTTAAAGATATGGAACTAAATTGGAACTCAAACATTCGATTATGATTTGGTTTAGTTTTTAAAACATATGAAACTAAATTGGAACTAAACGACGGTAGACGACAGCTGCGGTGTAGGAATGCAAGTATCTGTCTAAAACTAAAAAGGAAAGAAATGAATTAAAATTTAGATCTAGGGCTTGAGCTCTTTATCTTATAGATGATAAGGTAAAATGTAAAGGCAAGTGACATTTTTTTATCAATTTCGATTTTCGATTCTTGAGTTAAAACCAAATGGTTCTTGATTATAAGAATCAATTTTGATATTATTATTATTATTATTATTATTATTATTTTGTAAAACCGAACAGAATCGAACCGCTTGATTTGATTCTATTTTAGTTTTATCCGATAATTTTGTCCATCTCTAATTTTCCCTTCCAAATTTATCAATAAAGGACATGCTTGGTATGTGAATTGGACCAAACTACATAAGATGCCATAATAGGCAAAACAAAATCACATAGTCCGGTTTTAAATCTTGTTAAGCTGTTCACAGTAACCTGGTTGTTCATACTTCATAGTGCTTAAATTATTGATAATGTGCATTCCTTGTACACTGGGTTGAATGAGAGTAAATATGACATGAATATGCAGCTTTTGTCGATGTACTTGAATTTAGACTCTTAATTTCGTTACAAATAGTTTAATGTAGAAAAAAATCATTTGTACATAAAATTATTTACCATCTTCTTGACAAATACTCACATGTCGTGTGAGACCAGCGTGGAATCCATGTAAAAAAATGATTTAAAAAAAAGAAGCTCCCTTCTTAATGTGAATATTCTGTCAAAAAGAATGTCAAACCCTCCTTGTACAAGCAGCACGGTTATTTAATTTATCAAATATACCTCAAAAGGATATACATATTGATCTCAATAGTATGTCGTGGTTTGTCCCAATAATTGATGTGTTCCGGAAATAAATAATGTGGTCCCCATTTTATGCGATATGATGTGGATTTCTTATTAAATTAATATTCTGTGCTGTTTTAAATATTGCAATAAACTTAGTTAATTAACATCTATAATGACATTTGTCTGCCAGTTTTTGTCAAACTTGGCAGGAGAAAAGTGCTTTACACGACTGAATTTATTATTTTTGCCATTTTCTTTACCGACTTTTGACTTTTTTTAACCTATATAGCATGTTTGGCTATGCTTAAATCATTTACTAAATTGATTGAGACTAAATAATTTTTAGTCTCGTGAGAAATAAATTTATTATTCTAAAAGTGAGATTGAGTCACTTTCAATTTTCTTTTTTTTACTCAGTTGAGTGTATATTGTATCTAAATATTTTTGGATTAGTTTAAAAGTAAGTCAAATTTGTCTCGAAGTGAATATCGGTCGTTATACATGTTTAGATAAATTATTATTCTTACGAGAAAAAAAAAAGTTATTTAGAGTAAAAATAAATAAGATTTACTCAAGCTTAGGTTACTTATTTACTTGTATGTAAATATAAGTAAATGTTTTAAGATTAGTTGAAAATGGGCGTCAATATTTATGTTAGACTTCGCTTCTTAAGAAATCAACATTTTGAAACATTCAATATTTATGTTAGGCTTTGCTTCTTAAGAAATCAGCATTTTGAAATAGTTTATATTACTGTATAAAACTAGAATAATGTTATTTAGTATTAGTAATGTTGAACAGTAGTCTAGATATCAGCATGTCATAGGTCATAACAAATGAGTCGTAAATCTTTTTTTTTTTTTTTAAATTGGACCTATAATTTAATGACACAAGCGGTGTCATCTAAATTGATGTTAAATATCAGTAGTGTTGAATAATATTATTCAAGAAATTATATCGAAAGAAGCCAAATTATACTCTCTTTTTTTCTTAAGCCAAACGTGCTACTTTGCTATCATAATATCTATGTAAAATTAGAAATATGTCATTATCTTGAATTGAGGCGGAAAAAAATTCCTTTAAAATTAATTGACCATTGAATTATTTTTCACAAAGTGTTGGTGACTAACTCAGCAGTCACGACTAGAACCAAATAATTGGTCCCGTAGGATCACATATTTTATCAAATTATTAATGATGTTTTGACTTGAAGGGCATATAGGTGGCCCGAAAGTCAAATAACGTCCTAAGCCACAAACAAAATATATGAACGACTTAAAAGATTTTGCTTTTCTCTTCTTTTACTAGCATTCATGCATGTACTTGCCATTAGAGTTGAGTGGAGCCGAAACTAAATCTAGACCAACAACTATAGTTGAATATCACTATATTACAACTTTATTAATTATTTTACTTCGTGGTTTTTTAGACCGGGGAGGCACTCTCTTGCGAACAAAAGTCGATTTGTGAGCAGGGACGGACCTACTTGAGGCCAACGAGTCAGCCCCTCTCACTCAATTTTCAGATTTTCAATTTTGTTTCAGGTTCTTTTAGGTTTTCAGATTTTTTTCCCAAGATTTTTTTGGTTTCTCCCCCACTGAACTTCCGTCCTAGATCTGCCCCTATTTGTGATGGTTAACTTCATTTTTAGTAGTCGTGTAGAGTTTACTAGTGTTTATTTTTCGACAATATGGATGATGATGTGATATTCATCACTATGGTGATATTGATGGGATATCATTAACATCTTAATGCTAAGGAAACTAATGATGAGTTTTGTGGGTGTTATGTAATTTTATTTTCTTGTGACAATCTTTTAGACGAGTTCATTTAGCAACTTCGTTCGCATCTTCATTATCTGAGCTTGGGGTGAAAACGTATCATCCTTAAAGTTATTGCTTGAGAAACATAAAGTTTAGAATTGAGGTACTAGGTAAGTTAATTAATATATACATGACATGGTGAAAATCATTTTACCTATCTATAAGATATGAAAGGATCTGGCTGCAACATTGATAGGAGGCACAAAATCTTCACGTCCTAGCAAATCTCTAGCGTTGTACAAAAAAATTCTTGAAGTCATGGTAAAAATCGTGGTACTACATTTTTTCTTGGAGCCCATCTTAAGTCTCGAAATGAATTTAAGCTTGCTCTTCATCATGAGCTTAAAGTTGGATTTCGATCGAATGACTCACTTTTAAGTAGAAAAAAATAAGTTTATGAGTACCCATCATGCACTCGTGTAGTTTGCTCGGACAGAAATGAAGCGACAATTCGAGACATTTAGGAGGCGTTCTCTTCGTATTTCAGTTTTGTGTTTTGAGTTTTGAATTCGTTTTATATTTTGTGTTTTGGGTGTCCATTTTGAGAATGTTGAAAATTCGTTCTTTTTGTCGTTTTGAAAAAATATTTCTCAACCCGTATTTTTTGAGTTTTGACAAATTTGTGAAAAAATAGCCAAAACGTAAAAAAGTTGTTTTCTGTTTTCTTCACAAAATTTTCAGCCGTTTTCAAAAATTCGTTTTCGAAAATGGGAAAGAGAACGTTTTTTTCAATGTTTTAGAAAATCGAAAACAGAAAATGGCCCGAAAATAGTAAAGAGAACGCCCCCTTACTTTTTCTCTTTTTCAACACGAAGAAGAAATCATTATTGAGCCTTTGAGTTTAACTTAATATGTTAATCTTGAGGTTAAGTAACTAAAATGACTTTTCGCAAGGCTCAGCAAGATTTGAGAGGATATTCGAGACGAGGTTTATAACCTTGCTCAACGTCACCCTTGGATTTCATCGACGATAGAGAGCCTCTATAGGTTGAGCAATTATACTTTTGGTGAAAGGATAACTAAATTTGTAAATAACGTAAGACATTATTAAGGTTCCTTTTTTCTTTTGCTTTTTCCCAAACAATGCCATGAATTCATGATCAAGATTTGGTGACATTATTATTGCACCAACCTCATCTGTCTGTATAAAGAGCTCCTCAAGAAAAGGGTTAGCCTATGATAATATTCTTTTGGCGATCACGTGTGTACATTGATTTCAATATCTTTTTTTTTTTTTTCTAATTAATTATTATTTATTAGAGATTGATTAATTGTTATTTATTAAATCATCAATGATTAAATTTATTAAAGTACCTAAAATTTATGAATTATTCCCTAAGTATAGAAAATTCATACAAATTTTATACAAAAATTCAAATTGGAAGCATCATGTTCATTTGTATAAAATCTCTGTTATATGTGTTTTAATCATGTCCATTCAATTTGAATTCATGTACTAATTCTGTATATATTTTCTGTACTTATAGCATGGTTCAAATTTTATAAGAGATGTTAATAACCGTTTGCAATCAATTAATATAGTTGTGAAAAAGTATATATATATTTGAAAAAATAATAATAATAATAATATATTCATTCAATAGCTACTTCAAATACATTTAATACAAGTTCTAGAAAAAGTAAGAATAGTACAGAACCAAAGTCATGCCCATACGAACATGTTTGATGGTGTTTTAAAGTCTTATTTTTATAAGCGTGAGTTTAAAATTATTCTAGTTACTACGAAAACTTGTTTATAATGTAAATGTTTAGTTTGTTATTATAGAAAAAGTAATTTGCTTCTGTAACCACCAGATCGAACATATCAAGCATGCAACACGTTTGTTATCGAAGACAGCATGCTCCGAAAACTTGTATTGATCTATCATGTAGTATACAGAATGACTGCATGATAGATCAATACAAGTCAATTATCGGAGATTTCTTTATAGAGTATCGAATGTTCGAATTCTCGCGATAGTCACTAGGGGACCTGGGGGACCAGTAGGATAAATTGACCCCCCAATTTTTTTTTTTAATTTTTTTTAAAATTTGTTTAGCCTTTTTTTTTTAATTTTATTTTTATTAGAAGGTGCACTATTTTGATTGTGACCCCCTAACTCAAGTTGTCTGGGTCCGTCACTAGCGATAGTTGAAATGCAACATTTATGTTCGAAGGTAGATATTTTATGTAGACAAAGTTATGGTTCGCTCTGTCATCCTTTCGGAGGTCGTGTTTGTACTCGTAAAGGAGTGTCCATGAAAAGGAGAACAACTTTTCGAATATCCGGCTCAAGTGCGTATAAGTTGTGACATCGTTCAATTTACCAAGGGTTACGAGTCATGCAAGAAAACCTTCACTCATTCGAATTTGTCGGACTAAGTTTGAATACCCGAATCATCCAAAAAAATAAAAACTACAAATCAATTAAATCAATTTGTAAGCAAACTGAAGTTGATCTCTGGTGAAGTCGAATCTTTTAAATGATCAGGAAAAATCTAAAAAATCATATATATAACATAAAATAAAATAACAATGATGCTACAAGTACATTCTTTTTGACATTGAGTTTGACACTCCATTTACATGTGGAGTGGTGGAGCCCACAATTAAAATAATCATGGACCCCACACATGTGAGAGGAGTGTCAACAATTATGTCAAAATAGAGTGTACTTGAGGCTTAATTCATAAAATAAATAGTCAAAATTGTTTTGGATGTACTCGCAAAGTCAAAATCAGAGTGGTATGAGTATCTATCGATCCACCGACCTACCGACTCTCCAATTTAGCCCTATAAATAAAGCGACAAATAATATTATTCACTTTCTCCACCCAACAAATTAAAATTATTATTCAATTAATTTCTCTCTCCTACCAAATGACAACTACTTTTTTTTTTTTGTTTTTTTTAAATATTCTATTCAATTCCAACAAATATCTCTCATTTTCTTGGTTTCTTCCATTATATCTCTTCGAGCCCATCAATATGAAAATAACAGCTTTTGCAATTTGCAAACAAAGGGAAAATTTGCACTATTGGTCCCTGACCTATTTTAAGAGTATGAAATTGGTTTCCAACTTATAAAAGTCAATGTTTAAAAATCATTGGCATAACCTAGAAAATATAAGGAATCAAGGGGCACAAGATCAAAAAATAAATTACGATTTATTATTATTATTTTTTGTGTGTGAATTGGTTGATACTGGCCAGTTCTTAGGTTATTTTAATACATTTTACACCATCAAATTTTGATTTAAACTAAACTAGCCAGTTCTTAGGTTATTTTAATACATTTTACACTGTCTATTGACAACACTGGTAAAGAAGAGTAAATTGATATTAATCACTTTTTAAAAGCATCTCTGATCGTAATGTAAAATAGATCTAAATTATGATTTAGATCTCCAAATTGACTGAAAACCTCTCCAATTAAGAGATACAAATGAAATACAAATTGATAAATCTTTTTGTAAACCCACAAGAGGCAAAAAAAAAAAAAAAAAATTGATATTTCTATTGGAGAAAAAATTGAATTTAGATCCACCAAAATGTAAATGTTGATGTAAAAATGGTTTGAAAATACAAATTTACACTCGATTTTATACCATCATTGGAGAGACTCTAACAAGTTAAATTGTGGTGTAGCTTTCATAAAATCATGTTTCGCTTCAAACTTGTAGACACCAGTCCAATTGAAGAAATATAATATGAATTTCTAAAATTAGATACATGAAGGCCACGGGATGATTTAACAAAGATTTAAACAATTTTCATCCTTAGCAATTAATTATGCAATAATAATGAAATTGAGCATACCAGCTAGCAAAAATTTAAAAATTAGGGATAAACTTACTACTCACACAATAAATTGAGCATCTATGGTGAATTTTTCACAAGAGGGAAAAAAAGGCTTTGTGTTGTGCAGCTGCAAACTAGCACAGTGAAGGCTTTACATGGCGGCCAACTACTCCTTTCGTAAGGGAACAGTAAAACCCAACCTTATCCAGACCAATGTCGGATTCAAGAATTCAGTTGAGTAGACAGCTACTTGAAATTTTTTTTTTTAATTACGTTCCATTACTGATGATCCACCTATCCTGCTTTGAATTTTGATGAAAGAGGTAAATCGCAAATTATGCCTCCAAGGGTACAGGGTGAAAGACTGCTTGTACACTTATACTTATCCAAGAACCAAATCTATATTTCAGGATTCGAACTCTTGACGCGACAGTCTCAAGTAAAGTTGGATTTCTGTACCTTCCCCTTTTACCACTTGGAGATGTGCTTCTACTTGAAAATTTTTATTGGACGAAGCCAGCACTGGAGGCTACAGAGTCTCAAGGTGCCGACTCCGCCCCTACTTTAGACGTCGTCTAAATATACTTTTTAGAACACTGAATAATGCCAAATCTTATCGAAAATTCTTTAGCACACTTGTCATCTAAATATTTCAACATAGTAGTAATAGAATTAGAAAAAAGAGTACATCTGACTGTCTAAGTGAAAGTAAAAAATCCATCGAACTTATGGTCCATTTTAATTTAGTTGAAAATCATATTTTTAGTATATTTTACAAAAAAATTAATGAAACGTACCGTTGAAAAATTGATAAAAATTACAAAGTTCATGAAATATATTATTAAAATTAATTATTAATTTTAGCTTTGATTTTGATCAATTTTTTAAGGAACATAATTAGGAGATTGTATGGTATCGATTAAAATCTAATTTTAATTTAAGTCAAAGTTAAGTAATCAATATTAGGATTATTCTATTTTGTCCTCATGCTTGACCTCATACTTGACCTCGATCCCACCACTCTCCTCACATGGAAAGCAAAAATATTAAATTTAATGAGGTGGGATCCGACCTCCATGTGAGGGGAGTGGTGGGATCGAAGTCAAGTATGAGGGTAAGGTAGCATGGTTGTCAATATTAACCACATCTTTTATAAATTTTACAATTTTTTAATTATATATTTCAAAAACTTCTATTATAATATACTAAAAAAATAATTTTAATTTTCACTAAACACTCTTTATAGTGCGTATATAACAAATATTTATGTAGAGAGAAAGATTGGTGTGTCGGTGCATTTTGTAAGTTTATTATTTTCCTCGTAGAATTGCTTTTAAGACAACAACATATGACAACGACCTCAATGCTCAAGTAGGCTGCCGAAGGCGCAACGCACAACTCCCTCAGCTCTCTTCTTTCTCTCTCTATACCCCTTCTTGGATTCTGTCTTATATGGAGAGCACAACAGTATCTATATAGAGCGAGAGAATATTATTTTACACCAGAGAGAAATGGAGAGCAGCGGCGGAGGTGGTACTGCTGCTGCAGGAAGGAGGAGCTGTTCATCGGCGGGTAACAAGAGAAAAAACGAGAAGCCATATAAAGGCATAAGGATGCGTAAATGGGGGAAGTGGGTGGCGGAGATTAGAGAACCAAATAAAAGATCAAGAATTTGGCTGGGATCTTATTCCACCGCCGTAGCGGCAGCGAGGGCCTATGACACCGCCGTGTACTATCTCCGTGGCCCGTCTGCTAAGCTGAATTTCCCAGATGAAATCGCTGCCGGTGGACTTAAAGATCTGTCAGCGGCTGCGATTCGGCAGTTGGCGGCGGAGGTTGGTGCCAGAGTTGACGCTCTTCAATGTAATTCCATTATTGCCGCACAATCGAAGGACCATGCAAATCCGTCTTTGCAATCTTCTTGGTTTCAGGAGAAGGTTGACTTGAACCAGAAGCCCAAGCCAGAACCCGATGATCCAAGTCTTGATTACTGGTGAATATTTGGCACGTTGTACGACTGAACTCTACTTTACCCGACTCGACTCGACTCAACTCGACTGGATAATGAGCAAAGTTATAACTTTTTCCTTTTCGTCCAGTAAAATCTAATCTACCTTCTCAAGTATGTTATTAAATGCTTTTCGGGTATCATAGAGAAGGTTTACTTGAACTAGAACTCCAAGCCCGAAGAGCAGTCTTGATTGACTGTGAATGTTAGTACGATGTAATGAATACTACGATCAACGAAATTTTTACTTTCCATCTGTTAGAGCATATTATTTTTCAATTTGCTTACTAAAATATGTTACAATTTACAGCCGACAACAATTTCTAAAGGAATTTTGAATTTAGTTTGTGCAATTAACAAGTAACAACGTGGTTTGATGATTGAGGGAGAGTGGTGGGAGTGTGTGTGCCGCGCGCAAGTTGGGGAAGTTGGGGTGGGTGTCCACGAGGGAACAGACCCATTACTGCTGGGGGTTTGGTGCAAGTAGCTGTTTCCTAACTGCAAAAATAAAAAATAAATGTTATTAGATTTTTATTTGAATAAGTAATTATTTTTGTGGTTCTCTACCCTTGTAGATGACGAGGATTTTTTGGTACCATATAAGATGTAGCCGAAGGACTGACATGGGAAGAGAGTTTATTGTCATTTGATGTTCAGAAAAGTGGGTTGGATTACACTATGAGATATTTATATTTGAGATCATGATTCGAGTTCTATTAACTCAATTGTGGCATGTCCTAACTATTTTGGAGAGAAAGACTGTTTTAGATTGATTTTTCACTTTTTAGTATAAGAATTCAGGTGATTCTTCTTAGATTTATCGTGTGAGATGGTTAAAATGTCTCAAGCTCAGTACATCCTATGATGTGCCTTATTTTTGGACGACCCATTGAGTCTATCCAAAGATGGGTTGGACCTACACCTCGATGCATGTATATTTCTTGGATTATAATGGTTGTACAGGATCACATTGGCCCTATACTAAGTCGGATTATTTTACTTGACCCTCATGATTGATCTCATGGATGATCTCGACCCCACCACTTCACTCACATGGGGGTCGGATCCCACCTCATTAAATTTAATATTTTGCCCTCATGTGAAGGGAATAGTGGGGTCGAGGTCATCCATACAGTCAATCATAATGATAAGGTAGCATGATTGATACTAAGCCCCTTATGAATTGTGGAGGACCCAATACACCAAGCATTGTTATCTTATGTCTGATCTTATGAAAAGCAAGACTTTCCATCAATCAATGGTGAATCTAGAGTGTTCGCATGGGAGTTGGGAAAATGTTGACTTTCTTTGGCCACGTTGACTTTAAATTGCATGCGCTTGACTTTGTTTCTATCACGTTCAATTCATGGCAATATTTGTTGATAAACTTCAAGAAAATTGGACGTTCTGAGTCATTAATCATTTGATGCACTGCATCAATTACCAATTTTATTGGACTAATTTTTTTTTTCAAAAATATACTCATCTCATATTTAAATAATCTAACAATATTTAACAAAGCAGTGATGGAAGTTTGTTTGTTCATTAGACCAGTTTTTTTAACAATAATGTTATTCATAGTAAACGACTACAGTGGTCAGTCTATGTGACATCCTACTTGACATATATTAATCATATCATTTTAATAGCACGCAATTTTTTAATCAACCCTAAAATCCCAAAATTTCTTTATTTTAATGAACAAGAAATTAGTGTCTTACAACCTTACAATATGAGGATCCACTTTTATCAAATTCCTTAGTAAATAACTTCAAAAATTAAAGAACCATATATATAACTTTATTTTGACCGAACAATAGAGATCGAACACCGGTTTCTTGTTGGTTACAACACCGATGGCCAAGTTCCGCTAGAAAGTATACGCAGTGGGTGGTCTTTGGGCGTTTGGGGAAGAATCCACCGATTTGGTGAGCCGATTTGGGAAGATGAAAGACATGGGTTGAGAGTCGATTTTGGAATGTTAGGGAAGATGAAAAACTGCGTGGCTGTAGAGATGAAATTTCATTTGACATTTTTTTAAAATTATTAAAATTGAGTAATTAAATGTGCTTCACATAGGATGACACGTAAATTAACTACTGTAGATGTTCACTGTGAATAACATTATACGAATTTTGACGTTCTATACCGTGGTAGGGTGGTGGGGCTAGTAGGGTCCTTTTTTTCTTTTTCTTTTTGTACTTTAGTCAAATTAGATTTCCACTTAATTCGGTACTCCGCACCTGATTCTATAAAATCAATATAAGATTTGACTTGTTAGATCTTAAACAAGTTCAATGAACCTCACAGGTGACAAATTCAAGTATTTTTTAAAAAAGTCTTTGTGCTACTATTTTACTTTTTTCTTCAAGAATTACTATAGGGAAGAATTAATACTGTTGTTCAATTTTTTTTTTTTCAAAAGAAAATTAAATGTTATAGTCAATATTTGGTTGACGAACCATTGTAAGGAGAGTATTATAGACTTTTTGGAATACCGTATGTGACTCTTGGCAAGTAAATGAAAAATGAGCAGAAAATGGTTCAATTTTTGCTCAATTTGTAGTACCACGCAATAATGGTATTTTAGAATTTTTAGAATATAAGAGGACTTATACAATTCATTTCCCGTCTGGTTCTTAAAAAATTAGAAATCGGAACTGAGAATTGAAAACAAAAATTTATCGAGTTCGAGTCGATTCTTAAATTAAACCGTAAATACCTGACTTGGGAACCAACTTTGTCCTTTTTTTATAAGTTTTTATTTTCTTAAAATTTATTCACTCTGACCTGATGACCCTGACCCAACAAGTAGAAGTTTGTCTAGCTAGTGTCTCTCCGTTTGTAAGCACGCTAATCAATTAGATTTATTTATTTGAATAATTGAATTATATAACTTTTGTTTATAGTCACTCCTAACCTCACTTTAAGTGCAGCTCGCTTGACAAACCTTCTTTGAGGCGTAGTATGTAGAGCCATAGCCGAAACTAAATGCTATTATGCTAGATATTGGATTCTATTTGGTGACATATTTGTACTAAATATCAAAATTCAAAATTCAAAATTCAAAAATGTCAGTAGGCTATGAAATTTGAATGCCCCCATTCAATATTAGTCCCGGTAAACCAAAAACTTGGCAATATCATCCAGCCCAGCCTCCTTGTAACACTCAGCAATCCTCACCAGGTTGTCGTCCCACGTCCCTTCCACAGAAGCTAGATCCAACAAAAAAGCTGCTTCATCCAATGCAACCTGCAAATAAGTAGCTAGGTGAATGAGAGAACATTGTTTGCATGGAGGTCAAGTGAAGTGTAAGAACTCGAGCCTCATGTCGACCGTTCTCCTACGTATTGTTCGCTCTGGGAGAGACTAAACCAATCTTAATCCCTTATAGATTTCTATTGCGTCTCCCATGATTCGAATTCAAGACCTTTGCCTTATGAAAGACTTAAATTGACTTTTGGTACAAACTGGATTAGAGGTCTTGGGTTCAAATTTTAGAAGACGCGATACAAATTCTCAGAGTGGATAGTATGTAAGAGAACGGTCGGGCATGAGGCTCAGATCGTTACATGAAGGGTGAGAACACAATTCTTTTAGTATTGGACTAATAATGAACCGCATATATTCACGTCAAACCTGAGGAGGTTCCTTCCCTTTCTTTAAATCTTCTTGCCTTCCCTCCTCAGTCACCTTCTCTTTAATGTACTCAATTTGTTCGTCCTCCCATTGAGCCAAGTTAGCAGCTTCCTAAAAACAGAGAACCAAAATACATATATAACAGACAACATGCATAATGAGGCAGAATTATAAGGGCGTGCTCAAGGGATAAACACCTGATATTCGCATCCCAAAGTCCACCATGGTGATTTCAAAGCCACCCTTGCAGAATCTTTTGCTTCTGCATTTCGTCCAACTCTACAAAAGACACAAATGTTTATTATGCTGTGAACATGGTATAGTAATATACCAATACCAACTAAAGTTAGGACTACAAACTTCAGTAGAACTTTGGCATTGAAGACAAAAGGGCGACCAAATCCTGGAAAATGCTCCTTTTTTGTATAGAATTCCCCAGTTATCAAAGCTGAAACCTTCCACCAGCATACATGTATCACTTGACGAAGAAGTAAGGCCACTTCGTGCAGAAAGAAAAATTCAAAATCAACTTACCTGGTCCCCTTTATCAAAATGCTGCTCAACTTTACATTCTAGAATATCTGGAAACAAGCCAACCTGTGATAAAATTAAGAAATTTTGTCAAATCAGCTAATATTAATATAAACAAAAAGTGCCCTTTCATACCTTTTTCAGAAGATAGATGTCTATACTCGAAATCTGAGATGCAGCAAAATCACCCTTCTTATACAGCTTCTCTCCAGCATCAGCTGAAGCAAAAAATAACTCATCATTCTTTTCCTGGGAACTCTTGGTGTCTTCTTCCACCAAGATTCTGTGAATATATTGATCTACCTGTATTAGATGAAATGGAAAGATATAGTAAAAATACACTTTACATGAATACATGAGCATTAAATGCTACAATCCAACCCTACAACCCGATCTTATCGAACAAAATTCACAGCTGAAGTGATGGAAGAACATATGCAGCTTACAGTCTTAGCCAAAAGCCACACACCATACTTGTGAACCTCCACCACTGGCATCTCCATCCTGTATACATCAGGAGAGGTTAAACAACAGAAAACTCCAAAAAAAAAATTGACACCAATTTTAGAGAGTACCCAGCAGGAGCAGTTGGCCATCGTAATAACGCAGTTACAGAACCTGTAATCAATAAAATCATAGATGAAGATAGGAGATTTCAATAAACACTTTAGCCTCAAATAGAGAACCCCATTAAAACACCTGAATTATTTTTGGAGAGAGGAATGGCAAGAGGAAGCAGCCCTTGCTTAGCTCCAGGAGAAATTATTTGTTCACCTATTACAAAGAAAAGTTCATATGGGCCACTGAACTATGAAAAGAAAAATGACCATAAATGTTCTTATTTATGAAGAGATAATTCCATAGGGAAGTAGTAGTGAAACTCGGTAGTGACATCATCATTATATCAAGCAATTAATGGACGGGAGATGAAAAACGCTCGACTCAATTAAACTGGGAAGTGAAAGTAGGACCATATTTATAGAAAACCAATGCCTCTATGATGCCCACAATAGATTTCTTAGAGAAAAAATGTGAACTTATATTCTGAGATAATTAGTGGGAAGGAACTGCATAAAAATTATTACGATGACCACTTCACATATAGGACAAGTGACATGAAAGTTGAAACAAAAATATGCCATCTTTTAAGCTTTATCTACCATAAGGATCATCACCCTCCCATATCACCAGCTATCTGTTTTGTATCCACTACTGGTTCCAATCCATATCCTATCGTCTGTATATATTCAAAGTTCAAAGGCACCAACTATATCTCAGTCACCTCTAACACCAGCACGCTTACCTTCCCCATCCCATTGTTATTTGGCATGCAAACGTGCCTGATATATTATAAAAGCTAGGGCTAGCTTCTGAACTATTCTGCCGTCTACTGTAGTGTTTGCTTAACTACTAAGTCTAGACTACGATATGACATTTTTTAGTTGCTTAAGTTTGTTTACTAATTAATATCTGGTAATCATATTTGTTCCCTTGTCTCCTTGTGATGTTTGATCATTTACTGTCTATTACGAGGCCAAAAATGCAGCCGCATTTAAGTGTTGAAATGTACAAGAGAAGAGGAGTTCAATGCATCATACTTTCAACTAATTCTCTTACCTGAGTTTCAGCTTCACAAATTGAAATCTAAGCCCCTACAATTGACAGATTCAAGCCAATTTTCAGCTGTTATTCGCTGAAAATCATACTGGCACTCCTTTTTGTCACTAAAAATCTATTTAAAGCCTTCTCAGCTTTTGCTAAACAAGGCTGCAAATCAACCTTAAACCCTTTGGTAACTTCAAATTTCTTTATCTAAGGTTGCATTGATGTGTGTGTGAAGGGGAGGGGGGGGGGGGGGGGGCACAGGATATTGTTGGATTACAGGTAATATGGGTTTAAAACCATCTATCTGGATCTGTATAAAATATGATGGGTAGGGTCAATGATTAACAGTTTGACACAACAACCAACCTATTCAGGTTGGACATGCTTTGAGTGAGGCTGCCCACTGAGATCAAGACACGTAAATGCTAGAGTAGTTGAAAGGGTGTTCGTTTCAGTGTAGGTAATTGGGAGGTTAAAAGCTCGATTTGACGGGCCGGTGCAGCCATGTCTAGTTATGTGGCAAGGGAAAACTACCAAATAATGCCACGTGACTAGAAGAAGATCAATTGTGATATTTCATTATGCATGGCAAGCAAACTAAAATGTTTCCTAACATATTACCCTGAAGATTATCACAATTGAATTTTGAAGGTATGAGTGGATACGATGAAGCTTATCCTCTATCGTCTCATTGGCCGACCTTGACCCCTGTTATTTCGAGGTCATATTTAGTATTCAGAGTTTGTCTCGATTTGGTACCACTCTTGCAGTCGCACCGAAACAATGCTTTACCCCTAGATGTCCAATCAAGGGAATCCATTGTAAGCTCAACGCCATTTCTAAAGAAATAGAAAAACTATGCCCAGTCATTTTTCATTGGATCCTCTACTTGTTTAGTTTGGATTTTGACCAAAGTTTTGAAATCCCTAGTTTACTTAAATTTTCGACACCATTCTTAGCCCCTGTTTGATCCACATTCTAATTTTCATTCTCATTCTTTTACTCATTTTCAACCACAAATTTTTCAATAAAATAATATTTTTTTATCACATCAATAACTTTTCCTTCTTTTTCAACTACATATTCAACATCACATCACATCACCAAAAAAAATGCATTATTTCCATTTTAGTGTGCATCAAACAGGGGCTTATTAGAGCATTTTATCGTATAGGTACAGGGTGTTGGGTCTCTAGCCCCACCATTTTCTTTTTCAAAATAAGGGAAGTGGCATCTCATTTGGACCAAATGGTTCAAGCAAATCCCCCACAAATTACCATAGTTTGGAGTTTCCTTATTCATGAATAAGTAAGAATAGGCTCGTTGTGTTCTTTACAGGTCAGGGACTTCCGGCTACACTGAACTTAATTTTCCAGCTTTTCTAGTGATATTGCTGTTGCGGAAGCCAAATCTAAAGTTTTCCCTCATCAAATTTTATGAAAGAAAAATCAACAAAGACGTCAATCAAGAATCAAATAGAATGCAATGTGGAAAGAAAATTGGTCATTCTTTCATCCAATCATAAGAACGAAGGAAGATTACAACAACAAACTAAGCTTTATTCCTAATAAATCAACTACACGAATCATTCTGTAAAGTTCATTACCATGTGTATTTGGATAAGAATGAAGATTATGTTAGCATAATTATTGCCTCCCACAATATCCCAGATTTTATAAGAAAAAAAGCCAATATAAGGAAATAAGCAACATTGTCCATTATTCAAACATGTTGAGCTCTATTAAGTGCTCTCATATGAAAAGTAAAAGTGCAGCAAAATCAGATAGAAAGAGAAAAACTCATGGCTCACCTCTGACCTGAAGCATTTTCAATAGATGATTCAAATGCACCGGAGGTTGAGTAACAGCCACATCTTTGATAAACGATACGTGGTCTGCATTCCAAGAACAAAACCATTACTCCCATTAATGTGTGTTCGCGTTTATCGTAAGTAGTAATTCTATATGCACGAACTGAGAGATGCACTGAACATGTGTAGTTAGTGTACCAGGAGAAGAAGAAGAGTAGCATCTGAAAGTAGGTTTGCAGCGCCTAAAGAGAACAGTCGAAAAAGTGGCAGCGCGTGGGACTCCGAACACCACTCCACCGCCTACCTTCATATCCTTCGGCTTCCGTTTTGCCACTTGTTTCTCTCAATTGGGTCCGTTTCTGGGATATTGTTTGGGAAACATTCACAGGTCAAATAATTCAAAAATCAGGATTTAAGTTTAAAAATGTTAAAAATAGGTATTAGTTAATTAACTAAAAATATTTATTAATTAAATATAATATGGTCATAATTATACAAATAATGATCATGTGTACATAATTATAGGTCACAACTTATTTATTGATCACATATTATCAAATTAATTAATTACAAATTAAAAAAATTATAAATCACAATTTATATCATTGGTCACATATCAAAAAAAAATTTATGTTACAATTTATCTATTCATCACATATTTTCAAATTTGTTGGTCACAAATTATTTTTTAGTCACAAATTAACGAATTTTAAGGTCACGGTTTAATAATTAGTCACAAAGAATCAAATAATTGGTCACATACGTCAAATACCCCACCCCGATCCTGATCCACCACCAATACTAATTATATATCAACCAAATCGCTGATCACAAATACTATTTCACCCTTCTTGCCACAACACCACCACCACAACCACCATACAACTATCACATGCATAACACCATCACCATAACCACTGCCAACAACAACAAAAACAAAAACGACCACCACCTCACGACGGGGTCTCTTCCAGTGGTGATGCCGCTGCCCAAGCGATTCAACTCCGATGGTACATCGTTGCGCAGAAGATTCTTTTCCATGGCTGTCCCTACTACTGCCACAATCGTCACCATCGCCACCATACCAACACCTACTCACAGTGCCTTCCAGCAACTAAGACTTTCCCTTCCACATTCCCCATGGCAAAGAATGACCGAGTTGAGTGCTTATCAGCATATTGAACATACCTCCAAGTTGCGAGATCATACACAAACACACTACCACCATCACCGTCACCCCCCGTCACAGCCAAATTTAATAAAACCCACCCTAAACAGTCAGATACAAAATCGCCACCACACAAACATCATCATCACCACCACACAAAACACCATACAAATCTTTGGTGCACCATCGGGGCAGCAACGTAACATGAAGAGTCGCCACAGTGAGCAGGTGGATATGTTTTTGCTTCGCCACTTTGCATTGCAACACGCACAGAGTCAGTTCACCGTCACAACTTACAATGATTCACGCTCCTTTTGGCCGTCGATTCGCCCTCATTCTCGGGTGATATGGATTGAGGGTAGATGATGTGGCTGGGTGACAACAGCGGGTGGCGACAACAGGAAGATGAGGAGTTCGTGATTGTCGGAGAGAGGCGATGGTTGGTACATAGAGAATGAAGGGGGGCGATGAGGCTCATAACGCGAGAAGGATGGTGGGTGGGATGGAGAGAGAATTAGGAAATGAATTAGGATTTTGATAAATGGGCCAATGAGTGTTTTGATATCTGATTTGTGAATAATGAAACTTCAACTCTGATTTTTGAATTGTTAACTTGCAACACCTGTGATTATGCAATTTCTACATTGTTTTGCAATGGAAACTGTAGCAGTTGCCTACTCGAAAAATGGAAGTATTTGACATAAATAACACAAAAACAGAAAACATAATGGCACGCTTTCTCATTTTAACAATATTCATGAATTCAACTCGTGGAAATCATCCACTCCAAAAAACAAAAAACAAAAAAAAACAAAAAAATTGTAATAGATTGATAATTAAAGGATTGAATCGAAATCAAACGTGTAGTGAATAATTAGAATCAATAAAAGTAATGAATTCATCAATTCTTGACTTGTTTTATAGTTTGGAATTTCTCAATGTCTCACCTAAATCAAACTAATTTTTTTTTTATTGTCGAGTCAATTAAGTGGTTTTGACAATATTAGTGAAAATTTCATAATGAATTCTAAATAAGAGCTCAAATTCACAACTTAAAAAATAGAGAATAACGATGATAACCATCTTGCAAATCAAACTTGACTCGTTACTAGGAACTATTTGCATCTGGAACATTTTGACACTACGGATTTCCTTCTCAGAATATTTCAATTATTGAAGGTTTCAAGACATTTCGACAATGTAATCTATAGCTTCATTGCATATAGAATGGAGTAAGCAACAAGGATAGCTGAGTTAAACACATGAATCAAGGAATGATCTATTAATTAGAAAAATAAAAAATAGTAAATATGAATTGATCAACACATACCAACTATTCTACTACTCTATTTCCCTATCATCTCTCAGATACAGAACATATGACTCTCGTTTCATTAATGCAAGTACGCAACAACAAACTATGTTACCAATGAATTTCACGGCTGGCTTAACATTTTCATTGATGAATTTAAGGAATAATAATTTGTACATAGGAAGGTATTGTCACCAGTTAATTGAATTGATAAGTACAGAGCAAGCAATCTTTACACAATGTGTTTTATTAACATTTTGTGAATAGAAATAATCTCTTCACATAAAGCATTACTGTCCAAACAACTGTTATTCCTTAAACGACAGGCATGAGAACCCTTTCAGCATCTAACAACATTTCTTTGGGCAGTATTTTAAGGGCTGGGCGAATTGTAAGCAGACCAATGAAGCAGTCCAGAGGAACTCTCATACCCCATGCGTTGATCGACTCGAGTTTCCGACATTTGTTAACCAGCAGAGTAAGCCCATCCTCGGTTACGTGATGACAGCCCCACAAAATAATGGTCTGGATATAAAATTGTATTACATTCAGTAAAAACAAAAAAATCTCACGTGATATGCAGTGCTGGACAGAATTAGACGATACAATAAATAAAATGTCTTGTCTTGTCCGATCTATATTACCAAACATAAATTAAAGTTATGAAAAGCCAAACCTTCAGATGTGGGCAGCTATCTGCAATTACAGACACAGATGCATCCGTGATAAATGTACCACCGATATTCAGGTGTTGCAGAGAAGTAGCTCTTGAAATCTGTGGAAATATAAGCTAATGAAAAAATATTTCGATTCTGAATATAGAAGAAAGCTACTTGATGAATTCATGTGCAATGTGAGAAGGCTTTTATTTAGACAAAATTTGAATTCGTGTAAACAACAGTTTGGAATATTGTTCTCATAATTGAAAACGAGAGGAGGGAATAGCACCGTCAAAACTATCTTACCCAGCCTCTTTGCAGTAAAAAAAGGAAACAAGACAAACCATGGAAGAAAAGTTCTACATGACACTAAATTGCGTTAACAATCAAACAAATGCTGGCAGAATCTTGAACCAGATTTCTTTTATACTGATGGCACATAGCATGGCATGCTGCAGAACCGAAAATTTCCTCTTTGTTCAATTTAAAGGATACAGGAGCACGATATTTGCCTGGCTAAAGCATGTAGACAATTTTGTTCTGATCCATTTTTAGAGGACATAATCCTAATGCACAGAGAGAGATATTACTAAATAGGTACTGAAACTGCATACTGGTTGACATGTTGATTAGTTTATCATATATTATGTTTATTTTCTTTATATCTTTAAAGAAAAAGAATATCCAGTAATGACATTATTCATTTAGGAAAAGTCGGAACATAACAGGACAATGGAACGCTTGTACAGAATCTGTCTTAAAGCAGCAAGAGCTAGTAGGTTCTCATATTACAACTAGTGCCGGGGTTCATATGCAGGAATGAAAAAAATTTAGCTTATTTTTCTTTATTAATATTGTTCACTGCTATTCAATCCTTATCAATCATGTCATTAAGCATAATGGCATTTCAAAAACTAAATTATTATCTAGTCCATGTTCGAGCCTCATTCTTTAAAAACTCATTTTTTCCAAACTCAATTTCAACCACATTCTCCCAATAAAATATTACACGTAAATCCAAAAATTTTCACTAATTTTTAATCACACATTCTCCAAAAAATACTATTACAAAATGTATTTTCTCAAAAAATGGAGCACAAATGAACCCCTAATTTGAGATGACACAAAGATGAGAAAATGCTGATGTTGTAGGGGATAAAATAGAGCATACAATAGCAATGCAATTGGTTACATGAAGAATGCACTATAAGAGACGATGATGACTGCATACCAGATGACCAACTCCTTTGTCTGTGATTCCAGTTAAACCCCACAGGGAAATTGAGACCAAGTTGCTGATACATTTTGCCTTGGACAATTGGTCCAGTCCATGATCTGTTATTTGGCAACCCCAACGGCTCCTCGGTCTGAAGATAAAATACATGGCAAAACTTTATAAAACTAGATAATCGAAGTAAAAACTCTCAAATTGCTGCTAAACAAACCGACAAATGGCATGGTTCATTTTCGAATTATTAAAAAAAAAAAAAAAAGGAACAATGTACAGCACAGTCTAGTCAGAAAGTAACACGTTTTATGACCTGTGCGAAACTAGCTATATCCCATAACCAGCATTTCCTTATTCATCCAGATAATTCAGTTATACATGATTGAATCTGCTTCCATTACATATTCACATACACAATAATAATTTTAAAAGGAAAAATAATCTGCTACGCCCTCATACCACTGTGAAGTCAAGGAATCCTTTTCTCATATGGCTGCAATTCAGAGAGACATAACTTTGATAATCACATTTAGCCCCTGTTTGACAACCATTATTTTTTCTACGTACTCATTTTCGACCACATATTCATACAATAAGATATTTTGCACGTAAATCCAAAAAAATTTCTTACTTTTTAACCACACATTCTCCTAAAAATCACTACTCAAAACTCTATTTTTCCTAAATAATAATTGTCAAACAAAGGCTTATATTTGTCAAAACAGACAAAATTCCTAATACGAAGTAAAAACTAATTGTACATACACTTGTTAGTGTAAAGCATAATAACGATCGCTGCCCTAAAAGATGTATTTAGTATTCTTGCTAATATCTCTTGTAGGACAATGCCCTGTTGAGCCATTTCATCTAAAATTTTAAGCTATTGGAGAGAGAACATGCCCCTTCATGTTGGCATATTAATATTCTTTTTAACGAAGACCTCATACATCTAAATTGTTATAAGTTATAAAGGGATGGAAAAGAAACCCAAGCCTGGATTCTCGGAACATCTCGTGTAAAAGGCACTCGATGACCCTAAAAGATGTGGATTTTCACAGCAAAGCAAAGGCCTTATATTTCATTCTCTGCAATCACTTTAAGGTTCCCCTATAAATTAGTAAATGAATGTTGTTCTCGTTGACCAGAAACAAATGCCAGAAAACAGTACTCCTACACAAAAACAACTGCAATTGATATGCAAAAACACACAAAAATACAGAGAGAAAGTATTTATACATGCAGAGCTCCTTGAGGCCATAAGCATGAAGAACAAGGCGAGTAACAGATTCATCATCCATTTTCCAACCTGCAAAACTCAGTTTCTCCTTCCTCGCCAGCGATTCCTTCACTCCTTGTTTCCATTTTCTGCACACGCCACTTGCCCTAAACACACATTTAATCAAACCCGTGAAGCACCAAAAAATTATATTAATCAATCATCAAAACAAAATAATCAACTCAAAAAAAAAAAAAAAAAAAACTAACTGGGCCAAATCATTGAAGCAAGTGATGAGAGAAAATATATGGGCCAGAAGATCAATTGGAAGCCGATCAATTTCCGCATCTTCTTTCCCACCTCCTCCCCTCATAGTTTAATTATCCGTAAACACACGCAAAATCAAGAACAGGGATAAAACTAGAGAGAGAAACAACTCTTCTTTGTGACGTATATGTGTGTATATATCTATCGAGAGAAAGGGTCTTCGATTCTGTATTTATACTATGAGTGTGTGTGGAAACAAAGTGTGGTCATCTTTTCGTCATGGTTTCCCAGTTTTATTCGAATCATTCATTAATCTTCCGCTTTTAACAGGATTTTTAATTTTTAATTTTGTGAGGTGGGTTTTGGAAATCTTTGCAAAGACTTGGACTGGATTCATTTGTCAGATTCGGACAGCAGATTCTTGAAACTTTCTAATAATCCACTTATTTTTTTCGATTTTTCGCCTTTGCGTAATCAATAGTTTGATTTTTCTTTATAAAACGTTTGATGTACTTTTCGTGTATTCCCAGGTCCTCATCACTCCTCGTGGTGCTGAGCTGTTACTGCCTTGATTTTATTTTTGAGGGCCTCGTTTATAGAGTGGCTTGTTTTATTAAACTATTAATAAAAACGAAAGAGAATATTAATAGCTTGTTTGGTACTCATTTTGTTGGAAAAAATGAATTTTTTGGGTTGATGTGATGGTGAATATGTGGTTGAAAAAGAAGGAAAAATTATTGATGTGATGAAAAATATTATTTTATTGAAGAATGTGTGGTTGAAATGAAAATGAGAATGAGAATGAGAATAAGAATGGGTACCAAACAGGGCATAAGAGTATTTCTTGTTCGATATTTTTATTATTTTTACGAGACAACGAAATAAATTAACATAAAAAAGTATATTATTATATATCTAAGTGAATAATTTAGAATATGTTACAGGCAATTTCAAAAGGGCCTCAGCATGCAACGTATAATCGAAGTCACGAGCCACGTGGCCGAACACTCAATCTCTATTGTATCGAACCGGTAAATATGAACCTCTTGTATCTGAACCCATCACATCGAATCGGTAGTTGTGAGCCTCCTGTGTCCGAACCCACGTGTCGTGCCGAACTCTTATCACACAAACAATAGGCAGTATGACTGTCTCATGGAAAATCTCATGGAAAGATCTTCTGACAGATAGTTGATATGACAACACACTGCAACGATGGCTGCACCAATCCCTCATGTCAGAGTTCAAATATAGGAAGTCAGAGCATTAAATGCACTGAAGTCTATGACAAGAAGTTCAGCCGTTGAAATAAGGCCGCGTGTCCATTCATCCAATGGTTCTTACTCACCCTCTCTCATTATAAAAGTTCACACATTATGTCATTTGAAGGTAATACAAAATTGGACTCTCAACACTACTTATCAATTCTCTCTATATTTCATTGTTCTATTTATCTCCCCAAGGCCGACCCCCTTACATATTTTGGAGGCTCACGTTTTGGCCTTCCCACACTCATATATATTTCCACTCCAACTGACTTGATCGTCAGAGTGCGCGCGGTCGGCTCCCCCCTCTTTGGAGAAGGCCATTTGCAACTGACGGTTTGTCCTAGTGTGCAGGAGTAAAGGTCGAACCGGACGTGAGAGGCCCTGAGATCTGTTGGCAGCTCATAGGTACACTTTTTGAGGTCAACAGATTGGAACCGTCTGTGGAAAACCACACATTACAACCACGGAGACCCTAGTGGTAGAAGTCAGTCAAAAGGGAGCAAGAAAAATCTGACCTTGAAGAAAGGTTGAAGTTCTTGAAAAAGAATGAAGGAAAAAGCACCCCATTGAACTTTACCACCAGTCTAAAGCTTACCATTACAATGAGCTCTAGCAACTACGGCTCCCATAGCCGAACCCATCAGCAGGAAGGCTCCTATGGTAGGAGCCACCGACAAGAGGCCTTTGAAGAAGAAGTCCTCCGGACAAATGTCAACATGCGCAGACCCCATCATCTTCACAGGCGAGGCGTTACTACGGCACGCCTAGCTAGAGAAGTGGGGAAAATGACAGCAAATATGAGGAACTTGACTGAACAAAATGCTGCCATGCAGCAGTTGCTCCTGCAAATGCATGGGCAGGCCTCTTGATGCTTATCAACAGGATGAAGAAGCTAAGATTTCTCCTCAACATGTTAGAGAGCCGAGCCCCCTGGAAAGGGAAGTGGGCATGGACATATCTTCGGCGCACATCCACACTAACCTTGGCGGAGATCGGCTTCAAAGGGAGAGAAACTTCCCTCCCGAATATACACGAGAACCGGAGCCAAGGAGGTCTACCAGTATGTTTGACTGGATCAGAGCATCCGGGCCTAGAAATAGGCCCCAGCGACCCCCTCCAAATGTAAGGCAACAGGAGTAACAAGAGCCCCAGGAGGTTCGTCAATCTAGGAATAGGCGAGAAAGAAGGAATGCGGCGAACCAACAGAACATGACAGGAATCACTCAACCGTCTCGATATCAGGCGGAAGAAGAGGAATCCAATAGCCCTTGTAGGTCTTTTGAACTTGATGATGATGATGAAAGCTTGCCATTTTCGCGTGAGCTAAGAAATGCGTACGTCCCCAGCCACTTTGTACCCCTAAAGATCCCAAAATATGAAGACAAGGGAGACCTGCAAAGCACCTCAACAACTACGAAACACACATGGTTCTAAGAGGAGCCTCGTTGGCGTTAAAATGCAAAGCATTCCACCTCACTCTCACAGGCTCTGCAGAAATATAGTACAATCGCATACCCACGGGAAGCATCAGGAGTTGGCCTGACCTCAAGAAGGCCTTCCTAAATCAATATTTGTCTAGCAAAGAAGGGGAGGCCCCCATACAAAGGCTTCAAGACATGAGGCAACAGGCAGGTGAAACATTGAAGAGCTATTTAGCTTGGTTCACTGATGAAATGACCTATTGCGAACAGGTAACTGATAGAGAGGCCCTATCAGCACTCAGGGGTGGACTCAATATGAATACCCTCTTTTGGAGAGACGTACGAAACAGGAACCCAGCTACTTATGATGCTCTTGTTGAAATGATGAGGAGTGAGATAGTCAATGAGGAATTGATTGACCATCGCAACAGAACCTCACTGGGACTGCCACTTACCCAGAGACAAAGGCGAGATCCTGTATCACACTTGGTAACCCAGCAATGGACCCAAGCAGGGCAAGCTGTGGCCCCCACATCAGGTCAAGCACTGGCCACTGCTACTCTAAACACCGTACCCTCCTTGGCATATGAGGAAGTAGATCTCAATGGTGGCACGCAGCCAAGCTCGTCAAGAGGGAGGGGTGGAGGAAGGGGCAACAGACCTAGAAATAGGCCCTATTGCATCTATTACAGAACCTTTGGTTACCGTGACAACAACTGCTTGACAAGGCCTCCAAACCATGAGCAAATGGGTCGGAGTGAGACTAGAGGTCCTACGAACTGGACCTTGAGAACCGCCAGCCGGGAGAGGAGAGATCCCGAACCCAGAAATGAGGAGCCACGAAGGCAAGCAAGGGACCGATCGCCTTGGCAAAGAGACGACAAGGCTAGGGACCGACCAATGAGTTCACAAAGGCAAAGAGAAGCTCGGCCCAATACGGAGCCGGACCTCATCAGGGAAATAGACACTATAATTGGAGGGCCTCACATCGGAGGGGAATCTAGGAATGCTCAAAGAAACTATGCCAGGGAAGACAAAGACTCCCCCATGACCAGTTATTCCGTCAACGTATCCTACCGTGGAACTCATACACTGCTGCTAATCATTTTCACGCAAGAAGATACTGTTGATGTTCACTACCCCACTGCGACGCCTTAGTCGTAAGGACTATAGTAGCCAGAAATGGTCTGAACCGTATGCTTGTGGACAATGGGGTTCGATTAACATACTTTTCGGCACGACATTCGACAATATGGACGTTGGTTTCAATCCTACCCCAATGACAGCCCTGTTATACGGATTCACAGGGGATAGCATCATTCCCAGGGGCAGAATCACACTGACTGTAAAAATGGGAACCCCTCCTTTCACAGCCCATCACCGTATAGAGTTTTTGGTAGTGGACCATAGATCAGCCTACCACGGAGTATTGGGACGACCCGCGCTAAACGAGCTGGGAGCTGTAACATCCATTCACCACCTGTGCATGAAATTCTCCACTGACAGGGGCATTGCCACTCTACGAGGCAACCAAATGGGATCGAGAAAGTGCTACCTCAACTCCCTGCGAAAATCTGAACCCCGTAGCTCAAATATGATATACATGGATACAGAAATGCTCGACGCCCCTGCACAAGGGTTAGCCCCTGAAAAAGGGAAAGACGTCGAAATGATTAATGCATTCACGAACCGAACTGCTCCTGAACAAGGCGCTGTGGATACTATTCTGGATCCAAGGATCACAGAGTCCAACTCTCAGGCTGCCCCAGTCGAAGAATTGGAACCTTTCCAAGTTGACCCTAACGACCCCACGAAAATGCTCCAGGTGGGGAAGGAGTTGGGAACTGAACGAAAATAGCTATTGAAGAACTTTCTCCTCCAAAACTTGGACGTATTCACGTGGAAGTACGAAGATATGGTAGGCATCGACCCAAAGGTCAGCTACCACCTCCTCAACATCGACCCAAAATTCACTTTATACCAGCAAAAGAGGAGAACATTGAACCCGAAAAGGTATGAGGCCCTAAAGGACGAAGTTCATAAGCTGGTAAGTAATGAGTTCATCCGTGAGGCAACCTACCCGAAGTGGGTATCGAATCCGGTGCTAGTGAAGAAGCACAACGGTAAATGAAGGGTCTGCATAGACTTCTCTAACCTGAACCAGACCTGTCCAAAAGACAGTTTCCCATTTCTAAGAATTGATCAACTAGTGGATGCCACTGCGGGGAACAAACTACTGAGCTTCATAGACGCTTATTCGGGATACAACCAGATTCTCATGTACCTACCAGACGAGGAAAATACTTCATTCATCATAGATCGAGGACTCCATTGCTACCGGGTGATGCCATTTGGCTTGAAAAACGCAGGGGCCACCTACCAAAGGCTAGTGAACCGCATGTTTGCAAATCTCTTGGGCAAGACAATGGAAGTGTATGTGGACGATGTGTTGGTAAAGAGCCTCGAAACTGAAGACCATGTCGAACATCTTACCGGGGCCTTCAAAGTTTTGAGAAAATTCCATATGAAGTTGAACCCCCTGAAATGTGCCTTCGGTGTGGCCTTTGGAAAGTTCTTAAGCTACATGGTGAACCAAAGATGAATCAAGGCCAATCCTGATAAGATTAGGGCACTGTTGGACATGAGGTCCCCTTGCAAGCCGAAGGAAGTGCAAAGTTTAACGGGTCGGCTCGTTGCTTTGAATCGCTTTATTTCGAAGGTGATTGATAAATGCCTTCTTTTCTTTAAAGTCCTAAAAGGAGGCAAGAAATTCCAATGGAATGAAGAGTGCGAAGCGACTTTCCAAGGGCTGAAGAAGCACCTGGGGCAAGCCCCTCTCCTCTCGAAGCCCAAAGATGGAGAAGCCCTATCATTATATTTAGTTGTATCAGCAGATGCCGTGAGTTCGATCCTTGTGAGGGAAGAAAATGGTACCCAGTTGCCTGTCTATTATGTAAGCAAGGCCTTCACCCCCGCGAAATTTCGATATTCAAACATGGAAAAGCTTGCTTTTTCACTCATAACCGCTTGCAGAAAATTGAGGCCTTACTTTCAGGCCCATAGCATCCATGTATTGACAACTCTCCCCCTCAAGCAAATCTTGCAAATGCTGGACGCTTCTGGAAGACTAATGAAATGGTCCATCGAGCTGAGCGAGTTCGACATTTCATACAAGCCAAGGGCCTCGGTGAAGGGACAGGCCCTGGCAGATTTCATAGTCGAACTCTTCGGACTGTAAGTCGATGTGGAAACTGAAGTAGCGGAACCCCCAACTTGGAACCTGTTCGCTGACGGCTCATCCGGTTCAGGCGCAGGGGTTATTTTGATGAGTCCGGAGGGGCGCAAACTTTGCTGTGCTATCAGGTTCGAATTCTAGGCTTCGAACAACGCTGCGGAGTATGAAGCCCGTCTGGCGGGTCTAAAGATATCAAGGGAAATGCAGATAAAGAGGTTAACTGTCAGTAGTGATTCGCAGCTGGTGGTTAGCCAGGTCAAGGATGATTATTCAGCAAAGGACGAGAATATGGCTTCTTACCCGAAGAAGGTTAAGGAGCTCATCTCCCACTTCGAAAAGTTCGATCTTGTACAGATTCCAAGGTCAGGAAACACGCATGCGGACGCCCTGTCCAAGCTGGCTAGCAGTAAAGATTTTGAACTCCTCAAGATGGTGCCAATTGAACACCTCACCCAACCATCCATAGCCAAAGGCGAAGAGATCATGTGGATAGAGGGTACTCCTCTTTGGATGCAGCCGATCGTTGCCTTCTTAAAGGATCAAACCCTCCCTGAGGACAAGGAGGAAGCTCAGAAACTAAGGCATCGAGCCGCATATTACGTGCTCCAAGACGAAGTGATGTATAAAAGAGGATTTTCGATGCTGCTTTTGAGATGCACTAGGGGTGATGAGGCCAACTATGTCCTAAGGGAGGTCCATGAAGGAATCTGCGGGAACCACATCGTCGGTCCGGCCCTGGCCTATAAGATACTCAGACAAGTATACTACTGGCCTACGCTGAAAAAGGATGCGATCCAGTTCGTCCGCGCCTGTGACAAATGCCAGCGTTTCTCCTCCATTCAACGGCAACCATCTCAAGAGTTGACTGTTGTGTCTAGCCCATGACCCTTCGTCAAATGGGGCATCGACCTGATAGGTCCCCTTCCTAAAGGAAAAGGAGGTGTTGCGCATGCAATTGTGGCTATAGACTATTTCACCAAATAGGTGGAGGCCGAACCCTTGACGAAGATAATAGAGGTGAACACTTCGAAGTTTGTATGGAAAAACATCATATGTCGATTCGGGATTCCCCAATCACTTGTGTCGGACAATGGAAAGCAGTTCGACAATAAAAAGGTCAGGGAATGTGCGAGGAGCTCGGCATCAAGAAACATTTTTCTTCCCCACACCGCCCCCAAGCCAATGGCTAAGTAGAGGCAGTGAACAAGACGATCAAGCAGATTCTGAAAAAGAAACTTGACGCATCGAATGGGGCGTGGGTGGATGAACTGCCCTGTGTTATGGGCGATTCACACCATGAGCAAGATCGTGACGGGCGAGACCCCTTTCTCCATGGCATATGGTGCAGAAGCAATGAGCCCCGTCGAGGTGGGATTGCCCTCACCTCGACACCTACAGTTTAATGAGATCTCCAACGAGAAAATTAGGTGATGCGAGCTGGACTTTCTTGAAGAAAGAAGGGATGCCTCACAAATCAGGCTCGCCACTTATCAAAGGAAGATGACAAAGTACTATAACAAGAAGGTAAAAAAAAGATCATTCAAAAGAGGCGATCTTGTGTTGAGAAGGGTTTTTCTCTCTTCAAAGGAACCCGGTGTCAGAACCCTAGGCCCGAACTGGGAAGTCCCCTACCGCATCACTGAGGAGGTCAGACCAAGAACTTTCAAAATCGAAACTCTAGAGGGAAAGTGCAACCCCACCCCTGGAACGTTGAGCACTTAAGAATCTACTATCAGTAATTTCATTTTTCTTCTTCGCCAGTCCAGTTATCGAGGTATATGTTTGTAGCCTTCTATATTTGCTGTTTGCTTTCCCATCTATGGAATGAAGCCTTGGCATTATATTATTTCAACTGCTTCCAGCTTTCAAGATGAACCGTTTCACTTTGTAGCACCTTCTATCAAATGAAGTCTGGCACCCTAAAAATCCTAAGTAAAAACGGTTCGGCACGGTTTGTGTGTGATAAACAACACGGTATTCATCAAACCTTAATTAAATTGGTTGATAAACAATTTACTGGATGAGCCTTAAAGAAACAAAAAAGGTTCGGCGCATTCCATCATCAGCTCGAATGCTGCCATCAACCATGGCGAACCCATGCGACTTATTAATAATTTATTCAAATTATTACCCATCATCAGCTCGAATGCTGCGCTCAACCATGGCGAACCCATGTGACTTATTAATAATTTATTCAAATTATTACCTATCGTCAGTTCGAATGCTGCTCAACGAGCCCATGCAACTTCTAGTTCAATTCGATTACTTCTAGTTTCAGGGCCCCATTACAAGGCAGAAATCAATACAGTTCAACAAAACAACAAAGGAAAAAACAAAGAATGGCTCTAATTAAAAATATAAAATTCGAAGTAAGTACAACTACTTTACTGCAAAAAATAATACTATTTATCACCCTCCACAACTTCCACCACCTCCCCCACCTCCTCCGCCACATTTTCAGCAGGAGTGGAGAGTTCTGCTGGAATGAACTCCTCCTTCACAATAGCCAAGTCCATCTCTGGGTGAAGTTCGGCAACCCTTGCAAGAACTTCACTATAAGCAACATTCCTCCAGTACAAATCGAGGCCGTCATACTCTGCTGTTTCATGAAAGTGGGCGACATAATTCTCCAATGCAGCATCCCCCGCCTCAACCAATTGTTGTTTCAGACTTGCAACTTCAGCAGTTAAGTCAGTTACTTGGGCTTTCAGAGCCGTCCTATCTTGGTGGGCCACCTCCAGTGCTGTCAAGGCAATCTTTTGCAAGTTATCCGAGTTCTCCACTCATTTCGTCAACACATTCACTTCCGACTTGCAAAGATGAACCTCCTCCTTAAGCTCAACATTCTCAGTGGAGAGCTGCCCAACCTTAGCCTCCAACTCCTCCTGCTTGGTCTTGAAGGCTTCAATGACATCATCCGCTATTGAGGCCTCTGCCTTTAATTTTTCAGCCTCCAACTCAACAGTGGCAGTCCTCTCCTCAAGTTCACGGTTTCGATCCTACAGCCTCTTCATATCCATTTGGGCATTGAAGATGAAGCCTTGAGACCGAGCCTGTATTGCCAGTCCAGCCTCCAGCATGTCGTGAATTCACAAGTTTCAGCGTAGGATGCATACTTGTCAGTCCAATACTTATAGTTGATCCTAGCTGCTGCTTGGGCCTCGACTGGTAGCATCTCCAATGCTTTTGGAGCGATTTCATCGGCTCGACTGTCGAGAAAATCTCGAGCCTTGAACTCAGTAGGACCCTCCATCCTAGTCTGACGTCCCTGCTTCTTCCTAACCAACCCACCCTCCTCCTCGTTGCCTTCATCAACATCAATCAACGGCATGGAGTTTAATGGCTTCACATTAATGGGCTCCTTCAAAGACTCTTTTATTGAAGTTTGTCGTGTTGGAGGAAGAGGACCTTTGTTCTTCGTCAACACTAGTCGCCTTTTCTTAGCCACCTCCCAATCAGAAGGCTCAGCCTTGTCCTTTCCCTTAGCCTCCATTTTCCTTTCTGGGGGAAGGTGGGTTGGACTTTGAGAGCCAGCTCAATTCGTCCCTTTGATTTTTGTAAACTGACGCTCTTGAGCTCAAAGGTTTCTTATTTTTCGCCTCAGCCAAGCAACGCATATGAAATATATCCGGTTTCACATACTCCTTCTTCATATGTTGGTCTGCAATCGAACCGAATAGCCAAGTTAGAAAGGGAATACATAATATGCTTCGAAGAGTAATGGCCAGTTCGCAACTTACCACGGGTCGACATCAGCAAATGTGTTACAAATAAAGCTCACTTGCCAATCACATTTTTGAAGTCTCTTCTCTCCGGAGACAGTTCGTATATGACCCTGGCAATGGCCCACTCAGAAGGTTCAAGTGCGAACCGATCTGCAGGAGCTGAACAAATTCTTGAATCAGAAACAAAACAAAATGCAAAGCACAAAGATATAAAAAACTAGAGACTACACTCACTATACTCATGGTACTGGGTCGGCACGGTTATTTCTGGGACTGATCCCCCTCCACTGTCTGCCAGCGGCCCTTTATCCAGAACCAAGATGACTTCCAGCTCTTAATAGAGGAAGGAGTGTCCCAAATGAAGGGGTAGTGCGAACCCCATGGGTTAATGCAATACCACCCCCTACAAGAATCTCTCTCACTAGAGGCTCAGGGTTGAAAGAGGGTTTGGAAAACGTGGGGGGGCATATCCTCGCCAAGAGTGACCTCCTTCCATAGAAGAAAGGCCCCTGCTATTTGGCTCCATGCGTTCGGTACGAGTTGGGTCGGAGCCAGATTGTACTGCCTAAGCAAATATTGAAAAAATGGGTGTAGAGATAACCTCATCCCCCCTGCTAAAATGGCCTCGCTCACGGCCACACACCCCTGCCTAGGATAACAGGCTCTCTCATCAGGGGTCGGCACAAGCATCTCTACGATTTCAGGGATCCTATACTTCTCCCTATAGGCGTCAAGGTCTTTCGCATCTACAACTGAAGGCCATTCGAATGCCCTCGACCTCATCCTAAAATCTATAGGCCCCTCAGGCATCATAGCAACACTATGGGGTCCCCCCATTGCCTCCATTATTCTAGCAGTAGGGATAGGTGGAGGCAGGCCAGCCTCGACATACAGTAAAGCAGTATCCTTGTCCGTAGACGACCCCCCAAAATCTTTCTTTTTGGAAGAAGATGCCATTTCTCTCTACAGGAGGAGGAAAGTAAAGAATCAAACGCTGTTTTCAGCACTTACGTCGAAGAAGTTAAGAGAAGAGCCAGTGCTTGCAAAGGAAAACAACAAACTGGATGAAAGATCGCGAAGGCAGAAGGAAAGACCCCCAAACACTTAGAAATTTTTTCGCAAAGTGGAAAAAACCAGAATTTGGGGAAAAAATCCCTTTGTTATACGAAATGGAATCTTACCTCAGCTATTGGATTAACCCTGGTTTTAATCCAGGCCTTACAGCTGTCCCCGCATCAGAGACGTTGAAACGAAAAGGCGCTTATCACCATTTCGAATCAATGGCCATGATCAGAGCGTGAGTCGCACGCACAAAGGACTCGAGTCAATATGCCAGTTGTCGCCAGTAATCATTATCATGCATTAATATTTTTATGTAATACGAAAAAGTAAACTGTACACGCTGTAATTACTCAAGTACCTTAGGAACCAGTATCAACGTCAAATCATATAGGCTCGCCTATATGACTTTGCCTCTTCACAACAGGCTCACCTATATGGCTTCGCCCCTTCACAACAAGCTCGCCTCTATGGCTTTGCCTCTTGACAACAGGCTCACCTCTATGGCTTGGCTTCTTCCCAACAGGCTCACCTCTATGGCTTCGCCTCTTTAGAACAGGCTCGCCTCTACGGCTTCGTCTCTTCCCAATAGGCTCGCCTATATGACTTCGCCTCTTGACAATAGGCTCGCCTATATGGTTTCGCTTCTTGACAACAGGCTCGCCTATATGGCATCGCCTTTTGACAACAGGCTCTCCTATATGGCTTCACCTCTTCACAACAGGCTCGCTCTTCCCAATGAGCTCGCCTATATAGCTTCACCTCTTGACAACAGGCTCGCCTATATGGCTTCGCCTCTTGACAATATGCTCTCCTATATGGCTTCGCCTCTTCACAACAGGCTCGTCCATTTGGCTTCGCCTCTCCTATAACAGGATCGACTACTTAAATGCCTCTCCTATATATATCACAGCCAGGCCTTCAAGTCCACGCACTACATAAATAATCATATATGGACTTCGGAGACTAGTTGTTACGACCACTTTTCTTTTCCATCTCTACTTCAAGTCCACGCACTATATGAATAATCATACATGAACTTCGGAGACTAGTTGTTACGGGCAATTCCAAAAGGGCCCCAGCATGCAACGTGTAACCGAAGCCACGAGCCACGTGGCTGAACCCTCAATCTCCGTTGTATCGAACCGGTAAATATGAACCTCTTGTATCCGAACCCATCACATCGAACCGGTAGTTGTAAGCCTCCTGTGTCCGAACTCACGTACCGTGACGAACTTTTCTCACACAAACAGTAGGCAGTATGACTGTCTTATGGAAGATCTCATGGAAAGATCTTCTGACAGATAGTTGATGTGACAACACACTGCAAAGACGGCTGCACCAATCCTGCATGTCAGAGTTCAAATGTAGGAAGTCAGAGCATTAAATGCACTGAAGTCTATGACAAGAAGTTCAGCCGTTGGGATAAGGCCGCGTGTCCATTCATCTAACGGTTCTTACTCACCTTCTCTTACTATAAAAGCTCACACATTTTGTCATTTGAAGGTAATGCAAAATTGGACTCTCAACACTACTTAGCAATTCTCTCTATATTTCATTGTTCTATTTATCTCTCCAAGGCTGACCTCCTTACATATTTTGGAGGCTCACGTTTTAACCTTCCCACACTCATATATATTTCCACTCCAACAGACTTGATTGTCGGAGTGCGTGCGGTCGGCTCTCCCCTCTTTGAAGAAGGCCACGTGCAACTGACGGTTTGTCCTAGTGTGCAGGAGTAAAGGCTGAACCGGACGTGAAATGCCATGTGATTTGTTGGCAGCTCATAGGTACACTTTTTAAGGTCAACAGAATATATTTGTTATGTTGAATTAAAAAAATATATAATATAATATATTCATTTTACATATTGTTGACACACAAAAACTAAGCCTAATTAAATGACCTAAACAATGGAGCTTAATTTGAGAAGAGAGCAAGGCTCAACTTGAAAGGCAGGCCCAAGCGAGATCACTCAAGAAGGAGTCGTGCTACAGTAGCCCATAATCGCTCAAACCTGCTGGACGTCGCTCAGCTGCGCGAGATGCCCCCAGATCTGAGCGAGCATAACATCTCCTCACCTTTAAATGCAACGGTTGTTAAAACAGTTAAGGAACAACCTTATCATATCCTACCATCCGAGAATATCAGTTGCGAACAGTTATATGATTGGAGTAATGACAGCAGTTTCTGGACAGAGTGCTTATCATGGAGAAAAGTGAGTGGTTATAGAACAACAAGCGGTTTTCAGACTGTTCTACAAGAGAAACTACCCAGGAGTATAAAAGAACAAAGAGAATACAGAAGTAAGGACCGAACAAATCACTCTCAAACAAATAATTATGTAATTTCATTTCCTTTAAGTTTTTCATTGTCAAATCTTAGTTACTTTGTGTGCTTTGCCCCTTAGAGGCATTTCGTGTCTTGTGAATTGTAATTTTCATAAATAAGCACCCCTCGTTGAGACTTTGTCTCGAGAGATCGTTGTCCCTTACACAATCGTCTAAACCTTCTTTTAATTGTTAGCGGTTTCCACGCGAAACACATATATTTATTCTTTAATTATGTTTGGCATTTAAAGTAAAAAATGTTGAAAATTAAAGAAACTAAATGATGTAATTAAATGGTTTTAATAATAAATTATTGAATAATGTTATTTGTAGTTGTTTATTACTCCAGTTGCCCTACGTGACTTACGCATGACAAATGTTTATTTGATGCACGAGTCAATAGAAAACTATCATATTAATGCATCAAGTAATCACCGGCCATGTGTACGTCATGTAGCGTGACTGCCGTAGTAAGCGACCAACTTTGAGGGATTTTTTAGATGGCTTCCAATGGCATTAATTATGTGGAAATTACACATGGACCTACTTTTAAATATTGAATTTCAAAAATAAGATACAATGTTTATACAAAAATCATATATTAATAATAATATAATAAAATTTAATTAATTATATACTACAAACCCTAATTCCTCACTTTCTCTCTCTCTACCACCCACCCTCGCGGTTCATTCACTTCTCTCTCTCTTTCTACCACCCACCCTCTCGGCGACGTCGCGTAACCGAGATTGCTACTCTTTCCAGGGGCGCCGCATGACCGGTGCAACGCGCGCCTCGCTGTAGTTCTACACACGATCGACACCATGACGATCATGTGCAGAACCACTGCTGCAAACTAGCATCGCTGATGGTTGTGGTATGGCGTGGTGTTGTGGTGTGCTGCGAGTGCCGTTTGTGAATTTTTTTATGATTTCCAGCGATGGTTCCACTACTGTGGCGATGGTTTTGCGGTTATTTTTGTGATTGTTGGTTGGTGGCGGTTTTCGAATTGTGGTGATGGTGCTTGCGATGATGATGATTGAGATGGTGGTGATACTAGTGGAAGCAGTGGTGTTGACGGAAGTAGTGCAGGCGGCAGTGGTGGTGTCGCAGGCGTGGTCATGGTGTTGGTGTGTTGTTGGTATTGTGGTGGTAGTGGTGGTGGTGATTGTGGGTGTAATTATGGTTGTATCGAAGTGCCGTGGTGGCGGCAGTGACGGACGGCGAAGACGATGGCGATGGCGATGGCAATGTAGGAGTGGAGTGGGACAAAGTTTCAAGCCCAGTTGGCCATTTTTCTTCTTCACCTGCGTTGACGCCATAGTCTCCTTGCTGTCGGTGTTCAATTCGCAGTTGCATGTGGTGTAATCCGAGTGGTGGTTGTTATGATGGTTTTTGAGTTGTTGGTGGTGAGGTGGTGGTTTGACCGTGGAGGTGGTAAATACGGGGTTTGTGTGGTGACGGTGTTGCTGTCAGGAGATGGAGGAGGTGGTGGTTTAGGCGGTGATGAGGTGGTGGTCACAAGAGTTGGTGATAGTCACAAATTATTTGGTTGTGTGTGACCATTAAATTGGTTAATCTGTGACCAATGAAAAAAATGAATTGTGACTAAGAAATAATGTGTAACCTAAAAACTTATTAATTTGTTACCGATATTTTGATAATTTGTGACTTATAATCTTTGTGATCTGTTATCGATAAAAAAAATTGTGATGTATAAATTTTCTACTTATGACCATTGAACTAGTTGTGACCTATAATTTTTTTAAATTGTAACCGTAAAATAATTTGTGATATATAAAAATTCTGATTTGTAAACAAAAATAATATGTGACTAACGAAATTATTAATTTGTGACCAAATTGTATATATCTGTGACATTTATATATTTAATTAATTAAATCATAAATAAATTTTAATAAAAATCTAATTATTTAAATTTAAAACATTTTGTCCTAGCTTTAAAATAGGTAAGACTTAACTTTTTACTTATGAATTTTTTCCTTTGGTGAAAATTACATATGGGCCTACTTTTAAAGATCCAATTTCAAAAATAAGATGCAATGTTTATTTATACAAAAATCAGATATTAATAATAATATTATAAAATATTTTAATATTAAATAAAAATATTATAAAATTTAATTAATTATATACTACAAACCCTAATTCCTCACTTTTTCTCTACGACCCACCCTCTCGGTTCATTCATTACTCTCTCTACCACCCATCCTCTCGACGACGTCGCGTGACCGCTACTCTTCTAGGGGTGCCGTGTGACCGGTGCAACGCGCCCCTCACGATGGTTCTGCACATGATCGATGTCGCGACGATCGTATCCAGAATCACCGCTGCACATGAGCGTCGCTGATGGTTGTGGTGTGGCGTGGTGTGCCACGAGCGTCGCTTGTGAATTTTTTTTATGGTTTCCAGCGATGGCTCCGCTACTGTGACGATGGTTTTTGGATGATTTTTGTGATTGTTGGTTGGAGGCGGTTTCTGAATGGTGGTGATGGCGCTTGTGGTGATGATGATTCAAATATAGGAATCACATTTTTGTCACTCCAATCCAGAAATCCTACACCCATTAAAATTTATCCATTAATGGACATAAATATTAAAAATGGGCTGATTGGGTCCTCAATCCATTGAAAATATAACAAGTCCCAACCTCAATAGCCAAACTTCCATTTTTATAACATTTGGGTCCCACATATTATTGAACCTTAATTTTTTGCTAAACAGGCAACTTTACATAGCGCAAAACAAATAAAGATAAAGGAAAATAAAACCCACTCAAATTAAAGATATGGGTAAAATTATCTTTTTGACAAAAAAATGAGTATATAATCAAAATAAGGATAAACTGTGCATTAAAAACTTGAGTGTTACCTAAAGATAGGGACTAGAACAACCAAAATAATAAGTTCAGGACATATTACTACATTTCGAATAGGTGAGGAACACCTACTGTAATTTTTCTCAATTCATTTTATGGTCAAATTTTGTAACTGGTAATAAAAAGTAACTTAAAAGAAGAGACATGGAGCACCTTTTTTTTTTTTTTTTTTTAATACCCAGGTTTTCTAGCTTACATCAGACTATATCCTGGACCACCAGCCATCGATCCCTCAGTAACTGGTAGAAATAAATCGCGAGTTATGTTCAAGTTGACCAGGGTCCGTACACCTTTTATACTCCTGACCTCAAATGAGCCTACTCCATGATTATTACATCACCAAACTGCTCCAACCAATAAATGGTTATTACATTACTCAATTGTTTCAATCAGGAATCGAACTCCTCACACTGAAGTTGCAAGCCCCGCAATGTCCGTCTTTTGCCAACTTGAATGTGCCCCGAGTGGCACATGGAGCACCTTTTTCAACCTACCATATCCCGCTCTTTAAAAATACTAAAAAATTAATCCTTAAAATTATATTTCAATATATTCTTAAAATTAATGTTTTAAGAAAGTGAGTTCGACTTCCTAAATTTGGAGAGTCAAATCCATTTCTTTATAATTAAATGTATTTAAAATATTTTAATTTTCAATGGCAAAAAATAATATAATAATTTGAAGGAAAGCTATTGAATGTTAAAAAAAGAAATAATAAATATTTTTTTAGATTAGTAAATTTGAATATTAAATATAAAGAATTTATAAAGTATTTTAAAATTTGTACTATCTAAATTAATAAATACTCTCTAAAAAATGTTATATATATTTTAAAATATAAAGTTTCTTGAAAATATTTTAAATAAATATTTTAAATAAATAGTAATGCTATTTAGCACGAGTTGAGATTTATCGTCTATCTAATTTGCTGTTCATCCCAACTTAAGTTGTCACATTAACATCAATTTTAATTTTTCATGACATGTGAATTTGCAATTGATTGAACAATAAAAATAGATAATCGATCTCAATTCATTTAGCATTATTGGTATTTCAACACCAATTTAGAGAATACTCAATATCGTTAAATGAAAAATACAATAAAATAAGTCCCTGCTTGAGTCATATTTTTTTTCTTATTCTAATTCTTCTATTTATTTTTAACTATACATTTTTTATCACATCAATAAATTTTTCTTATTTTTTAATTACATATTTTCATCACATTAATAGTAAAAATATATTTTTTTTAAATAATGTGGCTCACATAAAGGCTAAGTAACGTAATTTCATTTTTTTTTGTTGACGGGAGATTCACAATCACTATTTTTCGGATGCACACGGAATAAACTGACGAGCTTACACAATAGGCAGCTAGATAATCGAGAAATTTCACTTTTTTTTTTCTTTTCATTTTTTATTGAACGTATCGCCGTTCTCCCGTCTCTCTGCAGTCTGGCGTTTTCTTCTTCAATTCAAATAAATAATTCGACGGCTTTTCTCCACTCAGCTCGTGTAGGCACTATAATATAGTATAACAATAAGAATAAACGATAAAGGAAATTTTTGGATTTCATCAAAATGGAGGCGGCGGTGGCTAATGGGCCAAAGAAACAAGAGAAAACTACCGGCGGGATCGATGGCCCGACCAATCCAATGGTCACACCCTTGCTCACGGATCTCTATCAGTTCACCATGGCCTATGCTTACTGGAAAGCTGGCAAACACACTGAACGTGCCGTGTAATTCTTTCAATAACTTACCTGTTATTTGATTCATGTCGTTCATTGATTTTTAAGTTTGTAATTGTCGTGTTGATTGGTTGGAACTTTGGAATTAAGTGCTGATTTGTGTTTATTCATTTTTCCTGGTAATGATTTTATTCTAATTTTGATATTTGAAATGAACTGCCAAATTTTTGGATGATCAGTTTATCCATATGATGTTGGTGAATTCCAGAAAAGAAACGGCTGTCCTCTTGAGTCAGTCTGAGAGAAGTTTGAGTACTTTAATCATTTTCTGTTGAATTGGGGCATACTTACTAGTAACACGATGTACTTGCGCATGTTTTAAACTTTGAGGGTCTCTTTTTGTAAATAAACCACCAAAGTTGGAAAAAAGCTCCGTTTCTTTGGTTCAAATTTATAAAGACATTTCTTCATGGTATAAAACTTACTCTCATATCTTGGAAACTTAGCCAGGCTTAGCTGTGAAAGTAGTTCACAGTTGAAGGTAGTCATCTTCTTTTTGAACGAGAGGTTTTCCAATATCAAGATTACAAATACATTTTAAGGGGAAAAAAAGGATTGTATAGACAAGTTGTGAAAAATTTGACTCACCCCCCATAAAATTGTGAGCATGACGAGTACTAATTGACATTTCTTAAAAGAGCTTCTCATGAAATTATAGCTGTACTTTTGTCTCACTTAGGTTTCAGATCCTGTCAAAAAAGGAAGCCTGAGTTTTCATTTTTGTAGACCATCAATGGCTTCAAAATTTTCAGTTCAGGATAGCATGATTGTGTATATCTTCAGGTGTTCATTTTTTGTTGTTTTGGAGATTTGGTGCTTTGTTTTTTATGGGATGGGGATCAGAGTCAAGGGCTTTAAGGTTATATAATTGAATCTTTGACATTTCTCTCTGGACCTTGGGACAACATCGGAAGGTGCTTTGTTCTGCTTGTAGTTTACAACTTTCCATTGAACTCATTCTATTGCAGGCTTATTGTCATTTTTTCTCCGTAAAGCATTTTGTGTGATTTACAAGATATCATTTAATTTCTTGCCCTATGCGACTGTAGTTTATCTAATTATAATACTTTGGCGTTAAGGAAACGTTAAGTGATCATGTAGTCTTATATGTTCCAACACTTTCTCCTCAATAACAATTTATTGGCTTTCAGGTTTGACTTGTATTTCCGGAAGAACCCCTTTGGTGGTGAATTCACAGTTTTTGCTGGTCTAGAAGAGTGCATAAAATTAATTGCTAACTTTAGATTTACTGAGGATGAGATTGCTTTCATCAAAGCATCCTTGCCTCTGTCATGTGAGGTATAATTTCAGTTAATATTACTGTTGTAGCATGCTACTAAGTTCATTATTGCCAGTGATGGTTACTGATAATACTTGATAATTAGTAAGCTCGAGCAGGTTCGTAGTAGGAAAATGCTCAGAATGCCATGTTGACCATTATTGGAAATGAAGTTTCTTTTGATCATCATTTTTTGGTAAACTGTATCTGATGACAGTCCATCAGACTGCTGACATAATGGTTTTGTTTGCAAATAAATGGCTGATTTGGTGGTGGATTGAATGCAAAATTGTGTGTAAAAGCTTACTTGTAAAATAATGTCAAGATGTGCATCTAAATGTTGTATTTTAAGGCAATATATTAAGCAGTGACACAAAACGAGGCAAGAATATTTATTTTCCTGACAAGGTTATGAGTGTCAACACTGCAGCATATAATACAGTAGACAAAGAATGCTTAATCACTTTTTTTCTTGTTTAATCGCGTATAACCAAATTTTGTATTGACTGGTTGAACTTAATGTTTTCACTGAAGTTATGCGGCATTAAACAATTTGTTGAACTTAAGATAAAAATGTGGTTTCTAGCTTATCATTTTTCCTGTCAGACTTCTAGTTCTATTTGGTTTAGTTGTTTAATTAATATAATCAGGATACTTGTATAATTTATTTTTTAAAAATTTCATAACCTGTTCAATTTATGATTAACATAAATCAATTAGTTCATAATTGAATAATCCAGAAAATTGATTATTGTTTTAAACAGGCAAAATTGTTCCTGGCACAAGAAAGTGATTACAAGTCAAAATTTAATTTTCTAAGTGATAATCTATTGTCAACCATATTATATAAAGTAAAATGGTGTCTCAGTCTCATCTGCTTTGCTAGGAATAAATATATATTGATATTATAACAAGCAAAACTTGAGGTAGTGTCAACACTTGTGGTCTTGCTGGTTCCACTCGTAAATTGCATTTTTCACACATGCTATTTCCTATCTATGCTTTTATGTAATGCGTGAGTTTGCTAACTGTAGTTGTTAAACATTAGGATGGTTTCTATGACTATCTTCGAGGAACAGATTGTTCCGATGTGGAGATACATGCTATATCTGAAGGGTTTGTTGTATTTCCAAAGATACCATTGATGAGGATTGAAGGGCCAATAGCTGTGAGTAGCTTTAAACTTTTTCTTTTAATGATTATATTTGGGGAACATGTTGTCAATATAATTGGTTTCTCTGCCTTTTCTGATTAATGGTTTTAATTTTTATTACTAATGAATGTACTTGCGTCGTAAGGTGGTTCAACTACTTGAAACTCCACTCGTAAATCTGATAAATTATGCATCATTGGTAACTACAAATGCTGCAAGGCATCGTTTTGTTGCTGGGAAGTCCAAACTTCTTCTTGAATTCGGGCTACGACGAGCACAGGTCCTATAATTAGTAACTTCTTGTTCTTTTTCTTTTTTCGTTTTCTTTGTTAAATTGCTCATCTTTGTTATGTAGCATTCAAACGTTTTTTGCCCCCATATTCTTAGGGCCCTGATGGTGGTATAGGGGCATCAAAGTACTGCTACATGGGTGGATTTGACGCAACAAGGTTATTTTCTTAGTAAAATTTAGTTTCTAAGTCTAATATTTCCATTGATGGGCATCACTTGATGGTTATATCAAGCTATTTAGTGCTTCTTGTGGATAAATTACTGTATCCAGAGCCATTGAACCTAGTCAGGAGATCAACTTGATTAGGGGGTTGTTAGTGGTTGGCTCACCTGTTATCAAGTTGGTCAAATGGTCAAACATTGAGTCATTCAAATTTACATGATAACAATAAATCTTAAATAGGTATAGACCCGTATATTGGTTTCAGCAGCTTCCTCTCAATGGTTATGGATAAGTAATGCTGGTCATAAATGATACCAATATATTCGTGAAAGATGTGTTTATTAATATTGGATCAATACAATCTTCAGTGAAATCCTACAGTTTTGAATGTGAAAAATAAAACATGAATCTATACGGTTCATTTCATTGTTTTGTAACTATTGGGTCATGTCAATCTCATAACGACCCCCTGTAGTAACCCAAACTTGATATACAAATAGCATCTATTGGTTTGAGCTAAAAGGGTTCATGTAAAAGAACTTTTAAACTTATTCTATAAATGACATTTCTGGGTCTGTTTGGGTCTTGGTTAACAAAGAAATTAATCTGTGTCATGTTGACATTCTGATTGACTCACTTTTTTACTCATTAAACCATGGCATTTATGTCAGTTCATATTGTAAATATGTCAACCTACATGAGTAATGGGTTAAACATTTAGCAGATTGTGATTTGTTGATCCACTTATTAGCGTGTAGCAAAGGTGCTTTGCTATACAGTTTCTTAAGCAGGTCATGTTCATGTCTTACTCAACTAACCTGCCACACTTTAAGACCCAACAAGAACCTGATGTGAAGTGCTAATTGAAACCATAAGCAAAGGTTTAGTGATAATATAAAATTAAGGTTCTTGCATTCAAGTTTTTGAAGTTTCATAAATTTTACTCATAGGATTTCTGTGAACTTTCAAATGTCTCTTCTATTTATATTTTTCTTCTATCTTGTATTTGTCAGTAGATGTTATAGGAATCTACTTAAATACTTTTCAATAATATTATTGCTGTTTGAATATACTACATAAATAAATACTATTGGTTTACGAGAATACTGGAGTACACTTTCCATTTTAGGTAACCATTTTCGTTCTTAAGACATGGACTTTAAGATATCTCATAATTTGTAGAATAGCATGGAAGACAGAAGTGTGTAAAGTAAACTTATATCATAAATCCAAAACTGTGGCATAGCCTAGTTGGAAACCGCATAGTAATATTTTGCATTAGCCGATAGGTCATGGGTTCAAACATTGCATCATTTATTTCCGACACAACTTGATCTGGCCAGTCCTCCAAACACTTGCAATGTGGATGTTCAGGTCACTGGGTTCGCTCTTGGTTGCTTCACTGTCCAATCAAATGAGAAAACCCCCTGGTTATACAAATTCTGACTACACAAGAGCCTTTTAATAGTTTTTTCCTGTTGATCATAACGAGTCACTCTCATTTCCATTTATTATGGTGTGCTGATAGCAATGTCGCTGCTGGGAAATTATTTGGAATCCCACTCCGCGGAACACACTCACATGCCTTTGTCAGCTCCTTTATGGTAGGTACTGGTGTTCACACATTCAAATTCTGTTTTCCCCCTCCAGTTAATCAATTTTGTGAATGTGTCATTCCAATGAAGCAGTACAATTTCTTTGGCTCCAGTATTAGAGCTTGTTTGGGAGAAAATTTTCCCCAAAATCATTTTCAACCACACATTCTATAGGACCCATAACTTTCCCTATTTTTAACCACACATTCTCCAAAAAATCATTTTTCCTTTCATAAAATCTCTCCTAAACAAGCTCTTAATTAAGAATTGTTTCCTTACCAAAGCACTGTTACATTTGATATATGAGTTCTTTATTTTTATAATGACATGAGATTCTATTTCTGCATCAGTTTCTTGGGTAAGAAAGAGTCTTGAGTTCTTTATTTATGTAGAGACTGCTATCTGCTTGAATATGTTTCAAACCTATTCTGCTTTATCTGGGCATTTTACTTGAAGTTCCATCTGCACTTTGAATGAAGTAGAGGTTTGGTGGGTGTTTACTAGCTGTTCTGCAATTATTAATAGTTTGTCAGTGAGTTATTATGTTTTCCAAGTACTTTTTACATGCCCTCACATTTTGGTAGCAAAAGCAGGAGGTAGGGAGCATGCTGTTGCTTGGCGTCTAGTGTCAATGTTTTATATGCTAATTTTCCATTTCCCATTTCTCTATTTTTGTGTTCATTTATTCCTAGTTTTGTCCATTATCATAATTGATCCTGCAATTGGCAGGGTCCAGATGAGATCATTGACAAGTCACTTCAAAGTTGTGACGGCTCAAATGCTTGTGAGGATTTTGTTAGTTTGGCGCAGACATGGTTAAGCAAATTAAAGGTGTTGTCAGTTTTGCCCTCGCCTTTACTGCTTTGCTATATGTTTTATCTTTGACACACCGATAATTTTATCGACTTTTCTCATCATGTTTTGCCTGTGTATGCTCTACTAGTTGGTAAAATTGATACCTAGTAATTGTATTATCCCTAATGCGTCAAAGTTTGAATTGGTTTTTTTGAGTTGCAATTTCCAGTTACCATTTCCCTTTTCAAGTTTTACTTCTGCTTTGGCGCTAGACCTTCAATTTGCATTTCCCATTTCTTCCTTGATGAAATTAGGTAATAAATGCAAAGGTTGATGTATATTTTTGTGCACTGCAACCAATAGTGTAATTGAATCCACTTCATAAGATTAAAAGCATATTGTGGGAGTTGTGGATCTAGGTCCTTTGGCTAGTAAATGTAACCATTTCTCACCTAAAAATCTCATTTCAGTGGCTGTTTTTTTTCACTGGAATTAGGTAATTCAAATTTAGTCATTTACTTAATACCATGGTGTGGTAGTGCATACATTGTTGTATTGATTAATAGTCAAAATATTTCTTGTCCTCGTTGCTGCTTGCCGTATTGATTAATATGTCAAAATTCTCCTTAGCTCCATTAGTGCCGTAGTACATTTTATAACATTTATAACTGGTAAGTACATATAAATAAATAAAAATTATTTCTATCTATTTGCAAATATTAATGGAGAATATAAATTATTTTGTTTAAAAATAATATGGAGAATACAAATTATTTTGGTCGATTTTTTTTTGATTTATTAACACTTTTGATAACCAATGAGAGATCTGAAAGCAATAAAATCCCCACATTTAATATATTCAATAGGGTGAGTTTTCTATTACCTTTCCAATTTTAAAACCCCTCTCCAATTTCTATATTTGGGTGGGGCAATAAGGAAAAGTTTCGGAGGTTAGGCCTTTTTTCATCACAGGAGCAAAGTTTAAGTTGCTAAATATTTTTGAAACAACATTATAATAACAAAAATATTTTAATACATTACTACAATCATTGCCTATGTGTTTTCATACTTTAAAAACGCTTTATAATATTATTGTTATCGGTATTGTCAAATATATTGCCTTCAATATACACAATGAAATTATCATTCAACCATTGATCTCTAACGTCTTTTATCTTGAACACTCATTTCATAAATATTTTGTTGTTCACTCGAAAGTGGAAATTTTTGTTTAAAATCTCTCCATAACTGTTTATCATTGAATTCAACAACAAAAATGAATGCTTATATTTCATCAACAATTCAGATGAACTATCCCAATTAACTATTCCAACCATAAAAACGCAATTATTTCCAATGGGCGTCCCAATATTCCATCAAAACACAATATATAATATACAACATTATTTCAATAATCAATTCCAATAAACACGATATTCCAACAACCAATTCTGCAATACCACAATAGTCAATAATCAATTGGAGAGGATTGGGAAATCATTTGATGACTTGGGCCTTTGGGGGGGGGGGGGGGGGGGGGGGGGGGTGGGAAGTTGTGCGGTTACAGTACTCTAAAAGAGAGTAAGTATGAAAATTAAATTTGGGAAAAATAAAAATAAAATCTCTGAAAAATCTGTGGGGTCAGTGGCACAAACATGATCCCATGTGGCTCTGCCAATGGTTAAATGGCCCTGAATAATTTTTGTAATGTTGATACCCTCAAGTCAACATCTCGCTAGTTATTGTAGTATATCAATTTGATGATGATTCTTTCCATCAGTAGGATCAGTCAATTTATTTCCATAAATTGATATCTCCTGCTCAATGTATATTCTATATTATTCCTAAGATTTACTTGAATGGCTTTCCCTGTACAGCTCTAAATTAGGCCAGGTTTTTGGTTACTTTTCTTTATATACTGTACAAATTTTCTGAGTAATACAACAAAGAATACTGTCCAATTGGTTCAATTTTCTGCAATAAATGGGAGCCTATAATATGACTATAAGACAACAACATTAGGTAAAATGACATTTAGAACATGTAATCGTCTACTACATATATTTTATTTACTTGGACATTTATTAACTCTTGTTAAAACTGCAAACATGGCCTTCACATCTTCTTTAAGGATTCACCTTCAGAGGTGAACACTTCCAGGGAAGTTGCACCTCCAAATTGAAGTATCAAAAAGACTCGATGCCTATGAAATTGTTTGCAATTTATCCTGTACTTGTCGTTTCATATGGACTCTGATTTGAGTTCTTGTGATCAGAAATTAATTCCAAGTAAATGCATGCACATAGAAGACATATGTTTGTTTATTGATTCTTTATGACAATTATCAGAAATTTGCTATGGACTTCTTTCCCACTTTTATCATATTCCATTTGAAAATTCTACCATATCTGCTGCTATAATGTGCAAGTAACTTCACGTATCTTATCTTGGTAATGTTATATAAATTCCATAAAAAATTTTAGTCTCTCTAATACCATTCATATTTGACCATTATGAAGTATAATATCGGAAGATGTTCCTGTCATTTTGTGATATATGCATGTGTGTATCTGTATATAAATATTTTAACTTACTGGGTAATCTAAATATGCATATAATAGGTGCTCATTAAATTTTTGCACTCTGTTCAGCGGTCACATTTATTAGGTGGAATATTTGGAGAAACAAATCAAAGTGAGTTAGCTGCTTTCATTTCATATGCACTTGCCTTTCCGAACGCGTTTTTGGCCCTTGTAGACACATATGATGTAAGTAAAACTTTTCAATAGTTCATTCTACTTTGTCATAGCTCATTTGATTTTTCTGTCCAGCATAGGGCACTTCATTTTGTCTAATGGAACTGTGTACTTAAGCCCTGTGATTGATCTTTGTGATATTATCTGTAACAAAACAGTTTACTAATACGCACATCTTTTTACTGCTTCCAAGTATTGAAAAGACTTGTCAACGAGGAGAGTAAGCTATTGGAATGAGAATTACAATCACTCGTCTGTAGTGGTTCTATAAATGTTTGAGAATGTTAGAGTTAGTGCTTGAAACTATGTTTACTAGTTAGTTGGGAACTTTGGAAGTAGTTAGAATATTGTAGACTGATTATCTCATTAATTTTCTTGGCGGTCTTTTCATTATTAGTAATTCTTTTATTGAACATGTTTGAAATCTTGTTACTCATTCATTTTATTTTTGCCATGTTATCTCTTTGACTCTTGATTCTTTTTTAAGGAGCAATTATGCCAACCTTGTATTTTTTTGTCCTTTAGAAAACAAAGTTCATCTTGCTAGATAAAGCATTACATGGTTGAAACTGACATCTATACATTGTGAACCCCTGTGAATATCTTTACTTTTGTTTACTATGTCTCTGTTTAAGCCCAATTTTTCTTGGAAATAGATTTTGTAATAGTGAGTTTTTTGGAGAATGTATAGTTAAATGGTAGAAAAAGTTTTGAATTTATGTGTAAAATTATTTTATTGGGAAAATGTGTGGATGAAAACGAGTTTGAGAAAAATGAGTTTTTAGAGAATGGGGCTCAAAAAGGGGCTATGTATGTATATCCAATGCATTGGTAGCCAGATGATGTTTCATAGGCTTCGTAGGCATCATGCAAATGTTGCTTCCTGTTTAGTTTCAATGCAAATTTTTACTTCATTCTGGTCTTTGTATTCTCATTAATGTAGTTTTCGTTAATACTCTTAACAGGTCATGAGAAGTGGTATTCCTAATTTTTGTGCAGTTGCTCTGGCTCTAAATGATTTTGGGTACGCTCAAAAGACTTGTTCCTTCATTAGTGTTTGCGTGGTGGAAATGATCTTATCTATGTTAAAAGTGGGAATTTATTTTTTTGTGAAGATAGCCTATCTCTACCTTATTAAGTATTGATCCTGTCCGTAGACTCAGAATATATAGAAGTATCTTTGACGTATTCAATTCATATGCACTGTTGGATTATAAGGGTTCTATCTATATTCATTCTATTTCTTAGATTGAGAGACGATCTGAAATTGAGATGGGGAAGGACGAATGCTGAAACAACAGAACTCAATTAAGCTCCTATTTGGTAGCTATTCTTTTCAAAATGCATTTCTCTCTCTTCTTTTTAACCACACATTCTTCAATAAAATAATATTACACGCAAATTCAAAATTTTTTCTTAATTTTTAACCACACATTCTCCATCAACCAACTATTAAAAAATGCATTTTTTCCCAAAAAATGGCTACCAAACAGGGCTAAGATTTATCTACATCATTCTTGTGGGATGAGTTCACTGTTAGCGAACGGTAGAAGTATTAAAGACACCATCTAACTTCATAAATATGGCACTTATGTAAGAGCTTAAGCTTTTCGAATGAGTTGGTTAACATGGAATCAGAGCTGGATAGTTCGATTCTGGGCACCACTCACTTAATAAAATTGTGCACACGGTAAGCCTTTGATGTGAAAAAATGAGACCGGTCTACTCTTTGGGGTCCACGTTGAAGACACATTTTAAATACATTAATGTGGCCCGTCTAAGAGCTTAAACTTTTAGAAGAGTTGGTTGAAAAGCTTTGTAACAACTTTTTAGAGATATAGAGCCAAAGCTTTCATCGTTTTCATTAATACAATCATCCATGGCATCTCCCAATTTGCCTTTTAACTCGTAATGGAAACTTGAATAAAGACCATCTATTTTTCGAAGAATTCTAAGACAGTAGGACCTGGGAGTTGTGAAAATTGGCTAAGTGACCTTAAACCTTTTAATGGAACTGACAACAAGGGGAACTGGGATGGCAACGGGGCGGGGGGGTGGGGCGGGATCCCTACCCCGTTTATTATCTTTTTTTATTAATATAATGAGGGTGTTTGAAAAACAAAAGCTCTTTTGTACAATCCAAAGTTTCAAAAAAAAAAAAAAACGATTTTCTCTTCTTTGTCCAATGTGAAAAAGAACAAAAAAAGAAATGACAGAAGAAAAAGAAACAAAATGATCAGATAGACGTGAGAATTAAATAAAGAGTAATACAACGTTTACTAAAAGTCGTGTTTTGGGAGAAAAACTATTATTTTTATTGATAGGATATAATGAATATATATACAAGATAAGATATTACAATATGGTCCCTAACAATAACAAATATTACAAGTAAGACAACAATATATTTCAACTCTCCCCCTTCAAGTTGGTGCATAGATATCACGCATGCCCAACTTGGATAATATTGTATAGAATGGACCACTAGCAACTCCATGTGTCATTACATCGGCCAGTTGTTCTACCCTCTTGATGTATGAAACCTCTATATTTTAGAGTCGAGATTATCTTTGATGTAGTTCCTATCAAGTTCAACATGCTTTGTCTTATCATGTTGTACAGGGTTGCTTGCGATTTTAATGGCAGCAGTATTATCACAAAACAATAACATAGGCTTGTCCGGACCAAAGCCAAGTTCACTAAGGAGAAGTTTTAGCCATGTAAGCTCGGTAATTGCATGATGCAAAGCACGATACTCCGCCTCAGCACTGGATAATGAGACTACATTCTGTTTCTTACTCCTCCAAGTCACAAGATTACCTCCAACAAATGATACATATCCCGATGTGGATTTTCTGTCGAATCTCGATCCAACAAAATCAGAATCCGTATAGCCCATAATATCCAAATGCCCTCTTTTTTAGTATAGAATTCCCTTGCCTGGAGAGGACTTCAGATATGCCAATATCCGATTAACTGCACTCATATACTGCTCACTGGGGTTATGCATGAATTGACTCACAATGCTAACTGCATATGACAAATCGGGTCTCGTGTGGGTCAAATAAATCAACTTCCCCACCAACCTCTGATATCTCTCTTTGTTTGTGGGAATCTGATCAGGATAGATAGATAGGCCATGGTTTACCTCAATGGGTGTGTCAACAGGGGCACAAGTCGACATACCAGTTTCTGCTAGAAGGTCAAGAACGTACCTGCGTTGAGATAGGATAAGTTCTTGCTGAGACCGTGAACCTCAATGCCCAAGAAATACTTCAAGGTACCTAAATCCTTCATTTCGAACTCCTTTGTCAAATAGCTTCGGAGTTTCTCAATCTCACTGGGATTACTGCCGTAACAATCATATCATCCACATATACAACGAGCATAGTAATATCATGACCATCCCTCTTATAAAATAGGGTATAATCAGCCAAGGCCTGTTTAAAACCATACTTCTTCATTGAACAACTCAATCTTCCAAACCACGCCTTTGGTGATTGTTTTAGCCCATACAAGACTTTCTTCAACTTACACACATTACTCCCTGGAGGAGTAAAACCAGGAGGAGGATCCATATACACTTCCCCTGTCAGATCACTATGAAGGAATGCATTTTTAACATCAAATTGCCTCAATGGCCAATCAAGATTGACTGCTAGAGATAGAATAACTCTAACAGTATTCATCTTAGCTACTGGAGCAAACGTTTCCAGGTAGTCAATTCCATACGTCTGTGTATACCCTTTGACAACCAATCTACCCTTATACCTATCCACAGTTTCATCTGCCCTGAATTTTAATGAGTACACCCACTTGCACCCTACATTCTTTTTTCCTGGTGGTAATAAGACCATTTTCCAAGTAGAGTTCTTTTGGAGAGCATTCATCTCTTCTACCATAGCCGATTTCCACTTAGGTTGATCAAGAGCTTTCTGAAAGTGATTAGGTATAGACACAGAAGACAATTGGAGTGCAAATGTTAGGTTAGTCTTAGATAAGCGATGATACGAGATATAGTCAGTTATGGGAAAGATAGCACTGGAAGAAGATTTCGAAAAACCAAACCTATCAGGCTTATTATGGGCTCGAAGAGGATATCTCATATCTTGAGTATCAACAATATCTAAAGTTGCAGGATTAGAATCAGAAATAGAGATGGGAGTAGAAGGGGTAAGCAAAGTAGGTACCTCATTTTCAATCTCCGAAGAATCAGATGGCACTGTAGTATCAACAGGGTCTGTAGTATCAACAGGGTCTGAAGCATTGTCTAAGTTTCTCCTTGTATAACATTTTCAGAACAAGCGATGTGATCTATCATCCTCACCTCTAGATTCATTTTGGGATTCTACTTGGGATTCCACCTCTTTTCCAGAAATCAACACTTTCTTTTCATCTAACCACACTCGTTCCTCTTCCTTACTACTAATCTCCCCTTGAAGAGGAACTAACGACACGTCATCAGAAAAAAATGATTCTGACTCGCAAAATTCCATATCCATAGAAACATAGTATTTTCCTGTAGGGGGATGAAAACATTTGTAGCCCTTCTGGGAGCTAGAATAGCCAAGGAAGACACATTTCAGGGCAAGAGGATCAAATTTATCTCTGAGATGAGAGTGCACGTGAACATAACACACACAACCAAAAACTTTAGGGCGGATATTTAAAACCGAGGAAATAGAGTGAAACGTGGACAACATTTTTAAAGGAGTTTGAAAGTCAATAATGCGAGAGGGCATGCGATTTATGAGAAAGACAGAAGTAGTTACCGCTTCAGCCTAAAAACGTTTTGGAACACGCATAGTAAAGCATAAGACCGGAGCAACTTCAAGAATGTGTCGATTTTTTCGCTCTGCGATACCGTTTTGTTGAGGTGTGTAAGCACAGGTGGTCTGATGGAGAATTCCGTGAGTCGAGAAGAAGTTGCCAAGAGTTTGGTTTACAAACTCATGGCTATTGTCAGAATGAATAACTTTAACCTGTGTATGAAATTGTGTCTCAATCATTTTAGAGAATTTTGGAATAATATGCCCGACTTCACTTTTAGATATTAACAAATATATCCAACAAACTCTGGTACAATCATTAATGAAAGAGACAAAATATTTATGACCTGTAGTGGATGGAGTAGAGAAAGGCTCCCAAACATCAGTATGAGCACAAGTAAAAGGAACAGAATTTTTATTAACACTGACTTTGAAAGGTACACGATGATTTTTAGCAAAAATACATTGTTCACACCGCATACTAGAACTAGAAATGTTTGTAAATAGTTTTGGGAACAAGTGTTCTAAGTAAGGAAATGAAGGATGGCCTAATCGACAGTGCCATAAAAGATCCTATCTCTTGGAGAGGATTTACTAACAATTTGAAGACTATGGCTATCCTCAGTTTGCAAACACCTCGTTCCTTCCAAAAAATACAGCCCTCCTCTCTCTCTACCAGTGCCAATCCTGAAATACACAATTAGTAGGTGAGAAGATGACAGAGCAATCAAGATACTTTGTAATTTTACTAATAGATAAGAGATTAGTGGAAAATGTAGGTGCAAGTAAAACAGATGAGAGAGAGAGAAGGTATTTGAAAACAAGACATTCTCAGCCCCAGTAATTTTAACAGGAGTCCCATTAGCCACTTGAAGAGACTGAACAGGCGAGTTCGTCAATGAGTCAAATGTTGAGGGGTTACTGGTAAAATGATCGGTAGCTCCAGAATTTATAACCCAAAAATCAGATACAGTAAAAGCAGAATGCACCCCAGAAATACCTTCCCCAGGAGATGAACGAGCAACATGAGAAACAGTAGATGTAGGTGCATGAGTAGATGCAGCAGATAAATGCGTAGCTTGGGATGATCTTCCACCCCTTTTCTCTGCCCTCTTTGCTAAATACCAATCTGGATATCCATTTTTCTTGAAACACTTATCAGCAGTATGTCTTTTAAGATGACAAAATGAGCAGGTTTCAGTAGATTGAATAGGAGCTCGTGATCGAGGAATGAACCCTTTTGCAACCAACGCAGACGCCTCAGAATGGCTTTCACCCCCCATAGTGAGTTGTCTCTGTTCCTCACGACGAACAGTCGAGAACACCTCTTCCAAGCTTGGAAGGGGCGTAGTAGCCAAAATACGACTACGCACTTGATCCAAGCTATGATCAAGTCCCGCTAAAAACATATAAATCCTGTGTTCAGCACACCTCTTCTTTAGTGCATCAACATCAGCGGCACACTTCATGGAATTAGGTCTTCGGTAGTCAAGCTCCAAGAAAATAGAATTCATTTCAGTGTAGTACGTGACAAGAGGCCGCCCCTCTTGCCGCAGTTGAAAGGATTTTTTCATTAGTTCATAAACTTGAGATGAATCAGATACATCAAGATAACTTCTCTTAACTGCATCCCACACATCTTTGGCTGTGTCAAACTGAACAAAGTGGTCCACAAGAGCATCAGTCATAGAATTGATAAGCCAAAACTTAACGATGGCATCATCTGCCACCCATTCACCATAGCTACTATCATTTTCTTTTGGCATAGTTATTTCACCAAAAATGTGAGTTCTTTTCTTTCGGCCAGTAATGTGCATCTCCAGTAATTTTGACCACACACGATAGTTAGTGCCATCTAACTTAATATGAATTGGAGATAATGTTTCATGAACTAACGATGTAACCATTTTGTTGTCGGCCATTATTGCAAGTTAATGAATAATGTAACAACCGATCACAGAAGACCCGAGAAATCACAACCACAGAAGCCTAAAGCCAGACAACAACAGAAGTTTTTTTTTAACCAGTGTACTACCAACGGCACACAACGTTGATATCAAGGAATCAACAACACATCCTTCAAGAAATCAATAGCAATAGCACAGAAACCAACACAGACTTCAAGTTTTTTAACCAGGTGGAAGGATTTCGGCCAAACCAATAAAAAAACCAGAACCCACGCTGAAGAACACCAAACTGCCTTGTCAAAAGACAGTAAAACCAGCACGAAATCACAAAAACGTGGGAACAGAACATAGATTTCACCAAAGTAAAGTAAAATCCTTAACAAATCAGTAGAACCCAGCGAAAAATCAAGCAGCCTGTGGGATATTCTCTTACTAGGCACAGACAGGTCGTGCGCAGGCGAAAGCAGGCACAGGCAGTCGCGCGCAGCTGCTGCCGGGAAAAAAAGGTCGCGCACAGACCCAGGTGGCTCCAGGAAAGTCGCACGCACCTAGGGTTTTGGTGAGTCGCGCCGCTACTGCCGGAAATACAGTTGCGGTTGGCCGGAACTGGTAGAGGTAGGGTTTAGGTATCCCAAGCTCTGATACCAAGTCGTGTTTTGGGAGAAAAACTATTATTTTTATTGATAGGATATAATGAATATATATACAAGATAAGATATTACAATATGGGCCCTAACAATAACAAATATTACAAGTAAGACAACAATATATTTCAACTCTAAAGAAGTTTAATAGATCTTTAAATACAAATAAATGACCAATAACATAAGACGAAAATTTAAGGAAGAAGTAATTTTTATAATTAGCTTGGATTGTAGACTGAAATGGTGTTCTTGAGAGAGAGAAAAACATATGAAATCTTGATATCAGTTGACAAATCCTCAGTCCAACGGTTATAGAAACTGGAAGGCCAAGATATTTGTTTGATTCTCTAAATTTTCAATGGTGGCATGGCAGGTGGGAGGTGGCGTGGGAAACTGGGCAAGTGGGCATTAGTTGGGTTAAAGGTTTAGTCGTGGATTTGGGTTTGAGTTGGGAAATTGGGTGGGTTATATACTGAAACATTTACATAGTAAATTAAATAATAAAATGCTAAAATAAAAGTTAAAAATTTAAATTTTTGCAGGGTGGGGTGGGTCGGGGATCTTAATACCCGTTTCCGCCCAGTACCCACTTCTGGTCGACGTTCCCTAACCTGTCCCCACCCCAAATACTCGATTAAGCGGGTAATGCCCGCTCCGTTCGGGGCGAGGCCCCTCGGGTATCGATTTGATGAGTTTTTTTGCCATCCCTAAAGGGGAAAGATTAAAGAACGGAAATCATGAATCAAGTTTGGAAATGCTTGCTTTATCAATACATTTATACACGTGGTGTGTACAAAGAAGAGGTATAATCTTTCAATAATTCTTCTCCTTTCCTAACAAATTACATGCTCTAGATCTTATGGGTGCATATAGATGTGGAAGTTTAATAAAAGGGTTCCTTCAGTGTTATCCTTATCAGTATTAAAGATAGTATGGAAGACGGGCGACAAGGCATGAATGCATCTTAGTTTTCCCAATCACAACTTCCGATATCTGGTGTGAAGGGGCTTATGGTCAACTTGAAGGTTTAGCAACTCGAAGAAGCTGAAGGTAGAACTGCAAGAGCGATTTTAAAAGGAGGAATGACAATGTAATAATTGAACAGACCTTATGATCTTGAAAACTATTGAATGGTCATTGTGGCAAGGAACAACTCCAGAATTTTTACTGAGTTGAAGTGTATTCTGACTTAGTTCTTCCTGTCCTTAGATTTGCTATTAGAAACATCTTTATGTGGGTTGTATCTTTTAAGTTGTCGTTATTGGCTTTTTTTTTTTAAAATTCTGTTGGAGTTTACCTTTTCAGCATGCTTTCTGTTAGCAAGCCACCTAGCTTCATCCCTAATGCCTGAACCTTAACCAAACCCTCATAACCAGGCTGGATAATCATATTTTCACATATTGCCATCTGTTTGACTTCCACAGATATTGGTTCAAGTTTGTTTGGCTTATTTATCTTTTCTAAATATTCTTATTCAGGTACAAAGCAGTAGGTATTAGATTAGACTCTGGTGATCTTGCCTATCTTTCATGCGAGACCCGAAAATTCTTTCAGGCTATTCAGAAGGAATTCAAAGTGCCTGACTTTGGGAACATGAATATCACAGCTAGTAATGACCTCAATGAAGAAACAATAGATGCTTTAAACAAACAGGTAAAGGCATTGAATAGTAATTTTCACGAGGGTTGTGATACTTCCGCTGTAACTCTTTTCTTGGACAAGTGAAAATGTGCTATCTCTATAAACTTGTGTTCTGGTAGTGGAAATACCTTCCCTTTTCCCCCATTATCTTTTACTAGTTTTATTGAAATATATATAACATTACCACCGAAGTGAATTACTTGCCATTACCCAACAAAGTCATTTTCCAGCTATAGTCTTTAGAAGATAATTATTAAGTTCTAGGGGTGGAAATGAGAGAATGAGAGAATTGTATTTATCCAGTTCAGCTAAAAAACTACCAAGCAATATTGAATCTTTCAATAGATTCTCAGATTCTATGGTCTGTAGAAAAACTTACTATATTTCTTCTTAATGCAATATACCAATGGACAAGAAGTCAGAGTCAATGTGGAACTTGAAAAATATTTCTCAGTAGTTTGTTCCATACACTCAGAAGGAAAAATTATCATTGATGTTCAATGTGTTGAAAGTATACCCATTAATATATTTGCTCTTCATCATTTTTGGGTTTCTTTTGATTTACCAAAAAAAGAGTGAAACTTTGTATACAGAATGAGCATTTTAGAAGCTTATATTAAATATATAGAGCTTCTTTCATTGACTTTGTATTTCCGAATTTGAAGTTGTCCAGTAACTCAAACAAAGTACTTTATTTATTTTAGTTAGTGGGGGGGGGGGGGGGGGACTTTACTAACCTTACTTCTCACTGGAAGAGAGGTAATTTGACTTGGCTACCCTCTGACATAACCTATATGGCCATCAACAACTAAAATGAAATACAAATTGCTGACACAAATACGTGCACTTACATATGTCAGGTCCAATTTTTTTGCCTCGTCCTTTCTCGTCAAATCTTTTTTCTATATGTAGTCTGTTATATGCACCAGTAATTCTTCATTCAGGGTTGTGAGTACTATATTTCAGGGATCAAATCTAAGCCAACTTTGAAGAAGTATTTTCCATGAGTTTATTCTTCTACATTGGGAAGATCGATAAACTTCCAATTTTTCTTTACATGATTCCTATTGATTTTTCTTTTCTAATTTCCTACTCATGTTCACTATGCTGCTCTGGATTCATGTATCTCTTCTTCTGGGCCCCAGGGTCATGAAGTTGATGCATTTGGAATTGGAACTCATTTGGTTACATGCTATGCTCAACCTGCTCTTGGTGTTGTTTTTAAGCTAGTCGAGATAAATAATCAGCCTCGCATCAAACTTTCTGAAGATGTTTCAAAGGTTCGTCAATCCATGCGACATCTTAACATTTGAATTGCATTTTATTTCAAATGCTGAAGTTTGCTCTCATTTCAGGTCTCTATCCCATGTAAAAAAAGGTGTTATAGATTATATGGAAAGGAAGGTTACCCTCTTGTAGACATAATGACAGGAGAAAATGAACCACCTCCAAAGGTATTCTTTTAATCTCCCTGAATTTCATTTACCGGGAATGCGCCCTTGAATTCTATAGTACTCTTCTTCTAAAATGTAGTCAATGATGAAATTGTGTTATTAGTTCTCAACAATTTTAGGGAATCCTCTATAAAAGCAAGTTATATTGTTCTATAATTTGATAAGTTGAATGTCTTAATTTGACTTGGCATGAAGTTTTAGGCAACAAGTGTCATGTATATTTTCTTCAATTTTCCAATTTCGTTCTATGATATTTCATATAAGGCTAGGATTCAAGGATATGGAGCCAGGACTCCTAGTGGATGTGGGAGTCAGAACAGGATCTTTGGTTTTTGAAGAATCCATTAGTGCGAAGTGTTCTAGTGCTTGAAAGAGAGAGAAGTAAAATAAACGTACCCACTTAGTATAAAACAGTTACATATACATGCATACCTGCATGCATACAGACACACAACATGTTGGCATATATTCTCCAAAGAGCAAGCAACATATCAACTCTAGACCTTGCTGCAGTACTTCGATGCATGGGATTTATTGGAATTAAGTTAAAATCGGCAATTTGTAGAAGACATCAGAAAGGAAGTATGTCATGACATCTTAATCTTTTCAATATCCTATTAAAGAAGGAAAGGAAAAAGAAAGCTCAAATCATTTATTGAGCCACCTCATCTAAAAGCTTAAATTATTAAAGAGTGGACAAATTTGTTCGTTTATAATTATATATTCAACATGCCCCTTCACGTGTATGCCGTATTCATTTTTCATCCAAAGACCCGTCACATGAAATATTCATAATCGGGTGACGATAAAATTTGAATTCATGATCCTTCTGTTAAATACCATGTTGGGCCACCTCATTCAAAAGCTCAAGATGTTGCAAAGTGGGCAAACATGTTATCAATGTTACCAAAATGACCCGGACCGGCCGATTTGACTGGTGAAAAACTGGGAACCAGCCCTTAAACTGGGTCGGTAAGCCAGCAAAAACCGCATATTGAAAAACTGCCAAACCTGTTAAAATGGGTACTGTTTATCTGGTTGTTAGGGGCAAATTTTTACATTTAAAAAGAACTGCGGAATTAATTTTTAAAGAAAATTCACACACCCACAGCTTTGTCCTCTTCGCACTGCTTAATAAGCGGTTATTCTCCACGCAAAACATCCCTTTTGTAATCCTTCTCTCTCTCATCCATATCATGAAGTTTCCATATGGAACTGAGACCCATTTCTCACTTTAGATACTATTTCTCACTATTGTATTTTTGGTTTGTTGACTTTCTCTTTCATATTAACATGTAATATTTTTTCATATTGGAAAATGTTGATTGTTTTAATTTTTTATAGTTACGGGGTATTTGCTATATTTATTTATTTTTAACTACTGGTTCGACCTCAGTTGACCTTTTTGCTTTTCCAAAATCGATGCCCGGTCTGGTTTTATACGTCTATTATTATATCTTCAGTATCATTTGTTCTCATTGTGACTTTATGCTTCTCAGAACAAGAGAATGAAAAATTAAAAATAAAAGATGGGAGATGGATGACATTATTTACATTTATTTTCTAAATTCATATAGTTTGTGGCCTTTAATGGCTCATTGTAGTGGTGATCCATTGACTCATCTAAAGCTTTGTTCCATATTTTGCCTGCATGGCTATTAAGAGAATCAGAAACATCCCTGGTGCTCTGGACTTACCTCTGTTAATGCAGGAGCAGAGTTATTTTCTTGAACAAGTTCGTTTAGTCCTTGTCTTGATTTGTTGCCAAAATGGAGAGACTTCAGTTTGTGATAGAGGTGGCTCTTCTAGTGTAATGAAAGTTTCTTATTCTTTTTGTTCTGTAATTGTTGAAAGATGAATTGTAATTTAATTCCAATTAATTCATACAATGGGAAAGAGTATAATTTATACTGTACAAGGATTTGTAACTAAGGGAAAAAACTAATGTCCTAAAATAAGAAATTCCTACATATTTTACACTACAATAAATATGGAAAGTAAATATTCCCAAATCAATTTGGCTTCCATCCTTATTTGATAGGATCTGGTTTCCACACTCCCCCTCAAGTTGGATCATAGATGTTAATCATGTCCAACTTGCATATGAAATCGTTGAAGCTTGGTCGAGGTAATCCCTTGGTAAAGATATCTGCAATTTGCTCTTGGGTAGGAACATACGTCATGCAAATGATTCCTTCTTCAACCTTTTCTTTTATGAAGTGTCTGTCAACTTCTATATGCTTGGTACGGTCATGTTGGACTGGGTTAAGTGAGATATTGATTGCTGCCTTGTTGTCACAATAGATTTTGATAGGAGACTTTACTTCGACATGCAGTTCTCTCATAAGTTTCCTCAGCCACAATCCTTCACATATTCCTTGTGCTACGGCTCTGAACTCTGCCTCGGCGCTGCTTCTGGCAACCACATTTTGTTTTTTACTTCTCCAAGTTACCAAATTTCCCCACACATAAGTACAGTAACCAGTAGTCGATCTTCTGTCTTCTATTGAACCTGCCCAATCTGCATCTGTAAATACTTCAATCTCTTTTCTTTCCCTCTTCTTGAAATATAATCCATTTCCTGGGGAACCTTTGAGATATCTTAGTATCTTGTATACTGCTTCTAGGTGACTTTCCTTTGGAGAGTGCATATGTTGACTTACATAGCTCACTGCGAACGCAATATCAGGTCTAGTATGTGACAAGTATATTAATTTACCAACTAGTCTTTGGTATCCATCTCTTTCCACTTCATTTCCAACCTCCTCAGGTCGTTTTCCCGCTTCTACAGGTGTATCGCTTGATTTGCAACCTAGCATACCGGTTTCAGTTAAGAGATCCATAACATATTTTCGTTGTGAAACACTGATTCCCTTTCTTGATCTCGCCACCTCCATTCCCAAGAAGTATCGTAGTTGTCCTAGGTCCTTCACCTCAAATTCGGTGGCAAGACACTTCTTTAGTCTTTCAGTCTCTGCTCCATTGTTTCCTGTCAGAATAATGTCATCAACATATACAATTAGGATTGCCTTAGTCCCATCTTTAAACTGCCGGTGGAATATAGTATGATCTGATTGCCCTTGTTGATATCCTTGATTCTTCAACACTTTTGCGAATCTGTCAAACCAAGCTCTCGGCGACTGTTTAAGCCCATATAGAGATTTCTTGAGTCTGCATACTTTATTTCCTTCATTTACCTTGCTGAATCCCGGTGGCAAAGTCATAAACACTTCCTCTTCTAGTTCTCCATTCAAGAAAGCATTTTTAATGTCGAGTTGTTGTAGTGGCCAGTCTAAATTGGCTGCCAAGGACAGGAGAACTCGAATTGTATTCAATTTTGCTACCGGTGCAAATGTTTCTGTATAGTCGATGCCATAGGTTTGTGTGTATCCTTTTGCAACTAACCGTGCTTTGTACCGTTCTATTGTGCCATCGGCTCTGTATTTCAAATTGAATACCCATTTGCACCCAACTAGTTTCTTTCCTTTAGGTAGGTCCAATATCTCCCAAGTTTCATTTTTTTTCCAATGCTCTCATTTCTTCCAATACGGCTTCCCTCCATTTAGGGATTTTCAAGGCTTCTTCGATATTTTTCGGGATCTCTATGCTGTCAAGATGAGCTGTGAAAGCACGAAATCCTGTAGATAGAGCATTATAAGACATGAATTTTGAAATGGGATGCAGGGTACATGACCTAGTCGGTTTTCTGAGAGCAATGGGTAAATCAGGAATTTCTGAGACTTCATGAGGGGCCATCATCGGTTCTGACTCTTTTGGTGCTTCGGATGTGGTGGTTTCCTTGTACTTTGATTTTGGCTTCCGTGAGTAAACTAGTGTCTCTTTATTACTTTGTTTTTCTACATCTCCCCCTAAATGTAAGTTTTCTTCTGTTAATGGCATACCAGATGGTAGTATGGAGTCGTTAGTAGATGCAGAATCGGGGTTGAGATCAAAATCTAGAAACCGATCTTCATTTAGTGTCTCCCCCTGAAGAGAGGTGTTTTTGTAATATGGGGCATTTTCGAAGAAGGTGACATCCAGACTTACAAATGTCCGGTTTGTGGTGGGATCAAAGCATTTGTAGCCCTTTTGAGTAGAAGAGTATCCGATCAGAACACATTTAATAGCTCGGGGATCAAGTTTACCTCGGCGATGAGAATGAATATGAACAAAGGCAATACATCCAAACACTCGTAAAGATAGGTTGGAGTTGAGGTGGGAGGTAGGAAAGAGTTTTTGAAATTTTTGGAGGGGGGACTCGAAGTTTAGAGTACGACTAGGCATTCTGTTGATTAGATAGGTAGATGTTAGGATAGCATCTCCCCAAAACATTTTTGGCATGTTAGTAGTGAATAATAACGCACGAGCTACTTCGAGAAGGTGTCGATTTTTTCGTTCGGCAATCCCATTTTGTTGGGGAGAATCAATGCAAGAGCTTTGATGAATTATTCCATGTGTTCGAAGAAAGTCCCCCATGGTATTATTGAAATATTCAGTGCCATTATCTGTGCGTAAAATTTGAATTTGGGTTTGGAATTGTGTTTGAATCATAGAGTAAAAGGTGGTGAATACTGAACGAACATCTGATTTATCTTTTAGTAGGTACACCCAGCAAACTCGAGTATGATCGTCGATGAACGTCACAAACCACTTTGCATGGGTTCGATTTGGAATTCGTGAGGGGCCCCATAAGTCGCTGTGTATCATAGTAAATGGTCTGGATGGTTTGTATGTGGAGGATGGGAACGATGTACGTTGGTGTTTTGCAAACTCACATATTTCACATTGAATATCAATGGACTTTTTATTCATAAAAATTGAAGGAAATACACGTTTTAGGTACTGAAAATTTGGATGACCCATCCTAAAATGCCATAACAAAATATCGCTATTTCTAGGGATAGATGCGGAATTACAAATCGTAACTTGACATTGTTTACTTACATCAGTCTCGTCAAAATAGTAGAGCCCTTCACTTTCCTTAGCACTGCCAATCGTCTTCCCCGATGATAGGTCCTGAAAGACACAGTAAGATGGAAAGAATTTAGCAGAGCAATTTGAATTTTTTGTCAACTGGCTTATAGAAAGTAAATTACACGACAATTTTGGAACATGAAGGACAGATTCTAAAGTTATAGACTCGGAAATTTTGATACTCCCTTTTCCTGCGACTGATGACAATGAACCATCTGCAATTTTAACTTTCAGATTGCCAGCACAGGTTGAATATGTAGAGAACAGATGGTAAGAGTCCGTCATATGGTCAGATGCTCCTGAGCCAATGATCCAGGGAGTTTTAGATTGCGCGATAGATTGTAAAGCTCTTAAAAAATTACCTCTGTGAGCTAGCGAGCTAGAATGAATTTTTTCAGATGTTTGACTCGAAGGTTGGAGGCTAGAGAACATTTTGTAAAGTTGCTCCATCTGTTCGGTATTGAATGCACCACTCGGCTCGGATTTTTCCATTTGGTAGTCGACAGACGCTTGATAGCCACGATTCTTATTAATTTGCCTTGGCTTCCAATTACTCGGTTTTCCATGCAGATCCCAACATGTGTCTTCTTTGTGTCCTGGTTTTCGACAATGCTCACACCATGGTCTACCTCGTTGTTGTTTTGGACCTGACCCACTTGTGTTCCCTTTAGAATATAGGCCCGTCATCCAAAGCCCATCTCCCGAGTTATTTGGGCCATTATTTAGGCCCACTTCATTATAATTTTTGGCTGACCCATTACCTCCATTGGTCGGCCCATTAATAGAGCCCAGCTTAGAACGCAGCCCATGGTGAGGAAGCCCGTATTTGTTGGAGGCCAGTCCAGATACTTCCATCGCCGGCGACCCAGAGTCGCCCAACATGATTTTCCTCCGGTCTTCTTCCCGTCTCACCTCTGAGAACACTTCCCGCAGTGAGGGAAGAGGTCTTCGCCCAAGAATCCGGCCGCGAACGTCGTCGAGGTCGCGATGGAGACCTGCGAGGAACTCAAACACCCTTTCGATTTCTAGCTTCTTCGTGTAACTGACGCTATCCTCCGAACACTTCCATTCCTCCGTCGAACTCAGGTCCAGTTCTTGCCACAGTCCGGTCATCTCCAGGTAGTACTCAGTTACCTCTCGATCCCCTTGCTTTGTTTGCCATAACTTGGACTTGATTTCGAAGATTCTCGAAAAATTTTCCAAGTCTGAATACATCTCTTTGACTGCCTCCCAGACGTCTTTTGCGGTTGGGAGAAATAGGTACGTTTTCCCGATAGCAGGCTTCATGGAGTTGACAAGCCAGGCAGTCACCATCGAATTCTCCGACTTCCACTTCTGAAGGAGAGTCGGGTTGGTTGAGGCCGGCATCTTGGTTTCACCAGTCAGGTATCCAAGTTTTCCTTTTCCGTCGATTATTAGTTTTATCGACTGTGCCCATTCTCTGTAATTTCTTCCATTCAGCTTCTCTAGAGTGAGTTGAAAAGCTGAGTTTTCGATCCCTGTGTTCATGGCAGACGTGGCTTCTACCTCTGATTCAGAGGTTATGGAGTCCCTGTCTATCGTGGTTGATTCAGCCATATATTTGCTAGGTTAAAAACGAACCTGCTCTGATACCATGTTGAAAGATGAATTGTAATTTAATTCCAATTAATTCATACAATGGGAAAGAGTATAATTTATACTGTACAAGGATTTGTAACTAAGGGAAAAAACTAATGTCCTAAAATAAGAAATTCCTACATATTTTACACTACAATAAATATGGAAAGTAAATATTCCCAAATCAATTTGGCTTCCATCCTTATTTGATAGGATCTGGTTTCCACAGTAATATCATTGTTGCCAATGCTACCAGCTCTTTTCTAGAACACTGGACAAACTAAGAATAGTATAGCTTGCAAATTGAGATATATTGTCGAGCTCCCTACTAGTTCTTGTATTTAATTGAAATCAAAAGAGTGTTGCCTTGATGTTGTTTTTCGAAGCCTAGTATTTCTCTCACCATATCTCTAGTTTACACTACAAGCCTTTGTGGAACTATTGACTTTTAACTTGCTGACAATCAAGAGTTAGATATGGAGGTGACTGCCTTTCACCAAGTTATTATGTTTGTTTACCTGTCTTCGTCAAATGAAGTTGTAAGATAAAAAATTACTGGGGACATTGTCGTTATTGACTAATGACAGAATAGTTTAGTTTATCAGGATTAGCTGTACTTCTAAACATATCAAATATGCATAGGCGAAATAAATGATAATGGACAGGTTTAAGACGGTGAAATTATATTTGTATTCTCTTAAACTCGTTTTAAAGAATTACTGGACTACGCACTTCATGATTATGATATAGAACGTGACATAAATCGAAATGCTTTCACCCATCAATTTACCTTCTTTGATACACAGGTAGGGGAACGAATTTTGTGTCGCCATCCATTTAATGAATCTAAGAGGGCATATGTGGTGCCACAGTGTGTCGAGGAACTTTTGAAATGTTATTGGCCTGGTAGATCAGGTAAGAGTAGTTGGGTTTTTAAGTTGCCATAGTTATCATCTAGAAATGTCCATTTACTGTGTTGTTAGCCGACAGAGCTAAACCCCAGGTGATCAGTAAATTGATTTCTTATAGAATATATTCCTCATGAAGTCTTCGACAGTTTCTTTCTTCTTTTTTTTTTTTTTTTTTTTTTTTCCCACACAAGAATCGACCCCTAAAGACGATTCTGTATTGGAAAAATCTAGTGTTCAAAATGAATTCTACCTGCTTATATTGTGTTTTTAAAAAAAATCTTTTTAAAGGAAATAAAAGGGAACTATTTAACATGCCTACTCCCATATACCAGGACGCATGATTACAAATACCATGCCTGTTACTAAGAATAACAGTTATCCGCACCATAGGTGACAAAGATGTTGCACCATTTTCCTTTGGTTCCTATAAAAATTTCACATATTTAAACTTTGGTGCCCCATATTTAAAGATGCTGTCTATTATAAAGTCTAGTACAATGTAATATTCCATGCCAAACATGCACTCTGAATAACGTGAGCATTTCAAAGGCTACTTTTGTTTATTATTCAAACGAGTAATGTTGCTTCGTGTTTTTGATTTCTGAAGGAAGAGACAGAGAAGAGTTGCCACCTATTAAACTCATCAGAGAACGCTGTATTAAACAACTGGGACAGATGCGGCCTGATCACATGAGAAGGTTGAACCCAACACCTTACAAGGTATGACAAATACACTGTAATTGATAATGTATCTTTGAGAAACAATTAAATTTTCATATATTCCAGCCTGTATAATTATTGGCTGACATGGCATTCTTTTGTGAAATATTAGTTGACTCACGAAAACTTTCTACTTTTCACGGCAGGTTAGTGTGAGTGCAAAGTTGTATGACTTCATTCATTTCTTGTGGCTCAACGAAGCACCTGTTGGAGAGTTGCAGTGAGAATGCTTAATAATATCAGAGAAGTTGATGAAGCCTAATTAAAGAGTATGAAATTTACATATTTTGTTTCTATAATTGGGTCAAGGTTGAGAATAAGTGCTCGTTCTTGTTTCCTTTCAAGTTCCCGTTCAAATAAATTATATAAATACATATAAGGTTGGTTGGATTTTATCTTTTACTGCCTCATTTTGTGTGTTGTATTAGGTCTATGTAGCAAATGTTTATATAGGAACCATTTACTTTTTATGAAGAAACGATAATTCCTTTGCTCTTTCTGGTTTGGGTTTACGAGTAGTTTTATATAGGAACTAATCTTGTACCTTATGAAAAATAAACTAGACCTACTGGTATATAAAACCGAGAACCACTTTGAAATTCTCGGTTTTCATGTAAGAAACCGGAAATATCAAAATTCTTAAGAAAAGCTCAGAAGCAACCGGTTCACCCGGATCTGGTTTTTGCCCGTTTTCCGTTGTTTCAGTTTGACTTCAGGTTTTTTAATCACTGGCTCAATCAACTCCTGATTGACACTTTACCTTTTTCGGGTAACGCTTGGATTGTTTTTCAAAACATTGATCGTCACTTGAGTGACACATCTCGAAATTGACATTTTTCAGATATCAGTTAATTTGCAGCGTCTAGATACCGTGCTGGGTTTACAGAGAAATTCTGAAGCTTGTAAAAGACAGTGCATATATTGAGCTCTGATGAAAACTCCGCGCTTTAACATTGAAATATCAAATGATACTGTTGGTGGTATAATTTAGCCACACTTGCAGCTCAACTTTGATTTAAATCTCAGCATATAAAGTTAAAATTTGAATGTATTCTCAATTGGTGCAACTTGTTTTCATACGTGTGTAGTTTTCACTAACAACGTTTTAAAATGCATACAAATGCTTCACATGTTCTTAGGACGTTACCTTGGTATGCGTGTAATAATGTGATTATCATTTCGTTAATTGCAAATGCACACTTAAACCTCAAAACTTGCTCACATTTGTATTAAATATTATATCAAAATTAGCCTAGCAAAGTTCAACTCATTTTTATAATTTAAAAAAAGTAAATTGAGCTCAATAAACATCAAATTAGTTCAAATTATCCAAGCTCATGAATTATATATAGCAATTTGTGGAGTATTAACGTTTAAAATAAAAAATAAAAAATCCTAACAAATTTTTCGTAGACTTGTAAACTATCTATACCGTGCCCGAGCCTCCTTTTTCGGTCTTCCTTTAGTGGTTAACAATGATATTTTATCATGTACAAGATGTAATAAAAATTTTCGAGTTAAAATAAGGGAGTCCGATCAAGATGATTTTGTATCAGATGATATGAAAAATGACTTGAACGAAGAAGAGGAGATTAAATTGGAATCCATTAAAGAGACAATATTTAGGGTTTCTTAAGTCGGTTTTTATGTCTAATCTAATTGTAAGAATTGATTATCAAATAATTGTAGTATTTATAATTTTGAGCAATATATGTTTATTAATTTAGAATATTTGAAACAATATTAAAAATTGAAAAATGCATAATTTCACATAGGCACACATATGTTAGTAATGTTTGATGCTCGATCGAAATGCATTGCCACATATTACGCATTTGAGGACCTTGATCACTAGTAGATAATCACTATGCTATGAAGAAAGACCTTCTACGACGGCTAAAATCCGTCTTCACTAATAAACAGTAAATACATAATGTAAGGCTTTGTACGTATACACTGATCCTCAAAGTTATTGTCAAATGAAATTTCATCTCTATCATTTAGCAGTTATGAACACAACAGGAAAAATATGGCAAATATTTGTCCTATTAACAAATGAAGCTGCAGAGATTTGCTTATTGGAGAATTGTTGCTGGGCAGTTGCGGGGTTCCGGTGGGCGAAAATTGAGATGGTGGTGGAGGTGAAAGCATAGGGGTGTCGCAGGTACCAAATGTAGCATTTTCCTGTCATGTTTATTACTTTAATCAAATAAGCAGTAAAATAAGTAGTCAATGAACATCAACTTTCCCAAGTTAATAAAAATCTAAACATTTTTTTCAATAAATTTGAGGTGGGCTAGGTGACTAGGTCTATTAAAAGATTTGAAGACCATGAATAGAAACAAAGTAAAAAGAAAAAGAGTGATTTGACAAATCCCATGTTGTTCTATCTAGGATTAATTTTAATTTGTTAGTATTGTGCTAATTGCAGTACATATGACAATATTAGTACCAAACCTTGCAATAGGCAATGCTGTCACAACCACAAGTCGCATGTCCATTTGCTTCATCAACAGCTTCTGGGGCTCCTCCTCCATCACTCATCTGCAATACAAAATCTCCTTTTTTTGGTAAAGCAATTTTAGGGAAAAAAAAAATATTTGTCGAACCAATGGGGAGGTTTCATCGGTCGACACCTGATAAAAGTCAACTGCTATGAAATTCGGCCATCGCCTTCCGGCTGCTTCGTAACAAGTTGTCATCATACTAATTAGAGGAGCAGAATTGTCTGCACAAGCATTTGTTATATTGGGATTGTCTGGAAAGTAATTCTGAAGAACAAGCGAAATTGATGATGTGTTCATGGGAGATGACTCTGAACGACTTGGACAAGAACCAGATACCATTCCACCATTGCCATCTGCAAATTGACCAATTTGTCAATGTTAGGAAAAAGATTTTCGAGAAATGAATTTAAAATCTAATTACTGATCTCAATCGCTTAAAGTTTTAGTCAGATGAGGTCGTTGAACGATAATAAAGCTTACACTGATTTTCAACTACGTATCGCCATTCATAAGCAATCCCTTCAGAAGCCTCCTTAGACGATTTTGAGGTGAAGACGACGAGGCGTTGATTATTCCGGACCATATTATCGACTGTAGGCCAATCTTGACCATTTTTAGGCATATTAGACACTGGAAACCAGTAGTTGCTGAGTCCAGATGCCTTAAACACTTTTGTCAAGCCTTGTGGAGATGTCACATAGTCTTCAATGAAAATGGTGACAATTTCTGTGGGATTTTGCTCCAGAAAAACTTGAATTTCTTTCAGTACGTTAATTGCAGGTTGCTGGAAGATTAAAAGAATATCTTAAACATGATCAGCTTATACATGAGAAAGAATAAAACATATGTATAAAAATATGTAGGCATTGAAATACTTACAAAAGCTGTGATATTGAAACACCTTCCACCAAATGAGTGACACAACCAAATGTCCCCGTTGAAGTCATACATATCAAGCATAAGCCCTCGAACACCATTCTACCAAGGAATATATATTATTAGTTAGATGTATTGTTCAATTCAATTTTGCTCAAATTTCAATTCTATCATTTTTTTCTTATTAGTTTTATGATTGATGGATCATCTTATTTAATGTTCACACTCTAAATAAACAAGTTAAATATCATAAATCGAGTTATGCAAATTATCGTTGAGAGAAACTAGTGATGATTGCCATGAATCATGAATCGTGGCTATACAAGCCATGAACCTTTTTGGATTACGGGACTCTGTGGTTGGTGCTGTTGACGCGAGATGTATGTCATTGATTTGTGGAATCTTTACTCTATCCACTTAGATGGAACCGTCGCATTCTCTCTTAGAGACTCTATCAAGAAAGAAAGGGAAGCCAACTAACTCATAGATGCGGCCCACTCGATTACATGACCGGAAAGTTGGACTTTTTTAAGTGTCGAGAGGTGGTACTGAGTGCAAAGTTGAACCTAAGGATGCACTATCTCTACAACCTCACCACTAATGTGACTTCAGCAAAATTAACTGAACATGAAAATTAAATCTGGATTTTATGTGAAAAGTAAGTTGGAAAAACCAAAAAAGCGATGTCCTTTAAATTAGTTACATAGCGTCCTTTAAATTAGTTACACAGCCCAATTGCAATTACAATGACTGACTACTTGCTTCATGTTTTACTGACGGCTTGAAATTAATAAATTGCAAACTCAATGTCTTAATTTCGACAAATTCTCCAATGTAACATGATCCACCACGGTTCCTGTTGGATATGCTCAAAATTATAAAGAGAAAAAAGGGATAAATGTTCGTGTTTGGATACGAGATAACATATAGTGGAGTTTTTTTTTTCGCTAGAGCAAAATGCTCACGGAAATTCAAGATTTTGAACTTTACAGCTGTGAAAGATGTTTCTTTTTTCCCCAAAAACCACATCCACTCGTGCCTACCGAAGTCGTGGTATATGCATATATAGATGATGTTGTGAACACAAGAGAAACAGAAAAACACATCTTCTTGTTTGAAACACTAAAAATCAGAGTTTTCTATAGTGTTCAATTGTTCTTTCGGTTGGATTTTTCATGTTTGCTTGGTGTCTAAACTCTTTTAAGGCTTGTTTTATAAGCAATCTCAAATTTTCTTGGAGGCAAATATCGCCTTCAAGACAACATTTTGGTTTTGGTTTTCTCCTTCTTCTCTTTCTTTCACGAAACCTACAACTTGGAATTGAATCAAGTACTCCTTAATGTTTTGTAACTTTAGTTTCTGTAAGTGTTATATCCTAAGTTCAATCAGTTTTGGATATAAACACTTTTAATATATAATTGATACATTTCAATTATGGCAAATCTATTATTTATTATAATTAATATTCTTATGAATTAAATAATAGAATCTGTAGAATCAAGTTTTAGTAATTTATTAATCACAAAGAGTTGTGATTGTGAGATACAAATTACATATGACTAAATTTTAAATCATCCGTGATCGTAAGTAATAACGAGATATGGATATCGTTATTACGGATAGACCATTAAGTGTGTCATTTCTTACTTGTGAAATAAGTAGCCGGTCTCACAAGTTAAAATGTGGTGATACTTAAATGAACATGTGGATGAACAAAACATTGGAGATCCACTGAAAAATTTCACATGGATAGCTATTTGAGTGTCAGTGGTTAATCTCTAACGTTCGGTAGTGGAATGGGTCCTTTGACTTGAAGACATCATAATAGCTTAAATGAGGACAATCATACTTTGGTGATGTTGGATGTTGCTTTGTCAATGGTCGCTAACACGGCATCGTTCAAGTATATTAAGAATCATGTGAAGATTGTGAATGATTGATATAAGATTCGTCACTCTTAGATAGTAATATATTATGATCTACATTTCATTCAATTAAGTTGATAACGAAATCATTGGTCAAGATGTACTCATAAGTCGATAATGAGTTTTTGACTTACATTTACTTACTAATTATGGGATGAAAGATATGATTGATAATTGAGATTGACACATATCCATATCCCGTAATTGATCTGATCATATTGACGAAATGATTATAGTTTCACGGTAAACGAACAAGTTTAGTTTTGTCATATGATGTGACATTTTTCATTATATATATTGCCCTGACACATTACTAGATGTCAATCTAGGATAACAAATGTGAATTAGTGATAAATTGAAAGGGATATTTTAATTTATTGATTTTGATTATATCAAAATAATAATTCGTATCGTTAAGCATCGTGATTGTGAACTTGATATGTCACACACAAAAGGAGAACTAGAAGAATGAAATTTACTAATTAACTTATTGACAAGTGTTGTGCAATTAATTAATTTGGTTGCTTGCTCAAATTAATTAATTGGATCGGGTTAAGTTTAAAATACGGGTCAAGTCCACTTGGACTTATATTAATAGGTTACTAGGGTTTGAAAAATTTGTAGAGAATACAATTAGTCTTCTTATTAGCACAAGAATAGAAAATTCTAATTCTCTCAATCTTGTTATCTGGTATGGATTTTCATTAAAGACCGGACAATTGGATAGTTGTGGATTGCATATCAAAACCGTTCTTCAAGGAATTCATCAAAGATATAATTCTTTATCACATTTTCTCTCTAAACACAAAGAAGATCTTTAGTGGGAATCGAAAATTTTGTTTCAATTTCGCTGTGCATGTTAAGTAAATTTCCAACAGTTTCATCACTAGAAGACACAATTAAGTAGTGGGAATTGTGCTTCCTTTATCAATTCGTAAAAAATACCATGCCCATGTTTAGTGTAAGTTTAAAATTTAAGTCAAATCTAATAATTAATTTTAACCACAAATTTTATAGGATCCGTAACTTTTATCAATTTTTTAACAGCGCATCAATTTTTAACTACATGGGCCATAATTCATATCGACAATTATTTTCCAACATTACAACAAATTTGTATGTGGACCATGTAGGTGAGGCAGGCAGGTGAGATCTGCTTATTTTTTAAATTGCAATTCCAACCTAATCAACGATCAAATAATATATAATCTTTTCAAAAACAAACTGCTCCAGACAGCTGAAAATCATATAATATACAAATTCAAATTCAAATATAAATTATTGATAGCACATGCAATACTCAGTGTTTAAGTGATGAAGGCGAAATATAAATAAATAGTTGTAACACACTTCTAGACGAGATGATTAACATTGAAATAATGGACGAGATAAATTGATTACGTGAATAAATAATTAAACTTACATTAAGTTGATCGGTAACGGAAACTTCTTGGTTGGTCGGAGCCAAAAGAGTTGACCCGGTCCCGGACATTGACGCGGTTATAGCATACGAGTTGTGGGTAGTCAGCCATGAATACTTATTAAACGGCAGAGCATTTACCTTTTCCATGTATCCCAAAAAGAAAGAAAGAAAGAAAATAAAAACTCATACAAATGAACCTATAATCCAACGAAGAAATGGGAAATATATACAAGTTGAAATAAATATTAAATACCTTAGTAGTGGGAATTATGGGTTGACTCCGAATACATCTGGGTCGGGTGTTGCCATTTGTAGGGCAAGTTCCACAATGTAATCCGGCGTCACAGCTGTTGTTTGTAGTAGAACATGTTTCTCCAATCTGTTGAATATAAAGAACTGGATGATTTAAGTATTTTGTACCGTTAGATTCTCGGAAAACAAATCGAAATGAAAATGACCTTGAGACTAGAAGAATAACCAAAGAGGAAAACTGTGATGAAGAAAAGAAGTTGAAACCCTGCGTTTTGCATGCCTGCATATGGGGTTTCTCAGTATTTTTAGAAAGAGAGAGAGAGAGAGGTATCTGTCTCTTTATCTCTTTGCCCATCTGTTTTCTAGTTTCTTCAACTAATAAATTTCTATGATGTTATTATTGACTTTGGAATTTCCGAATTAGAATTTTACAAGTTGCAAACGTGTGCATGGTAGGGACCCCCCCCCCCGCCCCCCCCCCCCTCTCTCTCTCTCTCTCTCTCTCTCTCTCTCGATTTTCGATAATTATTTGTTTGGTTCATCATATTTTAATTGCTACAAGGATTTTTCAATTTTTGCTGCTTGTTGCACTTATATACTTAACTTTTTTATTGAATTTTTTTTTTTTGTTGAGCTTCAATTATTTAGTACACTTGTCCTTGATTTACATCTGAATATATTATATTAGCATGGTTTGATATGAGCGGCAAATATTTTGTTTAAGTTTTTTTTTGGTCATCCTTTTGTTTATTTAAAAATATAAAGGTAAACCGTATGCTCCTAACAGATTTTCTGGACAAACATCGTCATCAAGGACATGATTTGCTAATTATTTAAAGGTTGAGAATAAAAATGCCATAAAAAAGTTAAAAATAAATAAATGTGATAATGAACAAAAATTAAAAGACCTTCATTTTGGTATGTAGTGCAAGAAACATAAATTGTGGTGTATATATTATGACTTTTACTTGTCCCTTTCCCACCTTGATTATAAGGTTGAAAAAAATTGGTGAATTTTCAAATTTGTCCAATTGTAACCACCAAATTGGAATAATCACTTTTAACTTATCTCATTAAAAATGTTTTGTTTATAATATATGATCTTCGCATTCTTCCGATTTCTTCTTCTTCGTTTTTAAACTCTAATTTTCTGTACTACTGCCTCTAGTCACTTGTAATTTATTTTTTCCCATTTAAAGTTTTTTTCTTCAATAACACCAAGAAACCAAACCGGCAGAAATCAAGGAACACTAGGTATATTAACCATTTTAAAGGGGCAGGATGTTCAACAGTACAAACTTCGTCTCCCTTTGAGGCTCTACAAATGCCCTAAAATCAACCAACAACGGCACTGAGATGAAGTTTACAGCAAGACTCCATTGAGGAGAGCCAGATCTCACCTTTACTCTCACGAACAGGCTCAGCATTCAGAGAAACCCTTACCTACAATTTGCTTTAATCACAATCACCCTCAAGCCTAGAATAATCTACAGAAGTTACCACAGCTATAATGATTTCACAACATAATCAGGGAAGCAAAGCGTTAATCAAGAAGAAATTAAAACAAGAATGTACACAGGGTATCACTGGGAGAGAGAGTAAAAGTCTTGAATGATGTTGAAAGATATTTTTCATTCATACTTTTGTCTCTACAGCAATCCAAATTATATAGGATTTATAAAGCTAATCATTCCTAAAATAAAATAGGAAAGAGTCATACAAAAAATCATACAAGTATTTACGTCTAATATTAAGGTACGTAATGTAACACTCCCCTCAAGTTGGTGCATGGATATCACATATGACCAACTTGTATAAGAACATTGAGAATACTCGATTTGATACCGCTTTTGTAAGAATGTCAACCAACTTATCTTCTGATCGAATAATTGGTAGTTCTAAAATCTTCTCCTCCAATTTCTCTTTAATGAAAAATCTGTCAACCTCATCATGTTTTGTTCGATCATGATGAACATAATTATAGGTCATGTCACGTGCTAACTTGTTATCACAATATAATTTAATCTGTCTATTTGGAGAATATCCCAAATCCCGCAATAGAAACTTTAGCCCTAATCCTTCACGAATTCCAAGTGCCATTCCCCTAAGTCCAGCTTCTCCACTTAAGGGAGCAACAACATTTTGTTTCTTGCTCCTCCATGTGACAAGATTGCCACTGACAAAGACAAAATATCCTGAAGTGGACAGGCTCTTGTCTCCAACCTAATCAGCATCAGTGTATACATCTATGGTTTGTTCCACTGTGTTTTTAGAGAATAAAATTCCCTTTCCTGGAGCAGACGTGAGATACCTAAAATGCGAATAACTGCATTCAAGTGTTGTTCGCCAGGATTATGCATGTATTGACTAACAATCTTAATGCATAGGCAAGATCTAGTCTTGTGTGAGCTAAATACATCAATTTGCCAACAAGCCTTTGATATCTCTCTTGTCAACTGGCACTTTGATCATTCATAATACATAATTTTAAGCTTTTTCAAGTAGTATAACATTTTGATCAAATGTTATACTACTTGAATTTGAGTTGACAACATCCCAGTTATCATTTTCACCATAGACGAGAATTTGAGTTTCCTTGTGGTGGACGAGAGTTTGAATTTCCTTGTAGTACTCCTCCTAAAATTCAGGCTCAGGAAAGTACATGATATCTTCATGGAAAACAACATCCATTGTGACAATAATCGATGCGTTGGAGGATGATAACATCGGTATCCCTTTTGATGTGTGGCATAACCAACAAAAACACATCGCAATGTTTGAGGAGTTAATTTTGTGCGTTGATGCTTGTGGAGATGTACAAATACCACACAACCAAAGACATGAGGGTTTAAATTTAGGACAAGTGGGGCGGTAACAGCTTTGGTGAGTGTTTGGAATGGTGTTTTGTAATTAAGGGTGCTTGAGGGTACTCGGTTAACTAGATAGGTTGTCGAAGTAAGTGCTTCTTCCCAGTAAGATTATGACATATGAGCATTATTAACAAAGCTCGGACAACCTCCAGTAAGTGTCTACTTTTTTGTTCCGCTACCCCATTTTGTTGGAGTGTGTTAGAACAAGTAGTATGATGAATCATTCATTGGGCTTCCAAAAATTTTTGTAGTTGAATACTCCGATATTCCCCACCATTGTCACTGTGAAGAACTTGAATCTTTGCTTTGTACTGAGTTTCAACTATTTTATGAAAATTTTGGAATAATAAATTCACTTCACTTTTGGATTTCATCATGGACACCCATGACATCCTGGTACAATCATCAATAAACATTACAAACCAACGTGATCCATCCAAAGTAGTAACTTAGATGGGCCCCAGACATCAAGCATAAAATGAAGTGGACTTTTATTCAATTGCAATGGAAATGCTATAGGCTCTGTTATATTTTTCATGATTACTACTAGACTTGACTTCGCTATGCCATCAGTTTTATTAGTAAATTCATGTCTAATCCTGAAAACCCACTGGGCCTGGTTGAAATGGCTATTAAGATATATAGCGGGAACTTTAAACATAGGACTAGTACGGGACGAATCCTCCTACTCATAAATTTGACATATTTATTTGACAAATAATCGTGATATTTAATTTAAATCAATTCAACGCTCAATATCTTATGAATCTCAAGTACTTATAACCAACTCTCTTATGATCTTAGTGAAATACATACTGAGCGTTGGATTGACTTAAATTAAAGGTCAAGATTATTTGTCAAATAAATGTGTCAAATTTATGAGTAGGATGATTCATCCCAGGACTAGTATATGAGAAGAGGTCTTTAAAAAATGACACTTAAAAGTATATGTGAATGCTGATTTTGTTTGTGATAAGGACCGAAGAAAATCCATGCTGCTCACTTCTTTACATTAGGAGATAATTATATTACATGGAAGTCTCAGTTACAATCCATTATTACCTTGTCCAGCACAAAAGTTGTATATGTAGCAATAACTGAAGCTATGAAAGAAAGTATATGGTTGAAAGACATTTTAACTGAACAAAATTTTTTTTTTTTTTTTTGCATGATTATCCTATTATTCTCACCGATAGTTAAAGTGCATTGTTACTTAGTAAAAATCCTGTCTATTATGAGAGGTCCAAATATATTGAGGTGAAATATCATTTCATAAGAGAAAAGATAGCCTCAGGTGAAGTTAATCTCGAAAAAATTCACACCGATAAGAATGCATCTAATATGGGCACGAAAGTCCTTTCTATTGGTAAGTTTAGATTATGCTTAAAAATCTCTCGCCCAGCCATGTGAGTGTTCTGTAGGTACAGAATTTCTGTACATATAGCACAACTCTAATTCTTTTGCAGGTATTTGGACAATGATGATGGATTAACAAATTTGATATGCACTTCAGCAACTAGAGATGGTCGGCGTATTTGATAATCAAGGTGAAGATTGAAGAAATGTGATTCTCTAAAGAGGAGCGTTTTTTAAGAGGATATTTTGGTAAATTCCACTGGCGCTGCCTATTTGATTATAATGGTCGTTATCCTTGGCTACCTCTGATTGGCAACTTGTTATTCATTAGGAATGTGCTTCTTATGTTTCATTCTAAACTATATCAATGGTTGAGCTTGAGTCTTGGTTTGATAAGCTTCTTGGTTTGGCAGACGGTTCAACACACTTGGTTAGATTGATTGTTCATTTTTCTCTCTCTATCGCTCCAGAATCTTCTTCAGGGCCGGACCTGAGGAGAGGCCCAAGAGGCCCCAGCCTCAGGCCCAGCATATTGGGGGCCCAAATATCAGTTAAAACCCTTTTTTTTTAACCCAAAATTCAAAACGTCTCCACTCTCCATCCTCCTCCTCCGTTCTCCAGCGACCAGCGAAGCAGCGACGACCGTCGACCAAAAATGAATGGCAGAATCTGACGCTTGACGCCTCCGGTCCGGCGCTGCAGTCTGCTCCAGGTTCTCAGTTCTCACGCTTCGTCTGGCACTCTGGTTCTTTCACCTCCACTCCACGGCAGTCGACTAATCTATTTGCGTAAGTAATTTATTTTCCCCAATCCACAAATCGTTGGTATTTACCTGTGAGTGTTGCTGTTGATTCTCAGTTTCTGTGTTTGTGTTTTGTGAATTTGTACTTATTGAAATACATTCTTGCTGTGCTGTGGTTGTGACTTGTGCGCTTGTGCGGTGTGCCTGTAGACTGGAGACGTGTGTTTCTGTGTTTGGGTAAGGAGAATTTGTACTGTAATTTCATAGTTCATACTTGCTGTGCTGTGGTTGTGACTTGTGCGCTTGTGCCTGTGGACTGGAGACGTGTTTCTGTGTTTGGGTAAGGAGAATTTGTACTGTAATTTCATAGTTCATACTGCTGTGCTGTGGTTGTGACTTGTGCGCTTGTGCCTATGGTCTGTGGTATGGTAATTGATAATTTGGTATGGATAATTAGAATTCAGGGTGGAGGCTGGGTGAGTGAAGAAAGGCCTGTAACTGTATATCATCGAGTCGACTGATGCTTGTTTACTATAATTGAGGCATAACAGATGAAATGTTGAATACATAGTTAAGTGAAAAAACAAAGAATCGAGGAAGTAATAAGCTGAATCCAAATAGAACCTTCCAAGAATAGAAGCAAGCATATCATGATGGGAAGAAGTAATGAGCTCCATGTCGTTGTGTTTTCTTTCTCCCAAATAAATGAAAAAAATTAATTGTTTTCTATGATTTATGGGCCCAAAATTTAAAGTTCGCCTCAGGCCCCGGAAAACACAGGTCCGACCCTGATCTTCTTCCTTATTCTCTCTTGTTTTTCAGTTTCTCTTCCTGTTTTCTAGCCTAGATTAATTCTTGTAATTTTAGCGTGCTACAGTAATTTCGCATTCCTGAATAAGTGGCTCCGTGTGTGAGTGATTGCATGGTGGTTATAGGGATGGTTTTACGCTCTGAGGTTTTGAAGTTGCTCTTGGAAATGGTATATGACTCATGATCAAAATCTCTATCTGATTTTGATTCGATGTATATAGTACTCTCTCTTGAAGGCTGTTGATGCACATAGTGAACGGGTTTATTCCCGAGTCCCCAGATTAGGTATAACCCTGCTGTTTGTACAAAATTGGGATGGCAGCTACTCACAATATGGGGGTCAAATTTTTTTTCCAGGAATATTAAATTTACGTGGGGCCCACATGATTGTGAGTGTCTGTCAATAATTTCTATCATCCCACTTCTGTACAAATGACTTTAGCCGATTATGTATCTGTTGAATTGGGTGGGTGAACATTTCTGGTGTTTATTTCTTTATGTTTGTGTTTGCTACCTTTATTTTTCATTAAATCACTTTTCTATTGGGAAAAAAACCCAACAGTTTGTTTTTATATATAGGTTCAAATTTTTTGCAAAGAATGAGATAGAGATATAGAGGGAACATCGTATATGTTCTCTTCAATTGTTTTTGCAACTCTAAACCCTTTAATTGCTCAAAATAATTTATAGAATTCAAATGTTCAATTGCTCAAATTTAGTTTTGGAATTCCAGATCCTTCAATTTTGGTGGTACATATTACGTATCATCACTATCAACTGGAGTATGTATTAAAGGATTCCATCCGTCAAACATTATTCTGCCCCCTCGGCCAATCCTCCAACGATAAAAAGGTGCAGATGTACCATTTGGGGTCGACGAATTTGATGGGGAGGGATAATGCTTGAAGCTGCTAGTTTATCTGGATGTGTGGTGGTAGTAGAACATTTCAAAGATACTCTCTATTTTTAAAGAATATATTCTATCATTTGAAGAGCATTTATAAATTTAGAAACTTAAAATTTTGAAGTACTTCAACGAGCTCTTTATATTTAACATTTGATTTTACAATTTTCAAAAAATATTTATTGTTTTTCTCTATCTTTTACTTTAATTATCTTATCTCTAAATTATTTTATTATTTTCCTACATAGAAATTTGAAACACTTTTGAATGCATGGAGAGTCAAACGCACTCTCTAAATTAAAGTGTTAATTTAAAAAGTCTCTTGGAGCATGATTTTAAAGATTGACTTTTTAAAATGGAGAACATCTCACATTTAAAGAGTGTCTTGAAGATACTTGTAGTGATAGTTGTAGTAGTGGTGGAGGAGGAATGAGGGATATATATATATATATATATATATATATATATATATATATATATATATATATATATAATATTTGAGATTCGTTTGTACTTTTTCTAAAAATTTGGGACTATAGTTGTAATTTATTTTTTATTTTTCTTTTCGTTTTATTTAAATAAGAGAGTAGATTTTTCATTTTACAATTTTTTATTGTGAAATTTGATGAAAAAGATAATTTTCGCAATGAAATATAGAGATAAGGGTGAAAATGCAAAACGATAAAATGTAGGAATATTTTACACAATAAACTTCAAACGTAAGGACGTTTTGTGCTAATAACCCTTCTATTATTGTTGTTTGGTTAGATTTAGACCATTAAATGGTTTACCATAAGAGTTGAATCAGTGGCGGATCCAGAACCCGGCGAGCCCCGCGATTGCGCGTGCTGGATCTGTCGGGAGAGGTTTTTTTTTTTTTTTTTTGACAGTAAATAAAATTTTAGATCATATTACTGATAAGTCATTTTTTTTTCCAACCATGGCTTGTAGTTCAGTTGGCTAGGACGTCCATTCATATTTTCAACGTTTTGGGTTCAAATCCCTTCACAACCATTATTGTAAAACATTTTTTGTTGTACAATTTTTACTAAACTTATTGCCACAGAAAGTGCTGGAGGGGGATTAGAACTCGTGCACAATTGTTTGTTAGAATCAAAGCTTGACCATTATGGCAATGGTTCAGAGTTGAAATTAAATTGAACAAAATAATATATGTAATGTTTTAACAGTTTTAATGCAATTTTAATTGTAAAAATTCGAACATGTGTTCTTCCTTTGAATTACACAAAAGTACGGTGAAATCTTATAATAGAATTTTATATGTTCAATTTGAGCGAAATAATTGTTATATTGAAATTTTTTGCATTGTTTGATTCTCTTTTTTTTTTTTTTCTTTTCAAAATACATTTTTCTCTCTTCTTTTCAATTACACGTTTTTCAATAAAATAATATTACATGCAAATTCAAAACTTTTCATTATTTTTAGCCATACATTCTCCATCAAAATAACTATTGCAAAATACATTTTTTTTTTTTTTTACAAAAAATAGACATTAAACGGGTTCTTAATATTTTATTACGATCGACCATCAACGACCGTCCGTGCTGATTAAAAACGCTGGATTCACCCCTGAGTTGAATCATTTCTCAAATATTTTGGTAGAGGTACTAATTTTGCGATTTATGGACATAGCCTAACTACAAATTAGTTAGGGATAAGATTTCTACTCTCTCCAAAGTTAGAACTATATATGTAATTTATATTTAAAATAAAGTGCATTTCACAAACAAATCTAACTAGGAGCCTCTTGGACAGAAATTTAAATGGACCACTTGCATCAAGAATTCAAAGGTTTGTGATTATTTGTGCTATTTTTCAAAGATTTGGATTTAAAAAAAAAAAAAGAGCAAGGTGGACAAAAAATTGGGACCATTTACATCGATGTTCCACCAAATTACAATAAAATTTAAGCTTAATTAGTTATTTTTTAAACTCACAAACCGATCAATTTAAAGAAAAATAAAATTATTATGGCATTAGGTTCTTGAATCAGATAAAGATAAGAAACAAAGGAGTACATAGTCATGTCGGATACAACTTCATTTATGAGGTGTCCAAGAGACAAGTGTAGTTTGAGTAAGAGGCGTGTGGACGTGTGGTTGGATCGTTTTTGATAACCACATACATAACAAATTGCACACTTAATGCCAAGAAAAACCAGAATTTGATTGAAAAAGCTTCTTTAACTTTGTCTGTGAGTTTACTTGGAATAGTAAATCTTTAAATAGACACGACTTTTTAACAATTTAGTGAACGAAAATTATCAAAATCATAGCATTTCGACTATAAGAGGGTGTTTGATGAGAATTAAAATCAGAATTTTAGTATATTGTGATAGAAGTTTTTGAAATGTGTGGTTAAAATGTTGTGAGATCCAAGAAAGATGTGGTTGATATTGATTGTTTGACTTTAACTTAAATTAAAATCAGATTTTAATATGAAACAAACATATTCTTAATATGTTAGTTTAGGTTACATGCACACAATGTTTTGAAAAAACGTAATGTGTGATTAGGCGTGGAGTTGAAATTTCAAACTTTACGAATCTAGACGTAAAAAAAAAAAAAATGTTTTCCTATTTTTAATATTATTTTAAATTTTTAATCATTTTAAAAATTATTTAATAATAAAAATAATATATACCAAACATCTAAAATTATAAAATACTATATTACTTAATAATTCCTATAATTAGTAATTATATAATTTCCAAAGGAAAAATTTAAAACTAGAGTCAAATACAAAGCTATTAAAAAAATTAATAAAGCGTGTCTAGACGGACATTAATAAGCGTGTCTAGCAGTTGACTGCTTACTTTCACGCTTATTGTTAAGGTGTGACGTTTCGTCTGCGCCCCCCAGACACTCTCCCAAACACTTTTTACAACATTGCCTACACAAGTCAGCTAGACTAATAGAGCAATTGAAATTTTTTTTTTGCTTATTTTTATTTATTAAGTAGTCTCAATATTCATGAACATAATTAAAAAAATATTATTCTTCATAGACGATGCTTATCGATCAGTGATAATGTGACATTTAGATGATTTTAATTGATTTATCATTTTAAATATAGAACTTTAGTTAAAAAAATCAATTAAAACGATCAAAATATCACATCACTTCGTATTAGTAAGCACACTTATAAATAGCAATAGTAAAAAATAAAAATAAAAATAAAAATAAAAATAAAAATAAAAATAAAAATGATGTGAACTAATAATATATACTAAACATACATTTGGATTTGGTCCTCCACTTGACAAAATTTTTTTTTTTTTTTTTTTTTTTTTTTTTTAAATTACGAGGTACAAGTAGAAATTTGTATTTATTTGTTACGAAATCAATCAACGATCCATTCCACTTGACTCAGGAATAAGAAACTTGCAGGTCTCAAACAGATAATTATTTAATAGCAATTACTTCCTTGAAAACTTATTCTCTTCCTGTCTTTAGGTAAGAAATCAAGATAATGTGTGCCTAAATCATTTATTTAAGAAGACTTTACATGCAAGTGGATTACTGCTAATTTAATAAGGTTGCAAGTGGGCTATGACTAAGTTCTAACATTCAAGAATCCTTAGAGGTCTGATATCATCACAATACATAAGATCAAATAATGGGAACATATTATTATATAATCCACAGTCTAATGACACGATTACCATCATTTTATTCTTACTTATCATTAACTCTGATAATATAATTTATCGAGATCTCAAAAATTGTGTGAATGGAAATCCCGGTATTAAAATTTAAAATGGATTCGACTGTACAATTTTTTTCATACATCGTTGACGTTTTTTAGATATGGATTCAATGAATGTTAGAAGTATCAAGAGATTCAATAAATCATGTGGAAATGGGCAATTAGGCAGAATTTCAAGAATGTTGCCTAACACATTGAACCTGACTAATGCTATTTAACCTCACTGGAATTACAACCTCATTTTAGGTGGCATTAATGTGGCGTTAAATGATTGGTGAAATTAAATAAGTCATTTAATTTCACTTTTCCTTTAACCTATCATCTAACGCCATCTAGATTGGAGTTGCAATCCCAATGAGACTACATAGCATTACTCCATTGAGCACAGCAGCAAATCTCAATTTTGGAGTAAAATTTGTATCATTAAATGTTATCATCTCTCTAAACTAAATGGCTCAATCAAAGTTAGATCGATTATACCGTTAGACAATATTAAAATGAATAAAAAAATTAAAATTTTATTTACAGTGTTCAATAATATTAACATGGAGTAATACTTTCTCTATCAATTTTATGTACAAGGGAAAAAAAAAATGGGGCCTAGAGAAATAAATCTCCAAAAATGTGAGTCTTCCATAGAGATTTTCGTATCATCTAACAGTGAGCCATTCTTCCGAACCGAACCAATGAGGCCGATGATCGCTCACTAGTCCCTGCAGCCTCTCCGCCGGCGGAATGGACATTGACCCGGTCGTCAAATTGACCTCCTTGCAAAACCAAGAGCCAGATTCTGATGAATATTCCGGCGAGGACAAAGATGTAGTTGTCCAATCTGAGAAATCAAATGGGCACCGAGGAGAGGTCGAGGCATTATCTTCATCGTTTATTTCTTTCAATGTAACAGTGTCATCGAAATCTTGATCATCAACGAAGGGATGATTTAAAAGCATTTCAGCCGTCCATCTTTTAGTCGGGTCATTAGCAAAACATTTTCCAAGAAAATCTTTTCCTTTTGATGATAAATTTTCAGGCACCTCCGGCACCTCACCACGAACGCCGATTCTCATTAGTAGCTCCGCCACGCTGGAACACCTCCACGGCGAAGCTCCACCGACCATCTCCGCCACCACACAGCCAAGTGCCCATATGTCCGCCGGAGGACCCTGCTCGTTTCTGGTGGCCATCTCCGGTGACATATAAAGCGGTGTACCCCTCAATTCACACCCAAACCCACCCACTTTTTCTCTACCAACTCTCTTCGCCAAGCCAAAATCCGCAATTTTTACGCCACCGTTTGCGCCCAGAAGAATGTTCTGAAGCTTAATATCACAATGAACATAACCAAACTTGTGAATATAATTAAGCCCTTCAAGTAAAGCCTTTGTATACCGCCGGACTTCACTCTCCGGCAGCCCATTATCCCGGCAATTCTTCACCTTATCAGCCAAAGCACCGCCGGAAGCATACTCTAACAATATATTATACAATTTCTCGCCGTTTTCATCAGTAAAATTTTCCCCAAAGCAACGAATGATTTCTGGGCAATCTTTAAGCTCATCAAGTATCAATTTCTCGTTCATAAGCGAATCAGAAAGAGACACCCCACAAGATTTCACGGCCATCACTGGTGGAATTTGATAGTTCCGGCTTCTGGGTATAGCTATATTCACCGTTCCAAAGCTTCCATTACCCAATTTTTCACCACGAACCCAGTCCATTGCAGACTAATATAAGAACACCCAATTTTTTCGGGGTATCGGTGGTTCTTAAACTTTTCTTGAAGAGAGAAAATACAGAAAACAGAGTTCAAGAACTAATTGAATTGAATAACATTTGAGAGTTCTGTAATGAATTTATATACACGACGACTTGGGGATTTATTAATTGTTTGTAAAGGTGACCCAAAAACAAAAACGTGTGTATATTGATTTGTTAGATTAAATTAAAAAGCACGTGACAGGGAAGGATATTTCGCGCTGAATTCGCATGACTGGAATAGCGTACTCCAGTTTTGAACGTGTTTGATATGGTTGGAGAAATTATTGAGAATATTTTTGTTTTAACAATGACCACGCAATTCCACTTATTTTATTTATAATTTTTATTTTAAGTGTTGATCGACTCAAGTACAATAAATAAGGTACTATATTTTTTTTCTATCCGTATACATCATTTGCCAAACAAACCTTTATTATATATTTAATATTGAATACCGAATAAAATTTTGTACATAGTAATCGGTAAGACAAACGATGTTATCAACAATTTAGTCCCCATTTGATTTTCATTCTCTGAAAAAACTCTTTTTTTCCCCTCAAAATATGATAGAATACCAAAATAGATTGAATTTTTGTCCTTCATTAGTACTTGTATTCGCACCTCACAAAATGTTCAAAAAAAAAAAAAAAAGTTTATTCCAAGAAATACTCATCTAAATTAATTTAAATTGTATATATATAGCCTATATTTGATCCCCATTCAATTAAATTTCATTACATTCCATTTTTTCTCTCATATTTTCAACTACACAATCTTCCATAAAATAATATTATACGTAAATCGAAAACTTTTCATTCCTTTTCAACCACTCATTTTTCAAAAAAATATTATTCCTTCCATTTTCATTCCAAAAAATGGGATTTACTAAGGGGGCGTTCTCTTTGCTATATTCGGGCCGTTTTCTGTTTTCGATTTTTCAAAATATTGAAAACGTGTTCTCTTTCCCATTTTCGAAAACGAATTTTTGAAAACGGCTGAAAATTTTGTGAAGAAAATAAAAAACAATTTTTTTACGTTTTGGTTGTTTTCTTCACAAATTTGCCAAAATTCAAAAAACTCGGGTTGAAAAATATTTTTTCAAAACGACAAAAAAAATGAGTTTTCAACAATCTCAAAATGGACACCCAAAACACAAAACGAATTCAAAACTCAAAAGACAAAATTGAAACACGAAGAGAACGCCCCCTAAATTTTCCATATTTCCAATCCTATGATAGTACACTCTCAAGTTTGAAAAGCATATTTAGGAGGTGTTTATAAACTAATTTAATTATAAATAGATAGAAATAAGTGATGAATGTTAATATTACTAGCGGATCTATTGAAAAGTGTGGATGAAAAATAGTTTTAAGTATTTATAAACATAAGCAAAGATAGATAAAATAATTATAGATTTGTAACAGATAATCCAAATTCCGAAGTGTAGATTTGTATCAAATCGGGACTCCAATTGGATTTGTAAACAAGTTGCGTCTGCTAAAGCTTGATGAAAACGTTCATTTTATCCATTGCTTGTAGTGATACCCAACACACTTGAGATGTTTGGTGATGGTTACAAATTGCAACTAGTTGGCAAAGCTAGAATTCAAATAAAATAATAAAATCTCATAATTTAAATTTAATTATTATTCATGAAGAAAAGGTACTTAAGTAATTACTAGAAGGGAACCGATTGACAAATTTAATCGTATGTATTTATATCTTCAACAGTATCTAATATGTCCATTTTAACGTATCAAATACATTTTCAAGAAAGTAAACGAGCAAAATTTAAGTCATTTTAGCCTTTTGATATTATTTACTAGTCTTCAAAGAATCTTGAATGCTATCCGTCCGTCTTTTGAAATATCCTTTGGTATAAATCAAGTTCAAACAATTGATTGACTTTTACAAGTTTTAATTGCTACCAAGTTGCAATTATAAGTTAAATATTTAGTAGGTTCGAAACATTATTGAAGCTCCGATTGACTTTGAACAAATTTGGAACGAGTCAAGTCATGTATTATTTGAAGTATACGGGTGGGTGGAGCATTCCAAACCTTGTCTAGAATCGACCAAATTAAGTACGGTGAAAAATTATTTCATGCCATTTATTGTTTGTAGAGAGATGGATAGTGTAATGTTTTGTTCTTTAATTCACTCAAAAAAAAAAAAAAAAAAAAAAAAAAATTTATTAAAAAAAAATTTGACCCACTTTGCAAACCGTAAAATAGAGCCAGCAGCAGAAAAAAGTAGTTGACTTTGAATTATTGTTTTGTGATTGACTGAAGAAAGAAATTTTTTTTTTTATTTAATTAAAATTATATCCTTATCTAATGGAGAGTGGGTACAAGCATTCACCACGAGGAATAACAAGGAATCAAGAATATACCACATGGAGAACAATCCTGCCTTCTTTGGGGACTATTTTGTAAAATTCATTGTACCATTTTGTTTAGAACATTTTCAAGAAATTATTTAAATATGAGTTATTCTTTATTTTAAAGAGTCACCTTTAGAATCATATTTCAAAAGACTATTTAAATTAACATTTTAATTTAGAGAGTAAGTTTGGTTCTTCAAATGAATTCAAAGTATTTCAATTTTTAATGTAGAAAAATAATAAAATAATTTAAAGAAAAGTTAGTTAAAATAAAAATGAGTTAAGTCAAACGACTCGCATGGATGACACTTGGTTGACTGCGCCCTCACATGGGACATGTGAGTTTCGTCTGAATAAAAATGCCGACTCCCATGTGTGTGTGGTGTGTCATTCTCGCGGTCATCCATGAGGGTCATGTAGCAAAATTCATAAAAGATGGAGAAAAATAATAAATATTTGTTGGGAATAGTAAAATTAAGTGTTAAATATAAAGAGTTTGTTGGAGTACTTTAAAATTCTAACTCTCTAAATATATATATGTTCTCCAAATGATAGAATATATTCTTTAAAAATAGAGAGTTTCTTGAAAATGTTTTTATCGTATGAATTTTTCCTTCTCTTTTTTATTTTTATTTTTTATATCCTTTTATTTTTATTTTTTATGTATAAATTCATATAGGGTCATAGGGATTGCCAAGAAATTCAATTGCTCTTATCCCACCATTTATATATATATCTCAAGAAGGCTACATTTGAAGGTGAACGACCAACATAGAGTGTGAGCTCATAGGGTTGAGCTCGGTATTGAAACTAATTCGATTATAATAATTTTTTCTCTTTAAAGTGATGGTAGTTACAATATTGATAGAACTATGCTAGGAGGACAGGGGATTAGGACAGGAATTTTGAAATGACTCCCCCCCTATTGGAGGACAACCCCCCCTCCAATAGCGGGCACCAAATGGTGTCCCTGTCCCAAACCCGGGACAGGGAGGTTTCTCCATATTGATATGTCAATCTTTCATATTGCTAATGCCTAGATTCAACCCCCGACCTCATCTTGACTTGCATGTATGTTTGGACCATTCTTTCAAGGGTATTCTACTATTTAGCTTTGTATGTTTGACTATTTTTGCAATTCAAATTTTCTTTGTTCAAATGTCATAATTATGCTCGTGATATTTTTCTAATTGTTTGATTTATCTCGGATTGTATTACTACCAATAAATTCAGTAGTGGTGTAAATTTTGATTGTGCCTAATCAACTCGACATGGTTTCTGAGTATCCCATGTTAAGTAAGACATACCAATTTTAAACCTAGTACTATATCAACTGGATAAGATCGTGTGGAATTATGCTAATTGTCGAGGTCATGAATATACACAAAATTAATCTAGATATTTGTATTTATTTTCAAAAATAGATCTCCTTTGATTCTTGAACATGACTTAAACTGCTCATTAACTCTGACAGACATCAAAATATTAGGGATTAGATAGTGCACACCAAAATTTATGTCGGGCCTTTTACATACCAAACTTGGAGTTGGGAAAAAGTTTCGTCACACTTTAATATTTCGAAGAAATTGATAAGTTGAATAATGATTATTGCCGAAGCTTATTCTAATGATCGTCAAAATGATGTTTTTAGTGCTCAGTTTAATGTTACATTTCTATACCATACAACAAATCCAACCGGCTTCATCCATAACAAATATATTCACCTCATTGCTTTTCAATTTTACCCACAAAGGACAAGATAACGATTATGATTTGAAGCCACAAAGGCAAGAAGAAAAAACACCACAAAGAAGGCAAGAAAAGGACCACAAAGTGAAAGGAAGTCACTGGTTTTTAGCACCACAAAGGCAGTCAAATTCTCCTCTCTATGGCAGCCGTTTTTCTCATCTTCACACACAAATCACACAAAAACGGCTAAGGTTTACACCATATAAATAAGGTTAGGTTAGACTTTTAATTGGACCAATAACAAAGTTAAATTGGCCAAAATTCAAAGTCTTCCAATAGGTAATATAATTGGACGGGGTTGAGCCTTCGGACTTGATTGTTGATACTTATTTTACTCATCGGTCGAGGCCTATAAAATATATTTTCACGTTAACATCATAGCCCGGGATTTATTGAGTATCAAAACCCAACAAATCTCTACCTTGATACACAATCAATATGCAAACAACCAAAACACAAAGTTAATACTTGCATAATCAAGGTAACCAATAAAATTGGAATCACAGACCTTACCTCATGTTTCGTACCCAAAACACATATCATATCTGTTCCATGTACTTACCAGGGCTAATGTCAAGAACATTCAAGTAGAAACAAATATTCATAGTAATCAATCAAGAAACAAATAAACATGGGATGCCGATATAATATATGATAACACACACATATCTCTTTAAAAAATTACATTTACAAAGAACCACAGTTTAATACCAAGTTAATCAAACACAAGATCAAACACATATACAACAAATATATAAATAACCTCACGAAAAGATCTCACCACACTTATCCTATCTCATTCCGCGTTGCTCACACCTTGAGAACATATTTTTTTTTCTCATTGTCCACTATACTCACTAGATGATCACTCAACTCATGTCTAGGAAATCACAATAGATACTAAGTCATCGGGATAATCCTTTATCGCCACATCACTTCTCCCAACCTACGTGGATAATAAGTCTCCACCTAACAGAAATGATATAAGTGTCTCTCTCACACTCCACCTGATCAGGATTTTTTCACAGATAAATGATTCCAACATTTGAACATATTTTCACTCGTGATCCAAATGTCACATTACACATCGCCAATACAAACCACCAATGTACCATTAGGTATTTATACTCCACATTACCAACGGACATCCTCACGTTAGTACATCACAAACTCACTATGACAAATCAATACATTTTGACGACCACAAATGTTAGAGCTCAACTTAAATTGAGTCACGCACCATAAGATTAATCCAATCACCAGTGTTCAAAAAATTTACAAAGGAAATGGTGAATGTGGCACTCATAAAGAGAATAGAAGAAAGAGCCGGTTACTACACTACTCACAAAATAGGTTTACAAAGAGAAAGAAGATAACTCCAACATGGTTGCCTAACATAATCTCACAAACCACACAGCTCACAAAGATAAAGGAGAAAAATGGTTGTCCTTATTTCTTTTCAGTTCCACTCTCTCACACCACTCATAGATCAAACAGAGTATGCCACAAATCTCAACTCACTATGCATGTAAACACATTACACAAAGTAATAAGATCACTCTAATTCATGTAGTTACACACATAAAATAAATTGAAAGTGTAACATGTCAATATAACAGAATTAAGCAATCACACACATGTAGAAATGATTACACACAAATGCACATACAGTAACCATATTTATTCTTAATAAACCTCACTAAGGTCATCGCTCGACCCTAAAGCCACATTCGTCTCATTGCTCTCCTCATCTTTCCGTTTATTATCATTCGTATGACAGTCTATTTCAGCATGTCGAAAATTTACCACAGTTAAAATATATATTACTTTTCGCACTTGTCTTAGACCTACATATGTGATCAATACCAAATAATGACCACAAGCAAAGTACATACATAATTTACATAGAATCGTCAAACAAACTTTTTCTAAGGTCACATGCAATTCTAACAACGTAGAAAAGATTGATAATAAATTCACAAAAAAAATTAAGGCTAATAATTAACATGTAATTTCTAGGTCTAGCAACAAACAATGGTCCTTCAAGGTAACCCAATCCTAATGTCAACTCACACGATAGCTTCTAATGCAAAAAATAAATTATTATTGTATACAATAATTTTAACTGTAATAATAAAAGGTAAAGAAGACAATATTGAGCGGACCAATATGAGTTTGATAATTATGAGAGATGCAAATTTATCACTTTAGAACCACCACTATTCGTCCTAAAATCTCCAACAATCGCAAGAATCCATAAACCAAAATCGAATCCCGAACGTGCGAAGAACAAAATCGTCCAAACTTCCATGTATAACCTGAAACAGAAAACTGATAACACCAAAATATCAGAAATAATGTTAAAAACAATCTGTCTAAGACACTTTCTCGAGATTCAACTCCACGCACTCTCACGAGCCTCCACCTTCTTTTGTGCATGGACTTCATGCGTCGACAGTCAGTCTCACACGCGGGTCATCTAGGTTTGTCTCCACTTGCACGTCATGCTGGTGGTCTCCATTTCACCAAACGCCTTCTGAATTTGCTAAAAATCGTGAAAAGAACCTCGATTTTTTGGGCAGTTTTCGAACAATTTTTCGATCTAATTTCTGCTTCGTTTCTACCTATTTTCTAAACATTTTTTGGTCAGTCTTTCTAGACAAATCCACCACCTTGAAGTTCTGATATCGATTGTCACGAAATCTTGCTTCAAAGATCATCAAGACGATATTTTTTGGGCTCCGTTTAACATTATATTTCTCTAACAAACAACCAATACAATCGGCTTCAATCGACAATCAATATATTTACCTCAATTGTTTCTCAATCTCATCCACAAACGAAAAAATAATGGTGATAATTTGTAGCCACAAAAGTAAGAAGAAAAACACCACAAAAGGAGATAGGAAGGGACCACAAAGTGAAAGGAAGTCATCAATTTTTAGCACCACAAAGGCAGCCGGATTCTCCTCTCTAGGACAACCCTTTTTCTCCTCTTCACACATACAAATCATACACTAAAACGGCTAGGGTTTAAACCATATAAATAGGGTTAAGTTTGACTTTTAATTGGACCAATAACAAAGCTAAATGAATCAAGATTCAAAGTCATCCAAGAGATAATATAATTGGACCGGGTTGAGCTTTTGGACTTGGTTGTTGGTACTTATTTCACTCATCGGTTGAAACTTGTGAAACATATTTTCACGTTAATATCAAATTTCTCGATTTATTGGGTATCAAAACTCAATAATGTCAATGACAATATCTCAACTTTCTTATAATTAACCAATAAACAAAAATTTGGATTAGGTACAAAGGCGGAGCAGGGTGAAACAAAATTTAGTTCCATTAGGATGATACATATAAAGAAATATATATATATATATATATATATATATATATATATATATATATATATATATATTTTTTTTTTTTTTTTCACATTTGAAAATTTAAGTAGGCTTGGGACAGTCCAGTTCCTCCTGGTTAGGTAAATATAATAATCCTAAAATTTGGTTCCAATCATTTAGACCGTGTTCGCTAGAGATTTAAATTCAATTTTAATTGAAAATATAGTTGTTATGTTTGACTTTCATCTCACGTATGGGATCCACTAATGACTAGTTTTTCAATTAAAATTTAATTTAAGTTTTCACCAAACATGCTCTTAATGACAACAAAATAGAAGGAACCGGTCAGATCACAGATGCGCCGAACCAGCCCCCGGCGGTGCAACCGCATAGACCTTAGACTAACTTAGGTCAAAATTAGAACCAGCAATTTGGGTCGCAATCAAAACATGTGAATTCAACGGTCAAAATTTAAGAAATGGCGGCTGAACCAAAGGCCAAAGCCACCGAGCCTTTGTGGTCTACTGGCCGTCAAAGTACGGTCAGGAGTGGTGTACCGTTTTGTCCCACCCAGCAGACATACATGATACATAGGGACAGGAATATTTATTTTATTGTTATAATAATAATAATAATAAGGCAGTGTTTTTCCGGAAAACTTATTTGCACTACATTTTGTTGTGTTATTTGTATTGTTTTAATTATAATTCAATGGAGTTCACGGCGGGCTGTCCTCAGATTTCCGGGATTCAAAGTGAGCTTTAAAAGGTGGGCTCCCAAATTGTAGTTGTTACTTAGCAATCAAAGGGAACTTCAAAACATGGGTACCTTTAATTTTCTGTCATATCACACAGAGTCAACAAAAATGTAAGTATAACATGATTAAAAGGACAAACAAAATATAATATCTTATATTTTATTGCCAACTTATATTTCAAAGTTCGGTCCACATATAAATATACGACTCAAACTTGGGGCACTATTATTACACTCATAAATTAATTAACATTGACAGCTTATATTTCAAAGTTTGACCCGTATATAAATATACGATTCAAACTTGGGGGACTATTGTTATATCCATAAATTAAGTGACATACGTATGACGGAGATGATCCCACATGAACTGACGTGATATCAATTATTTATTGATTGTGCCTTATTTAATTGAACAATTGCATATCGGATTTGGAACTTGGGTCCAGCCCATTAACTCATGAGACCCATTTTCGTTTTCTATATATATGTGAATCCATTTAATTTGAATGTACGATTTCTAACCTGAACCAAACCCTCACCCTCTCTTACACTCTCTTTTCTTTTGTTCGGTCGTTGACTTGACCATTGGAGTGTAAATGATTGCTGGACATTTTTCTCGATCGATGGCTTTTACTTCTTAACGGGGTGCTCCGTGTGTAGGTGATGTTCACGTGGAGGGGATGATGTCGAGATTCTGTTGACAACATTTTTTTTTGGGTCAACATCCTCTATTATAATCAAATAATAAGGTTGAAAATATTTCAAAGGATCACTTAAATACTACTAGCTTTGCAATTTATATATAAGGGCGCGTTTGATACGCCGAATTTGCCCTGGAACTAGGAAAATATTTTCCTAATTCCTACTTTTGGCTGTTTGATTTGCCAAATTTACCCTGGAAAATATTTGCCACCAATTTCTAATGTACAATCCCTTGAAGCACAAAAGTAGGAAAATATTTTCTTATAATTTTAGTGAGAAATTATTTTCCACCTTGTTGGGTGTTTTTTTTTTCTTTTTTTTTTTTTTTTTTTTTTTTTTTAACTTTTTGGTAATGAAAACATATTCTAAATTCAATGGTAAAATTTTTTATCCATTTAATTGATAATTTGCATGAAATAAAAATTTTATGAAAATAATTTTTTTTAATTTTTTTTTACTTTTTGGCAATCCAAATAAATTTTAATACAAATTGTAAAAAAATTATCCCAAAAAGTAACCATATGCATGAAAAATAAAGTCAAACGGATTAGGTGGAAAATTATACCAATCAAACACCATTAATTACAATTCCCTCTAAAATAAATTCTAGGCAAATCACTTCCCTGCCAAACATTTTATTTGCCATTCATTTTCCATTTTTCTATCAAATACACCCTAACAAAATAGTAACTATACTATTTTTATCATTTGAACAATATTTTGATCATTTTCACAAGAAAATCAGTAGCTCTCATGCCTAGAGGCGGAGTCAAGAGTTTTAACTTAGGCCCTGTTTGATTGGCCAAGTTTTTCGTGGAAGGTGAAAAACGTTTTCCTACTTTTTACTATTTACCTGTTTGATTGCACTAATTTTTCAGGGAAAACGTTTTTCAACGTTTTTCAAGGTACAAGCGGTTGATGCACAAAAGCTAGAAAACGTTTTTTCACCATAGAGGTGGGAAAACGTTTTCCAACTTTTTGACAATTTTTTTTTTAAATTTTTTTAGCAATTGAAACACATTCCAAAGTCAATGGTAAAAAAATTTATTCATTTAATTGACAATATGTGTAAAAAACAAAACCAAACGAAAAATTTGTCAGGTGAAAAATTATACCAATCAAACACCATTAATTACAATTCACTGTAAAACGTTTTCTAGGCAATTCAATTCCCTGCCATTTATTTTCTTTCCACCCGTTTTCCACCCTTGCAATCAAATAGACCAAATTTTTCGTTTGACTTTATTTTTATACAAATTGTCAATTAAATGGATAAATTTTTGTACATTGACTTTGGAATGTGTTCCAATTGCTAAAAAAAAAAAAAAAATTTGTCAAAAAGTTGGAAAACGTTTTCCCACCACTATGGTGAAAAAACGTTTTCTAACTTTTGTGCATCAACCGTTTGTACCTTGGAAAACGTTAGAAAATTAGTGCAATCAAACAGGTGAATAGAAAAAAATAGAAAAACGTTTTTCACCTTCCACGAAAAACTACGGCTATCAAACAGGGCCTTATAGTCTTATACCTCGTGGATAACGCCTATAGCAGTTGGTAAAGACTAAAGAGTTGCATTAAAATTACTTATTTTATTCAAAAACTCGATAAAAAAACATTAAAGAAATAGTACATAAAGTAGAATAAAATATGGAATGAAGAACTAACAATAATATTTTAAAAATTCGAGTTTTGATTAAGACAAACTAAAAAATCGAAAATAAATGGAAATCAAAGTTATTTATACATATAAATACAAAAATAAAGTAAACAAAATGTAGAAGTTTCAGTCCCAATATATAAGTAAAAATAGATATAATTATATTTTTGTTAATTGAAAATTTTAAAAACTCGTTGCTCTTGAAACATTTTACACATTTTTCTTCGTAAATGATCGTGCACTCAACTATATTTCATTCACCTTACAATTTCTCGTTATAATCCATTTATAAATTTGAAAAACTTAGGCTAAGTGTTGAATATAGTTTTTTGTTAACTTTATCTTTCTAAATGTGAGGAAATTAAGTTAGAAGTTGACGAAATAATATAAAAAGGATAAATATGAAAATGGAAGTAAAGGTTAGAAAATAAAAAAATTTAAAAAAATAAAATCATTTTTTAAAAGTTGGGAATGAATTTACTAAAAAACTTCAAAATTTTGAGGATGATTGCGCAAATTTCGTAAAAGAAAAAAAAAATGAAAAAGAAAAGGACATGAGGGTTTGAAAAGGGCAAAAATTTTAAAAAAGAAAAAAGAAAAGGGAAATGAGGCTAATTTGGATTTGAACTCATTTTCTTCGAGCTTATGCTGACAAGATGTCCAAAAAATGCAGTGTTGATAGTCAATGTAGTGTTACCAACACTGCATCTGTGATGTGTACAGTGAATCACCATGTACAAGTAGCAAACTCATTTCCTTCGATGGAGGATACTAGATAGAAAAATCTTGTTTTGGCTAATTTTAGTATTGTTGTACTTTAAAGAGAATCTGCTTTAGTTGTAACCTTAAAAAAAAAAAAAAAAAAACATGTTGAAAGAATCAATTAAGTGTTTGATAATCTTTTGTTTCAAATTTGATGTATGTTTTAAAATCAACATTTTAGCTTATGGCAATTAAAAGTAATTGAAAAAACTGTCAAAAAACTCATCGACCTGTCCAACACTAAGGGTTTGTTTAATAAAAAGATGAAATTTGGGTAAAAAAAAAAATTCATAACAGAGAATTGATTTGCCTAAAATTTGTTTTACTGGAAATTATAATTAAAAGTGTTTGATTGGTATAATTTTTCACCTGAAAAATATAATACTTTTTGTGTCCGTTTGACTTTATTTTTCATTAAAATTGTTAATTAAAAGAATAAATTTTTTTTACCATTGGTAACAAAATGGTAAAAAAAATTTGTTTAGATTGTCAAAAATTTTAAAAAATTTTGATTTTTTTTTTCGTTTGACTTTCTTTTACATGAAATTTGTCAATTAAAGGAATATTTTTTTTTTTACACTTCATTTTAAAATTTATTTTTATTGCTTAATAAAAAAAAATGGAATTTCATTTCCTACCAAAGTGGTGGAAAAAGGATTTCTTTGAAATCAAAGAAATTTCAAAAGTTGGAAAACGGTTTCCATGTAAAATTTGGTCAATCAAACAAGTCAAAAGTGAGTTGGAATTCGAATTCCAAATTCCAGAGAAAATATGGTGCTATCAAACGCACCCTAAGATTGTTGACACATTTTTTATTCCATTGATTTTTATTTTTATTTTAATTTTATTTTTGTTTTTGTTTTTGTTTTTTTGTTTCATTGTGCTTAAAAGAAAGAATTCTAGGGGGAACCTCCCTTACCATAAATGAATAATTAATTTTCTATTGATTAGGATTTAATCTATCCCCCACATCGAATGGATCAAAATTGTTGTAAATATAGTAGTATTTATAAATAATTTTTATATCCTTGCAACTCTAGTTATTATAAATATTGTATTCCTTGTAATCCTAATTATTTTCTATAAATATGGGACTTTGATCTTAATAAAATACAAGTTTATTGATTTCTCTAATTTTTTTTCTCTCTCTTTAGTTTAAAACATGTTATCAACACGAGTAATAATTTTTTATAAGCATAATCATCCGAACGTATATCAAAATTAATTTGATAACACGTGGGTCTGTTTGATAGAAAGATGGAAAATGAATGATAAATAAAATGTTTGGCAGGAAAGTGATTTGCCTAGAATTTGTTTTAGAGGGAATTGTATTAATGGTGTTTGATTGGTATAATTTTTCACCTAATCCGTTTGGTTTTATTTTTCATGCAAATGGTTACTTTTTGGGATAATTTTTTTATAGTCTGTATTAAAATTTGTTTAGATTGCCAAAAAGTTAAAAAAAAAATTTTAAAAAAAATTTTCATAAAATTTTTATGTTCGTTTGGCTTCATTTTTCATGCAAATTGTCAATTAAATGGATAAAAATTTTTACCATTGAGTTTAGAATATATTTCCATTGCCAAAAAGTAAAAAAAAAAAAAAAAAAGGAAAAAAATATCAAACAAGGTGAAAAATAATTTCCCACCAAAATCATAAGAAAATATTTTCCTATTTTTGTGCTTCAAAGGATTGTACATTAGAAATTGGTGGTAAACTTTTTTCAGGACAAATTTGACTAAACAAACAGCTAAAAGTAGGAACTAGGAAAATATTTTTCTAATTTCATGACAAATGTGACGAATCAAATACAGTAAAATGTACAATCCGTCCAAACTTGTTGACAAAAATCTGAAGCGTCAATTTGTGCCACAGTCATCGCTTTTAATTTTTTCCATCATTACTTTAGTTTGGAAGCAATCATTACTTTTTAAATTTATGTTAAGCTTCTTTTTAAATTCTACTACATAGTTGACGAACTTCGTGTAAAAGAATTCATGCCAATTTCTCTTTCGACTGTCGACTTTTACCGTGTGCAATTCTGCCTTGAAGTAAAAGGCCCGAACCCGTTGCCTCCTTTCAATTCACCAACAGGTTGCTATCAGTATTTGATTATTATATTAGATGACAGACACTATCCTCTTCAAGGTTATTACATATTATAATCAGGGCGGACCCAAGAAATCTTTCCAGTGCGGGCAACTCAATATTTACCACCAGGCGACTCAATTATTTTAAGGCCGTAAACATGCTAATCAACAGAAAGATAGTAAAAATGATGCATCCCAAGAGATTTACTTTTTTACAAACATCATTTAAAAGCAGAATATATTATATTATGAATCTTTTCCTTCTTTCAACACAATTCTATGGCACAATCATTTTAAAAAAAAACTAAGAATAGCAACAACAATGTAGCTGTACAATTATTCGTCGACATAAAAACAATCAATTATAAGTAGCTTTCATCGAGGAACTTACTTGCGGCAGATCATCTTGTCTTGGTTATACTTTCTAGTCAAAGCCATAAACAAAGCTCAATAATACCTCCACACAGCCTGAGAACCAAATGCAAAGTCGACTCTACAAAGACAAATTTCAACCATAAATACCAATCCTAATCAAGAGAGGAACAAATCTTGATGCTTAAAATTCACCTTTCTGAATATTGTAATCAGCAAGGGTGTGGCCAGCTGCTTCCCAACAAAAATCAGCTGCTGCTAATCTGGGGGAATTCTTAAAAATATCAAAATTATTGAAAAACAAAATGACACATAATAGGTTAAACAAATGAATGAAGTATGATTATTTGACAAAAAAACAATTACCTTCTTTGTCTTGAATTTTGGCTTTGACGTTGTTGAAGCCAACACCAGTAGCAGGGGCGGTGATAATCAACTGATTCAAGTATCTTCATCCTTTAAATTACATGGGAAGGTTAGTTAATGGGTTCATAAAATTGGGCCATTTAATTTGCCCATTTCAATTTTTTATTTTATTTTAACTTGGGCTCATAGGTGGCGGCCCAAAGTCCAGTGTAGGCGGAGGGCCTTCATTGGGTCTGCCCCTGATTATAATCACTTTAATATAAAAAAATCTAACTTTGTGCACTATTCATGCTGGACACATGTTGGAACCTCCTATTGTCAACCTTAACGATGTTGTTTCAGGATTTTCGTATGTTATTCCATTCAACATCTCCATTTTCACATGCAATCTCAATTGGTCGACAAAATCAGATTTATCTCACATCCACACTTATCGAAGTAAGCGCATGATGTGGGAGAGTTCGATTCAGATGTCAAGTTGTCAGATAACATGTTAATGACGTTAAAATATCACGAATTAACGGATCGGCGCAAATATGACAAGTAATTGGTATTTTGACCATAACTTTGGCTACGGTTGTCAGAATCGAGCCCGTAACTCCAATTCAGAAAGCTTGTTTCAGGGCGCACGTCGTGGATAACCAATTTTGCTTGGTGTGCATCATTTTCGACCTCAAATTCAGCCGTTTTCCCTTCCGAATCTCTATTTTAAGAATTTTTTTTTTTTTTTTGGGTAATATTGCATTCGTAAGTTAGGCAATGATTTTTAACCCGATTTAGGCTAGATTTTTCGCAACTTTCTTATTTTATTCCATATTTTATTTTGGAATGATTTTTGAAATTTTGCTATTTTTGACAAAATTTGAATTTTAGTTATAAAGTCTGACTTGTGGACGAGATTTTAATTGCTTGATTAATAATAATATTCAGTTGAATTTCAGAGATGTTTTCTATGTATTTTGATGTTATTCTAGCAGTCTTATTGTGAATCATCTGTTAGACTAGTATGCAGGGTAATTACTATCTTGCTCGGCTTCAGCGTCTCATTGAAAAACCAGGGTTTCCAGCACTGGAGTTCGGTTAAGGATGAAAGTCGGATTAACATCTAGGAAAAGGAACAGCCGCCCGAAGACACCTTTATTTAGATGAAAGTTTAGCGAAAATAAGAACAACGATGCTTCTACTAAAGAGGAGAAATCGCAGCTAAAGTTCGTCGGAAAAAGTGGCACATATATGTGATAGAATTGATACATACCTGATGCAGCAAAATCGAATTATGAAAAGTTTGTTTCCTTCTTTTTTCCTTCGATGGATGATAGTAACAATATCTAATTAAACGAGCTTGCTTTATATATATATATATATATATATATATATATATACATAAATACACATACATACTAGTAGAGATCGTGCGTTGCACAATAATTGATATAACTTTACAAGTGATTTTGTTAAAAAAATAAATTATTTTAGAATATCAAAATATTTAACTATGTAGATTGATTAATGTATTTTGTATTATTAACGATACATAATTATATTGTATGAAAGCCATCACAATAGATGAACCCAAAGATATATTCATTACAGAACAATTCCCCTACTCCACGAAAGCAAACAAAAAGTTGAAAAAAGAGAATTATGACAATTTTAAACAATCTCATCTCTCTAAGAAGAAGAATAACTTTATTACAGAACAAGTCACTCGTAATATTTCAATTACAAGTGCAACATTTTCAATGCCTATCATGAGACGTAAAATACAATTGCAATATGATAAGACAAAAAAAATAAAGAAAATAAGCAGGATGTAGTAAGAATCAATTTCAATTACAAGTGCAACATTTTCAATGCCTATCATGATACGTAAAATACAATTGCAATATGACAAGACAAAAAAAAAATAAAGAAAATAAGCAAGATGTAGTAAGAATCAATTTCAGATTCTGCCTTTGGTGAAAGATGCACTGACATGATTCGTATGATTAAAATGGGGCTCCGGCTAATCCTCCGACGGGGTCGCCTGTGGTAAATTCACTTGAAATTTCTCAAAAATAAATTCACTTGAAATCACAAAGAAAAAATTGATGCCAATCAGTAAATATAAACTATACTAAAAATTGGTAAAAAAAATCACAAGTGAATGGAAAAGCTGTAAAAGGAAGTCGCTCAATGTGTGTCTCTGAGAGAGACATGAGAGATGGGAAAGGGATCAATGAAAAATCAAGAAAGAAGAAATCATAGAAGTCAATGACATCTTTAAAAGGCCATACTATTGAAAACTCTTTTTTTTTACTATAAAATAAACCAGAGAAGTTTACCATCCATGAGTTGGATGCTATTTTAAATTCCAAGTCATTCATAACATAATGAATGTGTACAAACCACTAACTCATAACCTCATAAGGAGGATCCAAATGTCATAAAATCCTGCCATATAACTTCAATAGATTTATCAAAATGAACGGAATCAAATCCTAGTTGTAGACACAAATAAATAAATGAAAGGCGAATCAAGATAAAAAAAAAATATTGAATATATAAATGTGCAAAATAAACGTAAAAGCATAAAACATTTGTCTTCGCATTAACTCAATGATTTGCAGTGTCAAACCAAACTTTGGCTATAGATAACTTTCTGATAGGTTGTGGAATTAAATTTGATATGTCTTTGTTTTTCAAAATGAATATGAAAATGATGATTCTCTCAAACCTTTTAATGTTAAAGACTGATGCTCAATAATATTGTGTCACAAAGAAATTATTGTTCATAGTATAAAATAACAGCACTAAGTAAAGATTCAATTGATAGCTTGATAATGGATAATAAAATAGTTGTATGCTAGGCAAAATAGTAATCTTATTATGCAAATTGCAGAAATCATGAGGTTTGTTTTTTTACTCATTCTAGAAAACTAATGGATTTAGATGACTATTCATACCTTGAGAAGATTATCTTCCAAAGCAGTTTCGCCAATGCTTGGCATAAGATCTTGAGAGGACGAAACCAAGATTGATAAATAATACACAGATACGTGATTTGAACGAATCAATTTTAACTGAAATACAAAATATAAATCGACAATGCACCTTATTTGATGCCTTTAAGCCAAGCGAGAAAAACTTCAGGTGCAGAAGAGACCAAAATCTAGGAACTGGAACGAAATAAGGACACAAGCAGTTAAGTCGTGCTTCAATTATAACACTTGCTTTTAAAAATTGGCACCTTAATGATTTCATTCATAACTCTACTATGGTTCACTAAATCACTAAATCTATGTATATGAACCATATCAGCATTATGAATGACTGAGTGACCCCATACATTGACCTTCAAAATAGTTAAAAAGAATATTATGATTTTATAAATTAATGTTCAAATCCTAACCATATATTTTTATGAGATGCATTGAGTCAAACCAATACTTAAAAAAGCTCATACATCTTTTACGCCAGCCAGAGTCAACAAAAGACTTGCAAACAAAAAATTTAAAATCTTATATTTTTAGAGGCTTTTATAATAAATGCCTTGTATTTGTCTATTATACGAAATATGTGATCAATAAAGAATACATATATTAAATTGTTCTCCCTTAGCAGCAAGCAAGAAAAACGGAGCAGAAAAGGGAGCTTATGGGTATGATAATTTTCACAATTTAATTTTATTTTCAGTGTGAAAGCATCACAATCCCTCGAATAAATGTAACATAGTTATATATAAATCCAAAAGTTCCAAATATCTTTTTTTAAAAATATGCAAAATCAAAATTTTATAAGAAGTCCCAGCAGCATACAATCAAATAAAAACTAACATACAAACTAAGTTTAAGAAGCAATATACAGTGGTTATATTAGGATTTGCTATCACGATTTGCTTTTCAGCAAGTAACGATTTGTTTGGCTTCAATTCTATGTCTCCTGAAAGACTTAAAAGGGCCATACCAAGAAAATGGGAAACAAAGTAGCATTCTCTTTCCTACTTCAAAATAGGTTTATGAGTAAATCACCAATTTCATGCCGCACAAAATTATGAATATTGAAACCATTCTTTTAATTAATGTTGTATTTGGAAGAAATAACCAGAAGTATTTCTAAATAAAAAAAACTTAATATTACCCCTTGAAAAGTAAAAGAAAAACTTCACATAACTCCTTTCAAGAGAACACAAAGGGAGTCTTCGACATTTGCAACAAGAAGTTGATTATTTCGGATGATTGCAACGCAAGCTGTGCATCCAGCACATGGTCCATTATAATCAAAGAGAGCTTCATATGTTCATAAAGATATTTAGCAGGAAATAATCTGAGATAAAAATGCAACCAAAAGAAAATTACAACACATCTAAACAATCATACATTTATTTAGTTAGGTTCAAATGATGGTATACCAGATTGATATATTTTTCAATTTTCAGTAATATAGTGAATGCAATTCTGTTTGTTAATAATTAAACAGGCCCCAGAGATCTCTCTTTTAGAAAATGTATAAAAATCCCACATTGAATATAATTTCTCATGTTTATAGAGAATTATAGATGGATAAACTTTTTAATTTTTTTGTTAGTAGAATATCATTTAGCTCGGAGATCAAAATGCACCTCTTTTGTGTAATCTGGGTACTGGTTTTAGCCACTAAAATACTGCAATATTATACAACTATCGTTACAATTAAAGATCTATTTAGTCAAATGCATCAGCATGCCAATTGAAGAAATGTATAAGACTAAGCCAAAACCTCCTTAGAAGACATCTATTTGGCGATTAACTTCACCACTCTTAGGTGACTATATTGAACCTTCTAAATTACCCCAGGTTGGTCCATTTTGTCACTAAAGAAAGTTAACTCTCTTTGCACTCTTTCTCCATAACACTATACGGGTGCGCATCAGTATACAAGTAAAAACAAAAGAGAAAAGGTGATCGATATATTATATCTAAATCCTTAAAAGTATGAATTCGTAGCCTGTTTCAATAATAGGAATTGGTTTAAACCACCACATTAGTCAGTGGACATTGTCTTCTATTTATATGTTTCTACTTATGCTCACGAGTCCTAGCAGATTGCAAAACTATGACATTCAAATGAATGTACACAATTCTGGGTCACAATGAGAGCACTTCAAAATGAACCTTACAACATACCACATAAAATGAATATTAAACAAGGTCCCTTAAAAAATTGAAATAGAAGAAAAATGTGCATAAAATGAAAAGCAGAGAACTAAAAAATCATAGATCTTCGATTGTTCTACACAATGATACCCACTCGAAGATGCTCTAAGATTTTTTACTACACCTACATGCCACGACAGAAAATCAAGAAATAACACTTCATTCACTTTTTGGCAATGAGTGGTTTCCATCTCCTGAAAGAAGTTCAAAAATACAGAAATCATATGCAGAGTGCAAAGATTTGCTAAAAAACCAAAAAATACCAAAGAAATCCACGATTCAAAGTGAAGATGTAAATTTTGACTTTAGATGAGAGAAGAGTTGAAAGAAAAAATAGAAAAGAGGAAAGAAAAAAGGAGAAGTCTGGCAAAGGTTGTGTGGGAAAAGTAGAGTAAAGAAGCACAGGTGATTACGTGAGAAAATGGAGAAAAGAGGCAATAGAGAGAGAACTAGTGCACCACCAAATGTAAGATTATACTAAACAATAAATATCCCAAATATGTTTGGAAGAAATGAATGAAAATAGAAGTAATACTTCCTAGCACGTGTCAAAGAATACGACCACTTAAAGTAAAAATAACATTGTTCTAACATAGAGTAGCTTCTAACTTTTTAAAGAGATGATGGCATTCCTGAGTCTATTAAAAACACATGGTATGATTCTATAGATTGAGTTTTTGGAGTTCATTGTGCTTTTGCTATACCCTTCTATTGCTATCACGAACAATTATTTTCTGTTAAATTTTCATTTATTCAGGACTTTAGTTTTTTTTTAATGTTTTGATGTGTGACATCTACATTAATTTAGTTCTCGTGCTTAGCACTTCCATCGCAAAAAAAAGGCCTCCTCTTTTATTGTTGTAGGGATGTACATGAGAAAATATCCAAACACCTCATATAAAATTTAGATATAATAAAATTAATGTACAAAATCATAATTTACAAATATCAAGAAATTTGTTTAAATAGTGCACACGACATCTAAAAATAAATGCACAAGTGAATTAAACTGTTCAAGAGATAATTTAATTGATAATTAACGTTCTAGAATTGAAGTGGTCTGTAGGGCGTGATACAACAACTACCAAGGCATTATCGGGCTCAGTTCGATCGAACACCACGTAGAATCACCAAACCGACCCTTTTGAAGTTTTCTTCAACTTGGGAGCCTTTCAATAGTACCCACTATTCGATAACCACGTAGGAATAATCACAAAGATGAGAGGGTAATATATGTAGCACAAAGTAGGCAAAAACCAAGAAGAATCACGTAGAGGAGAGAGCCAGAGACTTCGGCCGAGAGAGAGAGAGAAGTTGGAGGCGTGGAATATGATTCAAATGAGAGGAGTCAACCTTTTATAGCCCAAGCCCAATAAGGTAAGTTAGTTATAGGTTTAGTTTAGTTAATTGGGCCAAGACCCAATTAACAATCAAATAGGCTAGCAAATAAGTGGGCCTCCAATTGAATAATCGTCCAACTAAAGAAGCTCGGGCCATGAGCAACACTAATTAATTAGGCTGCTTCCAATGGCCCGTTAAATCTCTGGGGTCGGGACATTTCATACGTGGTGTTGATTCAATGTTCAGTCATATGGTCGAAGCCGACTGAAACAAAACCGAGTTACATCATTGCCCGGGGAGGTCGTTTGACAACAAATTGCCTAACAACCTCCACCTTGGTGTCAAAGGACCTGCAAAAGAAACATAAACACTTATCAATAATAGTTCCAATATAAAGAGCGATAAAATTGGAAATTACTTACCCTCACCAATGTTTAGAAGAGTTTTACAACTTCTAAACTTTACCAATGGCAGCACCTTTGTGCCCATGTCTGAAGGGTTATACTGTGTATGAATCTTTTCAAGTCTCACCACTTCTTGAGACACGATGTCTCTAATAAAGTGTAGTCTCACATCAATATGTTTAGTGCGTTCGTGAAAAACAGGGTTCTTACATAATGTATTGAAGACTGACTATCAGAGTAAACTACCACATAATCATTCAAGACACACAGTTCATGAAGTAGGCCCCTAAGCCACAGAGCTTCTTTAATAGCTTCAGTGGTACCAATATACTCAGACTCTGTTGTGGATAGTGCAACAATATGTTGTAACTGTGATTTCCAACTAACACAAGAATTAGATAAGGTAAACACATAAGCAGAAGTCGACTTTCTACCATCCCTATCCCTAGCATAGTCAGCGTCTACAAAACCCTTCAGTTTCACGCCTTCTTTATTAACACCAAAACTTAGACCTACATTACTAGTACCCTTCAAATATCTTAGTAGCCACTTTAAGGCTTCCCAATGCTCGGGACCCGGATTAGACATATATCTACTAAGGGCACCAACAGCAAAAGCTAAATCCGGTCTAGTACAAACCATCAAGTACATGATAGAACCTGTCACATTAGAATAAGGAATTCTACTCATGTATTCTACTTCATATTCATTACAAGGAGCCTGATCCTTAGACAGCACAAAATGATTATCTAACGGTAATGAAACAGGTTTGCAATCACTCATACCAAATTTTTTCAATATCTTTGAAATGTAAGGAGACTGATGCAAGAACAATGCGAAGTTTGACCTATCTCTTTCAATTTCCATACCTAAGATTCTTTTAGCTTTACCTAGGTCTTTCATGTTAAATTCGCCACTCAACTTTGTTTTTATATTGCTTATCCACTTAGGTGATGAACCAATCAAAAGCATATCATCCACATAAAGCAATAAAAACAGATAATTATTATCAGTACTACTATACTGAAAATACAGGCAATGATCAAACTTGCTTCTTTGAAAACCTATAGTGAGTACAAAAGAGTCAAATCTTTTATACCATTATCTAGGTGACTGTTTTAAGCCATACAACAACTTTTTAAGATAACACACATGTTCAGGTTTCAACTTATCTTTAAAACCTTTAGGTTGATTCATAAAGATTTGCTCGTCAAGATCACCATGCAAAAAAGCAGTTTTTACATCAAGTTGTTCAAGTTCCCAGTCAAAATGTGCAACTAATGCAAGCATGACCCTAATAGTAGTGTACTTAACAACTGGTGAGAAAATCTCATTATAATCAATCCCCTCTTTCTGTGTGAATCCCTTGGCAACTAGCCTAGCTTTGAACCTTAAAGGTTCAGAAGCACTCGTACCCTCCTTAACCTTAAAAACCCACTTACAATCAACGATGGATTTATTCTTCCGTTTAGGTACTAATTCCCAAGTTTGATTCTTCTCTAAGGAGCTCATCTCCTCTCTCATTGCCTTAAACCATTCTTCAGCTTGTTCACTCTTCGTTGCCTCCTCAAAGGTCTTTGGTTCTCTATCAACTAGTTCCTCATAACTAGCATGAGCAAAAGCTATCTCAGATTCATATCCGAATCTCCTAGGCTCCCTCGTTTGTCTTCTCTCTCTATCCCTAACTAAGTTATAGTTGGTCAAGGGATTTTCTTCCTCAGGATGCTCCTCTATCACTATCTCACTTCTATTCTCCTCCTCGGGTTCCTGATCCTGAATCTCCACCTCATTCGGAGTATCAGGAACAGGTGTGCTAAGTTTTCCTAACTCCACCTTAAACTGACTTCCCTCTTCACCCTGATCTGACTCGCTCACAGGCTCAGGTTCAGATTCACTCTTAAGGCAAGGCATTTCACTCTCGTTAAACGTGACATCTCTACTCACAATGATCTTAACCCCCTTCTGGCTTCTATCCCATAACCTATATCCCTTCGCACCAGTAGGATACCCTAGGAAGACACATTTCCTAGCTCTAGGTTCAAGCTTTCCCTCACTCTGATGGGAAAACGCAGCACAACCAAAAGTTCTAAGGGCAGAATAATCACTTAGTTTACCAGACCACTTTTCATGAGGAGTGTCACCATTTAATGCAGCAGATGGAGTCAAATTAATCAAATAACAAGCAGTCATAACAGCTTCACCCCAAAATGACTTTGGGATGCTAGAACTTAACATCATACAACGCACTTTATCAAGTATGGTTCTATTCATCCTTTCCGCTACCCCGTTTTGCTGGGGAGTGTAAGGAACAGTCCTATGTCTTGTTATTCCATTTTCTTTGCACATATTATCAAATTCAGTGTTACAAAATTCTAGGCCATTATCTGTTCTTAGGTACTTAATCCTTTTGCCAGTTTGGTTCTCTACTTGCCTTTTCCAGTTATTAAAGTTTTGAAAAGTATCGAATTTATCTTTTAGAAGATAAACCCATACCTTTCTCGTATAGTCATCAATAATCGACAAGAAATACCTATTCCCACCCGAGGTGGGATTACTAGCAGGACCCCACAGATCTGAATGCACATATTCAAGCATGCCTTTAGATTTATGAACACTTGTGGAGAACGATGTTCTATGATGCTTACCAAGCACACAATGATCACAGAAAGACAAATCAGACACACAGTCATTACCAAATGCACCTTTTCCATTTAGAAATTTAAGTCCTTTAATGCCTACGTGTGTAAGTCTATTATGCCATAGATGAGTGTGATCAATCATGGCAGAAGAGATAGAGTGTTTTAACCCTCTAATCACTTCTCCAGTAGTGACATATATATCATTTTTTCTTAGTTCCTTTAATGAAGACTAATGCACCCTTAATTATCTTTAGCATGCCATTTCCAATTTTACCAGTGAAATCATCCTTTTCAAGCCTTCCTACTGAAATTAAATTCCTAGACAATTCAGGAATATATCTAACGTCTTTCAAAGTGTACACAAAACCAGTGTCAAACTTTATACTAATATCTCCAATTCCAGCAATAGTGTAAGCAAAATTGTCACACAGCACAACATGCCCCGTATTAGATTCATGCAAGTTCTCAAACCAATCCTTTTCAGACGTCACATGAAAAGAAGCACCAGAATCAAGTATCCACTCATGCATGCGAGAATTAGCAGTTAGATTTAATTCAGCAGAAACAGTAACAGGACTCGAAATCATATAGACTTCACCTACATCATCTTTGGGAGCAGAAGACAACACATTTACCTCATCTCTCTCCTTAACATTTTGATTATCCTTAATCTTACGACAATCCTTTATGAAATGCCCTGTGTTACCACACCCATAGCATTTCCTAATCCTGGACCTAGACTTAGATCTAGACCAACTCTTACCCTTTCTCCTACCTCCATTACCCTTTGACTCGCCTCTACTTTGGTGTCCCTCATGACTGTTTTGCCTAAACTGAGTCCTACCCCGCATCATGTGAATCTCACCACTTCTCTTATCATGTTTTTCAGCTTTAAGTTCCATCTCCTTACTTCTAAGTGAGTCCATGACAATTTCAGGTGTTAAAGTGTCCCTACCATACTTAATAGCATTTTTGACTTCCCTATACGAATCAGGCATAGAGTTAAGCAAAATTATAGCCTTATAAGTCTCAGACACTTTCTCGTCACAATTAGCAATATCTTGAACAAGTTTATTAAAGACATCTAAATTGTCGTCAAGATCCTTTGAGGGATCCATTTTAAAACTGAAAAAACGTTCAAGCAAGTAAAGCTTATTCGGGGTAGACTTGAGCAAATACAGTTCTTCCAATTTTTCCCAAAGTTCTTTGGTGGTTTTCAGTTTGCCCACCTTTCTTAAAACGACATCAAACAAATGTAAAATTATTGAGGTATAAGCAAGCTCATCGGCTTCTTCTTTTTGATCTTTTGAAAAATCAGCTGAGTAATTGCCATCAATGGCTTTTGAAACTTTTTGTTGGACCAAAATGCCCCTCATCTTTTGTTGCCAGATTGAAAAATCACCTTTTTCGTTAAAAATCCCCAAATCAAAGTTGTGACTTGTCATTTTATGAAATAATCAAAAAACACAGAATCACAATCACAAAGACAAACCACACAAAGTAGTCCTAGGGTCACAGACAATATACGCCGTTCTAGATTCTCAGGGTTTCGTAAGACTCGCGAGGTCTTAGATCAAGAGAATGTTCAAACCGGTAAGGTCTAGGTATTCTAACGGAAATAACAACGCAACGGAATAGACAATGCAACAAAACGGGTATGTCCAATCACAAAAGATTCCAAACAACGACAATTATATCACACAGCACAATAAGCCAATTCTATCAAAAGTTACGATATACAATCGTTAAGTAAGGGCAAGTAATCCTAAAATCTAGCACAAGCAATGGTTACCAAGCAATGACAACCCCCAATCCTAATGATCACCCCACACGATGATCTGCTAGTGCGATAATGTAAAGGATTCAGCCAATTTACCAGAGCGGACGTTTCTGAGTCCGTAATTTACGAGAGATGCGAATTTGCTGTCTTAGGGCCACCACTATTCGCCCTAGAGGTTCAGCAAATGTATCAACGCAATCAGCAACTAATGCAGACTGCAATGCACGCGACTATCCACCAGGGGCAAAATCGTCCAACTTTTCCTATGTAACCTAAAACACTAAACAAATAATATCAGTACGTTCAGCAGGTAAAAATAGGTATTCTGCCTGAAGAGAGCTCGTCGGAAAACGCAGCCACGCGTCGCCGTCGGAGCAGTCGCCGGAAAAACGCACTTCACCACTGGAGGCGCCTCGACCTGCTGAGTCCAACGCCGGTCTCCGTTCGTTCACCGGAGTAGTGGTTTGGCCGGAATTTGGATTTTTTCGGTTCGGTCCCTCAAATCAACCCTGTCGATTCTCTCGATTTTTGGATGAATTCTTCGCCTAGGATTGTAGCCCACAACCTGCAGGTCTCAATGCCGGTCTCCGTTCTGCTGGGTCACGCCTGGATTGGCCGGAAATCGAGATGGTAGATTCGGCCAGTGAGGAATCGCGATCGGCCCTTCTCCAAACCGGTCGATTCTCCTCCAATCAATCACACAAGGCTCTGATACCAGATGTAGGGCGTGATACAACAACTACCAAGGCGTTACCGGGCTCAGTTCGATCGAACACCACGTAGAATCACCAAACCGACCCTTTTGAAGTTTTCTTCAACTTGGGAGCCTTTCAATAGTACCCACTATTCGATAACCACATAGGAATAATCACAAAGATGAGAGGGTAATATATGTAGCACAAAGTAGAGGCAAAAACCAAGAAGAATCACATAGAGGAGAGAGCCAGAGACTTCGGTCGAGAGAGAGAGAGAAGTTGGAGGCGTGGAATATGATTCAAATGAGAGGAGTCAACCTTTTATAGCCCAAGCCCAATAAGGTAAGTTAGGTATAGGTTTAGTTTAGTTAATTGGGCCAAGACCCAATTAACAATCAAATAGGCTAGCAAATAAGTGGACCTCCAATTGAATAACCGTCCAACTAAAGAAGCTCGGGCCATGAGCAACACTAATTAATTAGGCTGCTTCCAATGGCCCGTTAAATCTCTGGGGTCGGGGCATTTCATACGTGGTATTGATTCAATGTTCAGTCATATGGTCGAAGCCGACTGAAACAAAATCGAGTTATATCATTGCCCGGGGAGGTCGTTTGACAACAAATTGCCTAACATGGTCTATAATTTCTGCATACTTTGACCTTATGAACAAAAAGAAATTATTTTGTTCTTTTCAAAAGTTAGTAATCTAGATTGGAGGCTGTATAGAAAATTAAAATCATCCATTAATGGAGGAGAACATTGTAGAATACTAATCGATATTACGTAGAAATGAAATTTTTAATTAACAAATTTTTTGTGGATTTAAATATTCAATAACTTTACAAATGCTTGATTTTTTTATAGGGGTCTCTAAAGGTAACTGAATAACAGGTAAAGGATACCAGAAAAATGAAATTTGGGAGCTCGCTAGATAATGAGAATGAAGAAGAGCTTGAGAATGAAAAGAAAAATGTAAGAAAAGACAAATACAATGATACCATGTGTTTAGTTCTCTAAAAACACCCAAAGCCAATTTGTCTCCTATTTTTGAAGGACAAGTTTCAATCCAACAAGCACAGGAAAGAAAGCTCAAGGAAAAAAAATTTGAAAAACAAATAATATCATATAATATAAAGTTTTAAAAGAGTAACCCGCACAGGAAACGAATCACCATGCCATCAATTAAAAAAAAAAAAAAAAAATCTATATTCATTTTAAAATTTTATTTAAAAATAAAAATAAAATCTTGCCGATCTAGTACCATACAGTAAAATCGAATCACCATACCTTCAATTCATAGTAAAAATCTATATTCACTTACCAAAAAACCTTGTTTCGATAATTTTTTCGATGATCTATTATAAAACATCAAACATTTGCAAAAGAAAACAAAAATAGAGGGTTAGAACTTTTAGGTTGGTGAGCACCAAAAAGTTTCGACAAAACTACACAATATAAACACAAAATCGTGTAAAAAAAATTGAAGAGAGAAGAAGAATAATAAATGAGAAATTTTGCACAATATGGACGGTTGCGTGAAAAATGAAGAAAGAAAGTATGAAATATTGTGTAGAGAAATGAGGAAAGAGTCAGCGAAGTAAAAGAAATGATTTAAAAAAATGCAACAATGCCATGCATGAGATAAAATGGACATTATTAACATGACATCATTGATGATGCCTTAAGAATAGTAACCAACTCTTACTCTTTTATATATTGTAGTGATTCATATATTTTCCTCTATGAATTGTTAGGGAAAGTTGGAATCTTATTTTTCCACTTTGTTCTTGATAGAGAGAAGATCTGATTGGAACTGGAGTTGTTGTCAAAACTCTTGCTCCAAAACCCATCTCCACTTCTCATTTTTCTTCTCCAGTTAAAAGCTTCTCTCCAGCCGCTTCAAGGTACAGGTCACTTGTTTGCATATATGTCTTCCATTATCAATTTTAGTTATTCAATTGCAATAAGCATGTATTTCATTTGTTGAATAAACCTACAGCTCAAGTGTCAAAGGTCGAGGTTCATGGTTGAAACGGAAAGAAAAAGAAATTACTGTTGATGTTTATGCCGAAAATTATTTTCCTAATTAGTTAATTCCAAATGCAGGATTGTTTCGGCGGTAGAACGTCTGAAGTCAATGCTGCCACTCCATAGCATTATTGCATTTGCTCGATTGAAGTCCAATATTACTTTTCATACTTTCTGCTGGAGCTTACTTTCTCTAGGTTTCACTATTTCCTTTTTATTTCTCAATTCTTGAAATTTGAATTTATTTTATTTTTTAAGAGTAAAATGTATTTCGTTGATTTTTTTGTCGTAATCTTTCTTCATTTGGCATTATACCCTTTAAATATTAAAGCCTTCAGCTGTAATAATTTCATTGTATGCTGTATGCCAATTTCGTCCAATTGTTTTGATAGCAAATGGTGTATGGATAATACCTTGCTATTTATCAGACACAAATACCCCTTTTCACATTTTCCCTTGTTCGTAATGCATTTTGCACCAATTTATTTTGAATTCATTTTATTTTTTATTTTTGGTAATTTTAGGCAAGAATATTGGGATTGCAGCTAAGGAAGAAGAGTTTAGAGGAAAAGAATGACCACCTAACAAAAGACAAAGGTAATTGCGATCGATTCGTTGTTTTGTAGACCTAGGTTGATATCTTTGCCTACAAAATGCAGCACAGAGTAGCAGAGCATCTGAAGTTCATTTTACTAACATCAAGTGCCTAACAAAAATATATAATTTAATAGTCTGTACCATTCATATCTGTTTCAACTGTTGGGCTAGATTGGAAACATATAACAAGTTTCAGAGTTATCGGTTAGTTTGGATATATAAAACTCCATAGCAGGGACATAAGTATGTATTTTCTGTATCAACTTTCCTCAAAAGCATCCAAAATAGAAAGCAATAGATGGCACTCTTAAATCTTAAAAATATTCATGGCAATCGTGGCATAAGGAGGATGAGAGGAGAGGGGCTGATTAGTTTGAAATTTTGATACACTTATCATTATCCATTTTAAATATTGCAAACCAGAGTTCGGCGAATTTGTGATTTAAGATCTCATCTTACTCTTCAATTCCTATAATCAACTTGCTGCTCTTCTTTGATGGAGAGTTATAACATCTTGGAAAATAAGCTGAAATATTAATTCTCATACATTTTCTTTAAATCCAATGAAAGGGGTGAAACAAATAACAGGAGTTTATTGGTCGAACAACTCATAAGATTTAAGTTTGTGTTCTCCAAGAGTAATAACAACAACCAAGGCAGGAGGAGAATATGAGGTAGAACTTTTAGAGCTGAAATAGAAGATAATATTAGACGAACAGGCCATGTTTCTGACATCAATCACAACGTAAGCGAACATTAATGGGCTCTTGTAGCTCTATCAATCTTTCACAATCCATATTGATACAATTTACGCGCCTTATTGTTCCAAATACTGTCGAATATTCATCTATGTTCAATGAGCGACGTTCAGAACATTTAATTGAATACGTGCTTCATTTGTTTAGAATGATTTGCTCATTCGTCAATCTTATGCAGTTTCTTTTAATTTTCTATATGTATGGGGATTGAACATGTTCTAATGAAAGCTTACATCTTGCTTTTGATTTGAAGTCTCTAGGAAAGAAAGACAACATTGTAGGATAATAATATTCTGATGGTGCATGTTGATTTGGAAAGAATAGCAGAAGATACCCTATGTTGGTGCTGACCTGCTGCTCTGTGCACTGAAGCTGCACTCTAGTGCATAAGAGAGAAAATGGATATTATTGATTTGTGTTGGGTATTGACACTTTGTTGTCAAACAAATTAAATTGTAATTGTGGTTTCAAATATTGCAAGTCTAGTTTGGTTACAAACCAACTATGACATGTGATAAATGTATAAAATAATAGACAAGTTGCCCATAAATTAAGGGGAATGGCATGTAGAGATTGGTGTGGCAGGCTGCCATATATATATATGTGCTCCATTGTGGAGCTAGTTGTACGAGTGTAACACACCAGAAAATCAATACAAAAATATATTCAAAGATGTAGTATCTTAGCATTTTCCCCTCTTCGCTTCTGCTGGTGAAAACCAGCAGAATCAGAATGTATGCGAGTTTTATGTTTATATTTTTATGTTTTATCTTGTTTATGTTATGTTTTAATTGTTGATCTTCACTGCCATTCTTCCCACATATGAAACCACCTTTTTGCTGAGTTATTAACTCCATTTTATTGAGCTTAGATCAGCTCAAGCACTCCCTCGATCTAACCAAGTTCTTCACCTATGAAGATGGTCATCCTGTAGAAGGATGAACCACCATTTTTTCACACCATTAAACTGAACTCCTGTACAAACGGAAGAATTTCGACTCTTCCAGATTCTACAATTTGGAAGACGATTCTATTCACGCAGAGATACTAACTTTGTGATTGTTACCAATGAGCACTTCCAGACTACTCTAGCAACAAGCAACCATATGCTTTGTGGGACACTGTTAGTGGATTTTTACGGCTATATATCTTACTTGACATTTGCCTATTTATTTTTGTTGTCAATTTTGGTATGAGATTATTATGTGAAATAGCATGTTGTTTATATATATATATATATATATATATATATATATTAGTGCCATTTATTCAATAGAAATATAAGTATTTAATATTCCAAAATTTTAAAAACATTCCAAATGTCACTTCATTAATGCTTAGTTAAGTGATTCATCAATAAAATAACATTCAACTAATTTGATCTTATAGAGTATAAATCATCCCGTAAATTGAGTTCCTCACAATTATGTACCGTACGATAAAAGTATATGAACATTGACAATTGTTTGCTTATTTTGTGGAAAAGAACTACATTAATATGATGTTTACGTACATTTAATAAAATTGGATAAACTTAAACAATATATAACTATCTTCAATAAATGAATAGTTGTAACGAAAAGTTAAATAAAATGAATATCAAATGTTTATCAAGAATAAAAAATATAAAAAGAAAAGAAAAAAAAGAAAAAAAGTAAGTCAATTCCAACCAACTTATGAATAGATACATTTACAAATGAATTTCTCTAAAATTGAGTACTAACCAACTAACGTGCAACGCACGTTCACCTCACTAATAATTTTAAAGTTTGGTGCACTATAATTATGGAATATGTTCAACGCTTTATTTTTCTTTATGTTTAAAAATATATACGTTTATGATGATTATTGAATATTAATTGTGTTTTCAATCTGATTAAATATTCTTAGATGTTCTTTATGAACTTCAAATTTATAATTTATCATATTGTTCTTGAGAAAGCACAACTCTACAATTCTTAATATTCTAGGGTAATTAGCATAAAACGTCCTTACTTTTCAATGAAAATTATGAACGTTTTGCATAATAATATTAAAAGATATGAACTTTTTGTGTTAATTATTTTTTTAATAATTTATTTGGACTCATTTGCACTTTTTAATTAAGTTTACGAGTATGATTGCAATTTATTCTTTATTCTTTTATTCTTTTTTGTTTTATTTAATTATAAGGGTATATTTGTCATTTTTCATTTTTATTGAGAAAATGGATAAAAATGGATAAAAATAATGATTTTTCCAATGACGTGAAAAATGCTAAAATAAAATATAGGGACATTTTACACAATAACGTTGAAATGTATGAATGTTTTGTGTTGATTACCTGATATTCTATTAGAAAACATGCTCCTGAAGAGTTAATGTTTCTAAATAATAGTTTGTTGGTGTTCGTGAAGTAGCATAACATTATTTATGTTTAAAAAGAATATTTGTTGCTCATGAAGTAATACACTACTATTAATGTTCTAATTAGATTTTATTTGCTTCCGAATAGTATAATTAAATAAAAATTTTACATAAATTATGTTTTTACTCCTGAAGAGTAAATATTTACATAATTTATATTTTTAAATAATAGTAAATTATTATTCCTAAATAGCATGACATTAAATTCCAATATTCCAAAAGAATGTTGAAATTTTTTTTTTAAGAAGTAATAATAAAATACAATGTACTCTTAAAGTAGCATATGTTTCAAAAAATATATTATTTTATATTCATATTTATCCCTAAAGGGAAACGTATAACTCATGTTATATTGACATTGATTAGTTTATCTACTTGATTGATTGTTATATGATTATATAATGTTTAATCATATTTTTTGAAATTAAATAATTGAATTATATCTTATATTGAACTCAAAGTTCAATTTAATTTTAAAAATTCAAATGGATATTCGACAAAGAATTAGAATATTATTTAATATAATGAATTCATATATGATATCTGTTCTATCTATTATTGGTCATTTACAATCATTAGCTAAATAGAGACTAAAATCTTTATATTTTTGAATATTAACTAAGGTGATAAATGGGGTTCCGTCACCTACCACGTTGACCATCAAAATGTTATTTGTATATAATAGATTTTGATACATATATTAGATGATTGCACGGTGTTCACAACCTAAATTTTGCAAAATTACTACTCAAATTTTAAATTGTGAGCTTAATTTTTAGATTATGCAATCAAGACATTGTCTTGTTAATGCAAGTGATCCTAAATCTCAACATTTAAATAAGTATTAGCTCAGATGTTCATAAATAGTTTTACACTATTGTTCGTAAAAAATGTGAAAAAAAAAGTAAAAATTAAAATTGAAATAAAAATGAAAATGAAAAAATTGAGCTCGTGAGCTCACGAGCTTATGGCCGAGCAAAGCTCAATAGTTTAGAACGCTCGACCCATTGTCACCACTACAGACAAGGATATATAAGAAAATTCACGGTAAATCAAGTTTTGTACGCATAAATTTTACATGGATTGCAAAATACATTTGAATAATTAGCACAAAACGCCCTTAGCATTTAATGTTATTGTGCAAAATATTTTTACCTTTTATTTTTTGGCATTTTCACATTTCTTTATGGAAAATGACATTTTCATTCAATTTCTCAATTAAAAAAAATGTAAAATGACAAATATACCATCATATTTAAATAAAAAAAAGAAAAGAAAATTAAAGAACAAAATGTAATTACTCCCAAACTTTTAAAAAAAACTGCAAATGAGTTCAAACAAATTATTAAATGGGTAATTAGCATAAACTATCCACACAATTGGAATTTATTTGTACTTTTTCGAAATATTTGGGAGTATAGTTGATTTTTTTTAATTTTTTGTTATTTTTATATAAGAGGGTATATTCGTTATTTCACAGTTTTTAATTGAGAAAATGGATAAAAATGATGATATTCGCAATGAAATGTGAATATAAAAGTGAAAATGGCAAAAAAAGAAGATAGAGACGTTTTTGCACAATATCTATATCTACAATATGTTAAAAGTGGGGATTGATGAGAAACCTTTGATTACCAGTTTTACCCTTACATATTTAGCTATATGTCAAATATACCATCATTTATCCTTATATTTTTAGTTTTCCATTTTACCCTTACATTTTTATGTTTATGATCCATAATACCCTTGAAATTAAATTTATTTCAACTAAAATCAATTATTATTAAAATTAAAATTATTTATTTTTTAAAATTAAGTCAATTAATTTCCACTAAACACTATTATTACTAATTTTTTTAATTTTTTTATTTTTTCTCCTAGCTTGAAAACCCAAGCCGTAGGATATGAATTTATTAATGAAAAAAATCAATTACAATGCGAGGAGGGGGACGTATGTGCCTTACCTCCTAAAAAAATTACAAATTGTAATCTACAAAGTCTACTAATGAATTACAAATCATGCAACAAATCTAAAACGGAAAAAATATGCAAGGTCTAATTAAGAAACTAATCTAATAGTCTCCATACCAATTTTATCAAGTTTCACAATACCTTTGATTCTACCAATGAGTTCATTAGCTTCAACAAATTTAAACTTTCTTTCACTGTATCCTTTGGTAGCAAACCAGTTGGCAGCTTGGTTTCCTTCTCTCCAAGTGTGAGTAGTTTTATTCTCCATCTTCTCCAAAAGCCAACGAATGGATTGCAGGATATATTGAACTCACCATGGTCTATTATTTTGTTTAATCAAGGTCATTACCGCCTTTGAATCTATCTCTACCCAAACTTTCCTAATTCCACGAGTCCAGGACAGTTGCAACCTTGTCTCTATAGCTCTTAGTTCGGCTTCCATGATAGAGCATTCTCCATAATAATCATAGAATCCCCATGTTACATTTCCCAAGTTGTTCCACAGAATTGCCCCACTTGCAGCCAGAGAATTAGATTTCAAAGCCCCGTCCGTATTGAGTTTATACAATCTTGTATCAGGTTTATCCCACTTGACTGCTATAGGTTTGTTGCACTTGCTACTCCCGGCCTGTTTGATCCTCCCTGTCCTTTGAAGTGCATTGATCAGGACATAGATTTGCTTGATAATCTTTTCAACCTTCATTGGATGGTGTGTTTAGCATTGTTTCTAGCCATCCATAGAAACCAGATGGTTACTAGAGGAACAATTGATCTGATCTCACCTGGTTTAGCCTTCTTCTGCAAGAACCAGTACATAAGCATAGCTCTTGTATGACCACATCTAATATCTTGAACATCCATAGCCCTATAGAAATGAGACTAGACCTCCTTAGTAATTAGTCCATCCAAAAATACATGATTGATACTTTCAGAGTTACAGCAACATTGACATTTGGAGGCTAAATGGATGCCAAATTTATTCTGGATGATTTCTCAACTGGTAACCAATTATGCCAAAGTCTCCATCCTCAAAAAGCAATTTTTTGAGGAATACTCTTATCCCAAATATGTTTATACGCCATTTTTCTGGTCTTACTCTGCCTGAAGAGATTAATACAAGAAGAGATGGTGAAGTCTCCAGATGCATCGGGTTTCTAGAACATTTTCTCAAGGTAAGTGGTAACCGGGATCTTTAAAATTTCATTAACAACATCAAAAGGTAGAATGTTATTCAGTGTGGTAGTGTCCCATTTATTGTTTTTCCTGAAATCCACAACAAACTTGTCCTGAGATATAACCTGTTTCAGCCTCCATTGAATAGCACCAGATTTAAGCCATGCATCATGCTTAAAATTACTTTGCCTTCTCCAATTCTCCAAGCGATTTGAGGTTCAACTAAGTTTCTGGCTTTGATCATTCTTCTCAAAAGACCGGAATCTTGGGTACTGTGGTTGACAACACTAGCATGACTGATCATGCAATATTTAGCTTGCAACACCTGGCTCCAAAGAGATTTTTGTTCCCTAAACTTCCACCATAACTTGCAGTCATAAGCAAAGTTCAAGTCAGAAAGAGAGTTGCAGCCAATGCCCCCTTCTTCAACAGGATAGCAAATGTTTTCCCACGATGTCCATTGAATTTTCTTGCTCTGGCTAGATTCCCCCCCAGATGAAACAATTAAATATTCTGAAAATTTTGTTGATGATGCATTTTGGCGGGTCAAGGATTTGTAATAAGTGTATTGTCATAGAGCTCAACACATGTTTAATAAGAATAAGCCTGCCACCTGCAAACAACCATCTATGCTCCCATCCAAGTAGTCTTCTTTTAATTTTGTTGATCAAATCCAACTATTATTACTAATTATCAGTATATGATTAATAAAAACTTATATAAAATTAAAACAAAAATTATAATAATACTACATATATAATTAACATGAAATGACATAGACTATTAAGTCAATTAATATTAATATATAAAGTTTATAAATATAACAAAATTATATATACAATTAAATTTTTTAAGCCTAATATTACATTCCTAAAAGATTCCATTGAAAATAAAACATAATAGACCAAAAAATTCCGTTAACTAACAATCACTTGATAAGTATTAGACGAAAAATTATTTTCTAATAACCCACCAACTCACTAATCACCATTTAATTTACATTAATTTGATAAACTATGAGAGAAAAAGTCAAATTTCAATAACCTAAGTGTGAATAGATGATAAACATTCGATTTCACATTTTACTTTTACATGATTTTTATATTTATGGTGAGAAATACCCTTAATATTCAATTTATTTCTTCTAAATAAGATAATTAATAATTATTACTGCTTTCAAAAAATTAAGTCAATTAATTTCCACTAAATAGAAAATTTTTTAATTATTAGTACACAATTAATAAGAACATTATTACATAAAACTAAAAAAAATTACAATAATTAACTTGAAATATTACAATATTAACTTGAAATATATATAAAACTTGAAATAGCATATTTTATTAAGTGTGTAATAGCTCACTGATTGAGCGCTCTTGAGCCGAAGATGAATGGGGCTAAGCACTACGTTTGGAAAATCTGAGAATCCCTTCTACTTATATTAAAACTTTTTAAGGTCCGCCTCATCTTTTATCACTTAGGAACCGTGTGAGATGAAAGTTTCATGCATGGTTTTGAATGAGAGAAAGAAGTGAGGAATCCTCTTCGATTAATATTGATATATAGAATTAAAAAAAAAAAAATTACTTACATAATTAAATATTTTCAAACGTCATAATACATATTAAAAATTATATTGCATTTCTAAAAGATTCTATTAAAAACAATGAGTTCAATCCATAATTGCAATATTTAAATCTTTTATTAATCAAATACAAAATTATAGATCATTTCATTGTCTATAATATAAATATTTTCCATTGAATTGGTATTTTTTGATAAGATTTTTAAACCAAATGAAAGAAATAAATGAGAAAAACTATATGAAAACTCATTTACTCTTCAAGTCTCAATTATGAATTTGTCATCCGTAATCCATCATTCACAGATCACATGTTGAATATGGTTTATAAATTGATTTCTTTCTTATCTTACATTCTGTAAGTAATTGTTGATATGCATTATGTTAGTAACTAATTATCACTTTATTAATCAAAATTTTATTTTTATGAGGATAAGAAATTCAAACGTGATCTTTTTTGATCAGAATGATGACCAATTTTTTTTTTTTTTTTTTTTTTTTTTTTTTTTTTTTTTTTACAGTACAACAACCAACCATAGATTTTTTTTTATGATAAATATTTTAGTAGTGTGAATTATGTTAAGATTTATTATATTGGACAATTAATTTTGAATTTATTATTTGTAGTTTCAAGGAAGCGAAAATTCTAATGCCATATTTGCAAAGAATTTATGTACGGGTTGTTAGTCTGAAAAGCAGTTTGATGCCTATTGGAATTTGTATTTTTTTTTCACTTAAACATTGGACAAGAGAAAAAAATATCAAAATCTAAAATTAGATTTTCCCATTTTCGAGTGATCATATTCCCAAATTTTTTAATCTTTATAAGTTTAATTCATTACATGTTTCCATAAAAATATTTGATAATTTTTTAGTTATTAATTTTATTGATTATAGTCTTTCCCGTAATTTACATCACTAAGTATTGTTACCTTTAATTCATAGAATATATATATATATATATATATATATATATATATATATTACTAAATTATGACTACAAATCATTAAGAATGCTCTTGAATACATATTCTTCCAACTTTCTTTTTTGAATATTTGGTTTTCATACAAATCTATAGTTAAATATTATTTATGTAAATTATTTAATTGCATAATCAAATAGTTAAAGTTTTATGTATCATCCCACAATTTTTTGTCTAAATATTTTGATATTTTAAAATTTTGTAGGCATCTCTAAAGTTTTTTTTTTTTTTTTTTTTTTTTCATTATAACGATAGAACATTAGTTATATTATCATAGTAAAAAGTGTATGTTTTAAATTTTAATGTTGTCGTCGAAGATTAATGATAAAAATAGTGTTATACAATATACTAAAAATTGTAACTATCATTGATATTTATTAAAGTTATATTATATAAAAATATTAACATTATTTAACACTGAAAGACTTCATAACTTTATTTAAATTATAAATTCTTTTGTCATATTATACTATGTGCAAATCATTTTTCGAAAACTAGCCTTTGATTTTAAGTTTTTATCAATTATTTTTATAATTTTTTATTATAATCTCCTTTCAGCTTTCATAGGATTATTAGAAAAGACATGCATGTCTTCAATGATACAGAATCTAATTAGATTGAATTAAATTGAAATGAATCAAACATGTTTACTTGAATTTAGGCAAATCAAATCAAGAGACTAAATGTGTCACTACTTTCAACAAATTAAATGACGCATAAATTTTTATATTTTGTGATTTTGGATATATTTAATGAATATAAATCCTGCATCAATTTTTGTGTTTTAGTATTTACATTCATACATATTTCACTTTTTAAATTTAATTTGAGATATTAATATTTAAACAGCAAACAGATCATATAAGAATTTTGTTACATTAAAGTAAGAATTTTATAACTATTTGAAGTTGTCATTCAAAATAAAGCAGAAATTATAAAAATTTAATTTTATGAATTTAAGTATGTCAGTGTTTGTAGAAATGATAAAATTTAGTAATTGACTTGTTTGCTAATTGTCAATTCAATTCAATATTTGATAATTTTAGTTTTTCATCCTTAATGTATGTTCTTTTTTGTATTTTTATTTCATATTCGATTCTCCTTTTTGTGTGTGTGAGAAATCTAAATACAATCAATTTTACCAAGAGAAGTTCCTAAATACATCCCACTACATAGTTATTATTGAAAAAAAAGAAATTGTCTAGTGATATTCTTAAGGAATCTAGACTCATCCAACAATCTTTAAAATGGAATAAAAATGATTTATCATTATTTCAGAAAATATATTATTCATTTAGAAAATCTGTTGGACACCATGTTGGATAATAAGTTCTTCTCATACGTATTCCATTAACTCCAACAAATGATGTAGGATGTATATTCATATTCAAGAAAAAAACAATTTCTAATATATCTATGCTTTTAATTACCATTAACAATGCTCGATAACGAATAATGCATACTATTAGAATATATATATTTCTGAACATATATTATCTCATAGGCAACTATATTTGGTGCATTTTTTTTTAATTTTTTTGTGGAGTTTCAATGCAAACAATAAAAAATCTTGGTAAAGGACTTAAATAAAAAATAAAAAGAAGAAAAGTTGTAAGGCATTGATATATATTCTTTTGAACAATTTAAAATTCTCCTTTAATAATATCAAAAAATTATTAGTACTTAAAAAATATTACATATCTGATTCTTCCGATACATAAGACGTGCAACACACGTGCTTACTGCTAGTTATTGAAAGCTGTGAACGTTTACTCATTTGTATTTTTAAAAAAGTTTAGGAGTATAATTACAATTTGTTCTTTAATTTTTTTTGTTTTATTTAAATATTAAAATATATTTGTCATTTTATATTTTTTTTTTATTGAGAAATTTGATCAAAAATATTTTTCTCAATGAAATGTGAAAATAAAGGTGAAAATGTCAAAAAATGAAAAGTAACGACATTTTACACAGTAATATTGAAAGTTAATGATGTTTTGTGCTCATTACCTAATACCTTTTGTCCATGTTCTATCTAAAAATTTATGGTCCACTACACAATTTATTTTTTTCCACACCGTTGCTAGATCTGTGCAAGTTTATTCAAAAGAAAAGTTCAATGTTTCAAATGTTGGCTAATTTTGAATGTCATCTTTAAAATAAGCCACCAGACACGTTATTAACAACATAATCTAGCAAATTCATAGCATATAAACAAAAATCTTCTCATTAAGAACTATGAATTCAACAACATTAAACCAACAAAATCCTCAGATTCACAAGATCTTCCATACTAAAAACAAAAAATCTATATTCGACAACGAGTAATTGCAGAACAACCCCTAGTATAAGGATTAACAGGCCCCCTAGCTCTAAAGCAGTTATGAGTATAATACGACCTCCCAGAGCGCGGTGGACATGGAATTCTGTTAGCCGAAAGCGCGCCATACGAAATATAGTACCTTATTCTGTTCCAAAACAAAGATCTCCTAGTATCCAAATCGTCTTCTTGTCCTTCTTCATTAACTTCTCCGAACTCACCCTCGTAAAACGACATCCCCATTGGCCATTCAAATGCTGCATCAGTCGTGAGTTTCGAGCTGGGTTCCTCGGACTGAGCTGAAACGTGCGTGTTGAGTGCGATGAAAATGAGAAGAACGAGGAAGAAAAACAAGGGTTTTGTTAGAGAGTTCATTCTTCTGGGATTGTGAGAAAACTGAACGGTGTGTGTCGTTTTGAAGGGTGATAAGGCGTGTTAAGGGAGGTGGGGACAAAGATCACATGCAGTGAAGAGGGTTACAGCTTGCACTCAATCAATGTTTAGCTGCTTTTTCTCGATAAGAGAGAAGGATCATAATTACTCCATAATTAAGTCGGAGTTGCAGAGGTGGGTAAGCAGTGCCATTGAGGACGACAAAAAAATTTCAAAAATTGCAATTGAGGTGTCTAATTTTATATGTTTTTGATGAATGAGTTCTCCACCTTTAAAATTTGAAGTTTTATCCTCTGACTTTGATATTTCTAGTCGACTCTGTCCATACAGATGGATTAGGTCCAATACGACGATAACAAATGGGTATATATATTTCACATGTATGTGAATGTATAAATACTCAAATTTTCCAATTAAAATAATAAAAAAAGCTAGTGATAAAAGCAACAAAAAAAATAAAATAAAGTAGAACTGTCATATTTCACAATATTTTCCTTCTAGTGTACTCATTTCCATTGTCGATCCCTTATTGTTGTCGTCGCCCCAACCACCACCATGTCAGAATTGGTTTTTTGTACTGCCCAAGTCACACTGCTAGGTTTTTTTATTATTCAGTTGTTTTAATTAAAATTAAATATGTACTCATTTACCCTATAAAATAGTGAACATGTAAGATTCATCCTTTCATAAGGACTAGTATGCTACAAATAAAAAAAAGATGAGGATGTAAATGAGAAGAATAAAAGGTTGATGACTCACTACAAAAAATGCATAAATGAAGAACATATAGTGCAAATTTCCCTCTAGCATTATTCCAGCATAAAATCAAAATAATATTTCTTAAACTAAAAATTAACGTGGCATTTTGTATTTGCAAATAATTTCTTTTTATAAATATTGTGATTTTAAGTAATTCAGTACACAACTTGGAACTTGATCAATCAACGGACACAAACTTTCCATTTTTAAGTTGGCAATTTCATTTTAGAATAAAAATAAATTTAATAAAAAAGGTTTAGTCCAAACTAGACCAAACACGATCGACCCACTTTTGGAACTAGCTACTGGGTCGATCAGGCCATTGAGAATTGCCCTGGTTGGTAATTAGTCGCAACCAGTTTAAATTGATCAAGATCGATTCACCCATTTTAACACTTTTAAGACTCAATGTAATGGTGTTCAATTTGAATAAAACACTTTGGTAATGTATCAACAAAAATTCATAGTGGGATTAGTATTTGTACCCCTTGGATTGTAACAAAAATAAATAATATACCCTGATTGATGTTCTATGGAATTCTTTGGCCTTTTAGAATGTCTACATCCATAAAAATTTGAAAAAAAAAAAAAATTTATATTTTCATAAATAGCATAATTAGTTGTCATGGAACACTCAGGGATTTGTATAAAAAAGAAAACGAAGTTTTACTTTTAATACTTTCATTTTTATATTCTTCTGAAAAATCATTTGAATTCTTTTGTGGGCAACGTGGACTGCCCCATATGTATTATGTATCAGGAACATATATTAAAAATTACACGCCCAGTGGGACTCGAACCCACAATCGCCTGATTAGAAGTCAGACGCCTTATCCATTAGGCCATGGGCGCTTCATTGTTCGCTCATTTTTATTATTTATATTATATCTGTTAAGTTATGAAAGATAATTATTGACCTATAACTAGAATATTAATAAGATGAAAAATATTGGCTGTACAGGCCCTATAGGCCTTATTTCACAGGCCCTGTACAAGCTAGACTCATATTTTGGGATGGGGCCCATGAGGGGTTTTTTTTAGACAAAAAAATCATTCACCCACTCTCTGTATGTGAGTACTTTGTACAATCAGCACTTCTCTAATAAGATTTTTATCAATAATTGTGCTTTGAAAGATGTCTTCTTCTTAATTGTCAACCCGAGACCCAGTTGGTCTGCTTTTCCTCCCAATCCCACCCTACAACCTTTGGCAGTGTGGATGAATTGATTTTCGTTAAAAACTATTTATTTATTTATGTTGGAATTTTGTTTGAAAATATCGAAAAATTGGTTGAGTGTAAAAACTAAAATAAGAAAAGTGTGACTTTCGTGTCAACGTAGACTAAATATTCGAATTTGATCCGATGGTCAAATTATAAAAGTAAATAGACGAACTTGCTCTACTCATCGAGTAGATCGCCGTAGTATATTTGAAATCTCGAAACCAATTTCGGGTGAATGAGAAATTATGGTCCAAAGTTTGAAGGAAATTTAAGAAGACAGGTTACACTGTCGCTCGAGTGACATGTGTTTTCGCTCGAGCGAGATGGTGGGCGAGAAGAGGGGGAAAATGGATTCCCGCGTTGTGGAGTTTTGCCTCGCAACACTTTACCCACAACCCCTTATCTTCTATAAATATGACCTTTTGGACGTCCCTTTTGCATTCATTTATGCATCAAGTATAACATAACTGTCTCGCCTAAACTCTCCCAAAATCATTCCAAAAATCGTTTCTTTGTAGTGAGGAAACTCCGTTGAAGTTCGTCGTAATCTTGTGGTTTGAAGTATTGCTAGCACAAGATTGAATTTATTGTATCTTGGGAGACAAGTATAGTCAACTGTGAGCACCATAGTGAGCAATATTATCTTAAGGAGAGAATGTCATCACTTGTCTCGAATTTCTGATTTTCGTTTCAATTCTTCTTTATATTTTGTGTAGTATATTTTACTGCATTTAGTCACGTTTTATATCCGATAGTATTTTGGTTTAATCACGCTCCTACGAGTGAAACTTTGTCATTTTCATTTATTACATACAAACAATTTTTTTCGCTTATTTTAGATGCCGGTGACAACAATTTTTTTATATTTTAATTGGGAATAAGGTTATAGTTCTCCTTTCACTTCGGATTTGACTTTTCATTAAAAGGAACGGAAATCATCAGATAGGAACTTAAGCATTACAAAGTTAAAAGCTTAAGCATCCAAGTGCCCAACAACACAAGTTGAGGACTCAATTGCTACATTACATATAGGTCAGGGATCCTTTTCAATTTTCGCTAGAAAATTATGTCACATGTTGATGCCTTGTGGAAGTATGAAATCGTGAAACAAATGAATTAATTTGAGGTGTGAATCCAGGGGTCAAGTTACCAAGAAATGATTTGAGGTGGCCAACTTGGTTAGAGAATATGTTTTAGAATAATTCCTTACGTAGATGAAAATTATAAAAATTTTTGACAAGAATTTGAAATGAGTTAATCTTGTCCATCTGTGTGTAATTTTTCCTCCACCCATTTTGAATCTACTCCCTCAATTTCAAATTTATGTACCAATTATGTATAATTTTTTTGTACTTATAGCATTATTCTATATTTCAAATGCTGGGCCTACTCTAAGCTTAGCTAGCACGGCTCATTGACACGGTGGACAGTGGCCTATGCGGGCTTATCAACAATTTTTTGTTTTTTTTTTGTTTTGTAAATATAAAATGAATTGGCTCTTTCCTTATTAAAGATGTGGCCAGGTCATAGTCAGGCTCCTACAATTGAGCCCAACATGTTCTAATTGTAGGAAATGGTTGACACAGTGTATGGTCAGTATGTCTGAGTTGGGCTATTGACACTTCGACAGTCAAATTGTCTCTTAAGCAAATCAACCCAATTTGACATGTCTACTCTCTTCATGCATAATTGTGCTCATATATTATTATAGTATTCAATGTCTCGAAACTTTGTTCCCACTAAGAATTCTGAAACACAATAAATAAAACTTGCAACTACAGTATTGCTAAGTTTTTCCCACAAAAAATGCTCAATCGGTAAAAAATGCAAACGTTTCACAAAATCAAATGAATTGTGCTTTTAAAGCCGTCTTCATTTTTATTGCCAACCTGAGCACCAGCCCATTTGCTATTTCCTCCTCCCAATCCCACCATATAACCTTTGACAGTGGGTACTGGGTAGGAACTAGAGATATAAATGAGTCAAGTAGAGTCGAAGCTCTTGACTCAAACATGGCTCGAGTAAAAAATGACCTGAGCTTTTTTTGCCCAAGCCGAGCAAAAGTTTTTTTGAAAAACCTAAGGCCGACGGCCCATTATTTTTTTTAAAGTTAGCTACTAAACAGATAGTAATACAGGCAGCTAAAGCTGCCTTGCAGCTGTGCTGTAAACCAAGGCCGAAATGGTTGTGACACAGTGGCTCGTCACGGGCTGGCCCATGTTGCTCAAGATCAGGTTTGGGCCGTTGCTCAAAAATGAGGTTCGGCACGAGCCTCGGCTTGATTTCTCCGAGCCGTGAGCTGGGTCAACTCGGGCTTTTTCCTGGCCAAACCATGGGCTGCCCGAGCCAATAAGCCAAATTGACATCCATATGAAGAATTATTTTTCAGTTAAAAGATATATTTATTTATATTTTATTTTAAGTGTGTGTAACGTTATAATTTTCTTCTCAGTTAAAATTTGACATAAATTATTGCAGGAATGGAACTCATCAGCTAAGGATTTAAATGTTACAAAATTAAAAGCTTAAGGATTCAAGTGTTGAAAAACATAAGTTGAAGACTCAATTTCTAATTACATATACGTCCAGGGATCCTTTTCAAATTTTACTAGATGAAAACTAGGGTATTAAGTAAATCCAACTATCCATGTCAGAGTTATCTTTAGTAGTGACTTAATCAATTTTTTTTTTTTTCAATGTCCGTGTAATGATCTTGTGTCTAGTAGTTATATGGAAGAGTTGAATGTAATCACATCTATATATATGACATCTTTTGATCAATATATGTGATGTTTTATTGTATATAATTGAAATATCATTTTTACACTATACATGCTTGATTATTTAATTCATTGGACTTCTAAGGTTGGAAGAGATCATATAATTCTCACATAGAACTTATGATTTTGTAAAGTGGAGCCTGCTTGAGGTAAGCGAGGAATCAACAATAGGGGCTTTCATAGTTGCAAGGAATTGCCCTACTGAATAATGGGAAGTGGGCTACAATCCCATTTATAGCAGAAAATAGGCAAATTGGTATGTTTTATATTATATCAGCTACATTGTCGACCTTAATGTGTATGTCGCTGACCTAATTTTGATTGGCCATTGAGGTCGACTCCTATGTGCCGTGATGGAGAAGAGATGGGGAATAATCATTACAAAATTGTGATTGGTCACAAATTTGAGGTGTCCCGTGATGTTTGTCATGTGTCCTGAAGTGATTGGATAAAGATATGATGCCAACCTTGGAGTGAGGGAGATTAGTGTGTAATGATGATGTTCCCCAAATGACAGCGACGATTCCTTCCTTCTGAAGATAAGTCGAGCTGAACTGAAAATTGTACCGAGTTGATTTGAACTAAACTGGAATGCTCTGTCTTGATAACGTTACTCTGAGATTTAAACTCAACTTAAACTGATTTCAATTACTTTAATGAGCTCCCAAATTGATGGAGGTCAACAAATTACAAAAGAGACGCGTACATGCAAATGTCAAAACTAGAACTTCCTCTTCTTACATAAACTAATTTGTCGAAGGTTATCATCAAAAGACGAGAAAATATAATCTGTTACTTGTAAAGTGAGTCCAATCTCATACTGTGTACTGAACTTAATCATTTAATTACAATCAGATATAACTAAAATGTGTTTTCAAATATTATTAAGTTACAAATATTGTAACACAACTGAGTGGACCCAGCGAATGACATTTATGTAGGTGTATATACGTGTGTATATATATATATATATATATATATATATTTTTTTTTTTTTTTTGGATTACGTTCATTATTGGCGCCCGTACATGTTCGTCCTTAGGCTTTGGTGGAGGGGTAAATTGAGGGTTATGCCTCGAGTTGGCCAGGGTTGACATGCGTTTCCACTATGTTTCCCAAGTTTTCCTCCAAATGAATCGAATCCAGGTCCCCCAACTATGTAATTTTAATCTCTTGCCTCCTTTGCCAACTTAGATGTGCTCTTGGGGCTTATGTAGGTGTATATTACTTTATATTATCTTGGTCGGTAAGAATTGCATTATAATCCACCCCACCCCCGCAAAGGGAAGAAATAATTGTGGTACTACTATATAATATATTGGTCACAAGTTGAAACTTTCCTATATGTACCCTTGCACTGATAGCCCCTTCACTTGTGGGGTTAAACCTTAAAATCTTTAAGGTCTTCTCTCTCTCTCTCTCTCTCTCTCTATAATAAGCTAATTAAATTATCATCACAAAAGCAAATTGAAATGCTGCCATGGACAGTGCAGCACAATAGGGTTCCTCAATTTTCCTATCCTGATTATGAAGACCTATCTGAAACATCAGATTTTGATTTCTCCAGTCGAACTATCGAAGACGTACCACCAGCACTTCCACCACCACATTTTTCCGGGCCAAATTATGATACTTGGAACACAGATTTATCCAGCAACACAAATCCGTTACAGAAAAGAAACTCCACGGAAGCCATGAGAGAAATGATCTTTCGTATAGCAATGATGCAGCCAATTCACATCGATCCAGTTTCAGTGAAACTACCCAAGAGGAAGAACGTGAGAATCTCAAAAGATCCGCAGAGTGTGGCCGCGCGCCACCGCCGGGAAAGAATAAGCGAGAGGATTAGAATTCTGCAAAGACTTGTGCCTGGAGGAAGAAAAATGGATACGGCTTCTATGTTGGATGAGGCTGTTCATTACCTTAAATTTCTCAAAAAACAAGTGCAAACATTGGAACAAGCAGCAAGTAATAGGCCAATGGGGGATGTCAATTATTCAAGCTTAATGAAAACATGGCAGCCTGTTCGAATGGTGGGATATGTTCCAATGCCAAGTTGAAATGCTCCAAAATAAGTAAAAAAGTGGTTTATTTTCAGCTTTTTTCTTCCGAATTTCTATGTTGGCATTTTCCCTTGATGTATAAGGGATTTGTAAAGCTTTTTCTTAAATACGTTTTTCTGCTTATTTTATTGGGATTTACAGTGTGTGTACTTTTGTTGATAAATTTATGGAATTGCATAAAATTTATTAATTTCCCTCAACTTCAGTATATACACTAAACTTGTATATTTCTGCAACATTTTCTTTCATAGGTGGCTCCTATTTTTAGCATGACTAATATCAATGACATTTTCTTTTTCTTTTTTTTTTTGACGGGGGAACCGCAGCCCCTACCCTTCAAGTGCTCATTGGGTAAACTTTTGAACTGACACAATAGTCTGCAAATCACGCTAGATATGTTAACCGCACTAGGCATGCTCAGAGCGACAAGCTCAACTGAGAAAGTGTTGACAAGAGAAATCGAACTCGTGACCAAATATCTCCAAACTCACCTATTTCATCAACTCTGCCACCACATGAGGGTACCTACTAGATATGCAAAAGATGCTCAAAACTTGCAATCGGTTGATAAAGATGATAATTATTTGTAGGAAATTATTTGACATTGACGTGACACCTAACTTGTTGAATATTTGTAGTGGATTCACATTGTGTTTATAAAAGAAATAGAAATCATTAACAAATTATTGTGCAATGAGCAGAAGATATATACAATCGGAAAGCGCACGAGAACAAAATACACTTTGCCTTGCCAAAAAGGCAAGGCAAAGCCTTATTTTAATATTTTTTTTTTGTTGTCAGCCGCTGAAATCAGCGGCTGACAACATTTTTTTTAAATTTTTTTTTCTTTTGTTACCTATTTTTTTTATACTCGTTCGACGTAGTATAAATTAAAATTTTTTTTTTTTGTTTTTTGTTAATTTTTTTTTAATATTAACAATTGAAGGACCAAAAAAATAAAAAATTAACGAAAGACAAAAAAAAAATTTAATTCAAACTACGTCGAACGAGTACAACAATAAAATAAAATTAAATTCAAATTTAATGGTCGTCAGTCAAAGCACATTCGTCCACCATTAAACCACTTATTGTTGTACTAATTTGACGTAATTTGAAGAAAATTTATCAAATTTATGCAATGTCTATTTTATTTTGTCTGAATGTGTTGCAATGTTCGACGTAATTTGAATTAAATTTGTTTTTTTTTTTTAGTCTTTTGTTAATTTTTTTTTTTTTTTTTTTTTTTTTTTTTTTTTTTTTTTTTTGTACTCGTTCGACGTAGTTTGAATTAAATTTGATAATAACAATTGAAGGACAAAAAAAAAAAAATTTAACAAAAGACCAAAAAAAACAAATTTAATTCAAACTACGTCGAACATTGCAACACATTCAGACAAAATAAAATAAACATTGCATAAATTAGATAAATTTTTTTCAAATTACGTCAAACTAGTACAACAATAAGTGGTTTAATGGTGGACGAATGTGCTTTGACTGACGACCATTAAATTTGAATTTGAATTTAATTTTATTGTTGTACTCGTTCGACGTAGTTTGAATTAAATTTTTTTTTTGTCTTTCGTTAATTTTTTATTTTTTTGGTCCTTCAATTGTTAATATTAAAATAAAATTAACAAAAGACAAAAAAAAAACAAATTTAATTTATACTACGTCGAACGAGTATAAAAAAAATAGGTAACAAAAGAAAAAAAAATTAAAAAAAAATGTTGTCAGCCGCTGGTTTCAGCGGCTGACAACAAAAAAAAAAAAAAAAAAAAAAAAATATTAAAACAAGGCTTTGCCTTGCCTTTTTGGCAAGGCAAAGCGTATTTTGTTCTCCTGCGCTCAACAGTTCCGTATATACAATATATAAAATGTTCGCAAAACTATGAATTACATTTCAATTTTAGTAATCAATTTTTAAGCCTCATAACCAAAATCAATTAAAGATGTGGTAAGATAAACCAAGCTATTAAAAAAAAATCGAGATATTCTGATTTATGCTCACCTGTGAAAAACGGTTTTAACTTAATTAATTTTAATGGCTTTGTTTTATTTCTATATTTGATGCACTTCAATTGTTAATGTAATTAGGTTAATTATGTCCTTTCAGTATTGCAAGGTTAAGGTATTCTAAGAATTTTATCATTTAAATTAGACTAGTCTTGTCTTTTTTTTTTTTTTTTTTTTTTTTTTTGTGGTTTGTTGAATAAAATAGGAAAGGTTGGGGGATGAGAGGGGGGATAGAAATTGAATGGGAATGAAATTGCTACAAAACGGAAAGGTTGGGATTCCAGAGTTAAATTTATAAATTTAACCTTTCTCATTATAATCATGTTTCTCGATCAATCTCTTGTTGAGGTTGTTCCACATCATTGTGGAAGGAGTTACTAGTCAGTTTATAAGTGCGAGAGAAAGTCTCATCTCTTGAGTTAACTTTTGAGGTGAAAATGCCAAATATCACCCAACACTGATATCAGAGCCCAAATTATCAATAAGTCTCATGCCCAATAGTCATAGGAGATGCGAGTTTGTGTGAGGGGAGACAAATTTGGTCTCACTCATGGCCAATTGTGTGAGGAGGAGATGTGTTTGGTCTCCTGCAGCCTGCAGGGCTCAATGTGTGAGGGAGTGATGGATTTGGTCTCCCGCAATGCCCGATACCACCCAACATCTCTCCTATGAATATTAATCCTCTGTGAAAATGTTATTAAGACTTCATATTGTACAATATACCTTAAGAGCCATCTTGAGTTTTGTATAAATTAATACTTACAAATTTTTTCCAAAACTAAGTTGCACATGAAGAAGGTTTATAGATATTAGACAAAATCCCACACAGCTTCTTACATGAATAGAGCTAAGGTCACTACGTTTGGTAGTGCAATTGATAGATTGTCAAGACTCGTAAATTTTTGAATAGTCTAATCGTTTTCATTTAAATGTATGGACAATGTAGAGTTTTTAAACAATTCGAATAAATGTAATTTCGCTCTATACCTATCTCTGTTCAACCTTCCATGAAAGCAAAAACAATTAAAAACAAATTTAATTTTTTCAATAAATTTAAAATCAATGGTATTAATATTTCTACTAACTTTCGTTGTTATAACTGTCGATCTCAACAACTAGAAAAGAAAATAAATTGCCACCCAAAGGAAGGTCTAATAATAAACTTGTTCCAGATTCAAGGGTCATGCCTTAATAGAGTCAACATCACGTTACCTATATGAATAAAATTGAATCCTAAAGAATATGAAATAATATCCAAATGAATTTAAAATGGTCAAAGTTTATCTAGTATCAATTAAATCCCCATGTGAAACATCCCATGTAGACCAGCCACCACCCCCACAAGGAGTCTTGGATTCACCCTCGATCTGCAGCAACAATTTAGGACTCTTCTACTCCAACCAACCAAGTGCATTGCATTCTCCCCTGCCATCTTTTGTCCATTTCGTCGGTCTTTTAACTACCAAAAAATTTAATTTTTTTTTATCAAAAAAAAAAAATATATATATATATATATATATATATATATATATATCGCCATGTTTGATTTCCATTCTCATTCTTATTCTCATTCTCATTCTCATTCTCATTCTTTTACTCATTTTCAACCACACATTCTTCAATAAAATAATATTTTTCATCACATCAATAACTTTTCAATCACATATTCACCATCATTACATCAAAAAAAATGCATTTTCTTTCAAATAATGTGCATCAAACGGGCTCTATATATTTAAATAAAATGAGTTACGTTAAGATTCCACCAGGGGCGGAGGCGGGGGGGGGGGGGGGGGGCGGTTCTGGACCCCCATTTTTTTGAGATTTTTTTTTTCTTTTGGTTTTTTTTTTTTAAATTGGATGGATTGAAGGATGGTAACTTTTATTTTATTACAAATAAACTTGCAAAAAAAATTAATCTTATTTCTTCCATTTATTTTGGGTTAATTCTCAACTTATTAGTAATATTTACACTGATGTACTATCCGCAGAAAAGATAAATGACTCAATTAGTGAACTTTTATTTCCTCTCATTTTTGTAGTTTCCTTAAAAAAAAAAAAAAATCAGAGGCACTGCTCCCGAACCCCCGTCAGCCCCCCACTCCTTCACCTATATATTTTCGAATCTGAACCTCCCATTTTTAATAAGTTGGCTCCGCCACTGGATTCCACTACATACTTTCATATTATAACGAACCATTCCATTTAAAAAGCTTAAATTACTAAATAAATAATAAATTTATTCTTCAAATTTGGCCACGAACATCATCAACTTTTGTATATATATATATATATATATATATATATATATATTGATATCAACACGTTTAAACTCAACGTTCGACTTCCATTTCTTTTTCATGAAAAATTATCAATATAAATATGTATTCACTACCAACACTAAATAGAGCATATCTGGCAAAAGTCTCTTGAAGTTATGTTTAAGAAACATTTTGTCCTCGAGTAGGTTTGTATTTTGTATTTTTGTATTTTTTTTTAACTTTAAGAACTTTTGTATCTCTTTCAGACTTTTTATGCGAAGTTCGAGATATGGTGAATTGATACCAATTGATCCAACAAACGTACTTTTCATCGTAGACAAAGATAAGCAAAAGAAGAAAAACAATAAAAAGATCAAAAACAACAAGAAATGATTAATGAACTGAACAATTCGATAATTTAAGTGAATGAAGCGGTTGTTGCTCATGAAGGATATATGCTAGTCAGTGATTTAATGATTATGCAAATTATTTAGAGCAAATTTAGCATCGTATATCTTTCATTTGAACAACAAAAATTTCAGTTGAAGACTAATGTTATCTATTTATTTCAGAATAAATATCAGCAAAAGTTCTATTTTCTTCGATTTATAGGTCTATGATTTTTTTGTTTTCTCCTTTTTTTTCCCTTCATTTTCTTTGATTTCTTCTTTCACAAAGTCAGAGGTTGATTTGAGAACTTAATAATTGAATTGAAAAATGTATCTCAATGATTACTGAACTAAGCATAGTGTTACTACTTAACAATTAAATTTAAAAATGTGTCTTAATGGTCACCGAACCATGTTAAGTGTTACTACTTAATAATTGAATTTAAAAATGTATCTCAATGTTCATTGACTATGCACTGTGTTACCCATCCATCGCTCAAGTCGACACTATTTATTGAAACCTAATGGATTTTCCCACTTGAATGATGGATGGGTAACACAGTACATACATACATATATATATATATATATATATATATATATATATCATAAAAAACGAGAATACAAATAAAGGAGGGGCATATACCGAACCTCCAGTAATTGAAAAAAGCTTCAAGTGTCTCAAATGAAATACAAGTGGAAGTAAATGAAGCATGAACAAAAACTAATGAAGATTACTCAAGGGTACTCCCGATGGTTAATCTTTGGGTGGTAGTACATAGACATTGATCGGGTCATGCGTCTGGTTTGAAACATTTCTGGGTCGTAGTAGTATGTGTAATCGGGCTCGCTTACTGTAGTGAATGTCGAGCAAAAAGAAGGTGCATCTGATCTCATGATGCTTTTCGCATGTGCGTCTGATCTCTTGGTGTTCTGTACTGCAATATCTGAAGCATGTGATAGTGACTTGTTGATTGAAGGTACGTCTGCCTTAATATTCTCTGAGCAATCTCCGAGACCCATGCCATCTATGTCACTTTGCATAAGTGCATTCATCATATCATGGAGAGGAGTTGTAAAATCTTCTAGTCCCATGCTATTCATTTCCCTTTGAATTTGAGCATCCACCTTATCTTGTCTAGGCGTGATGGTAGGACTAGGTGATGATATGTCGTTGAAGAGCTTGCCAACCAGGTCGTCAATGACATCCCTCATGGAGGCTCCCATCTTGATGCCATGGGTCTTTTTGAAGTGGTTAATCAACATTTGCTTTGCCTGATGCCTAGCCTTCAGGCCGCTCAATGTACCGTCGGTACCTGACATCTGTGATGAATGAGAGACCTCTGAATGTGTTTTTGAATACTGGGAACTGGTCTGTGTAGGCTGAGAGGGTATTGCAGCAGCTGGAATATCAGTGGTAATATTGGGAGGAGGTGATACCTCAACAGGAGCCTATGGAGTAACACGGTGCATAGTTAAGTGACCATTGAGATACATTTTTAAGTTCAATTATGAAGTATAGTAATATTTGGCAAAGTTCATTAACCATTGGGATTCATTTTTAATTTCAATTATTAAATAGTAACACTTGGCAAAGTTCAGTAACTAATCAAATAATTAACTCTATAGAAACTTATAGATCCTTCAACTCTTGGGAACGTCTAATTTGGATCTTCAACTATTATTTTCTTCAAAATTTATCCTTCAACTTTTAGAAACTTCAAATTTGGTCCTTCCACTTATAAAAGCATTTATATTGATCCTTAAACTCTTAGAAACGTCTAATTTGGTCCTTCAACTATAAGAATATTCAAAATTAATCCTTCAACTATTAAAATGTCTAATTTGGTCCTTCAACTTATGAAAACATGTACGTTGATCCTTCAACTCTTACGAATGTCTTGTTTAGACCTTCAACTATTATTTTCTTCAAAATTGGTCATTCAACTTTTAGAGACATCTATTTTGTTCTTTCAACTTATAAAAAATTATATATTGATCCTTCAACTCTTAGGAACGTGCAATTTGGTCCTTCGTCTATTAGGTTTTTCTAAATGGATCCTTTAACTACTAGATATGTCTAATTTGGTCATTCAATAGAAACTAAAATGTTGATCCTTCAACTCTTAGAAACATCTAATTTGGTCCAACAACTATTAGAAACATCAAAATAGATCCTTAAAGTTAAAGGATCATTTAAATTGCTGCTTCAACTATTATTTTCTTCTAAATTGGTCATGCAACCTTCAAAACATCTAATTTTATCCTTAAGAAATTCTCAGTTAATCCTTTTACTATTTAGAACTTCTAATATGATTCTCCAACTTATTGAAATTTTATTTTGGTCCATCATTTCATTTAAAACATCTAACTTGGTCCTTCAACTACTAGAATATACTAAATTGACTTCCTCTATTAGGAAATTCTCACTTGATCATTCCACTATTCCAAACATCTAATTTGATCTTTCAACTATATAAAGCATATAGGCTGATACTCCAAATTCTAGAAACTTACATTTTAATCCTTCATCTCTTAGAAACTTGGTCCTCAATCTATTTAGAACTTCTCGGTTGAACTTTCTACTTTTCAAACTTGGTCTTTCAACTATTTTTATCCACTAAATTGATCATTCAACTACTAAAAACATCCTCCAACTTATAGAAATTTATGTTTTGATCCTTCAACTCTTAGAAACGCCAAACTTTGTCCTTCAACTATTAGGATCTTCTAAGAAGATCCTTCATCTATAAAGAATTACTCAATTGATCCTTGAACTAATCTAAACATCTAATTTGATCCTTTAACTATTTAGGACTTCTAGTTTGATGCTCCAACTTATAGAAACCTGTATTTTGATTCTTCAACTATAGGTAACATTTAACTTTATCCTTTAACTACTAAATAAATCAAAATTGACCCTTCAAACATTAGGAATCAATTTAGATATTTCAAATATTAGAAATCATCTAAATTGATCCTCCAATTATTAGAAAATTCTAAATTATTCCTCCAACTTTTTGAAATATCTAAATATATCCTCGAACACATAAATTGATCATCTAAGTAATACATAAATCTATTTTAATTCTTTTCCTAACTACTAAAATCTAAATTAATCCTCCAACTAATATAAACATAAATTGGTCATCCAACTATTTTGAACATCTAAATTGATCCTCTTACTAGTAGAAACACCTAAATTGATCCCCCAGAGAGATGAAAGGGCTGCAGGTGATGGCGCATTCAGCTTTTTATCTAGAAGGGGCACTGAAATCCTTTCTATTGTTTCGTGCATGACAGTTGATTCAAGACTTTTAACACCATATCCTAAGACATCGTGGATGTCTAGGATCCAAGGTCTCCCCTCTTCCCTAGCAGATTTGTGCAACCAAACAAAAGGGAATGGATAGATGTTCAACTATTAGGAACTTCAAAATTGATGCTCCAACTACTAGAAATGTCTAATTTCATATTCCAACTACTTGAACATCTAAATTGATCCCCCAACTATGTGAAACATCTAAATTAATCCTTCATCTTCTAAAATCATCTAAATTTATCCTACATCTATTACAACATTTGAATTGATCTTCCGATTATGAAAAATTTCTAATTTGATCCTCCAACTATTAGAAAAATCCAAGCAATCCTATAACTATTTTGTATATCTAAATTGATTCGCCAACTATTCAGAATAACTAAATTAATCCTCCCACTATTTGTATCATCTAAATTGAGCAACCTACTATTCATAACACCTAAGTTAATCCTCCAACTATTCACAACATTAACTTAAGCTAAAACCTAAAAACTCAAATCAAACTCGTCTTTGAGCCTGACCGGTAACCAAACACAACCTTAAATCGAAAAGTAGGGCCCATTCCCATCAAACCCAACACCTAACTAAATCTAAACCCAACCCAAAACCCAAAACCTAGTCGAAACTCAAAACGCAAGCCCTACCAAATAAGAAGTCTTTAATGGCCTGAGGCATCACCGAAATGATGACATCACAGAGAAATTTTCAGTTTACCATATAGGTGTATAATAAAATTGTAAAACAAATGACTAGACTACTACTGGGAGCACTGATCAAGACACCAGCCATATATAAAGAACAAAGAAGATCAACTTCCATCACAAATACTAATCATCACCAAGTACAACCTGTTGGAAATATAGCAGAGTGATGACTTTATAAACCAAATACAACTTATCAACCTTACCGTAATTTAGATAGAGTAACGACAAAGAAACAAGAAAAATATATTCCACAAAATTAATGCAAAGTATGTTGCAGAGATCATGCCAAATGAAATTGATGCAAAGTCGAGGTAATAGTTGAACTTTTTGTCCTTAAGTCGATTTTGCTCAACAACAGTGCCTACGATTTTTTGGCAATCAACTCCCAAGATACATCGACTATTCTCTTGTGTTAGTAGAATTCCAAAATTCAAGATCAACGAACCAAAATCGGATTATGTATTCTTTTATGAATGAACAAAGAAAATCATAATTTTATGCAAGTTTAAGTAGAATTTTGGTTGAGAAAGAAGAAAGTAATGTTATGCTATGACTGCATATCATTGCAATGAAGTAATGGACGTCCAAAGGATCTTATTTATAGAGGGAAAAATGGTGTGAGTGAAAAGGCATGACCCAAAATTCAGCAACCTTTTCCAAGGGTTGCAGTACTTTGACGTCGCTCGCTTGTCACCTAAGCCTCACTCAAGTGTACAAATTAGTGAGCCCGTCGCTCGCCTGTTGTTGGCCTATCGCTCGAGCGATAACCTCGTCCCTCGAGTTCCAAGCTAGCGCTAGGCTAGCGGCGGAGTTAGTTGATTTCCAGCCAGTTTCATTCTTTTCTTCCAAACTTTGGACCGCAATTTCTCATTCGTTCGGAATGTTAGATTCTAAACATACCACGACGATCTACACGATGAGTAAAATAAGTTAGCCTAATTATTTTCATAATTTAACTATCGGATCAAGTTTGAATATTTGACCAAAATTGACACGGAGGTCATTTTTCACATTTCTTGGTTTTCATACTTAACCAAATTTTTAATCTTTTTAACCAAATTACATCAATCCCCCACATGAATGGAAATTCAAAATATGAAATACTCAATGCAAATGATATGCAGACTCTAACAAAAGGAGTACACATGGCAAGTTATAGCATCAAAATAGGTGGCTTGTTGCTTTGTACCTTCCTTAATTGAATACATTCGAATTTACTAGGCTAATTGGTGAACAAGATTTCTTGAACTATTCAACAGTTCGTGTAAATTAAAACAATTATACCCACAAAATAACTTATCTAACCAATTCAGTTCTATGGTTGTGTTCATTTTGGCCCCGAACAACTCCTGGTTTCATAAGTATTTTTTAAAGAATTTAAGCCACAAATTCTTAGTAGAAACGACCCCACTTCACACTTATATAGGTGATCTGATGTGATCCGGGTTGCGTCACAAACTCACGAAGGTTTGCCGAACGAATGGAAGAGATCTAAGTTGGATTCGGGTCTTCAAGGAATCAACAAAAGCATTGCAATTGCTTGTTCGAGTTACGAGGCACAACATGTTGGAGACAATGCGCCAAAGACCAAGTTTCATGTTGTGAATGAAGACCGAAAGTACTTGGGTCAATGTGATAAAGCTGACCGAAGACGGAATGACTTTTCTGGCCAACCGGACGCGAAACCGTCCTATCGACCGAGCTATACCGGACACCCAGTAGAAACTTCTGTCCATCCAGATGCGGCCCTTCAGACGTCCGGATGACTCATCCGGTTGATGCTGTTTTTCTCGTGAATTTTCAAATTTCACTAGAATTCTTATTTTTGGCAACTTTTTATATTTTTGGACTCTAAATTTCGGTATTTTTCATATTTCCTTAGTTTAGTATAAATAGGATTTTATTTCTTCACTGTAAGAAACTTTGACATTATTTTGAGAAAATTCAATTATATTGAGAGATTTATTCTTCCAATTTTTTGGTGGTTTAAAGATCTACACTTGAACTTATCAAAAGGTTTCGCAATCCTTTTGTGACGTTCCCATTTCATGGTTCTTGTTCCGGGTAATTAACGGGTTAGATTTCTTGCGTGAAATATCGGTTCTTGGTACGGGTCGAACAACGGGTCGGGTTGTTCTTTGCGCGGCTTGATTTCTAACTTTCTTGAGTTTGTTTCATCTTGTTCGTGGGTTCCCTAGCTTGTGCTTGACCGGGTTCACATTAGGTGGTATCAAAGCACAGTTCTAGAATTCAGGTCATCTATCTTTTTATTTGTTTTGAGTCTTTGTGTTTTTCATATTCTTGTATCCAATAATTTTTCTGAGTCTTTGATCCAAAAAAATTTCAAAAGAAGAGTCAAAAGTTTTTTTTTGGGCTAATCTAGCATCCAAATCAACTTCCATTTATTTTGTTGTTCTCATAGTCAATTTTCGAATTTACTAAAAAAATAATTCGTGTTACTGTTCACCGTACTATTCACCGTGAATAAAAAAAATATTTCGATTTTATTTTCTTAACTTAGAGTCATTATTCTAGTATCATTGTAATTGCTTAATTGCCTCTAGATTCTTTGTTTAGCTGGTTTCTTGAATTCCATAAAAAAAAAAAAGAGAAAAAAAAATCTCCATACTTTTTGAGCGTCTAAAGGCAACAAAAACAAACAAAAAGGAATAAGAATTTGAATTAGATTGCTTTTCCTCTTAAATTGATTTCATTATTTTGGTCCGTGCAATTGTTTGATTATCCGAGACTTGTGCTTGTGGTGGTGATCATCGCGGGATTTGTGTTCCATTTGACTGAGATCGGTTATTTCTCGGGCCATTGAGAAATGAGGATGAGTGGTAAAAGACAAGAGTGGTAAGCTTATTATTGGGTAAAAACCAACTTCGAGTGATACATGAGTGCAAACACGTGAGGTAAATTATCTTTCCTTGTACTTCATTTTTATTAATTCTTGAATTTTGCTTTGCGGTTGCATCATATTTATATACATGGATAAAAATATGAATGGAGGTGAGGAAGAGGCGGTACCTAAAGGATTTTATGTAGAGCTTATGGATAGTATGCGGGCTATAAATCTTTGGTTTGATCAATTAGATGTGACAGTTGAACGTTATTAATGGCGATGTAGATAGACATGAAACTTTGATTGATAGTCAAAAGCGAGAGACGCCCCGAATGGTTCCTCGAGGGATAGAGGAGATAGGCGAAGGCTGAATCTTATGGTTGAACTTGATGAGGAATACGAGGTTATGAGTGCAATGAGTGATGATTATTATCTGGAAGGTGATATGGATCGAATGAAGACTAGATGAGATAGGTTTGATCGAGGGGTTGATAGAAAGCTAAGAAGCATTAAACTGAATATTACAGCTTTCCAAGGTAGGAGTGATCCTGAAACTTATTTGGATTGGGAAAAAGGTGGAATTAGTGTTTGATTGCCATAATTATTCGGAGTAGAAGAAGTTGAAGTTAGCTGTAGTGGAGTTCACTGACTATGCTATTATTTGGTGGGATCAGTTGATGACTAGCCATATGAGGATCTTGGAAAGGCTGCTTGAGATGTGGGGAGAGTTGAAGGCTTGTATGAGAAAACAATTTTTACCGGGACATTATTACCGGGACCTTCATAAAAAATTACAAACTTTTTCTCAAGGGCCTAGGAGTGTGGAGGATTACTATAAGGAAATTGAGGTGACAATGATTAGAGCGAACATAGAGGAGGATCGGGAGGCTACCATGACTAGATAAATGGGTTGAATAGGGACATCGCCAACGTAGTGGAGTTGCAACACTATGTTGAATTGGATGACTTAGTACATATAATTATGAAGGTGGAGAGGTAACTTAGGAGAAAAGGGGTAGCTAGGCTTACTACAGAACCCAAGTGGAGTGGTGGTGATAGGAATGATCGGGTAATGACTACGGAAAATGTTGAGGTGTCTAATGTTAAGGAGGAGGTGAATAAAAATAAAACAAACACTGGGTCTCAAATTGCTAGGTCGAGGGATATTAGATGTTTTAAGTGTTTGGATGCGGGGCATATTGCTTCACAATGTCCAAATCGACGAGTAATGACCCTCAGGGATAATGGAGAGATTGAGTCGAATGATGGGAGTGATAGTGACAGTATGCCTAGGTTGGAGGATACTAAGGGTGAAACTTGTGTGGATTACCCAATTGGTGAATCATTGGTAGTGACGCGTGCTCTTACTACGCAAATGAAGGTAGAAGGTGAAGAGCAGCAATGAGAGAATTTATTTCACACTAAGTGTCATGTTAAGGATAAGGTGTGCATTTTGATTATAGATGGAAGGAATACTGAAATTTTCTCCCATGTTAAATAAACCATATTAGATACAGTCTTACCCTTGTTGCTCAATTTAAATAGGAACTTGATCAGTTAGATATCAAAAATGCTTTTCTTTATGGTGATTTAGATAAAAAAAAAAATCTATATGAGACTGCTTGTTGGTTTCATAAAAGGAGATTATGAAAATATTGCTTGTCTGTTGAAGCAATCACTATATGGTTTAAAACAAGTCACAAAGCAGTGGTACAAAAGATTCGACACTTTTGTTTTAAAACTTGATTTTCAAAGAAGCAATTATGATACATGTCTATACTGTAAAGGTAAATGAGGTAAAAGTTCTCTTTACTTAGTACTTTATGTGAATAATATGTTACTTGCTAGTTATGATAAATTTGAAATTGAGTACATCAAACAGAAACTTAAATATGAGTTTGACATAAAGGATATTGTGGCTGCCAAAAAGGTCTTTGGTATACAAGTTTTTATAAATAAAGAAAAAAACATTTTATTTTTAAATCAATATAATTATGTGGGTAAAGTCTTGAAAAAATTTAATATGTTTGGCTGCAAACCTGTGACTTCGCCTCTTGCTAATCATATTAAGCTTTCATCTTAATTTTGTTCCAAAACTAATGAGGAATTTGATAGAACATCAAGAATTCCTTATGCTAATGTGTTTGGATCGATTATGTATTTGATGATATATACTAGACCAGATCTTGCTTTTAGCACTAACATACTTAGTAGGTTTATGAGTAATCCTGGGGAAGAACTTTGTAACCTTCATTGCCAGGGGATTAGGTGTTAAAAGGGTCAACGAACCTTTGGGACTTTGGTCGAAAAATTCTCCCTGTTCAATTTTTAATTTTGCAAGTTTATTTTCTATTGAGTTAAAAATTGTTTGTATCCTGAGTTTAATATCATCTATATGGGCTTTTTCAAAGTCTTTCTTTAGTGATTATATGCTGCTAAAGCCAGAGGAAGTTGGCTTGGTTGATGTCTTTTGCATCTTATTTTCCGATGATATCGGGAAGAAAATTTATTGACTGCCCAATATGTGCATTATTGACTAATGAATTATCCAACTCATACACATTACTCTTTTTAGGTCTACACAGTGTCACGAGAACATTAAATATTCTCTTTACAATCAGCTCAAATAGTTATATAGCTTCATGTATTGATTTAGTCTTGATGACCTATTTGCTGAGGAGTCCACTTGAGATTTCTCAAGAGGTTAAAGTACAGAATAGAAGTATTGCACGGGTTAACCTTTGTTTGTCTCGTGGTTTGGTCACTTTCTGAATAATTCTTTATATTTGTCACATGCCTCATGGTAGCTTTTTCCATCAAATTGTTACAAAGCGGACATTTTCAGCTTCATCTTGCACGCTTTAGCTGGTGAAAAGTACTTATCTTTTACCTAATTGTCTACAAGATCTAAATTTTAACTTCTTTCATTTGTTACAATCTATAAATCATGAATTATGGATAAAGTAATTCAAGCATGAAGAAAAAATATATAATCAATGAACAAACAAATTAACTACGATAATATTGAGAACTAAAATTAAAGGTTCAAATTTAGGTTGCATTATCTCTCCTATCGAATGATTTAGTTACACGTCACTAAGGAAGAAAAACATACAAAAGGATTTTAGAATACAACACCGAGTTAAAAGGAAAAACGAGAAAAATATAATCTTCTTGCACTAAAAATCCGTCAAGTTCTTGAAATCCTAGCTTTCCTACTCTTTTTCTTCTTGTATATTCCTCATTTGATCCTCTGTTGTATCCCCCTCTTTCTGACCTAAATTAGGTCTTTATATAATGATCGAAGCGTCTTGAAAGTCGTGTCCTCGAAATGGACCAAAATACCCCTAGCTTAAAAAACAACAATTGGAAAACCTTATGGAGAGGCTGCGACAATTCTTTTCGACCACGAAATTACCGCAGAGGTTCTCCATGTGATAGTGGGCCGCCTACGATCACCCCTACAACTATTATATCTTTACAACTTGGTCCCTACTTCAAGTTTTTCATATGGTTTTGGTCCATATCTTCAGTATTGATCTCGCAACTTCCAGAAACATCCATGTTGGTCCCCCCAAACATTCATTATCATCCAAAACTGGTTGTCCTCATGTTCTAAAAGTGTGTAAAGCAGTTCCCAAAATTCAGTAAGTTGAATTTCACTCTCAAAACTCCAATTTCTCCCCTAATACTTTATATCAATCCTAGTACAATTCAATTAGTCTTCCATTCTACGAACTAACTTCAATTAGATTCAAAATCTTCATTTTTGCTTCAAGTGCCTCAAATTCTCAATTTTACTAGCGTTGATAACATTTACACCAAATTTAGAGGGAAAAAAAAATCGCTAAATTTGCAAATATAAATCAAGCTTAAAACGCAGATAAGTGTAAAATACATTTATCATAAACCTTGGGAGAGATACATTATTCAAAACTTAAAATGAGGAAGATTCCGATAATTTTTTAAAAAGGGAATGGGATTCGTAGGTCTCTAAAATTTGCCCTTGTTTTTGACATGGAAGGTTTTGTAATTCTTTAGAAGAGAGGGAACATATCTCTAATTTGATTGTGTATACTTTTCTTATGTATTTTAGTATTTAGTGAAATTCATCTTATTTCCATCTATGATGTCAAATGCCTACTTAATAAATTCTTTGAGTTTATTCACTACTGTAAATTTTGCTTCTAATTCGAATCTTGAGGATTTGTAGACCTCGTCCTAAAGAAATAAAGCAACAATCAAAGAAACAAAGTACAGAAAAAAAAAAATTTAAATAAACAAAGAAAATGTGAAGTGGTCTCACGAAAAGTTCCACTACTCGTTTTTCACCTAATAATATTTTTTCCACTACTCGTTTTGACTGAATAATATTTTCAATTATGGTAAGCGTAACACTTTTCTAATCTCAAGCCAATGGACGACTTACTTTTCTAATCTCAAGTCAATGGACGACTTTAAAATACTGAAAACGTTTTTAAGATGACCAAGTCCCACAATTATTTTTACCTCCATCCACAGTAAATATCCCGACTTCAATTAATTGTACTCTCTCTTTCTATATATATCCCAGGATAGCTTATTTCTTCAAACTATCATCTGCTCTTTCTCTAAATCGTAAAGCTATGGCTTCCGAATGCGACAAGTCCTTCTGTAGTGATTATATGCTGCTAAAGCCAGAGGAAGCTGGCTTGATTGATGTCTTTCGCATCTTATTTTCCGATGACGTCGGGAAGAGAAAATTTATCGACTGCCCAGAGGGGAAACGGCCGGAGCCATTCAAGCGTAGATGGCTGATCTTTGTTTCTATCTTGGTGCAGAAGCTTTTGCTAGCAGTAGAGAAACCCATGGCATGGTTTGGTTCTTTGGTTGAGCAGTGGTTAAATCTTCTGTCGAGCAATGGCAGTTTATCAAGTCTCCTGCTCAACATCTTACGAGGTAGTAATATTTTCTTTCGAGCATGTTTGATATACAATATTATACAATCAATCAGGAGCGGATCCAAGAAAAAATTCAACACGGACTAATATGGAAAAAATTTTTAGCACGGGCTAATATTAAAAAAAAAAAAAAAAAATTTACACATAAAAAAAATAATTAAAATTTTTTTTATTAGTATTTGGGTTGGAGGGTGGGGCTGCAGCCTTGCCTAACTCAACCCTAAATCTGTCCCTGCAATCAACCATGCTACATGAACAGGTTCAAAGACAGAATTTTAAATAAGGGGACACGTATCATTTTTTCATTTGACGGTTAGAAAATAATTAAAACAAATAGCTAGACAGTTGTCATCTATTCTTGTCAATTGCCCTTGCTCCAGTAGCTTTATTCCTAAACAATATATTGTATAAGATGGTAGATAGTATTTCAATTTCTTTCTCTTTATTAATCACACTCGATAAAAAAAACCATACAATACCTGTATTCTATTTGTACAAGATACTTGTACAAACAAATTAATCCTTAGATATTTAGCCCCTGTTTGTGGGGCCCAGGGCAAACAAGGCCACTAACTTGGACCTGAGGATTTCAAGGTGCCTCAGCTTGGTGATAATTATGGCAATTGTCAATAGTCTCCCTTCAAGTTGGTGCATAATTATTGCTTATGGACAACTTGTTGAGACAATTGTTAATTTTCAATAAATATTAAAAGTGACTTACTAACAAACCAAATGAAGAACATAATTACAGAAAGCAACAAGACAAAATATTTGAGGTCGTGGCCATGGCTCATAAGCTTTGATAGAAAAATTGTGTTTACATTATTATGTAGAAATATGATAAGGATAGAGAGGATAGATTATCTATTACTATAATAAAGCTCTTTTTCCTTTAATGATTCATAATTTTGACTTATAATTCAAAGCAAGTGTTCTTCACATTGAAGTTTTCATGTCATTTTTTTTCAAATAAATAGTTCATATGGTCTATTTACTATAAACACAGGGTTCTCTATTTCAATGATTTGATAGAAAAATAATACAATTAACTTATTACTAATTAAAACTGCATAAATTTTCGTTTTAATATAAAAATGTTATTTATTTAAATATTTAAATATTATTACGCTTGTAAAAAAATTATGTTTGAGGGTCTCATAATAATTAGTCGCCTAGGGCTTCTAAAGTTTCAGGGCCGGCCCTGCCTGTTTGCTAATAATTAAAATCAGGTTTTTAGTAAATTTTGATAAAAACTGATAAAATGTGTGGTGGAAAAATTGTGGGACCCATAAAATACGTGGTTAAAATTGATTATTGACTCTTATTTAGATTAAAATCTGTATTTTATTCAATACCAAATAAGGGCTTAGTAAATTTTGATAGAAGTTGATGAAATATGTGGTTTAAAAATTGATAAAAGTTGCGGATTTCATAAAACATGTGAATGAAAATGAGTTTTATGAAATTGAGGGTCAGATGTGATCGGTCTATAATGCACTACGTTTTGTACTGCACCCCCACCCGTCCCATGCTGGTTATTTTTGAACTTGGCATATCCTTATTACAGAGAATAAGAAGCTCCGGTGCCACTGCATGCATGATAATGTTGGAGATAATACCTTCTAGTAGGAGAATAAACAAACAAAAAATAGCAACAAGGATTCAAGAACAAGAACTTCGATGCAAAGGCTCAAACGCGTGATCGCTGTCCTCAAACAATAGTTGCCCCTTCTCCGGTAAATCGAGATGTTTAAAGGTTTTCCGACAAATGATTTGAAGGATTGATCAAGCCTTGTAGTAGAAATATAAAGCACAAAATATCTCTACCAAAAACTTGAGAAACACAATAGAAAAAGTAAGAATATGAGTAAGAAATAGTTTGATCTTGTTTATGGAGATTGTAATGATTTCAAAAGTATTTATTCATTGAACAAGACCCCACTATATATAGGTCTAGTTCATATTCACGAAATGGTGCCAAAAACCAAGTGAAAAGCCTCCAAAAATGAATTCTCAACGGCAAAAAACCGTCAGACAGTCACAGATTTCGATCGATCGGTTGGTCTACCGAACTTTTTCGGTCGACCGATTGGTCAATCGAACCTCCATTTCGGTCGACCGAAAGGTCCACCGAAACCTCCTACAGCTTCTTGGTTGAAATCTTGCAGAGTTTCGGTTGACCGCAGTTCAGTTTGGTCGATCGAAGTTGTTAGCTATTTTTCACTTCATCCTTTATTGGTTTTGAACAACCAATTTCTCAACAATCCTCCACTTGTTCAAAATTAACAAGTCTCATATTCAACATGAACGATACTCATGCCTAAGGATTATATATCTTTCGATTTGAATCTAACCATAGTGTAATTCTAACAAAGTAAAGTCGGAATCAAAGGTAGTTTGAAGCTTTGAACCAGTTATTCCATGTGACGATATCGGTAAGAACACACACACGAGTACCACGTATTCTCAAGTTCCTCAAACTCGCTTAGCGCTTTTATGGCCTTGTGCTCATCCTTTTCGACGAACCTTTAAGAGAGTAACTCTAGCTCTCTATTGAGGCGGCACCACCTCGAAGTTCGTCTAGGTGAAATTCTTCCAGCATTTTTGTTACTTTTAGAGATACTTGTGCTCTTAGCACTGAACTTCATTGAGAGCTTGAAGCTCAACACTCACTTCAGTAACAACCAGCATTATTTAACTAGGATAGGGTTATCGCGGATTTGAATAATGCTGAAGTTATCCACATATCAAATGACTTGTTGTTACCCTTTGAACCCGTGGATTACCTTTTGAGTAATGACAGGTAGGGTTGCTATCATTCGTGAATCTTTCTATTTTAAGAGTTTCAACACCATCCTACTCGATGTAGATGTTACTAAATCTCGATTTAGAGGTTTAGTTAGAAGATCCGCTAAATTCTCGATAGACTTAACATAATTTAGGGAAATTATTCCATCTTTGATTAATTTCCTTATGTAGTCATGTGTAAGACTCATATGTCTAGACTTTCCGTTGTATACCTCATTGTATGCTTTTGCTAACGTGGCTTGACTATCACACAAGATAGATATTGAAGATGTATTCTTCAGTCCCAAAGGTATCTCATAAAAGAGATCCTTAAGTCACTCAACTTCTTTCCCGGTATCCGATAATGCTATGAATTCGGATTCCATGGTCGAGTGCGTTATACATGTCTGTTTCTTTGATTTCCAAGAAAAAGCTCCTCCTCCAAGAGTGAACACCCAACCAGAAGTGGATTTATTCTCACCCGTGCTAGATATCCAACTAGTATGGGTAAATCCTTTCAATACAGCCGGGAACTTAGTATATTGTAAACCTAAATTCTTGGTTTTCTTTAAATACCCAAGAACCCTTCCAATGGTCATTGCCTGGATTGCTAGTAAACCTACTAAGTTTACTAATTCCATATGCTATGTCTGGTTTTGTGCATTGAACAGCATACATAAGACTCTCAATGACACTTGCATATTCTAATTGAGCAATTGCCCTTCCATCATTCTTTACGAGTTTTGAACTTGGATCAATTGTGGTACTTGCTTCCTTTTTGTTCAAGTGTTTGAACTTATTTATCACATTCTCAACATAATGTGATTGACTTAAATGGTAACCCCCACTAGTCTTTATGACTTTGATACCCAAAATGGTATCCACTTGTCCAAGATCCTTCATTTTAAATGTGGAAGATAGAAACCTCTTTGTTTCTTTTATTCCATCCATGTGATCACTCATAATCAACATGTCATCAACATATAAGCATATAAATATCACATAATTATCACACACTTTTGAATATAAACATTTATCTACGCTATTATGTTTAAAGCCAAACGAAATTATAGCTAAGTCAAATTTCTCATGCCACTTTTTAGGTGCCTGTTTTAAATCGTATAACGATTTTACTAACTTGCACACTTTATGTTCATTTCCGGGTAGAGCAAAACCTTCAGGTTGCTCCATAGAAACCTCCTCATCGAGATCCCCATTCAAGAATGCCGTCTTGACATCCATTTGGTGAACATGCAAGTCATGTATCGAAACTAGTGCGAATAATATCCTTATCAATGTTATTCTAGCTACCGGTGCATATGTATCAAAGTAATCTATTCCTTCTCTTTGTCGATATCCTTTAACTACTAATCTAACTTTAAAGGTGTTTAGAGAACCATCAACATTGTATTTTCTCCTGAATACCCATTTACATCCAATAGGTTTGGATCCGGGTGGTAAATCGACAAGTTCCCAAATATTATTTGACATTATTGAATCCATTTCATCTTTGATTGCATCTTTCCAAAACATGCTATCACGAGAAGTCATAGCTTCTCTATAAGTTTTAGGATCAGTTTCAACATGTAGAACAAATGAAATTGTTCTTACGACATTCAATTCATTTCCTTCTACTAAGTAAAAAGAAATGAGTTAAGAATCAATTTCATCCGGTCCTAAAGACTTCTCAATTCGAGTTCTTTTGCTTCTTCGTGGCTCACTTGACTCATCAACACCTTTAGAAGATGTTTCATCTTGTGTTCCACTTGAGCTAGGGACATCTAAAAGATTTTCCCTCAATTCATTATCCGAAGATAGAGAATCCTCAAAGAACTCTACATCACTTGATTCAATAATCACATTGGTCTCCAAGTTTAATAATCTGTATGACTTGCTATTGCTAGCATATCCAACAAAGACACATTTAATGCCTCTTGGACCCAACTTGGTCCTATTAGGGTTTGTGTTCTTACAATAAGCAAGACACCCCACACTTTGAAGTATCCAATGTTAGACTTTCTTCCTTTCCAAGATTCATAAGGAGAAACCTTAGTTTGTTTAGAAAGAATTCTATTTAATATCCTACATGCACTTAACAAGGCCTCACCCCGCAAATTAAATGACAACTTAGCATAGGTAAGCATGACATTTATCATTTCAACTAAAGTTCTATTTTTTCTTTCAGCCAAACCATTTTGTTCCGGTGTTTTAGGTGCTGAACATTGGTGAATTATGTCATGTTGTTCACAAAAGATGTTGAAATCACTAGAAAAGTATTCACCACCTATATCACTTCTTAAAATTTTTATTTTCTTGTTTAGGTGATTTTCAACCTCATTTTTATATACTTTAAACATATCAAAAACTTCACTTTTATGTTTCATTAAGTAAACATATGTGTATCTAGTACAATCATCAATAAAAGTAATAAAATACCTATTTCCACCTCTAGTTAACATGCCATTTAATTCACAAATATCCGTATGAATTAATTCTAAGATACTAGATGTCCTTTTTACACTTTGATAAGGTTTTTTAATCATTTTTGCTTCTACACAAGTTTTGCATTTAAAACATCATTTTCATTATATGAAATTAAATCATATTTCATCATACGTTTCATAGTACTTTTTCCAATATGTCCTAATGTAGCATGTCATAATGAAAATAAATCAACAACATAAGCAAAGTTATTTTTATTCTCATTCAAATTGTCAACGGTACATAATTTGACCATTCCTTCACTAGAATAGCCTTTTCCAACAAATTTCCCATTTATGGATAATACAAGTTTTCCGGATTCAAACACACTTTTGATACCCGGTTTTCCTAAGAGATTTTCACTAACCAAATTTCTAGTCATGTCGGGAACATGTAGTACATTGGTCAAGGTAATGGTCTTGCCGAAAGTGAAGATGATATCCACACTTCCCTTTCCAATCACTTTAGATCGAACCCCATTACCCATTTAAATCTCTTGGTCTCTATCAACTTCATGATAAGTCTTGAAAGAAGATTTGTCATATGATACATGTATTGTAGCACAAGTATCATACCACCATCCGGGAACTTTTCTCTTGATTGCATTGATTTCACAAATGGTGGCCACAATTCTATCTTCTTTGATGGAGTTCACTTCGCCCTCGAAGTTGTTTTGTTTTCGATGTCTACAATCTTTTGCATAATGACCAGATTTGTCACACACAAAACAACCTCCTTTTGTCTTCTTCTTGAACTTGTTGAAGTTCGTTGAAGGCTTCCTTTTGCTGGATTTTGTTAGCGGTTCAGTTTTCTCAATTGCATTTGTTTTGGAAGTGCCTTCATAAGAGTTTTCACTCTTATCACGCACTCTTGACTCTTCTTCAATACGCAAATATTTTTGCAATTGTTCTAAGGAGTGGTCCTCGGAACTATGTATAATTTTCTTCCGGTATCCTTTCCAAGTACCGGGGAGTTTTGCAATAATTGTCCCCACTTGAAAGGTCTCCGGGATTTCAATCTTCACCGCCTTCAATTTGTTGACTAGCACTTGCAATTCATAAATTTGGGGAAGAAGGGGATATTTTCAAGAAATTTAAAATTGAAGTACTTAAAAATTAAAAATTTCTTGGTACCTTCTTCCTCTGCTTTGTACTTACTTTTCAATGCATCCCATATTTTTTTTGGCGACGTTGTATTGGTGTATAAATCATACAACCGATCCGACAACGAGTTGAGAATATGACCGCGGCATATCAATTCATCATCTTCACGCTTATTTCTATTCACCCTTGACTCATCGGTGTCTTTGTCGGATGGTTCGGGTAGATCTTCCAAGTTCGGATCAAGCACATAAAAAATCTTCAACGCCGTAAGAATGAATTTCAACTTATCTTGCCATCTTGTGAAGTTTGTGCCATCAAAGCGATCCAAACGAACCAAGTCTTGATTCATCAACTTTATAGTAGCCATTGTTGTTTCACTCTCCAGCGCAGGAATATCGTTTGAGATTGTTGGAGATAATACCTTCTAGTAGGAGAATAAACAAACCAAAAATAGCAACAAGGATTTAAGAACAAGAACTTTGATGCAAAGACTCAAACGCGTGATCGCTGTCCTCAAACAATATTTGTCCCTTCTCTAGTAAATCGACATGCTTAAAGGTTTTCCGACAAATGATTTGAAGGATTGATCAAGCCTTGTAGTAGAAATATAAAGCACAAAATATCTCTACCAAAAACTTGAGAAACACAATAGAAAAAGTAAGAATATGAGTAAGAAATAGTTTGATCTTGTTTATGGAGATTGTAATGATTTCAAAAGTATTTATTCATTGAACAAGACCCCACTATATATAGGTCTAGTTCATATTCACGAAATGGTGTCAAAAACCAAGTGAAAAGCCTCCAAAAATGAATTCCCAACGGCAAAAAATCGTCAGACGGTCACAGATTTCGGTCGACCGGTTGGTCAACCGAACTTTTTCGATCGACCGATTGGTCAACCGAACCTCCATTTCGGTCAACCGAAACCTCCTGCAGCTTCTTGGTTGAAATCCTACAGAGTTTAGGTCGACCGCAGTTCAGTTCGATCGACCGAAATTGTTAGCTATTTTTCACTTCTTCCTTTGTTGGTTTTGAACAATCAATTTCTCAACAGATAAGTCGTGTGAGAGTGAGGGCCATATGGGATTATTTTACTTTTCATTTTTTATTTTTTGGTGGGTCGGTGGAGATGAAGACATAAACTTTTGGTGGCAAGTCAATAGTCAAAAATTTTGTTAGGTGGGTAATGGACCAAACTTAGCTAGACAATTATTAGATTGGAAGAAAAATATGATATTTTATTTGCAATTATAGATGAGTAATCTAGCATTAGTCATACAAGGAAATTTTTATGCTTCTACTTGGTTTTCAAGGAGACATATCAAGAAGTGGATGGAGAGGTAGACTAGATTAGATAACATCGAATAGTTTTAAGTACTAATTTTGCTCCTAAAGGACAAACGTGCAATTGAAAAATATGGGATAGTGCATTGATACTTTCTGGAAATTATATTTGTCTCTTTAGCTGATTGCATTGTGTACCACAAAATAATTAAGTTTTCCACCCTGGCATAGCTTAGATAAGTTTCAATAGGGTAGTTGGACAATTTTATTTTGCTTCTTTATCCAAGAAAATCTTAATTAATTATAACTTAACTAGATTTATGAACAGTCATAGAAAAAATTAGATTAATAAATGGATCTGCAACTATCAATTTATGTTTTTAAACGAGGAAGTTTCATGTTTTATGGACAAATTTGGTATCAAAAGTGTGTACGTGGATGACCTAAACGAATATTGTCTGTGAATGAAATAGTTTAAATCAAAGTCATAATATCTTGTGTAGTGAGGTTTTAAATTAGAAGTATCAATTATTTTGATTTTCAGGAAATGTAAGATATCCAGACAAAACTGCAAAGAGTTTCAAATCAATTATCGGACATGTCGATAATCGTCGAGAGTTAGACGACAAGATAAAACAAGGAGATAAAAGATACAATGCTGCACTTTCTGTAATGGCTGCTAAAGTATCTTACGAGAACAAGGCTTACATAGAATCTACAGTAACGGACTACTGGAAGGTACATTAAAAATTCTTCATTGTTTCTAACGTTTTACATGCCTTCAAAAAATTTTACGTCTAATTCTTTCCTCTCGTTTTTCTCTCTACAGATGGATTTTTTGGGTTCCTACGATTTTTGGAACGGTGATCATTTGACCTATTTCTCATGATCTTAAATATTTTTTTATTTCATGAAATTACTCTTTGCAATTATGTTAATAATTAAAAATTTTGAATTTTGGCAGATTATCAAGAGAAAGCTACAACACAAGCGTTCATGTTTGATGACCAAAATGATAAAATCGTAGTGGCTTTCAGAGGCACCGAAGCCTTTGATGCAAATGCTTGGTCGACCGACTTCGATATATCTTGGTATTGTTCAACCACGTCATCTAAAAAAGTTTTAACTGTTAACAAGGGAACACATTAATATAGAATTACTTTGATATTACGTTGAACAATCTTCTCTAAAAGTTAAAGCAGGTAGAAATTATACAAATTTATTTATTTAAACTACATCTTCAACAGGTACGAGATTCCGGGCCTTGGAAAGGTGCACGGCGGATTTATGAAAGCTCTAGGGCTGCAGAAGAACCAGGGCTGGCCCCAAGAACAGCCGGCAGATAAGAATCAAGAAGTAGCTTACTATACCATTAGGAAGATACTGAAACAACTTCTTCAGAAAAATGAAAAGGCAAAGTTTATAATTACTGGCCACAGCTTGGGTGGTGCATTGGCAATTTTATTTCCAGCAATTTTGGCGTTCCATAAGGAGACATGGTTGCTAGAAAGATTAGAGGGGATTTATACATTTGGTCAGCCAAGAGTAGGAGATGAACAATTTGGAGAATTCTTGAAAGAAGAATTAAGAAAATACAACATCGATTATTACAGACTTGTTTACAGTTTTGATATGGTTCCTAGATTGCCTTTAGATGATTCCACCTTCTTGTTCAAGCATTTGGGGACTTGCGTTTACTATAATAGCTTCTACCAAGGAAAAGTAAGTTTCTATTCTTTTTCGACTACTTTTCTCTCAACCTTTTTTCGTCACATTTAGATTATTTTATATATTATTTCAATCAAGTCATCTAAGAATTAAACTGTCACATATATAATAGTTATATCTTCGAAATTCTTTTCATTGTTATCCTTGTAAAATAAGTATAGTTTATTACTTAAGAATCTTTTTCTGTAATTTTTACACAGATTGTGGCTGAAGAGCCAAACAAGAATTATTTCTCTCTTAGATGGTTTATACCGAAGATCATAAATGCCATCTGGGAGCTAATAAGAAGCTTTATTATTTCATATACAAGAGGAGCAGACTACGAAGAATGTGGTCTTCTTCGATTACTTAGGGTGATCGGCTTGTTAACTGCAGGATTACCGGCTCATTGTCCCCCAGATTATGTTAATGCGACAAGATTGGGAGCACCGGAAGTTTATCTTAGTGAACTTTCCTAGCTCGCTCGATATGTTGAAAAATTAAAATGAATGGGAATTATTTTTTTGATTTATAAAAGTGATGATTTTGTTCATTAGAAATTAAGTTAGAAGAGATTCGGGAATAATAGTACTCTAATGTAATTGTTTGTCTTTGAATCTTGAAGAAAAAATATGATACTTTTGTAATAAAACATGTTGATGTCAAAAAATCATTATCAATTTTTATATAAATATCTTTCGTCCTTCTATGTTAAGAATTGTTAATTTATTTTGGTTTAATCTGTGCTTAAATTACATTCTAATAACTAACATTTTTTGTGCTAAAAATTGGATAGAGTTTTGACTTATCGGAACTAAATATATATGAACAATATGAAAATAATGAATCACACAACAAACAATATTGTTGTGAAAGAAGAGGAGAATTTATTATATCAAGAAACTAAAATTGTTTTACTATATTTAATTCTCTCAATTTAAATCTAAACAATTCTGTCATGTTTCTAATATATATAACAATGATATAATTGTTATGTTGAGTCATGTTGAAGAGCTTACACCTTATGGAGTATTTATAGGAACCTTATGGATGGAGTTGAACAAAAAAAACGACGTCAAAAGCCAACTAGGAGTGAAATTCTTCCCGAACAGGCGATGTCGTGGCGCCACCCACTCGGTGTCCTGTGTCGGCCTTGCTACCTCCCTTGCACATTGTCGGTGCCTAGGCGCCCATTTCGGACCCTATACTGTCAAAAGAGTTTTTCATCCATTCCAAGTCCTTATCTCAATCAAACTCTCAATTCATGATGAAATTTGATCCATTATCTATCGTGACTTCTAAACTAAGATTATTTAGGCTTCCTCCAAGAACTACAATTCCAAATCACATGAAATTTGAGTAACAACCTAAGAGTTTATTTTTGTAGGATATTGTACTAATTAATTTAATCAGATCAAGAACTATGATTTTACCTCAAAATCTAACCACAAGTGGGTCCGAATAGCATTGGATGTTAAGACTTGGGGGGTCCATCTTAAAAGGTCAACCTTATTAAGAGGAGTAGCCCAAAACCTTATAAATTGGTCTATATTTTCATCTTTATTCAATGTGAGATTATATCCCTTAAAATTCTCCGACAAGATGGTGGCTCGTTTGAGCAGATCAATCTTGAAATTCATACGCTCATATTTTTGAGTTTTACAAGGATCGAATTGCTCGTTGGAACTTAATGGGCTCTGATACCATGTAAAGATTTGGGGGTCCATCTTAAAAGGTCAACCTTATTAAAAAGAGTAGCTCAAAGCCTTATAAATTGGCCTATGTTTACATCTTTAATCGATGTGAGATTATATCTTTTAACATACCCTCGCAAGATGGTGGCTCGTTTGAGAGACCAATATTGAAATTCATATGTAAAGATTTGGGGGTCCATCTTAAAAGGTCAACCTTATTAAGAGGGGTAGCTCAAGGCCTTATAAATTGACCTATGTTTACATCTTTAATCGATATGGGATTATATCCCTCAACATGCCCCGACAAAATGGTGGCTCGTTTGAGCAAACCAATCTTGAAATTCATATGCTCATATTTTTTAGTCTTACAAGGATCGAATCGCTCGTTGGAGGTTAATGAGCTCTGATACCATGTAAAGGTTTGGGAGTCCATCTTAAAAAGTCAACATTATTAAGAGGAGTAGCTCAAGACCTTATAAATTGGTCTATGTTTTCATTTTTATTCGATGTGGGATTATATCCCTTAACATTGGACAAAGTGGGTTTGAATATCATTGTTCAATTATTTTAAAAAAACATAAAAAAAAAACCAAATCAAGGATGTCACTTGAGAGGATTATGTGAAATACATTTATTAATAAATGCAAAAAGATAAAATAGAGAATTTAGTCGAGGTGAGGGGTCCGCGTGGAGAAGAAAATTTTAGAAGCCCAACCCCCAAGAGGCTTGAATGTACATAAAATAAAAGCACAAATTTTGTGGAGATACCCCTGATCCTCATACCTCTTGCATGCTAAGAGGGCACTCTACCATCTGAGCTACTTCCCTATGCTTTGTTGTTATACTCAAATCAATTAACATAAATTATCCACTCAAGAAACATTAAAATCATAATCTCAATTTTTTTGGCGGAGCTAGCACGGGCTGGCACCTTGGCTCGCTAGGCGCTGGCTCTACCCTATTCACAATCTAAGCATTCAAATGCGTCATCCCTTAATGTGTATGAAACTAACCAAAGTCTGATTGCACTATCCCATACCCCTTGAAATTGAAAACTTTGACACATTCGTAGAAATCTTGTAATATGGATATTTGGATTTCCATGCCTCTTCACATAAAACTAAAGATTTTTGCTGAATAGATTGATCAGATCATCTCTCAACTAAAAATCATTTCTCTCAAAGTCGGGATATACACTGCTTGAGCATTTAGGATATGTTGCTGGAGTAAAAAAAAAAAGTAAATGAAGGTGTTCTTTTTAGATTTTAGCTAACTCTGATTAACCTATTCAATATGATGCTTAAAGCGTTGTTATTCATCATTTCAACGCATTACCACCTTTAATCTCACTTCTGAAGTTCGAGCCCAAAAATCATTACTTCGTCAAATTCACTAGTTAAAATCAATCTACTCTCTTGAATTCAAATCAATCTTATATAGTTACTAGTGAGACGCACGTGCAAAACACATGTCATAGTGTAGTTGGATATGTAATAGAGTAAATATAAAAAAATCATTTGTGTTAAGCATTAATTACATAAATCTTAAACATATGTTGCTAAACTAAGAGAATCCCGGAATTAAGATCCATCATTTTGATCACCATTATTTATCAAGAGAAAGCAAAAAATTAATAACATTATGATACTCCTGTGAGCTCAACACCAACATGTGATCTCATTATGACATTTATGAACTTCACCCAAAAAAAACAAAAAACAAAAAATAAAAACAAAATCAAAATCAAAATGATATGCAGCTTCTATAGCAAGCCTCTAGCATATAGTGGAATTTGCATCACTATTATATATCTTCCTCTAGATTTCAAAAAGTGGAATATGTTCCCATAGGGAAATCTAGACAGGCCATTGATCCGCATATTGATGTACATTCAATCCGCTGGAAAGAAATCAGCAAAAAAATGTTAGTATGTGATACATAAATAAAGTAGAGATGATGATTTCTAATAAATACAAAGTCATTTTACTTTAGTTACAAAATACAACATAACTTGATCTAGGCAGAAAAAACATAGATTTAGGTAACTGTATTATAAAACACCTTGATAGTTTTACTTAATTTTCATGTAAAAACTAGGTAAACAATATGGTCTTTAAATGAGATGTCGAAGTATGTTAAAAGCTATAGAACTCAAGAAATTGTAGCTTATGAAGAAGATGCTCATTTGAAGATAGCCACTTCCATCAGTATTGGGGTGGTGTCGTTAATAATTTCAAAGATATTACATGAGTAACATGAGAGGAATGGGAATGATAGGTATAGAGAAAGAAAGTCCTCAAAACAGGAGCACTTTGTGAACATCAACCATCTTCATACCATGTAGTGCATGCTTCAATTTGATAGAAAATATCAAGTTTCCATTCTTCCAAAAATGATGTTCCATTTAAAAGTGTAGACGTTCACGTATCCAGGTGCACCTGTTAAAATAACAACAATACCATGAATTTTGAAAGTCATTCATCAAAAGTTTGAAAAACATAAAAAAATACCGTGAAGCCAAACATCACATGGATATGTGGCTTGATTCCAGTTAAGCAAGCTTACAGAAAAAAAGGTTGATACAATGAATAAAATGAAGCATGGATAGTGCAACTTACACATCCAATAAATTTTCCGAATTAAAAAAAAATAAAATAAAATCCTTTCTGTGCATAGTGTTATACAAATGAAATTTGAATGTTATTTCCTTTTTGACCCCACCCTTTGTTAAGTTCAGATTTTTAAAAATATAATAAAGTAATGATTTTTAGTGTTAGATTATTGTAATTGGCTATTCTGTGAACAAAAGGACCAACTTGAATATTTTAGAAGTTTAGAGACTTAATTGTAAAGTTTCATAATTGGTTGTATAGCGTAGGGTTCAGGGTCCAAGTTTGGAACACAAAGGTTTTTCACCGCATTTTCGCTAGACGTTCACGTGAGTCATGCTCGAACGTGTGAAGCAGAACATTTATCGCTCAACCTTTGTCCTACTGTCGCTCGTGCGACAGGCCCTTCGCTCGAGTGACAGTGCTCTTCGCTCGAGTAACAGTTTTACGATCTGACCTAATTCGCGATTTTGCGAGATTTTTATTGGTGAAAGTTACCATATTCATTCAACATATAAAAGGGGGCGCTGTACAACTTGACTGGCTGCGAAGATTGTGTCATCAACTTGACTGGCTGCGAAGATCAAGGAAGAAACTTAAGAACGAGGAGTTCTTGGTGGATCTACAGGAGATAAACTGCAAGAAGAGTTAGGATTGGTGTTCGTGTGCACATTCCAGGAGAGCTGCTTCGAACTTCAGACAGGAGATCAGAAAGTTTGTGTCGTCAACTTTGCTGGTGGTCTTACAGTTTATAGTGAATTTTTGACTGGCAAAGCGCTCGAAATTTTTCCCACGTTGGGTTTCTCCATGAACAATTTTGTGTTGTTTACTGCTTTAGTTATTATTTTCGGTATTGCAATAGTTCAAATCAGGATAAACTGAATTGTTTGATTAATCACTTAGACATAATTAACTTGTGACTTGTTGCATGTTAATTAAATTTTAATTCCGTGTTTACACCTAATCACCCCCCTCTAGGTGTAGTTGGGTCGAATCTCCGATTTTTCAAGTGGTATCAGAACTTAAATTCGATTCCTGACCCATATTCTGTCTAGATGAGTCAATCATATCTTTTACATGTGTCCCTTGATGAGGTCTATGTCAATGATCATAACGTGTTGTGTTGTAGAGATGATGTGAGAAAAACTGTGGCTTGTGTTGCTAGAGTTAAACTTGATTATGATAAAGAGATTGATAAGGCTGAGGGAACAGAGTGTAATAATCATGGTGAGGAAGAGTCTGAGGATGAGACTGATATTCATGAGGCTTATCAGGAGCTATTTGAGAGTAATCTTAAAACTAAGAAGGCCAATAAAGCTTTGCTTAAGAAAGTAGATGAATTTGAGAGAGTGAAAGAGAGACTTGTCAGTAATCTTCAGGATACGTCCAAAAGTTTGAGTGAATTAAAGTGTTCAATGAGAAATTGAAAGCTACAATGATGTGATCCTGGCATCGATTCCACTGAAGCCGAGCTCGGACCGAGACCCGTTGTTTATCGAAGGAGGTCCGATGACGCGATCAAGGGAAAAACGGGTAAATCAAGCAATAGGACTACTTGTGCAAGTAACAATGGACGACGTCATGATCTACACGCAAAAAGAGACAAGTTTCATGTTGGGGTCAAAGTCGGAAACCAATTGGATCAACAAGATACAAGCGACAGAATCAGGAGTCCAACCGGAATGCCTAAGCGACCGCTTAGAGTAAAAGTCAACTGGCCGCTCAAGTCAGCACCGAAACTCACAGGGCGTCAGAGTAGCCTTCCAAGCGACCGCTTGGAATATAACCAAGCGACCGCTTGGTTATAATTTTCAGCGAATTTTCTAAATTTGGGAAGAGACCAAGTTTCATTAGAATTCTATTTCTTTTCCATATTTTGTCATTATTTGTTGCCTTATGCACGTTTTTTTACTAGATTTAGGCCTCTAGTATAAATACTCGAACATTTTATTATAGTAGGCCTTTTTGACGAATTATCAATTAAAGTGAGATTATTGCTTTCAATCTTGTTCTTCTTAGAACACCGCGAACTTATCAAGATCTTCTTGTGACGTTCAACATCGAGTGAAGATCACGAGTTTTGTAATCAAGAGGTCTATCAAGTGTCGTTTTTGTTGGGTTGCTTGATTCAACATTCTTGGTTGAATCTTTAAACCAGAATTATCGTTGGGTTTTCTTGGGGTTTCAATCTTGTTGCGGGGTTGCGTAGTGATCGTTGCTATGTGGTTCTCATCAGTTGGTATCAGAGCAAGGCTCCAAAATAATTAAGGTTATATCTTTTGTTGCTTTGAGTCTTGTGTTTTTTTTTCTTTTGTTCTTCGTATTCTTGTGTCCAATAAAAATTATTGAGTCTTTGATCCAAAAAAAATCCAAAAAAATTCAAAAGTTGTTTCTGGACTATTTAAAGGTTTGAATTAAGTCTCGTTTGTTTTGCTGATTTTCTACTCGAATTCCCAAGAGTTAAAAAATCCGAAAATTTAAAAAAAAAATTATTATTGTTACGGGAATTTTCAGCATCATTAATTTGTATTTTTTTTTAGTAAAAAAAAATAATAAACAAACTTCAATTCGAATCCTACACTTGTTACTTCTTGAGTTCTTAGTTCCAAATTCATATACTTGGTCTTTGTTGAGTCTTCCTTCACCTTTTTTCTTTTCTTCTATCAAATTCGCGATTAAACTCGGTTGGATACACTGGATTACATCTGTGAGTTCACCTTGTTCTTTGAAGATATTTGAGCGAAAGTATTGAGTGGTAAAAGGCAAGAGTGGTGAGATTAATAGAGGGTAAAAGCCAAAATTTGAGTGATACACGAGTGAATTTTTGTGAGGCTACAATTCTATAAGATTAGGATGTCAGATAGAGAAGGTTCAAATTTCATCAGGCAGCCGAATCAGAACTATGTGGGAGACGATGCAATAAGGAGGTTTGAGAGGGTGCTTGAGGATGTGACTGAAATGCTTGGTAGGTTGGAAGTGTCGAGATCGAATAGTCATAGGGGACTCAAATGCAACGAGACCGGGTAGGAGAGAGTTTAGGAGGGAGTGGCATGATGACTATGAATACGGTAGTGATTTGGATGACGATGCATCATTAGTAGGTGAAATGGTAGGGTGAGGAACAAATGTGGTAGGTTTGAACGAAGGGGTAGTAACAACTTTGGAGATGATGTCGATGGGAACATGAGTAGCATTAGGATTTCAATTCCACCGTTTAAGGGAAGAAGTGATCCGGAGGCTTACTTAGAGTGGGAGAAAAAGGTAGAGTTGATATTTGAGTGCCACAATTATTCGGAGAAAAAGAAGGTGAAAATAACAATTCTTAAGTTTGTTGATTATGCCATAACATGGTGGGACCAAGTGGTTACATCTAGGGGGAGGAATCAGGAGCAAACGGTTAGCACTTGGGATGAGTCGAAACTTATTATGCGAAAAAGATTCGTGCCTAGCCACTATTATAGGGAGTTGCATCAACGATTGCAAGGATTGTATCAGGGATCGAAAAGTGTTGAGGACTATCATAAGGAGATGAAAATTTTGATGATCAGGGCGAATGTGGAGGAGGATTGGGAAGCCACCATGGCTCGTTTCTTAAATGGGATGAACAGGGAAATTGCTAACACTGTGGAATTGCAGCATTATGTGGAGATTGAGGATGTGTTGCATGTAGCCATGAAGGTTGAAAAACAGTTGAAAAGGAAAGGGACAACTAGGCAACCGTTGGGTACTTCGGGTTCTAATCCGAATTGGAAACCGAGGTGGGATAACAAAGGAGATGGTGTTGTGTCAAAGGGGAAAAATGAGAGTGCTTGCAGGCCTGTACCAAAATCAGATTCACAGCCAGCCACAAATCGGGACATTCAGTGCTTCAAGTGCATGGGAAAAGGGCACATCTCTTCTTAGTGCCCTAACAAACGGACAATGATATTGCGCAATGGAGAGGTAGAGACTGAAGGCGAGGATGAATTTGAAAACATGCTTGAATTGGAGGACGTTAGTGATCATGGAGACAAGGTGGAGTATAGAGTTGGAGGAGAATTATTGATTACAAGACGAGCTCTCAACACTCAAATCAAAACAGATGACTTGGAACAACAACGAGAGAATATATTTCATACACGATGTCACGTCAACAATAAGGTGTGTAGTGTAATAATTGATGGGAGGGGTAGTTGTACGAACGTAACTAGCACAACACTTGGTGGAAAAATTAGGATTAACACTATTAAGACATCCTAGACCCTGTAGGTTACAATGGTTAAATGATTGTGGGGATATTAATGTGAATAAGAGGGTGTTGATTAATTTTTCAATTGGTAGTTATCGGGATGAAATAATGTGCGATGTGGTACCTATGCATGTGGGGCATATTTTACTGGGTAGGTCATGGCAAGATGATAGGAAAGTTAGTCATGATGGTTACAAGAATCGGTATAGTTTTGCAAGGATGGGAGGTCCATTACCCTTGCACCATTAACACCGGCCCAAGTGTACGAAGACCAAATCAAATTGAAAAATATGGAAGACGAGAGAGTGAAAAAGCTGGAAAAGGTGAGAGAAGATAGTGAGGTGGCTAGTAGTGAGAAAAAGAAAGTGGAGTCATATGAGAGGAAAGAAAGGGAGGTGTCTGAGAGGAGAGAAAAGCCGAAAGCGAATTTTTTGCAAAAGGGAGTGAGTTGAGAAGAGCGGTAGAGGACAAAAGGCAAGTAATTTTGATAGTCTATAAAGAGTCCTTCCTCAATCTTGAGGAGTCTAACCCACCCCTCCCCAGTTTAGCGACATCTTTATTGCAGGAATTTGACGATGTCTTCCCGGAGGACATGCCTAGTGGGTTACCACCCATTCGAGGCATTGAGCACCATTGACTTTGTTCCTGGAGCTGTGATTCCAAATCGACCAGCTTATCGAAGTAACCCCGAGGAGACAAAGGAGCTTCAAAGGCAAGTGGAGGAGTTGATGAGTATATGGTATATGCGGGAGAGTATGAGCCCATGTGTTGTTCCAGTGCTACTTGTGCCGAAGAAGGATGGAACATGGAGAATGTGTGTGAATTGCAGAGCCATCAACAACATAATGGTAAAGTATCGTCATCCTATTCCTAGGTTAGATGATATGTTGGATGAATTACATGGTGCTTGCATGTTTAGTAAAATTGATCTTAAAAGTGGATACCACCAAATTTGAATGAGGGAAGGTGGTGAGTGGAAAACTGCATTTAAAACTAAATATGACTTATATGAGTGGTTAGTAATGCCATTTGGACTCACTAATGCACCGAGCACTTTTATGCGATTGATGAATCATGTTTTACGCACTTTTATAGGTAAATTTGTTGTTGTGTATTTTGATGACATCTTGATTTATAGCAAGGACCTAAATGAGCATGTAGAACATCTTAGAAGTGTACTTGTGGTCCTGAAGAGGAAACAATTTTATGGTAATTTTAAAAAGTGTACATTTTGCATGGAAAATGTTGTTTTCCTAGGATTTGTGGTTGGTGCTAATGGGGTCGAAGTAGATGAGGAGAAAATAAAGGCTATTAAAGAATGGTCCACACCTAAGAGCATAACTGAAGTTAGAAGTTTTCATGGTTTGGCTAGCTTCTATAGGCGTTTTATGAAAATTTTTAGCACAATCACCACACCACTCACTGAGATTGTTAAAAAGAGTGTGTGTTTTCATTCGGGTGATGAATAAGAGCATCCATTCAACACAATTAAGGATAGGTTTTGTAAGGCACCAGTTTTGGCACTCCCTAACTTTGATACAGCTTTCGAGATTGAGTGTGATGCATAAGGAATAGGTATTGGAGCAGTCTTAATGCAAGATAAGCGGCCTTTAGCTTACTTCAGTGAAAAGCTAAGTGGAGCAGCGCTCAATTACCCCACATATGACAAGGAACTATACTCACTTGTTTGAGCCTTGGAGACTTGGCAGCACTACTTGTAGCCTAAGGAGTTTGTGATACACACAGACCATGAATCATTGAAGCACTTGCGGGGTCAAGGTAAGTTGAATAAAAGGCACGCGAGATGGATGGAGTTTGTGGAGACATTTCCTTATGTCATCCGGTACAAGAAGGAAAAGGTGGTGGCGGATGCATTGTCCCGAAGGTATGCGCTATTAACTTCTCTTGGTTCTAAATTGCTTGGTTTTGAACATATGAAGGACATGTATGCTAGTGATTTAGATTTTTCAAATATTTATTCATCATGTAGTAAAGGGGCCATAGATAAATTTTTAAGCAGGATGGATATTTATTTCGGGAAAATAGGTTGTGTGTTCCTAATTGTTCGATGCGTGAAGTGTTAGTTAGGGAAGCACATAGTAGTGGATTGATGGGTCATTTTGGAGTGAAAAAGACTTTAGATATGGTAGGGGAACATTTTTATTGGCCTAGGATGAAAGGTGATGTTGAAAGGATCTGTAGTCGTTGTATAACTTGTAAGCAGGCTAAATCTAAGGTTTTACCTCAAGGTTTATACACACCATTACCTACACCTAGTGAACCTTTGGTTGATATTTCGATGGATTTTGTGTTGGGTTTACCTAGAACTAAGAAGGGTCGAGATTCCATTTTTGTGGTGGTAGATAAGTTTAGTAAGATGGCACACTTCATTGCATGTCATAAAACTGATGATGCCACTAATATAGCGGAATTATTCTTTAAGAAAATTGTGCGTTTACATGGGATACCTAAGAATATAGTGTCAGATCGGGATGTTAAGTTCCTCAGTCATTTTTGGCGGGTTTTGTGGGGTAAATTAGGCACCAAGCTTATGTATTCCACAACTTGTCACCCCCAAACCGATGGCCAAACTGAGGTAGTGAATAGGACCATGACACAACTTTTGTGCACTGTGGTTCATAAGAATTTGAAGAGTTGGGAGGAGTATTTACCTTTCATAGAGTTTGCATATAATAGGGTCACGGATTCTACTACTTCATTTTCACCATTTGAAGTTGTTTATGGTTTTAATCCACTAATACCTTTGGATTTAATACCTTTACCTGTGAATGAATGAGGTAGCTTAGATGGTACAAGAAAGGCCGAGTTAATAAAGTCACTTCATGAAAAGGTAAGAATGCAAATTGAGAAGAAAAACAAACACTACGCTTCTCAGGCAAACAAGGGTCGAAGAAGCGTAATATTGAACCTGGTGATTGGGTCTGGGTACATTTCAGAAATGAGCATTTTTCGGAGCAGAGGAAATCAAAATTGCAGCCCCGAGGGGATGGTCCATTTCAGGTCTTGGAGAAAGTCAACGACAACGCATATAAATTGGATCTTCCAGGTGAGTATAATGTTTCAACAACTTTTAATGTGTCTGATCTCTCTTTTTACGATGTAGGTGTAGATTCGTGGTCGAATCCTTCTGAGGAAGGAGGGGATGATGTGATCCCGGCATCGATTCCACTGAAGCCGAGCCCGGACCGAAACCCGTTGTTTATCGAAGGAGGTCCGATAACGCGATCAAGGAAAAAATGGATAAATCAAGCAATGAGACTACTTGTGCAAGTAACAATGGACGACGTCATGATCTACACGCAAAAAGAGACAAGTTTCATGTTGGTGTCGAAGTCGGAAACCAATTGAATCAACAAGATACAGGCGACTGAATTAGGAGTCCAGCCGGAATGCCTAAGCGACCGCTTAGAGTAAAAGTCAAGCGGCCGCTCAAGCCAACACCGAAACTCACAGGGTGTCAAAGTAGCCTTCCAAGCGACCGCTTGGAATATAACCAAGCGACCGCTTGGTTATAATTTTCAGCGAATTTTCTAAATTTGGCAAGAGACCACGTTTCATTAGAATTCTATTTTTTTTCCATATTTTGTCATTATTTGTTGTCTTATGCACGTTTTTTACTAGATTTAGGCCTCTAGTATAAATACTTGAACATTTTATTATTGTAGGACCTTTTGACGAATTATCAATTAAAGTGAGATTATTGCTTTCAATCTTGTTCTTCTTAGAACACCGCGAACTTATCAAGATCTTCTTGTGACATTCAACATCGAGTGAAGATCACGAGTTTTGTAATCAAGAGGTCTACCAAGCGTCGTTTTTGTTGGGTTGCTTGATTCAACATTCTTGGTTGAATCTGTAAACCGGAATTATCTTTGGGCTTTCTTGGGGTTTCAATCTTGTTACGGGGTAACAAGTCTCATAAGTCAGCCTATCCTGAACCTAAAGGAAAGGGTGTTGTAGAACAAATGACCTATGAAAATCCTAGGATTGCCTGTATCAGAAATCAACATCAACAGTTGCGTGGTTCTAAGTCTATGTTCATTCCTACATGTCATCACTGTGGTGCTTTGGGGCATATTAGGCCTAGGTGTCCTAATCTTGTGAATAGGAATAGAGGTCAGAACATCTCTAATCAGGTCATTTCGTTGTCTAATCAGGTTAATCACCTAACTAATATGTTGACCAGGCTGACTAGTGTCTACCCATCCCCTAGGAAGATTTGGGTTAGAAAATGTGATCTTGTTAAACATGATGAGAATGTGAATTGCTATGTTGTCCATGTTGCTACAAAAGTCCATAATAACTCCATGTGGTATCTTGATAGTGCTTGCTCTAGGCATATGTGTGGAAATAAAACTGTATTCTCCATTCTAGAAGAATGTAATGGTGGTATTGTCACTTTTGGAGACGGGACTACTGCACCCATCCTTGGTAAATACACCATCATTATTCCTAGTATTCCTCCTATAGCTAATGTGTTTTTATGTGGAAGGGTTAAAATCTAATCTCTTAAGTATTAGCCAGATATGTGATGCTGATTATGAGGTTAGTTTCGTCCAAAAGAGATGTACTATCTATGATTTCTCTGGTGGGGTTATTTTAGAAGGTCTATGATAATTGTTATGGAGTTATTCCTAATTCCAAATCTGTGTGTAGTAGTGCGAAAATTGATATGACTGAACTTTGGCATCAAAGGCATGGTCATCTGAACTATAGAAGTCTATCTAAGTTGGCCAAAAATGAATGGGTTAATGGATTACCTAAGATTGAACAGAAGGAGAATGTTGTATGTGGTCTGTGTCAACAAGGTAAACAACTCAGGGTGAATCATAAACGAACTTCTAAGATCTTAACTGATAGACCTTTAGAACTTCTTCACATGGACTTAATGGGACCTGCTAGGACAAAGAGTCTAGGAGGTAAGAAATACATTTTGGTGGTTGTTGATGATTTCTCTAGGTACGCATGGATTGATTTGTTGCGTAAAAATCTGAGGCCCCTAATCTAGTCAAATCCTTGTGTAAGAAACTATGCACTGAACAAAACCTCACTGTTACTAGAATTCGAAATGATCGTGGGAAATAATTTGAAAACTCCAACTTTGATGAATTCTGCTTGGAAAATGGGATTAAGCATGAATTTTCCTCACCCATTACTCCACAGCAAAATGGAGTTGTTGAAAAAAAGAATCGGGTCCTTTAAGAAATGGCTAGAGCCATGCTTCATGGAAAGGATCTAGCTTTGCATTTCTGGGGTGAAGCTATAAACACAGCTTGCCACATTGTGAACCGAGTGTACCTTAGACCCAAAACTGATAGAACTCCATATGAGATTTGGAATGGTAGAACACCTACTGTCAAATACTTTCGAGTGTTTGTAGCAAGTGTTACATCTTGAGAGAACTTGGGTAAATTTGACTCGAAGAGTGATGATGGAATATTTTTAGGATACTCTAGAAACAGTCGAGCCTATATGGTAAACAATTCTCGTACTCGTGTGGTGATGGAGTTTATAAATGTTGTCATTGATGATGTTGGTAGTGAGAGAGATGGGGTAGATGATCCTAGTGTTGATCCTGTAGAGGTGACTGAATCCAAAGAACAATCTACCCCTGAATCTTCAAAATCTCTTGAGAGTTTAGATGTACCTGAACCACAGAGGGAAGATATTGTTCCCCTTAAAGAGCCTTCTTCTAGAGTTAAGTTGAATCATCCTAAGGATCAGGTTATTGAGGATTTAGATGAAGGAATGCGACTACGTAGGAGAGTATTAAATCAGCTGGCATACACTAGCTATGTATCCCAAATAGATCCTAAGAAAGTTGAGGAAGCTCTTAGTGATGAATGTTAGGTGAATGCTATGCATGAGGAACTAAATCAGTTTGTAAGAAACGATGTGTGGACCCTAGTTCCTAGGCCTGAAAACTGCAATGTTATAGGTACTAAGTGGATTTTTAAGAACATGACTGATGATGTAGGTACCATAACTAGGAATAAGGTTAGGCTAGTTGCACAAGGATACACTCAAGTTGAGGAAATTGACTTTGATGAGACATTTGCCCCTGTTGCACATCTTGATTCCATTCGCATTCTCCTTGCATTTGCTTGTACCTTAGGTTTCAAGCTCTATCAGATGGATGTCAAAAGTGCATTCTTAAATGGGATTCTTCAGGAAGAAGCTTATGTTGAACAACCTAAGGGATTCAATGACCCTAAGTTTCCTCACTATGTTTTCAAATTGAATAAAGCCCTGTATGGTCTGAAACAAGCTCCTAGAGCCTGGTATGACAGACTGACTACTTATCTTGAGGAACTTGGGTTTGTGAGAGATGGTGCAGATAGAGCCATGTTCATAAGGCGTAGTGAAGAAATCATCACGATAGCCCAGATCTATGTTGATGATATCATCTTTGGTTCTCCTATTGACTCTCTTGCTCATGAGTTTGCTGAATGCATGAAGCAAGAATTTGAGATGAGCATGGTTGGTGAATTAAGTTACTTCCTTGGTATTCAAGTGAAGCAAACAGATGATGGGTTGTTCATATCCCAGTCTAAGTATACTAAGGATCTTATAAAGCGGTTTGGGCTAGATAGTAAGAAACACACGGACTCCTATGAGCACTAGTGTCAAATTGTGTCATGACCCTACAGGTAGAAGTGTAGACCATTCTCTGTATAGGAGTATGATAGGTAATCTTCTCTATCTTACAGCTAGTAGACCTGATATAGCTTTTAGTGTTAGAATGTGTGCTAGATTTCAGGCTGATCCCAATTAATCTCGCTTAACTGTTGTCAGAAGAGTAATCAGTTATGTTAATGGTACTGTGAATAAGGGGATCCTTTATTCTAGAGATTCTAAACTAGAGCTTGCTGGCTACTCAGATGCTGATTGGGCAAGTAATGCTGATGATAGGAAATGCACATCTGGGGGTTGTTTTTATATTGGGTGCAATCTTGTAGCTTGGATGAGTAAGAAACAAAATTCTATTTCTTTATCTACGGCAGAGGTCGAATACATAGTTGTAGGTAGTTGTTGTACTCAGTTGGTTTGGATGAAACAAATGATGAGTGATTATGGAATTACTCAAGGAACTATGACTATTTTCTGTGATAATACTAGTGCCATCAATATCTCTAAAAATCCAGTTCAACATTCTCGCACTAAGCACATTGACATCAGACATCATTTTATTCGAGAACTTGTTGAGACTGGAGTAGTTTCTCTATAACACATTTCCACCGAACATCAACTAGCTGATCTGTTTACTAAACCTTTAGATGGTTTGAGGTTTGAGTCTCTTAGGAAAGCTATTGGTATCTGTGTTTCCTTCTGATTACTGTTTCAGGAGTTTGCATGTTTTATACACTGTCTGCTATCATCTGGCATTCATTGGATTATTGTGCATGCATCATTTTTATTGTTTTTTAAGATGTAGTTTCCTGCATGTGCATTCTCGTTATGTCTATTTTTGGCACATGCAGTCTTTGTTTTGGTCTTGATTATTTGTTTTCATTTGTGTGTGACGCATTCTTGCTTTTGTTTTAAAAAAAAATTGGGAATGGATAGTCTACTACAGCATGAGGTACAATCTTCCTGATATTGCATGTTATGATCATGTCTGACTATAATTGATGAGTTGTAGCTTAATTCCCATCGATTGTTGAGGTTGATTTGTGGTACTTCATATAAGTGTCTTCATGTACCATCTGCATTGCACACACTATGATTTTGTAAGTTGGACTTAACCGCATGTGTGAGATTTGGGATGATAGTCACTTGTTAGTAAGTTGACTCTGAACATGAATAGACCATCTATTGTAGACCTAAGCTTATGTTTATCCCATAGTGAACAAAAAGAAAAAGAAAAGAGGCTCATATCTTAATGTACTTCTTCGAGACTATTTGACTCGAGCAATCAAGTCTTAAGAGTATTTCAAAACCTGGTGCCTATGGTCGTCTGCCTTGGGTTAACTGACCTAAAGCTCGCTACAGGAGTCATCTTAGTTGCTCAATGAATTAGTACTTGCACTTAAGATAAAATATTATGAGCTATTGAAAAAAAATATTGAGCTGGTACAAAATTGATATATTCAACCACTTATATGCTCAAAGAAATGAGGAGTCACACGTTGCCATTTTTGCAAAATAGGCTTCATATCACAGGTCCTACTATTTTTTAAGGTTTGACTTTCAGTAGTAGGAGAATACAATCTTTGGCAGTGATGCTTCGCATGTCCCTTCTTACTAAATTAAGGTTTGAAGTCCGATTTACCTTGGATTAGTGACACTTTACACACACGAGTCACTTATATTATTTACTCCATTCTGACTTATTCTAGTTATGTGGGGAGGTCTATTACTTGTTAATTCTGCTCTTGAATGCTATCAATTGCACATTTGGTTGGTTGATATGCTTTGCTGTATATCTCCTATTGCTTTGCTTTGGTTCTCTTTTTCCTTCAGCATTTGTGACAAAAAGGGGGAGAGATTTTATAGTGAGGGGGAGATTTATTTGATTTTGGCACTGTCTTTGAGCAACTACATTGTCATTTGCATGCTTGTTTTTTAGGGTCAATGTGGTGAGACATAGATACTTGGTTACTTATTCATATGCATGCGTTTGATATATGTCTGTTGGGGTCGTTGGGGAGAGACATAGATATTGTTTGACATTTGACTTGATTTTCATTAATATGACATTTATACTTATGTCGTTTGGAGTCGTTGGGGAGAGACATAGATACTATATTTAAGACTTTACTGTGCTTTCATTATATATATATTGTACATGTCTTTTGGGGTCGTTAGGGAGAGACATAGATACATTTACCTACTGTTTTAACTTCAAGTGAGTTTGCAATAAGGGAGAGCTTGTGCTTTACATGTGCATTGTATATCATGCACTAATATGAAGTATGTTATCATTGCATTTGTGTTGCACTTTATGCATAGCTATTTGAGTTTTGATATTTTGTGGTATTAATGTGTATATGGTGTTTTGATTAGCATTAATATTGCATCTCAAACAAGTATGTTTATTTGATGGTTTATATGTGTAAGCTTCCAAATGCTTTATTGCTTATTTCTTGTATCACGTGCTTTTACACTGAGTGTGTGAGTTTTGATTTCAGGATACAGGTTGAACAAAGTGGAAGCTACATTTAGATGATAGTTGGACTTAGTTTTTTTTAGCTGAATTTGTGTCTTGTAATTGATTTTGTCGCAGAATGCCAAAGGGAGAGTTTGTTAGTGTTAGATTATTGTAACTGGCTATTCTGTGAACAAAAGGACCAACTTGAACATTTTAGAAGTTTAGGGACTTAATTGTAAAATTTCATAGTTGGTTATTGTAGGGTTCGGGGTCCAAGTTTGGAATATGAAAGTTTCTCCCCGCATTTTCGCTAGACGTTCACAGGAGTCGTGCTCGAACGTGTGAAGTAAAACATTCATCGCTCAACCTTCGTCCCATTGTCGCTAGTGCGACAAGCCCTTCGCTTGAGCGACAGTGCTCCTCGCTCGAGCGACAGTTTTACGACCTGACCTAATTTGCGATTTTGCGAGATTTTTATTGGCCAAAGTTACTATATTCGTCCAACATATAAAATGGGGCGCTGCGCATTCGGGAACCAAAGATTGAACAATATACATTCAAGAGAAAACACTTATTCTCTCAAGAGATAAACCTTCTTCAAGTTCAATCAATTCATATGAGCCATTTGAATTGAAAACATCAAAACCTTCAATCAAATACACTGGTACCCATTCTTTACTTGGATCTGTCAGGAAGATTGTGTCGTCAACTTGACTGGCTGTGAAGATCAAGGAAGAAACTCAAGAACGAGGAGTTCTTGGTGGATCTACAGGAGATAAACTGCAAGAAAAGCTAGGATTAGTGTTCGTGTGCACATTCCAGGAGAGCTGCTTCGAACTTCAAACAGGAGATCAGAAAGCTTGTGTCGTCAACTTTGCTGGTGGTTTGTAAGTTTATAATACAATTTATAGTGAATTTTTGACTGACAAAGCACCCGGAGTTTTTCCCACGTTGTGTTTCTCCGTGACCAATTTTGTGTTGTTTACTGCTTTAGTTATTACTTTCGGTATTGCGGTAGTTCAAGTTAGGATAAACTGAATTGTTTGATTAATCACCTAGAAATAATTAACTTGTGACTTGTTGCATGTTAATTAAATTTTAATTCCGCTTTTACAACTAATCACACCCCTCTAGGTATAGTTGGGTCAAATCTCCGATTTTTCAAGGATAGCTTAGATTCACATGGGCTCGACATGCTTTGAAACACATTATAAAAAGGGGTTTTCAGCAATAGGATTAAGATAAATGGACCATCTACTTCTAAAAAATCTCATCAAAATGGGTCAACCCCTGCAAAGAATGTAAGTAAAATAAAAGCAAGATATAATTTGAAAGTAATAAATATAGCACATATTATGAAAGCAACTTATATACACAAATACATGAAAGGAAACACTTGCAACCTTTGTTTCTTCATAAACTTAATGAAATTTAATCATCTCCCAGTGCCAAAATAGAGCAATGGGCAGATACCCTTTTTAGCTTATTTATCTGTGGACTTCACATCCTTCTCAAAATCAATCATGTACTATATAACCCTGAATACAAAATAATGAAGCAATTTAGTCTTTACAATTTACAAATTGTGCAGAAAAATCACAATTTTCTTTTTTTCAAATTAATTTTCATCAAAGAACTCAAATGTTAACAAATTTACACTTAAAAATATCCACTGATGATAAAAGCAAACTAAATAATATATAATTAGTATCAATATTTGGAAAACAAAATAATTATTCTCAAAGTAATTTAAAGACATTCCTCATTAACACAACATACAAACCAACACCATTTTCTATCCACGGTGAAGCCCTAATCAGAAAAAAAATGAAACATAAAAAAAAAAAAAAAAATCAGTCATTTTACCTCAAGGTGGTCAGCAAACTTTTGGAATGGACAACTTTTAATATGTTTACCACAAGTAATCATCAAGATATTTATTTAGCAGAAATCTAATTGAACATATTATGAATACTTTCAGAACTTAACACTGGTAACTTGAAAATATGAACCTGAGCTTGTTCAAACTTGACTAACACCCAAATCAAACAAGGTTTAAAAAATGTTGCGAAAAAATTATTTGTATCGCTTAAAAAACGTTGCAAAAAGATTTTTAGCAACACTCGAAAAACACTGCAAAAAAGGTTATTTGCAACATTTTAAAAAGTTGCAAAAATGTTATTAATAACGCTAAAAAAAGCGTTGCGAAATAGTTTTTCGCAACGTTCGAAAAATGTTGCCATATCATTCTATTTTATGACAACATCCATGTTTGCAACATATAGCCAAACATTGCAAAATGTCTTCTACAACGTTTTTTGAATGTTGCAAAATGCTATTTTTGTTGTAGTGAACCAAAGAAAAATCATACAAATATGTGGGTTAAAGAAACCAACCAGATTACTTGTAATTATAGATTAATTGCACCAATCATAAATCATAACAAACTCAGTGATTAACAGCAACGAATAAATTGACTAACCAAGTAATTTTTCCTATTGATTCCAGTACTCCACCACCTTGAGAGCAAGATACGGGTCGAGATAGAGCTTGGAGGAAACCTATGCTTTCATGGGTCTTGCCTAGCCTCAACATCTACATAAATAAAGGGTGGATATCGAGAAAACCAAAATATACACAACTCAGACATAGTTATTCTTAAACTTCACCAACCCAATAAGTGTAAAAAATTAATAATAAGGAGGGAATTTTCTCCATTGGATATCCACAATTAAAAAAATAAACATTAAAGTAAAACTGAACCAGCAAAACTTATTGTACTAAAAAAATTCTTAAACCACACATATTATCCATTTACACTACTAACAGCAAAACCCTCACTTAAAATCTTCAATAGTAAAGTTGACTAATAGTCATCAACACAAAAGGAGAGAGCAAAAGGGTAGGCGAATTCAACAGAAATACGCGATTTTACAATCTTAATACTTCACTACACGGGACTGAGGAGTTGAGAGAAGAAGGTTTTGGCTCGGAGATCATCTCAATGATGATGACCAACAATATGAATTTATAGTGAGTGATGATTTTAGCCTTCTTCACGGTCCACGTTCTCCACTCCTTAATGAATTTTTTTGTCACCACTACACTAGATCCCTCCTCCTCGGGGCACCATGTAGATCAAGCCCTAGAATCGCTCGTTGTGTGTTGATCGCTTTCATTGCTTGATAATGCATGCGGTTGAGGCTAGAGGAAAATTTAGGGATTTGAGGGTCTAATTTAGGGGAAATAATGAGAGCTTGGTGTGATTGTCGAGGGCATGGATGGAATGGAGATTTTTGGATGAGGTGAAGGTGTGTGAAAATGGAGAAATAGTAAAGGCGATGGACCAATGGTTGCGTGAATAGGGGGATAAAAAAAAATAGGAACTGTAATTGGGCACACTTCCATAGAAACATTGCACAAATAAAGTCACTCTTTTATATTATAGTGATGATGATGATGAATAAACTAAGTCTCAATCAAATGCACTAAATCACTTGGAAATTCAATTAAATACCACAACAATAGAAATTTATTTCTATCTTTTTACCTAACAGTTGAATTCTACTACATGGTCTAAATTATAACTTATCTCTCATTTGTTACAATCTACAAATCAAAAATTAGAGATAAAGTAATTCTAGAATTAAGAAAATCAATAAAACCAATAAACAAACAAATTAACTAGAATAATATTGAGAACTAAAATTAAAGGTTCAAATATAGGTTGCATTTTCCGTCCTATCTAATGATTTAGTTACACCTCACTAAGAAAGAAAAACACGCAAAAGGGTTTTAGAATACACCAACAAGTTAAAAGAAAAAAAAAAAAAAAAAAAAAACGAGAAAATGATAAACTTTTGCCCTAGGAATCCGTCTTATTCACATCAAGTTCTTAAAACCTAGCTATATTGCTTTCTATCTTCTTGTGTGTTCCACATTTTATCTCTATTGCATCCCCCTCTATTTGATCTAAATTAAGTCTTTATATAATGATCGAACCATTTTGAAAGTTGTGTCTAAAAGGACAAAAATATCCCAAGCTTAAAAAACAACAATTGAAAAAACTTACGCGCGACTTTTTTTTCAGACCGCGAATGGATCTCCATGTGATAGTGAGCCACCTAAGGTCACCCCTGTAGTTTTTATATTTTTACACTTTGGTTCCGACCAGTTTTTTTGTATGGTTTTGGTCAATATCTTTAGTATTGATCTCGCAACTTCCAAAAAATCCATGTTCGTCCCTAAACATTCATAATCATCCAAAAGTAGTTACTCCTCATGTTCTAAAAGTGTGTAAAGCAGTCCTCAAACATTCAATAAGTAGAATTTCACTCTCAAAACTTGTGACTTTCCTCAAATTTCTCTCTTAATACTTCGGATCATTCTTCAATTCTCGAACCAACTTCAATTAGACTCAAAATCTTTATTGACCTCAAATTCCCCATTTTACCTACGATGATAACATTTACACTAAATTTAGAAAGAAAAAAATCGCTAAATTTGCAAAAATAAACCAAGTTTTTAAGCACGGATAAGTGTGTAAAATACACTTATCATAAATCATAGAAGAGGTCTACATTATTCAAAACTTAAAATAAGGAAGGTTTATATAATTTTTTAAAAAGGAATGAGGTTCTTAGGTCTCTAAAATTTGCCCTTATTTTTGACATGGGAGGTTTTTAATTCTTTGAGAGAGAGGAAACATCTCTCTAATTTGATTATGTATATGTGCATGAGAGAATAAGTACGTGCTACTTTTCTTATGTATTTTATTGTTTAGTGATATTCTTATTATTTCCATCTATGATATCAAATGCCTACTAAACAAGTTCTTCGAGTTTATTCTCTATTATAAAATTTTCATCAAATTCGAACTTTGAGGATTTGTTTACAACATAATTTATCTTAATAACTAGAATAAATTGTAGACCTCGTCCTAAAGAAATATGGCAACAATCGAAGAAACAAAGTATAGAAAAATTAAAAATAAACAAAGAAAATGTGAAGTGGTCTCACGAAAAGTTCCACTACTCGTTTTGACCTATTGCATCACAGATACTTTGTTGCAAGAAATAAAAGCATCTCGCCATAAGTTTCCCACTAAAAAATATTATGGCACCTTGCTTTCCTCGTGTTTTTGGTGACAATATTTATTTTTTGTCGCGATTTCTTACATTTCACAACAACTTTTTATGTTGTGTTATATGTTTTGATACTTATATTTTTCAGCACAATCTTCGCGATAAACTTTAAAAGTATGTCGCTCTAAATCACTTACTGCAACAACTTTTTGTATGTTGCAAAAAAAATTGTCACGAAATCATAATTTTATTGTAGTGATATATATCCCAGATAGCTTATTTCTTCAAACTATCATCTGCTCTTTTTCTACATTGTAAAGCTATGGCTTCCGAATGCTACAAGTCTTTCTGTAGTGATTATATGCTGCTAAAGCCAGAGGAAGCTGGCTTGATTGACGTCTTTCGCATCTTATTTTCTGATGATATCGGGAAGAGAATTTATCGACTGCCCAGATTGGAAACGGCCAGAGCCATTCAAGCGTACATGGCTGATCTTTGTTTCTATCATGGTGCAGAAGCTTTTGCTAGCAGTAGAGAAACCCTTGGCATGGTTTGGTTCTTTGGTTGAGCAGTGGTTAAATCTTCCGTCGAGCAATGGCAGTTTATTGAGTCTCGTGCTCAACATCTTACACGGTAGTTATATTTTCTTTCGAGCGTATTTGATATACAATACTAAACAATCAACCCTTCTACACTAACAGGTTCAATGGCAGAATTTTAAATGGGGACACGTGTCATTTTTTTCATTTTATAGTTTGAAAAAAAAAATTTTGAAAAAGAAAAAGAAAAAAGCACAACGCATCACGTGTCATCTAATCCAATAAAATGCCCATGTTCGAGTAGCTTTATTTCTAAACAATATATTGTATAAGATAGCAGATAGTATTTCAATTTCTTTTTTCATTCTTAATCACGCTCAAATAGTGTCTAGTACTTTGTATGAACATGTACACATCTCACATCTGCATGTTTTATCTTATGCAATGCTAGGCCCCTGTTTAGTTTGGAAAAGCTTTAGATTTTTAACTGTGCTATGTGTACAAGGCATTTTGCTAGATTGGTTTACAGGTACTTGACAATATTTCATTGGGGCAAATATTAAAAAAAATAAAAATAAAAAACAATCATACAGGCAGCGCCGCAACTACAAGATCCATGTACAAGCAGATTAATCCTTAGATTTTTAGTAAATTTTGATAAGAGATTCAGAGTTGATGAAATATGGTATTGAAAATTTAATAAAAATTATGGGTTCCGTAAAACATGTGCTACACCCCCACCCGCTTCGATGCTGCTTAATTTCGAACTCGGCATATCCTTATTACAGAGAATCAGAAGCTCCGGTGCCACTGCATGCATCATGAATAGTGTAAAATGATCTGGATGTTGCGTTTCTGTGTGAGTGAGGGGCATATGGGATTTTTTTCATTTTATTTTTATTTTTTGGTGGGTCGGTGGAGATAGTCAAAATTTTTGTTAGGTGGGTAACGGACCAAACTTTATTAGTTTGGAAGAAAAATATGATATTTTATTTGCAATTATAGATGAGTAATCTAGCATTAGTCATACAAGGAGAATTTTAGGCTTCTACTTGGTTTTCAAGGAGACGTATCAAGAAGTAGAAGGAGAGGAGACTTTTCAATTGCATTATTATTATTATTAAATACTTAGTAGCCTAGATTAGATTAGATAACATCGAATAGTTTTACGTAAGGACTGCAATTCTTACCTCTTATTAGAGCCAAAAATTGACCAATCCAAAGGAGAATTTAATGTTCAAGCTTTGGCCAAAAGTGATTAAGCCCCATTATTATGTAAAAATGATGTTTTGAATAGTTATTTATTAAAATAAAAAATAAAAAAAGTGGAGAATAGTTTTTGATTTACGTACAAAATATTTTATTATGTGAATATGTGATAGAAAATGAGTACGACAAATAAATTGTTTAGTTTTAAAGGGAGTCAAAGAGGGGCTAAGTTTTGAATTAATTACAAAAATTGTGTATGTGAAAAACATAATAAGCCCCGTTTGACTCCCACTAAAATTCAACAATTTATTTTTTATATTCATTTTCAATAATACATTCACATAAAAAAATTATATTCCATATGTAAATTTAAAACTTTTTTTCCACTTTTTAATTACACATTTTCCAAAAAAAATCATTATTCAAAACACCATTTTAGACAATAATGCCCCATTAAACAGGAGCTAAATATTGTCTATTAATGAAATAGTTTAAACCAAAGTCAAAATATATTCTATAATCACGTGTCAAATAAGACGTATCAATTATCTTGGTTTTCAGGAAAGTAATATATCTAGACAAAATCGCAACGAGTTTCATATCAATTATCAAACATGTCGATAATTGTCAAGAGTTAGATGAAGAGATGAAACAAGTCGACAAATGATACTATGCTGCACTTTCTATGATGCTGCTAACGTGTCTTACCGCTGGAAGGTACATTAAAAATTCTTCATTGTTTCTAACATTTTACATGCCTTTCAAAAACTCTGCGTGCTTAAATTTTGTTTCTAATATTTTACATGAGTTTCACGTACTTTGGCATTTAATGATGAATATGTCAAATATTATGTTCATTGACCATTTAAAATATAAGATTTTAATAACAATCATAAGATAACCACGTTAATTTTAATTATATAACCAAAATATAAGTTCATGTTTTGTTTAACTAAAAAAATTGATAAATATTTAAGTTTAAAATTAAAAATTAATTTTAACCACACATTTTGTAAAATCTCCGCCTTCCATGGTTTGGCTATGGAAAGAAATCCAATAACAGAAGATAAAAAATAGAAAAGAATAAAAATATTTAGATTATTGTACGTCTAATTCTTTCTCTCTTTTCTTCTCCCCAGATGGATTTTGATTTTTGGAACGGTGATCAACTGTGTTACTCATGATCTTAAATCATTTTTTTATTTCATGAAATTAATTTTTGCAATTGTATAAAAAATATTTTTTTTGAATTTTGGCAAATTATCAAGAGAAAGCTACAACAAAACCGTTCGTGTTGAATGACCAAAATGATAAAATCGTAGTGGCTTTTAGAGGCACCTAAGCCTTCGATGCAAATGCTTGGTCTACCAACTTCGATATCTCTTGGTATTGTTGTTAATCATTTAAAAAAAAAAAAAAACTTTAACTATTAATACGGGACTTCATTTAAGCTAAATTCAATTTTACTAAACGTTTGAGACTTGTAGAATTTACAAAGAATGAAGCGACGAGACGTGAATCTAACCATTATCTTCGATAATATCATATTCAATTGTTTGTCGAAAAGTTTAAACTATTAAAAAGGGGACACGATTTTTAGTTAAATTGGTCATCTACACAAGCTCACATATTCACAGACACAAGTTTACTCTTATCAAATTTGTTGCATGTGCATAATTTGTTGGAAAAAAAATGAGAGTTAGAGAAGAAACCAAATACAAAATCATCAACAATAATGAATAACCCAGGAACAAACTCCAAAATTGAAGGTTTCAACACGTGATCGTTGTCCTCAAACGATATTTCCTCCCTCTCGGATTGAATGAGATGCTTCTACGGATATTGACCAACAGTTTACAGGATTTTAACAAGCCTTGTAGAAGATTTAACACCAAGCACAAGTGAAATGTCCCAAAATTTTGTGAATGCAAGAAGGGATTTTGAATATGAAGAAAAAACTAATTTTCAATACTTTGTGGAATGATAAATTGATATCAAGTGGTGCCTAAAACAAGATGAAAAGCCATCAAATTCAAACACAAACAGTCATTCACGGCTAACATTATGTTCTATGCAACCACATAGATCATCACACGGCAAAGCCTTTAGGCTCTGCAATTGCCTATGCAACCGCAGCCTCCTTTGGCCTATGCGGTCGTATAGGTCAAAATTTGGTGCCCAAATATATTTTTCATTCCACACTCGTTTTATTGATTTTGAACAATATACAACAATCTCCCATTTGTTCAACATTCAATAAGGACTCATATTCAAAATATACGATACTCATACATAAGGATTTGATATTTTTTTATTTAAATCTAATCGTAGTGTAATCCATATGACAATACCGGTAAGAACACACACAGAAGTATCACGCATTCTCAAGTTCCTCAATTTTTCTTAGCGGTAATATGGTCTTACGCTTATCATTTTCAACAAACTTTTAAGATAGAAACTCCAATTTTCTATTGAGGTGGCACCACCTCGAAGTTTAGTATTATTTATTAGGATAGGGTTATCGCGAATTTTAGTAATGCTGAAACTATTCACATACCGAATGACTTGTTGTTACCCTTTGAACCTGTTGAGTAATGACAAATATGGCTGTCGTCATTGGTGGACCTTTTAGTTAGGAGTTTCAACCCCATCCTACTCGAAATAGATGCTACTAAATCTCTATTTAGAGGTTTAGTAAAAAGATCCGCTAATTTCTTGATTGACTTTACATAATTTAAGGAAATTATTTCGTCATTGATTAACTTTCTTATGTAGTCATGTCTAAGACTCATATGTCTAGATTTTCTATTGTATACCTCATTGTATGTTTTTGCTAATGTGGCTTGACTATCGCACATGATAGGTATTGAAGATGTATTCTTCGATCCCAAAGGTATAGATCCTTAAGTCACTCAACTTCTTTCCTATTTTTGACAGTGCTACAAATTCAGAATTCATAGTCGAGCGTGTTATACATGTTTGTTTCTTTGATTTTCAAGAAACAGCACCTCCTCCAAGAGTGAACACTCATCTTGAAGTCGATTTACTTTAACTCGTGCTATATATCCAACTAGCATCAGTAAATCCTTCCAATACAGCCGAGAATTTAATATATTGCAAGCCTAAGTTTTTGGTTTTGTTTAAGTATCCAAGGACTCTTCCAATGATCATTGCTCGGATTGCTAGTAAACCTGCTAAGTTTATTAATTACATAGGCTATGTCCGCTCTTATGCATTGAACTACATACATAAGACTCCCTATAACACTTGCATATTCTAATTGAGTAATTGTCCTGCTATCATTTTTTACAAGTTTCGAACTTGGATCAATAGGGGTACTATATTCCTTAACGTTCAAATATTTGAACTTGTTTATCACATTCTCAATAAAATGTGATTGATTTAGATGGTAACCCCACTAGTCTTTGTGACTTTGGTACCCAAAATGGTATCCACTTGTCTAAAATCCTTCATCTTGAATGTTAAAGATAGAAACATATTCATTTCTTCTATTTTGTCCATGTGATTACTCATAATAAACATGTCATCAACATACAAGCATATAAATGTCACATAGTCATCATATACTTTAAAATACAAACATTTATCTACGTTATTATATTTAAAGCCAAATGATATGATAGCTAAGTCAAATTTCTCATGTCATTTCTTAGGTGCCGCCTGCTTCAAACCATATAACGATTTTACCAACTTGTACACCTTATGTTCATTTTCAGGTACAGCAAACCCTTCGGGTTGTTCTATATAGACCTCCTCATCGAGATTCTCATTCAAGAATGTCGTCTTGACATCTATTTGATGAACATGAAATTCATGTACGAAAGCCAACGCAAATAATATCATTATCGGTGTTATTCAAGCTACCGGTGCATAAGTGTCAAAGTAGTCAATTCATTCCTTTTGTTGATACCCTTTGGCTACTAATCAAGCCTTAAAGGTATTGAGAGAACCATCAACATTATATTTTCTCCTGGACAGTCATTTATATCCAATAGGTTTGGATCCGGGTAGTAAATCGACAAGTTTTCACATATTGTTTGACATGATTGACTCATTTCGTCCTTAATTGCATCTTTCCAGAAAATGATATCACGAGAAGCCATAGCCTCTCTATAAGTTTTAGGATCGATTTCTGCTTGTAGAACAAAGGAAATTGTTCTTGCAACATTCATCTCATTTCTCTCTATTAGGTAAAATGAAGTAAGTTGAGAGTCAATTTCATCCGGTCCCAATGACTTCTCAATCCGAGTTCTTTTGCTTCTTCGTGGCTCACTAAATTCATCAACATCTTTAGAAAAAGTTTCATCCTGCGTTTCCTTGAGTTCAAGATATCTATAAGATTTTTCCTCAATTCATTATCTGAAGATAGCGAATTTTCAAAGAACTCCACATCATTGGATTCAATGATCACAATGGTCTTCAAGTTCAATAATATGTATGATTTGTTATTGCTAGTATATTCAATAAAGGCACATTTGATGCCTCTCGGACCCAACTTAGATCTATTAAGGTTCATGTTCTTACAATAAGTAAGACATTCCCACACTTTTAAGTATCCAATGTTTTTTTTCTTCATTTCCATAATTCATAAGGAGAAACATTTGCTTGTTTCGAAGGAATCCGATTTAGTATTCTGCATGCACTCAACAAAGTGTCACCCCATAAATTAAATGGCAACTTAGCATAAGTCGACATGGTATTTATCATTTCTACTAAGGTTCTATTTTTGCTTTTAGCCAAATCATTTTGTTCTTTCCTAGGTGATTTTCAACTTCATTCTCATATACCTTAAACATATCAAAGGCCTCGTGTTTATATTTCATTAAGTAGACATATGTGTATCTAGGCCGATCATCGATAAAGGTAATGAAGTACCTATTTCGTCCTCTAGTTAACAAGCAATTCATTTCACATATATCAATATGAATTAATTCTAAGATACTAGAAGTCCTTTTAACACTTTGATATGTCTTTTTAGTCATCTTAGTTTATACACATGTTTTGCACTTAAAGCATCATTTTCATCATATGAAATTAAGTCACATTTCATCATACATTTCATAGTGCTTTTACCAATATGACCTAATCTAGCATGTCATAATGAAAATGAATCAACAATATAAGCAAAATCAAATTTATTATCATTAACTTTGTCAACAGTACATAGCTTGATCATTCCTTTACAAAAATAGCCTTTTTTCAACAAATTTTCTGTTAAGGGATAGTACAAGTTTACTGGACTCATACACACTTTTAATGCCCAGTTTTCCTAAGAAATTCCCGATAATCAAGTTCCTACTCATGTCGAGAACATGTAATACATTGGTTTAAATTAACAATTTTTCCGAAAGTGGAGATGATATTTACATATCATTTTCCAATTACTTTGGATCGGACCTCGTTACCTATCTGGATCTCTTGGTCTCCATCCACCTCATAATATATTTTGAACAAAAACTTATCGTACGATACATGTACCATTGCACATGTATTATACCATGAACTAGAACCTTTCCCCTGATTACATTTATTTCACTTATGGTGGCCACAATCTTGTCTTATTGGATGGAGTTCACCTTACCTTCGGAGTTGTTTAATTTTCAGTGCCTACAATCCTTTGCATAGTGTCCAAATTTACCACACACGAAACATCCTCATTTGGTCTTCTTCTTGGACTTATTAAAGTTCCTAGAAGGCTTTATCTTGTTGGATTTTGTTGATGGTTCAGTTTTCTTCACTGCCTTGGTTTTGGAAGTGTCTTCATAAGAATTTTCATTCTTATCTCACATTCTCAACTTCATAAGATGTATATGTGATATGATTTTTTGATCCTCCCGTTGCTTCTACTCCTCAGACATTGTTACAAGCATTCTATTTATCCCCAACAAAGTAGCATCATGATCCAATTGAGTAAGAACCACTCGCATCTTGATTTGTTGCGACCCAAAAACGAAATCTCCAATTTCATAGTTGACATCCCTGAAATAATTGACAATGCTTCAACCTTGCTTTAATATCCAATTTGGACCTCCTAAGAACCCGTCAAAAAATCTTTAACTCTGATACCAATTATTATAATTCGGAACAGACCTAAATTCACTTTATTGAAAGTGGAACAACTCTGATACCAATTTGTTGAGAATTCGGCCAAATAATTAAAGAATGAGAATAATATGAGCAATATAAAAATAATGGATCACACAACGAAACAAGATTTTTGTGGAAGAAGATGATAATTTATTATACCGAGAAATTAAAATTATATTTACAGGATGTATTCTCTCAATTTAAATCTAAACAATTCTCTCAAGTTTCTGATATATACAACAATAATATAATTGTTATGTTGAGTCGTATTAAAGAGCCTACACCTCCTGTAGTATTTATATGGGCCAAATCTTGGAGTTATGGATGAAATTGAACAAAAAATGCGTCAACAACCAACAAGGAGTGAAATTCCTCCCGAACAAATGGTGCTACAGCGCCACCTACCCGGTGTCGTCCTTACTACCTCACTTGCGCATTGCTGGTGTCTAGGCGCCCTGTTTTAGATCAAATACTTCCAAAACACTTTTCCATCAATTCCAAAGTCATTATCCCAATCAAACTCTTAATTCATGACGAAATTTGATCTCTTATCTATTCAGGAGTTCTAAACCAAAATTATCTAGGCTTCTCCACGAACTATACCAAAATACATGGAATTTGAGTCATGGCTTAACAATTTGGTTTTTGTAGGATATTGTACTCATTAATTTAATTGGATCGAGAACAAGAACTTTATCTAAGTTTGCACAAAACTCCTGAATCGAACAGGATCGGACCAAACCTGACCTAAACTGAACTGAATCGAGTGATTTTTCTTAAGTTAAATACTTGAACGTATTTTTAAAACGAGAATCGACGAGTTTGGTTCGATTTTCGGTTCTAGATCAAGAACCAAAGAATTGAATAAGAATCGAATCTCTCTGATTTTTAATTTATTTATTTTAAATAAACCAAATTTTTTTACTTTTTAAAATAAATTTGTTAACTAATTAATTTAGATCGAACCCAAAAATATGATTTTTTTTTTCATTTTTTTCTAATTTTTAGTCTAAACCCAACTTAATCAAATGGATCTAAGTTTTACTCAAATATGTTATTCTATCGTAGTGTTGTTTCTACCGTTTTAGAGAAAGCAAATTGAAACTCGACTACGCCTCTCTTATTTATTGTGAACTCCCCATCTTCCTCTTTCTATGAGTTTAACAATCAAATCTATCAAAAACACAACAAAAAAAATGCAAAAAATACATAAAATTGGACTACGTTATTTTATAAGAGTTAAGATTGAACATATCATTAGTTGAATTAATGTAGTTTTATAAATATTAAAAATTTAATTGTAGCACAAAACTCGATAACTAAATCGAACCGAACCGAATAGAACCGAACCCGAATGGTTCCATAATTAAATTTAGACCCGATAGTTTTACTTACTATGTACCCGAAAATTTCAGGTCCCGAACCGAACCATGTCCAACCCTAATTTTACCTCAAATCTAAAATAAAAATCTGAGAAAGTGGGTTTGAATAGCATTGGACAAAGTGGAGCTGGATAGCATTATTCTATTATTTAAAGAAAACAAAAGAAAAGGCCAAACTAGGATGTCAATTGAGAGGATTATGTGAAATACATTTATTAGTAGTTGCAAAAAGATAAAATAGAGAATTTAGTCGAGGTGAGGTGAGGGGCCGCGTGGAGAAGAAAATTTCAGAAGCCCAATTGCCGAGAGGTGAGACTGTACAGAAAATAAAAGCACAAATTTTGTGGAGATGCCCCCGGTCCTCGTACCTCTTGCATGCTAAGAGGGCACTCTACCATCTGAGCTACTTCCCCATCCTTTTTTGTTATACACAAATCAATTAACATAAATTATCCACTCAAGAAATAAGAAAATCACAATCCCCATTTTTTGGTGGACCCAAAACAGTCGATCGCATTGACTCGTCGAGTGCTGACTCCGTCCCTGCTCACAATCCAACCATTCAATTATGTCATCCCTTAATGTCCATGGAACTAACCAAAGTCTGATTGCATCATCCCGTACCCTTGGAAATTGAAATTTTTGAGACATCTTTAGAAATCTTGTAAGATGGGTATTTGGATTTCCATGTGTCTTCCCATAAAACTAAAGATTTTTACTAAATTGATTAATTAGATCTTCTCTCAGTTGAAAATTATGTCTCAAAGTCGGGATATACAGTGTTTGAGCATTTAGGATATGCTGCTGGAGTTTAAAAAAAAAAAAAGCAAATGAAGGAGTCCTTTTTAGATTTTAGCTAACATTGATTAACCTATTCAATATGATGTTTAAAGCGTTGTTATTCACTATTTCAACGCATTACTTCTAAAATTTGAGTCCAAAAATTATTACTTGCTGAAATTCACTAATTAAAATCAATTTACTCTCTCAAGTTCAAATCAATCTTATCTAACTAAATAAACTTACTAAGTCTCAATCGAATGCACTTAAACAACAATAGAAATATATTTCTCTATCTTTTACCTAAATGTTGAATTTTACAACACGGTCTAAATTATAACTTATCTCTCATTTGTTACAAACTACAAATCATGAGTTAGTGATAAAGTAATTCAAGCATTAAGAAAATATATAAAACCAATGAACAAACAAATTAACTGCGATAATATTGAGAACTAAAATTAAAGGTTCAAATTTAGGTTGCTTTGTCCGTCCTATCTAATGATTTAGTTACACATCACTAAAAAAGAAAAACGCGCAAAAGGATTTCAGATTACATCACCAAGTTAAAACGAAAAATGAGAAAAAATGGGCGTTCTCTTTGCTGTTTTCGGGCCGTTTTCTATTTTCGATTTTTCAAAACATTGAAAACGCGTACTCTTTCTCATTTTCGAAAACGAGTTTTTGAAAACGACCGAAAATTTTGTGAAAAAAACAGAAAACAACTTTTTATACGTTTTGGTTGTTTTCTTTATAAATCTGCCAAAACTCAAAAAATACGGATTGGGAAATATTTTTTCAAAACGACAAAAAGAACGAGTTTTCAATAATCTCAAAATGGACACCCAAAACACAAAACGAATTCAAAACTCAAAACACAAAATTGAAATACGAAGAGAACGCCCCCTAAACTTCTTGCCCTTAGAATTCGTCTTATTTACGTCAAGTTCGTAAAACCCTAGCTTTCCTGCTCTCCATCTTCTTGTGTGTTCCACATTTGATATCCCCTTCTATTGATCAAAATTAACTCTTTAAATAATGATCGAACTGTTTTGAAAGGCGTGTCCTGGAAAAGGACCAAAATACCCCCAAGCTTAAAAAACAACAATTGAAAAAACTTATGGACAGGCTGCAACAATTTTTGCAACCACTAACTTGCTGCAAAGGTTCTCCATGTGATAGTGGGCCGCCTACGGTGACCCCTACAACTTTTATATTTTTACAAGTTGGTCCTTCAAGTTTTTCACATGGTTTTGGTCCATATCTTCCGTATTGATCTCACAACTTCAAGAAACATCCATGTTGGTCCCCCAAACATTCATAATCATCCAAAAATGGTTGTCCCCATGTTTTGAAAGCGTGTAAAGCAGTCCCTAAACATTCAGTAAGTTGAATTTCACTCTCCAAACTCCAATTTCTCTCTTAATACTTCGAATCATTCTAGTAAAATTCGATTAATCTTCAATTCTCGAACCAACTTCAATTAGACTCAAAATCTTTATTGTTGCTTCAAGTACCTCAAATTCCCAATTTTACCTACAATGATAACATTTACACTAAATTCAGAAGGAAAAAAAAAATCATAAATTTGCAAATATAAACCAAGTTTATAAGCACAGATAAGTGTGTAAACTGCATTTATCATAAACCTTGGGAGAGGTATACATTATTCAAAACAATTTGTAAATTTTGCATCTAATTCGAATCTTGAGGATTTGTTTGCAACATAATTTATCTTAGTAACTAGAATAAATTGCATAGAAAAAAAAAAAATAAACAAAGAAAATGTGAAGTTGTCTCAAGAAAAGTTCAACTACTCGTTTTGACCTAAGGGCTGTGCTGCAGTGACAACCTCGTGGACGTCCAGGGGGTTGTCACATTAGCTTTTTCCTTGACGTAATAATATTTTAAATTATGGTAAGCATAATACTTTCCTAATCTCAAGTCAATGAACTACTTCAAAAATACTGAAAACGTTTTTAACATGACCAAGTCCCAAAAATTTGTTTACCTCAATCTACAGTAAATAATTCGACTTCAATGAATTGTACTCTCTCTCTATATATATCCCTGGATAGCTTATTTCTTCAAACTATCATCTGCACTTTTACTACATCGTAAAGCTATGGCTTCCGAATGCAACAAGTCTTTCTGTAGTGATTATATGCTGCTAAAGCCAGAGGAAGCTGGCTTGATTGATGTCTTTCGCATCTTATTTTCTAATGACATCGGGAAGAGAAAATTTATCGACTGCCCAAAGGGTGAACGGCAGGAGCCATTCAAGCGTAGATGGCTGATCTTTGTTTCTATCTTGGTGCTGAAGATTTTGCTAGCAGTAGAGAAACCCATGGCATGGTTTGGTTCTTTGGTTGAGCAGTGGTTAAATCTTCTGTCGAGCAATGGCAGTTTGTCAAGTTTCATTCTCAACATCTTACGAGGTAGTTATATTTTCTTTCGAGCATGTTTGATGTATAATAACTAAACAATCAACCGGGCTACATGAACAGGTTCAAAGATAGAATCCTAAACAGGGGGACAAGTATCATTTTTTCATTTACAGTTAGAAAAAAAAAAAAAAAAAAAATAATAATAATAATAATAAAAGAAGCCAAACACCTGGCATCTATTCCTTTCAAATGCTTTCCTAAACAATATATTGTATAAGATGGTGCCCCCAGGGCACATCTCCAAGTGGTAAAAGGGGAGGGTGGAGAAATTCAGCTTTGCTTGAGGCTACCGCGTCAAGGGTTCGAATCCTGAAATATGGATTTGGCTCTTGGGTAAGTGCAAGTGTACAAGCAGCCTTCGACCCTATACCCTTGGAGGCATAACCTGCGATTTACCTCCCTCACGATACTCCAGGATAGGGATGGTGTGGGACCCTCAAGGTTGGGGTTCAACCTTTTTTTTGTATAAGATGGCGGATAGTATTTCAATTTCTTTTTCTTTTTTTAATCACGTTCAATAGTGCCTAGTACTGTGTATGAACATGTGTGTATCTGCATGTTTTATCTTATGCAATGCTAGGACCCTGTTTAGTTTGGAAAAGATTTAGATTTTCAAATATGTTATGTGTACAGGGCATTTTGCTAGATTGGTTTACAGGCACTTGAAAATATTTCATTGAGTGTTGGACCAAAAAAAAAACATACGGCACCTATAAATCTGTATTTTAATCAATACCAAATAGGGTCTTACAGAGAATAAGAAGCTCCGGTGCCACTGTATGCATGATGAGTCTGTGTGAGAGCGAGGGGCATATGGGATTTTACTTTTCATTTTTTATTAAAAAAAAAAATGGTTGAACCCCAACCTTGAGGGTCCCCCACCACCCCGCCCCTAAAGTATTGTGCAGGAGGTAAATCGCAGGATGTACCTCAACAGGACAGGGTATAAGAGCTGTCGTACTAGGACAATTTATACCTTGTAAGAGGCAGAAATCTAACTCTCATACTGCAACTGTCAGCTCAACTGAAACTACCTCACTTCTGTCCTTTACACCACTGAGCTATGCTCCGAGGGACAACTTTTCATTTTTTATTTTTTGGTGGGTCGGTGGAGATGAAGACATAAACACTTGGTGGTGAATCAATAGTCAAAATTTTGTGAGGTGGGTAATGGACAAAACTTAGCTAGAGAATTATTAGTTTGGAAGAAAAATATGATAATTTATTTGCAATTATAGATGAGTGATTATATATGGAGGAAAAAATTTCAATTGCACATCGAATAGTATTAAGTACGAATTTTGCTCCTAAAGGACGAACCTGCAATTGAAAAATATGTGATAGTGCATTGATACTTCTTGGAAAATATGTATTTGTCTCTTTAGCTGATTGCGTTGACATCATTGTGTACCACAAAATAATTAAGTTTTCACCCTGGCCTAGCTTAGATAAGTTTCAATAGGGTAGTTGGAAAATTTTATTTTGCTTCTTTATCCAAGAAAAATCCTAATTAATTATAACTTAACTAGATTTATGAACAGTCATAGAAAAAATTAAATTAATAAGTGGATCTACAACTATCAATTTATGATTTTAAATGAGGAAGTTTGATGTTTTAAGGACAAATTTGGTATCAAATTTCGTCTTTACTTAATTAAAAAATTTGTGTACGTGAATGATTTAAACGAATATTGTCTTAAATCAAAGTCATAATATTTTGTGTAGTCAGGTCTTAAAATAGGATTATCGATTATTTTGATTTTCAGGAAAAGTAATATATCCAGACAAAACGACAACGAGTTTCAAATCAATTATCGGACATGTCGATAATCGTCGAGAGTTAGACAACAAGATAAAACAAGGAGATAAGAGATACAATGCTGCACTTTCTATAATGGCTGCTAAAGTATCTTACGAGAACAAGGCTTACATAAAATCCACGGTCATGGACTACTGGAAGGTAAATTAAAAATTCTTCATTGTTTCTAACGTTTTACATGCCTTTCAAAACTTTTGCGTGCTTAAATTTTGTTTCTAACAATTTACAAGAGTATCACGTATTTAATGATTCATTGACCATTTAAAATATAAGATTTTAAAAAAATCATAAGATAATCGTGTTAATTTTATATGACCATTCCCAAGCTACGATGGTTATAAAATATAACTTTTATGTGTTGTTTAATTAAAAAATTGATAAATATTTATATTTAAAGTCAACAATTAATTTTAATCGCACATTTCATGTACCCACAACTTTTATTAATTTTTTAGCCACACATTTAATTAATTTTTCTTTATTAAAAACTTGAGTTTTTAACTAAATTAAATAGGGACTAAATATAAAACTGTTCGTAATAATTTCACGTCATCTTTTAGCCACAGTTAATAGTATTGTTTTCCTTTTAATGGGGCTAAGATTATTTCAAGATTTATGGGCAATAATTATTGCTTCTCAAAAATAAAAACTCTGCCTTCCATCAATTCCATGGTTTGGCTATGGAAACAGAGTTCAACTACAAGTACAACACAGTACACAGCTGCCTCACATGTAGGGGTGGGGCCCACGATCAAAAAAATTGCCGACCCACCAGCTCGATCACAATTGTAGTACAAATAGCATTTCTGATGGAAAGAAATCCAATAGCTGAAGATAAAATGTACAGAAGAATAAAAATATTAGATTATTGTACGTCTAATTCTTTCCCCTCCTTGTTCTCTCTACAGATGCATTTTTTGGGTTCCTATGATTTTTGGAACGGTGATCATCAGACCTATTTCTCATGATCTTAAATAATTTTTTTATTTCATGAAATTAAATTTTGCAATTATGTTAATAATTTAAAACTTTGAATTTTGGCAGATTATCAAGAGAAAGCTACAACACAAGCGGTCATGTTCGATGACCAAAATGATAAAATCGTTGTGGCTTTCAGAGGCACTGAACCCTTCAATGCAAATGATTGGTCTACCGACTTTGATATATCTTGGTATTGTTTAACCACGTCATCTAAAAAAAGTTTTTAACTATTAACAAGAGAAAATATTAATTATTTAATTAATTTAAAACACACCTTCATATAAGCTAAATTCAATTTTATTGAAGGTTTGACTCTTGTAGAATTTCCAAAGAATGATGTGAGTGAATCTAAGCGTATGTCTTCTATAATACCATATGCAAGTACCTTATCTAAAAACTTAAACTATTAAAAAGACGACACTTTTTTTTTTAAATTTAAATTGGTCATCTGCACAAGCTCTCACATTCACACTCACACACAAGTTTATTTAACACATGCATAATTTGTATCAATGGGAGAACAATGAAACTTAAAACCAAGGCATTTGGTTATTTTAATATAATGTTGAACCATCTTCTCTAAAAGTTAAAGCAGTTAGAATTTGTAAAAATTTATTTATTTAAACTACATCTTCAACAGGTATGAGATTCCGGGCCTTGGAAAGGCGCACGGTGGATTTATGAAAGCTCTAGGGCTGCAGAAGAACCAGGGCTGGCCCCGAGAACAGGCGGCAGATAAGAAACAAGTAGCTTACTATACCATTAGGAAGATACTGAAACAACTTCTTCAGAAAAATAAAAAGGCAAAGTTTATAATTACTGGCCACAGCTTGGGTGGTGCATTGGCAATTTTATTTCCAGCAATTTTGGCGTTCCATAAGGAGACATGGTTGCTAGAAAGATTAGAGGGGATTTATACATTTGGTCAGCCAAGAGTGGGAGATGAACAATTTGGAGAATTCGTGAAAGAAGAATTAAGAAAATACAACATCGATTATTACAGACTTGTTTACAGTTTTGATATCGTTCCTAGATTGCCTTTAGATGATTCCACCTTCTTGTTCAAGCATTTGGGGACTTGCGTTTACTATAATAGCTTCTACCAAGGAAAAGTAAGTTTCTATTCTCTTATACCTGCTTCGAAATTCTAATTATTATTTCAATCAACTCATCTAAGAATTAAACTGTCACATATATAGTAGTTATATCTTCGAAATTCTTTTCATTGTTATCCTTGTAAAATAAGTATAGTTGATTACTTAATAATCTTTTTCTGTAATTTTTACACAGATTGTGGCTGAAGAGCCAAACAAGAATTATTTCTCTCTTAGATGGCTTATACCGAAGATCATAAATGCCATCTGGGAGCTAATAAGAAGCTTTATTATTTCATATACAAGAGGAGCAGACTACGAAGAATGTGGTCTTCTTCGATTACTTAGGGTGATCGGCTTGTTAACTGCAGGATTACCGGCTCATTGTCCCCCGGATTATGTTAATGCGATAAGATTGGGACCATCGGAAGTTTATCTTAGTGAACATTCCTAGCTCGCTCGATATGTTTAAAAATTAAAATGAATGGGAATTATTTTTTTGATTTATAAAAGTGATGATTTTGTTCATTAGAAATTTAAAGTTAGAAGAGATTCGGGAATAATAGTACTCTAATGTAATTGTTTGTCTTTGAATCTTGAAGAAAAAATATGATACTTTTGTAATGAAACATGTCGATGTCAAAAAATCAATATCAGTTTTTATATAAATATCTTTCTTCCTTCTATGTTAAGAATTGTTAATTTATTTTGGTTTAATCTGTGCTTAAATTACATTCTAATAACTAACATTTTTCGTGCTAAAAATCGGATAGAGTTTTGACTTGGAACTAAATATATATGAACAATATGAAAATAATGAATCACACAACAAACAATATTGTTGTGAAAGAAGAGGAAAATTTATTATATCAAGAAACTAAAATTGTCTTTACTATATTTAATTCTTTCAATCTAAATCTAAACAACTCTGTCACGTTTCTAATATATATAACAATGATATAATTGTTACATTGAGTCATATTAAAGAGCTTACACCGTATGGAGTATTTATAGGAACCTTATGGATGGAGTTGAACAAAAAAACCATGTCAAAAGCCAACTAGGAGTGAAATTCTTCCCGAACAGACGATGTTGTGGCGCCACCCACCCGGTGTCCCGTGCCGGCCTTGCTACCTCCCTTGTGCGTTGTCGGTGCCTAGGTGCCCATTTCTGACCCTATACTTTCAAAACAGTTTTTCATCCATTCCAAGTCCTTATCCCAATCAAACTCTCAATTCATGATGAAATTTGATTCATTATCTATCGTGACTTCTAAACCAAGATTATTTAGGCTTCCTCCAAGAACTACAATTCCAAATCACATGAAATTTGAGTAACAACCTAAGAGTTTATTTTTTGTAGGATATTGTACTCATTAATTTAATCGGATTAAGAACTATAATTTTACCTCAAAATCTAACCACAAAAATATGATAAAGTGGGTCCGAATAGCATTGGATGTTAAGACTTGAGGGTCCATCTTAAAAGGTCAACCTTATTAAAAGGAGTAACCCAAAACTTTATAAATTGGTCTATGTTTTCATCTTTATTCGATGTGCGATTATATCAATTAACATGTCTCGCAAGATGGTGGCTCATTTGAGCAGATCAATCTTGAAATTTATACGCTCATATTTTTTAGTCTTATAAGGATCGAATCGCTCGTTGGAACTTAATGGGCTCTGATACCATGTAAAGACTTAGGGGTCCATCTTAAAAGGTCAACCTTATTAAAAAGAGTAGTCAAGATCTTATAAATTGACCTATGTTTACATCTTTAATCGATGTGGGATTATATCCCTTAACATGCCTCCACAAGATGGTGGCTCGTTTGAGCAGACCAATCTTGAAATCCATATGTAAAGATTTCAGGGTCCATATTAAAAGGTCAATCTTATTAAGAGGAGTAACCCAAAATCATATAAATTGACCTATATTTACTTCTTTAATCGATGTGAGATTATATCTCTTAACATACCCCTACAAGATGGTGGCTCGTTTGAGCAGACCAATCTTCAAATCCATATGTAAAGATTTGAGGATGCATCTTAAAAGGTCAACCTTATTAAGAGGAGTAATCCAAAACCTTATAATTTGGCCTATATTTACATCTTTAATCGATGTGAGATTATATTCCTTAACATGTCCTGCAACATGATGGCTCGTTTGAGCAGACCAATCTTGAAATTCACATACTCATATTTTTGAGTCTTACAAGGATCGAATTACTCGTTGGAGGTTAATGGACTCTAATACCATGTAAAGACTTACGGGTCCATCTTAAAAAATCAACCTTATTAAGAGGAGTAGTCCAATGCCTTATAAATTTGTTTATGTTTTCATCTTTATTAGATGTGAGATTATATCTCTTAACGTTGGACAAAGTGGGTTTGAATATCATTGTTCAATTATTTAAAAAAAAAAAGAACCAAATCAAGGATGTCAATTGAGAAGATTATGTAAAATACATTTATTAATAAAATGCAAAAAGATAAAATAGAGAATTTAGTCGAGGTGAGGGGTCCGCGTGGAGAAGAAAATTTCAGAAGCCCAACCCCCAAGAGGCTTGAATGTACAGAAAATAAAAGCACAAATTTTGTGGAGATGCCCCCCAATCCTCATACCTCTTGCATGCTAAGAGGGCGCTATACCATCTGAGCTACTTCCCTATGCTTTGTTGTTATACTCAAATCAATTAACATAAATTATCCACTCAAGAAACATTAAAATCGTAATCCAAATTTTTTTGGCGGAGCTAGCCTAGGCTGGCACCTTGGCTCGCTGGGTGCTGGCTCTATCCTATTCACAATCCAAACATTCAAATGCGTCATCCCTTAATGTGTATGAAACTAACCAAAGTCTGATTGCACTATCCCATACCCCTTGAAATTGATAATTTTGACACATTTGTAGAAATCTTGTAATATGGATATTTGGATTTCCATGCCTCTTCACATAAAACTAAAGATTTTTGCTGAATAGATTGATCAGATTGTCTCTCAAGTAAAAATCATTTCACTCAAAGTCGGGATATACACTGCTTGAGCATTTAGGATATGTTGCTGGAGTAAAAAAAGGGTAAATGAGAGTAAATGAAGGTGTTCTTTTTATATTTTAGCTAACTCTGATTAACCTATCCAATATGATGTTTAAAGCTTTGTTATTGATCATTTCAACGCATTACCACCTTTAATCTCACTTCTAAAGTTCGAGACCAAAAATCATTACTCCGTCAAATTCACTAATTAAACTCAATCTACTCTCTTGAATTCAAATCAATCTTATATAGCTACTAGTGAGAAGCACGTGCAAAGCACATGTCATAGTGTAGTTGGCTATGTAATTAAGTAAATATAAAAAAATCATTAGTGTTAAGCATTAATTACATAAATCTTAAGCATATGTTGCTAAACTAAGAGAATCCCGGAATTAAGATCCATCATTTTGATCACCATTATTTATCAAGAGAAAGCAAATTATTAATAACATTATGATACTCTCGTGAGCTCAACACCAACATGTGATCTCATTATGACATTTATGAACTTCACCCAAAAAACAAAAAAACAAAAAAAAAAAAACAAAATCAAAATGATATGCAACTTCTATAGCAAGCCTCCAGCATGTAGTGGAATTTCAATCACTATTATACATCTCCCTCTAGATTTCAAAAGGTGGAATATGTTCCCAAGGGAAATCTAGACAGGCCATTGATCTGCATATTGATGTACATTCAATCCGCTGGAAAGAAATCAGCAAAAAATGTTAGTATGTGATACAGAAATAAAGTAGAGAGGTTGATTTCTAATAAATACAAAGTCATTTTACTTTAGTTACAAAATACAACAGAACTTGATCTAGATAGAAAAAGCATAGATTTAGGTAACTGTATTATAAAATACCTTGATAGTTTTACTTAATTTTCATGTAAAAACTAGGTAAACAATATGGTCTTTAAATGAGATGTCGAAGTATGTTAAAAGCTATAAAACTCAAGAAATTGTAGCTTATGAAGCAGGGGCGAATCCAGGATTCGAATTCAGTTATGGCGGACATTGAACATTGAACGTTTACTGTCAACAGTCAACGTACGTTATAATGGTGTTGTTTATTAATATTTAAAAAATCGTACGGACTCGAACTAGAAAAATTAGATACACCACTAGAACTAGAATTAGGTATTAACTTTCATTTTGGATTAAAAAAAAATCGTTCTATAATTTTCAAAATGCCCTAATTTGTTTTTCAATCAAATATGCAATATATTAACAAAATACCAATATTCAGTTTACGATTAAAGTTAATTAAATAAGTATTATTATATTAACAAATTTGAAATTATTTATGTGTTTATATCAATTTTATATACTTGTGTGATTCCACTTTTCCGCAACCGATTTGTCCTTCAATCTTTTTCCCAATTTCAGTTGGTAGGGGCAAAATTGGAAAGATACAAATCATAAAATTATTAAACAATTTTTCTTTGAGTACAATGATGATGCAATGTGGACCCCATTTTACTGTTATAAAAACTAAATTGAGTGATTGAGACCTGAGTCCTAAGGGCGTCAAACAAACGCAAGCGTAGAAATTTTAAAAGAAAACAAAAAAGAAACTGGTTGGTTGTTGGGTAGAATTCGAACCAGCAACCTCCCATTTAAAAAGTGAAAGTGTCAACCAAGTGAGCTATCAAGGATGTTGGTAAATAAAATGAATTATCAAATATAAAATATAAACATTTTATCTGTTGTAAAATAAAAATAAAAAACCTTCCCGACGGATCCAGCATGCGCGGTCATTGAGGCTCGCTGGGTGCTGAATCCGCCTAGTGGTGGCAAAAAGGCTCGCGGCCTCCGGCCGCTTGGGCTCGGCCCGTAAAAAGCCCGAGCCTGCTCGCGGCTCGATGGAACGGGCCAAAGCTCGGGTTAAGCCTCTTTCAGTGGTAACGGGCCGAGCCTGAGCCGGCCTGCGAGCTCGAAAATATTTTTGAAAAAATGAAAAAAAAAATTGGTATGAAGAAGGAAAAAACGGGTCGGGTCGGGTCGAGCCAAAAGCCAGATCCGATCCCTTTTTCCCTAGTGAGCTTTTGCTCGACTCGGCTTGGGGCCTGTAAAAAGCCCGCTTCTCCAAGTCTGAGCCTTGGATTTGAGCTCGCGAACCAACTCGATCCAACTCGCTGACACCTCTAGATCCGCCCCTGTTATGAAAAAGATGCTCATTTGAAGATAGCCACTTCCATTAGTATCGAGGTGGTGTCGTTAATAATTTCAAAGATATTACATGAGTAACATGAGAGGAATGGGAATGATAGGTATAGAGAAAGAAAGTCCTCAAAACAGGAGCACTTTGTGAATTGATCCATTTTCATACCATCTGGTGCATGCTTCAATTTGATAGAAAATATCAAGTTTCCATTCTTCCACAAATGATGCTCCATTTAAAAGTGTAGACGTGATGTATCCAGGTGCACCTGTTAAAATAACAACAATACCACGAATTTTGAAAGTCATTCATCAAAAGTTTGAAAAAAAAAAAATACAGTGAAGCCAAACATCATGTGGATATGTATCTTGATTCCAGTTAAGCAAGCTTACAGAAAAAAGGTTGATACAATGAATAAAATGAAGCATGGATAGTGCAACTTACACATCCAATAAATTTTCCGAATTTAAAAAAAAAAAAAAAAAAAAATTTCCTTTCTGTGCATAGTGTTATACAAATGAAATTTGAATGTTATTTCCATTTTGACCCCACCCTTTGTTAAGTTCAGATTTTTAAAAACATAATAAAGTAATGATAGCTTAGATTCACATGGGCTCGACATGCTTTGAAACACATTATAAAAAGGGGTTTTTAGCAATAGGATTAAGATAATTGGACCATCTACTTCTAAAAAATCTCATCAAAATGGGTCAACCCCTGCAAAGAATGTAAGTAAAATAAAAGCAAGATATAATTTGAAAGTAATAAAATAGCACATATTATGAAAGCAACTTATATACACATGAAAGGAAACACTTGCAACCTTTGTTTCTTCATAAACTTAATGAAATTTAATCATCTCCCAGTGCCAAAATAGAGCAATGGGCAGATACCCTTTTTAGCTTATTTATCTGTGGACTTCACATCCTTCTCAAAATCAATCATGTACTATATAACCCTGAATACAAAATAATGAAGCAATTTAGTCTTTACAATTTACAAATTGTGCAGAAAAATCACAATTTTATTTTAAAATTAATTTTCATCAAAGAACTCAAACGTTAACAAATTTACACTTAAAAATACCCACGGGTGATAAAAGCAAACTAAATAATATATAATTAGTATCAATTTTTGGAAAACAAAAGAATTATTCTCAAAACTATTTTAAATACATTCCTCATTCACACAACATACGAACGGACACCATTTTCTATCCATGGTGAAGCCCTAATTGGTAAAAAAAAAGAAACATAAAAAAAATAAAAATCGGTCATTTTACCATGAGGTGGTCAGCAAACTTTTGGAATGAACAACTTTTAATATGTTTACCCCAAGTAATCACCAAGATATTTATTTATCAGAAATCTAATTGAACATATTATGAATGCTTTCAGAACTAACACCCAAATCAAACAAGGTTATTTGAAAAATGTTGCAAAAAAGTTATTTGTAACGTTTAAAAAAACGTTACAAAAAAGCTATTAGCAACTCTCGAAAAACGTTGTAAAAAAGGTTATTTGCAATATTTAAAAAAGTTGCAAAAATGTTATTAACAACGCTAAAAAAATGTTGTGAAATAATTTTTCGCAACGTTCGAAAAATGTTGCGAAAATATTTTCTACAATGTTCGAAAAATGTTGATGTATCATTCTACTTTACGTCAACATCCATGTTTGCAACATATGACCAAACATTGCAAAATGTCTTCTACAACGTTTTTTGAATGTTGCAAAAGATTGTTTTTTTTTTGTAGTGAACCAAAGAAAAATCATACAAATATGTGGGTTAAAGAAACCAACCAGATTACTTGTAATTATAGATTAATTGCACCAATCATAAATCATAACAAACTCAGTGATTAACAACAACAACAGATAAATCGACTAACCAAGTAATTTTTCCTATTCATTCCAGTACTCCACCACCTTGAGAGCAAGATACGAGTCGAGATGGAGCTTGGAGGAAACCTATGCTTTCCTGGGTCTTTCCTAGCCTCAACATCTACATAAATAAAGGGTGGATATCGAGAAAACCAAAATATACAAAACTCAGACATAGTTATTCTTAAACTTCACCAACCCAATAAGCGTAAAAAATTAATAATAAGGAGAGAATTTTCGCCATTGGATATCCACGATTAAAAAAATAAACATTAAAGTAAAATTGAACCAGCAAAGCTTATTGTACTAAACAAATTCTTAAACCACACATATTATCCATTTACACTACTAACAGCAAAACCCTCACTTAAAATCTTCAAAAGTAAAGTTAACTAATAGTAATCAACACAAAAGGAGAGAGCAAAAGGGTAGGCGAATTCAACAGAAATACGCAATTTTACAATCTTAATACTTCACTACACGGGACTGAGGAGTTGAGAGACGAACGTTTTGGCTCGGACATCATCTCAATGATGATGACCAACAATATGAATTTATAGTGAGTTATGATTTTAGCCTTCTTCACGGTCCACGTGCTCCACTCCTTAACGAATTTTTTTGTCACCACTGCAGTAGATCCCTTCTCCTCGGGGCGCCATGTAGATCAAGCCCTAGAATCGCTCATTGTGTGTTGATCGCTTTCACTGCTTGATAATGCACGCGGCTGAGGCTAGAGGAAAATTTAGGGATTTGAGGGTCTAATTTAGGGGAAATAACGAGAGCTTGGTGTGATTGTCGAGGGCATGGATGGAATGGAGGTTTTTGGATGAGGTGAAGGTGTGTGAAAATGGAGAAATAGTAAAGGCGATGGACCGATGGTTGCGTGAATAGGGGGATAAAAAAAAATAGGAATAGTAATTGGGCACACTTCCATAGAAACATTGCACAAATAAAGTCACTCTTTTATATTATAGTGATGATGATGATAAATAAACTAAGTCTCAATCAAATGCACTAAATCACTTGGAAATTCAATTAAATACCACAACAATAGAAATTTATTTCTCTATCTTTTTACCTAATAGTTGAATTTTACTACACGGTCTAAATTATAACTTATCTCTCATTTGTTACAATCTACAAATCATGAATTAGTGATAAAGTAATTCTAGAATTAATAAAATAAATAAAATCAATGAACAAACAAATTAACTAGAATAATATTGAGAACTAAAATTAAAGGTTCAAATATAGGTTGCATTGTCCGTCCTATCTAATGATTTAGTTACATTTCACTAAAAAAGAAAAACACGCAAAAGGGTTTTAGAATTCATCAACGAGTTAAAAGAAAAAAAAAATGAGAAAAGGTTAAACTTTTGCCCTAAGAATCCGACTTACTCACATCAAGTTCTTAAAACCTAGCTTTATTGCTCTCTATCTTCTTGTATGTTCCACATTTTATCTCTATTGCATCCCCCTCTATTTGATCTCAATTAAGTTTTTATATAATGATCGAACTGTTTTGAAAGTTGTGTCCTCTCTAAAAGGACAAAAATATCCCAAGCTTAAAAAACAACAATTGAAAAAACTTACTGACGCGCCGCGACATTTTTTTCAGACCGCGAATGGATCTCCATGTGATAGTGAGCCACCTACGGTCACCCCTATAGTTTTTACATTTTTACACTTTGGTTCCGACAAGTTTTTTGTATGGTTTTGGTCAATATCTTTAGTATTGATCTCAAAACTTCCAAAAACATCCATGTTCGTCCCTAAACATTCATAATCATCCAAAAGTAGTTCTCCTCATGTTCTAAAAGTGTGTAAAGCAGTCCTCAAACATTCAATAAGTAGAATTTCACTCTCAAAACTTGTGACTTTCCTCCAATTTCTCTCTTAATACTTCAGATCATTCTTCAATTCTCGGACCAACTTCAATTAGACTCAAAATCTTTATTGACCTCAAATTCCCCATTTTACCTACGATGATAACATTTACACTAAATTTAGAAAAAAATCACTAAATTTGCAAATATAGACCAAGTTTTTAAGCACGGATAAATGTGTAAAATACACTTATCATAAATCATATAGAAGAGGTCTACATTATTCAAAACTTAAAATAAGGAAGGTTTATATAATTTTTTAGAAAGGAATGAGGTTCTTAGGTCTCTAAAATTTGCCCTTATTTTTGACATGGGAGGTTTTTAATTCTTTGAGAGAGAGGAAACATCTCTCTAATTTGATTATGTATATGTGCATGAGAGAATAAGTACGTGCTACTTTTCTTATGTATTTTATTGTTTAGTGATATTCTTATTATTTCCATCTATGATATCAAATGCCTACTAAACAAGTTCTTCGAGTTTATTCTCTATTATAAATTTTTCATCAAATTCGAACTTTGAGGATTTGTTTACAACATAATTTATCTTAATAACTAGAATAAATTGTAGACCTCGTCCTAAAGAAATATGGCAACAATCGAAGAAACAAAGTATAGAAAAATTAAAAATAAACGAAGAAAATGTGAAGTGGTCTCACGAAAAGTTCCATTACTCGTTTAGACCTATTGCATCACAGATACTTTGTTGCAAGAAATAAAAGCATCTCGCCATAAGTTTCCCACTAAAAAATATTATGGCACCTTGCTTTCCTCGTGTTTTTGGTGACAATATTTATTATTTGTCGCGATTTCTTACATTTCACAACAACTTTTTATGTTGTGTTATATGTTTTGATACTTATATTTTTTAGCACAATCTTCGCGATGAACTTTAAAAATATGTCGCTCTAAATCACTTACTGCAACAACATTTTGTATGTTGCAAAAAAAAATTGTCACGAAATCATAATTTTATTGTAGTGATATATATCCCAGATAGCTTATTTCTTCAAACTATCATCTGCTCTTTTTCTACATTGTAAAGCTATGGCTTCCGAATGCTACAAGTCTTTCTGTAGTGATTATATGCTGCTAAAGCCAGAGGAAGCTGGCTTGATTGACGTCTTTCGCATCTTATTTTCTGATGATATCGGGAAGAGAATTTATCGACTGCCCAGATTGGAAATGGCCAGAGCCATTCAAGCGTACATGGCTGATCTTTGTTTCTATCATGGTGCAGAAGCTTTTGCTAGCAGTAGAGAAACCCTTGGCATGGTTTGGTTCTTTGGTTGAGCAGTGGTTAAATCTTCCGTCGAGCAATGGCAGTTTATTGAGTCTCGTGCTCAACATCTTACACGGTAGTTATATTTTCTTTCGAGCGTATTTGATATACAATACTAAACAATCAACCCTTCTACACTAACAGGTTTAATGGCAGAATTTTAAATGGGGACACGTGTCATTTTTTTCATTTGATAGTTTGAAAAAAAAAATTTGAAAAAGAAAAAGAAAAAAGCACAACGCATCACGTGTCATCTAATCCTGTCAAATGCCCCTGTTCGAGTAGCTTTATTTCTAAACAATATATTGTATAAGATGGCAGATAGTATTTCAATTTCTTTTTTCATTCTTAATCACGCTCAAATAGTGTCTAGTACTTTGTATGAACATGTACACATCTCACATCTGCATGTTTTATCTTATGCAATGCTAGGCCCCTGTTTAGTTTGGAAAAGCTTTAGATTTTTAACTGTGCTACGTGTACAAGGCATTTTGCTAGATTGGTTTACAGGTACTTGACAATATTTCATTGGGGCAAATATTAAAAAAAATAAAAATAAAAACAATCATACAGGCAGCGCCGCAACTACAAGATCCATGTACAAGCAGATTAATCCTTAGATTTTTAGTAAATTTTGATAAGAGATTCAGAGTTGATGAAATATGGTATTGAAAATTTAATAAAAATTATGGGTTCCGTAAAACATGTGCTACACCCCCACCCGCTTCGATGCTGCTTAATTTCGAACTCGGCATATCCTTATTACAGAGAATCAGAAGCTCCGGTGCCACTGCATGCATCATGAGTAGTGTAAAATGATCTGGATGTTGCGTTTCTGTGTGAGTGAGGGGCATATGGGATTTTTTTCATTTTATTTTTATTTTTTGGTGGGTCGGTGGAGATAGTCAAAATTTTTGTTAGGTGGGTAACGGACCAAACTTTATTAGTTTGGAAGAAAAATATGATATTTTATTTGCAATTATAGATGAGTAATCTAGCATTAGTCATACAAGGAGAATTTTAGGCTTCTACTTGGTTTTCAAGGAGACGTATCAAGAAGTAGAAGGAGAGGAGACTTTTCAATTGCATTATTATTATTAAATACTTAGTAGCCTAGATTAGATTAGATAACATCGAATAGTTTTACGTAAGGACTGCAATTCTTACCTCTTATTAGAGCCAAAAATTGACCAATCCAAAGGAGAATTGAATGTTCAAGCTTTGGCCAAAAGTGATTAAGCCCCATTATTATGTAAAAATGATGTTTTGAATAACTATTTATTAAAATAAAAAATAAAAAAAAGTGGAGAATAGTTTTTGATTTACGTGCAAAATATTTTATTATGTAAATATGTGATTGAAAATGAGTATGACAAATAAATTGTTTAGTTTTAAAGGGAGTCAAAGAGGGGCTAAGTTTTGAATTAATTACAAAAATTGTGTATGTGAAAATAATAAGCCCCGTTTGACTCCCACTAAAATTAAACAATTTATTTTTTATATTCATTTTCAATAATACATTCACATAAAAAAATTATATTGCATACGTAAATTTAAAACTTTTTTTCCACTTTTTAATTACACATTTTTCAAAAAAAAAATCATTATTCAAAACACCATTTTAGACAATAATGCCCATTAAACAGGAGCTAAATATTGTCTATTAATGAAATAGTTTAAACCAAAGTCAAAATATATTCTGTAATCACGTGTCAAATAAGACGTATCAATTATCTTGGTTTTCAGGAAAGTAATATATCCAGACAAAATCGCAACGAGTTTCATATCAATTATCGAACATGTCGATAATTGTCGAGAGTTAGATGAAGAGATGAAACAAGTCGATAAATGATACTATGCTGCACTTTCTATGATGGCTGCTAAAGTGTCTTACGAAACAAGGCTTACATTGAATCTACGGTCATGGACCGGTGGAAGGTACATTAAAAATTCTTCATTGTTTCTAACATTTTACATGCCTTTCAAAAACTCTGCGTGCCTAAATTTTGTTTCTAATATTTTACATGAGTTTCACGTACTTTGGCATTTAATGACGAATATGTCAAATATTATGTTCATTGACCATTTAAAATATAAGATTTTAATAACAATCATAAGATAACTACGTTAATTTTAATTATATAACCAAAATATAAGTTCATGTTTTGTTTAACTAAAAAAATTGATAAATATTTAAGTTTAAAATTAAAAATTAATTTTAACCACACATTTTGTAAAATCTCCGCCTTCCATGGTTTGGCTATGGAAAGAAATCCAATAACAGAAGATAAAAAATAGAAAAGAATAAAAATATTTAGATTATTGTACGTCTAATTCTTTCTCTCTTTTCTTCTCCCCAGATGGATTTCGATTTTTGGAACGGTGATCAACTGTGTTACTCATGATCTTAAATCATTTTTTTATTTCATGAAATTAATTTTTGCAATTGTATAAAAATTATTTTTTTTTTTGAATTTTGGCAGATTATCAAGAGAAAGCTACAACAAAACCGTTCGTGTTGAATGACCAAAATGATAAAATCGTAGTGGCTTTTAGAGGCACCTAAGCCTTCGATGCAAATGCTTGGTCTACCGACTTTGATATCTCTTGGTATTGTTGTTAATCATCTAAAAAAAAACTTTAACTATTAATGAGGGACCTCATTTAAGCTAAATTCAATTTTACTAAACGTCTGAGACTTGTAGAATTTACAAAGAATGAAGTGACGAGACGTGAATCTAACCATTATCTTCTATAATATCATATTCAATTGTTTGTCGAAAAGTTTAAACTATTAAAAAGGGGACACGATTTTTAGTTAAATTGGTCATCTACACAAGCTCATATATTCACAGACACAAGTAATTTGTTGCATGTGCATAATTTGTTGGAAAAAAATGAGTTGGAGAAGAAACCAAATACAAAATCATCAACAATAATGAATAACCCAGGAACAAACTCCAAAATTGAAGGCTTCAACACATGATCGTTGTCCTCAAACGATATTTGCTCCCTCTCAGATTGAATGAGATGCTTCTACGGATATTGACCAATAGTTTACAGGATTTTAACAAGCCTTGTAGAAGATTTAACACCAAGCACAAGTGAAATCTCCCAAAATTTTGTGAATGCAAGAAGGGATTTTGAATATGAAGAAAAAACTGATTTTCAATACTTTGTGGAATGATAAATTGATATCAAGTGGTGCCAAAAACAAGATGAAAAGCCACCAGATTCAAACTCAAACAGTCATTAACGACTAACATTATGTTCTATGCAACCACATAGATCATCACACGGCAAAGCCTTTAGGCTCTGCAATTGCCTTTTCGACCGCAGCCTCCTTTGGCCTATGCAGTCGTATAGGTCAAAATTTGGTGCCTAAATATATTTTTCATTCCACACTCGCCTTATTGATTTTGAACAATATACAACAATCTCCCACTTGTTCAACATTCAATAAGGACTCATATTCAAAATATACGATACTCATACATAAGAATTAGATATTTTTTTATTTAAATCTAATCGTAGTGTAATCCATATGACAATACCGGTAAAAACACACACACAAGTATTACGCATTCTCAAGTTCCTCAATTTCGCTTAGCTTTAATATGGTCTTACACTTATCATTTTCAACAGACTTTTAAGAGATAAACTCCAATTTTCTATTGAGGTGGCACCACCTCGAAGTTTATTTAAGTGAAATTCTTTCAGTATCTTTGTTACTTTTAGAGATACTTGTACTTTGTACTAAACTTCATTAAGAACTTAAAGCTCAACCTTTTTTTAGTAAGAACCAGTATTATTTATCAGGATAGGGTTATCGCGAATTTTAATAATGTTGAAACTATCCACATACCGAATAACTTTTTGTTACCCATTGAACCTTTTGAGTAATGACAAATATGGCTGCCGTCATTGGTGGACCTTTTAGCTAGGAGTTTCAACCCCATCCTACTCGAAATAGATGCTACTAAATCTCTATTTAGAGGTTTAGTAAAACGATCCGCTAATTTCTCGATTGACTTTACATAATTTGGGAAATTATTCCGTCATTGATTAACTTTCTTATGTAGTCATGTCTAAAAATCATGTGTCTAGATTTTCTATTGTATACCTCATTGTATGCTTTCGCTAATGTGGCTTGACTATCGCATATGATAGGTATTGAAGATGTATTCTTCGATCCCAAAGGTATATATCCTTAAGCCACTCAACTTCTTTCCTATTTTCGACAGTGCTACAAATTCAGATTTCATAGTCGAGCGTGTTATACATGTCTGTTTCTTTGATTTTCAAGAAACAGCACCTCCTCCAAGAGTGAACACTCATCTTGAAGTCGATTTACTTTAACCCGTGCTATATATCCAACTAGCATCAGTAACTCCTTCCAATACAGCCGAGAATTTAATATATTGCAAGCCTAAGTTTTTGGTTTTGTTTAAGTAGCCAAGGACTCTTCCAATGATCATTGCTCGGATTGCTAGTAAATCTGCTAAGTTTACTAATTACATAGGCTATGTCCGCTCTTGTGCATTGAACTACATACATAAGACTCCCTATAACACTTGCATATTCTAATTGAGTAATTGTCCCTCTATCATTCTTTACAAGTTTCGAACTTGGATTAATAGGGGTACTATATTACTTAACGTTCAAATGTTTGAACTTGTTTATCACATTCTCAATATAATGTGATTGATTTAGATGGTAACCCCACTAGTCTTTGTGACTTTGGTACCCAAAATGGTATCCACTTGTCTAAAATCCTTCATCTTGAATGTGAAAGATAGAAACATATTCATTTCTTCTATTTTGTCCATGTGATTACTCATGATAAACATGTCATCAACATACAAGCATATAAATGTCACATAGTCATCATATACTTTAAAATACAAACATGTATCTACGTTATTATATTTAAAGCCAAATGATATGATAGCTAAGTCAAATTTCTCATGTCATTTCTTAGGTGCCGCCTGCTTCAAACCGTATAACGATTTTACCAACTTGCACACTTTATGTTCATTTTCAGGTACAACAAACCCTTTGAGTTGTTCTACGTAGACCTCCTCATCGAGATTCTCATTCAAGAATGCCGTCTTGACATCTATTTGATGAACATGAAATTCATGTACGAAAGCCAACGCAAATAATATCATTATCGATGTTATTCAAGCTACCAGTGCATAAGTGTCAAAGTAGTTAATTCATTCATTTTGTTGATACCCTTTGGCTACTAATCAAGCCTTAAAGGTATTGAGAGAACCATCAACATTATATTTTCTCCTGGACAGTCATTTATATCCAATAGGTTTGGATCCAGGTAGTAAATCGACAAGTTTTCACGTATTGTTTGACATGATTGACTCATTTCGTCCTTAATTGCATCTTTCCAGAAAATGATATCACAAGAAACAATAGCCTCTCTATAAGTTTTAGGATCGATTTCTACTTGTAGAACAAAGGAAATTGTTCTTGCAACATTCATCTCATTTCTCTCTATTAAGTCAAATGAAGTAAGTTGAGAGTCAATTTCATCCGGTCCCAATGACTTCCCAATCCGAGTTCTTTTGCTTCTTCGTGGCTCACTAGATTCATCAACATCTTTAGAAAAAGTTTCATCCTGCGTTTCACTTAAGTTCAGGATATCTATAAGATTTTTCCTCAATTCATTATCAGAAGATAGCGAATTTTCAAAGAACTCCACATCATTGGATTCAATGATCACAATGGTCTTCAAGTTCAATAATATGTATGATTTGTTATTGCTAGTATATCCAATAAAGGCACATTTGATGCCTCTCGGACCCAACTTAGATCTATTAAGGTTCATGTTCTTACAATAAGTAAGACATCCCCACACTTTTAAGTATCCAATATTTTTTTTCTGCATTTCCATAATTCATAAGGAGAGACATTTGCTTGTTTCGAAGGAATCCGATTTAGTATTCTGCATGCACTCAACAAAGCTTCACCCCATAAATTAAATGACAACTTAGCATAAGTCGACATGGTATTTATCATTTCTACTAAGATTCAATTTTTGCTTTCAGCCAAACCATTTTGTTCTTTCCTAGGTGATTTTCAACTTCATTCTCATATACCTTAAACATATCAAAGGCCTCGTATTTATGTTTCATTAAGTAGACATATGTGTATCTAGACCGATCATCGATAAAGGTAATGAAATTCCTATTTCGTCCTCTAGTTAACAAGCCATTCATTTCACATATATCAATATGAATTAATTCTAAGATACTAGAAGTCCTTTTAACACTTTGATATGTCTTTTTAGTCATCTTAGTTTATACACATGTTTTTCACTTAAAGCATCATTTTCATCATATAAAATTAAGGGTCCGTTTGGCCTCCATTCTCATTCTCATTTTTTTTCTCTTTCTTCATTTCAATCACACTTTTTTCAAAATAAAATAATATTACATACAAATCTAAAACTTTTCATCATTTTTCCACCACACATTCTTCCATCAATCACTATTCCAAAAATTCTATTCTCATTAAAATCAACATCAAACACACTCTAAGTCACATTTCATAGTGCTTTTACCAAGATGACCTAATCTAGCATGCCATAATGAAAATGAATCAACAATATAAGAAAAATCAAATTTATTATCATTAACTTTGTCAACAGTACATAGCTTGATCATTCCTTTACAAAAATAGCCTTTTTCCAACAAATTTTCTGTTAAGGGATAGTACAAGTTTACCGGACTCATACACACTTTTAATGCCCAGTTTTCCTAAGAGATTCCTGATAATCAAGTTCCTACTCATGTGAGGAATATGTAATACATTGGTTTAAATTACCTATTTTTCCGGAAGTGGAGATGATATTTACATATCCTTTTCCAATTACTTTGGATCGGACCTCGTTATCCATCTAAATCTCTTGGTTTCCATCCACCTCATAATATGTTTTGAACAAAGACTTATCGTACGATACATGTACCATTGCACATGTATTATACCACGAACTAGGAACCTTTCCCCTGATTACATTTATTTCACTTATGGTGGCCACAATCTTGTCTTCTTGGATGGAGTTCACCTTACCTTCGGAGTTGTTTAATTTTTGGTGTCTACAATTCTTTGCATAGTGTCCAAATTTACCACACACGAAACATCCTCATTTGGTCTTCTTCTTGGACTTATTAAAGTTCCTAGAAGGTTTTATCTTGTTGGATTTTGTTGGTGGTTCAGTTTTCTTCCCGGCCTTGGCTTTGGAAGTGTCTTCATAAGAATTTTCATTCTTATCTCACATTCTCTACTTCATAAGATGTATATGTGATATGACTTTTCGATCCTACCGTTTCTTATACTCCTAAGACATTGTTGCAGGAATTCAATTTATCCCAAACAAAGTAGCAACATGATCCAATTGAGCAAGAATCGCTCGCATCTTGATTTGTTGCGACCCAAAAACGAAATCTCCAATTTCATAGTTGACATCCCTGAAATAATTGACAATGCTTCAACCTTGCTTTAATATCCAATTTGGATCTCCTAAGAACCTATCAAAAAACCTTCAGCTCTGATACCAATTATTATAATTCGGAACATACCTAAATTCACTTTATTGAAAATGGAACAACTCTGATACCAATTTGTTGAGAATTCGGCCAAATAATTAAAGATTGAGAATAATATGAGCAATATAAAAATAATGGATCACACAACGAAACAAGATTTTTGTGGAAGAAGATGATAATTTATTATACCGAGAAATTAAAATTATATTTACAGGATGTATTCTCTCAATTTAAATCTAAACAATTCTCTCAAGTTTCTAATATATACAACAATAATATAATTGTTATGTTGAGTCGTATTAAAGAGCCTACACCTCCTGTAGTATTTATATGGGCCAAATCTTGGAGTTATAGATGAAATTAAACAAAAAAATACGTCAACAACCAACTAGGAGTGAAATTCCTCCCGAACAAATGGTGCTACGGCGCCACCTACCCGGTGCCAGCCTTACTACCTCACTTGCTCATTGCTGGTGTCTAGGAGCCCTGTTTTAGATCAAATACTTCCAAAACACTTTTCCATCAATTCCGAAGTCATTATCCCAATCAAACTCTCAATTCATGACGGAATTTGATCTCTTATCTATTCGGGAGTTCTAAACCAAAATTATCTAGGCTTCTCCACGAACTATACCAAAATACATGGAATTTGAGTCACGGCTTAACAATTTGGTTTTTGTAGGATATTGTACTCATTAATTTAATTGGATCGAGAACAAGAACTTTATCTAAGTTTGGACAAAACTCCTGAATCGAACAGGACCGGACCAAACCTGACCTAAACTGAACTGAATTGAGTGAATTTTCTTAAGTTAAATACTTGAACGTATATTTAAAACGAGAATCGACGGGTTTGGTTCGATTTTCGATTTTAGATCAAGAACCGAATAATTGAATAAGAATCGAATCTCTCTGATTTTTAATTTATTTATTTTAAATAAACAAATTTTTTTTACTTTTTAAAATAAATTTGCTAACTAATTAATTTAGATCAAACCCAAAAATATGATTTTTTTTTTCCTTTTTTCTAATTTTCAGTCTAAACCCAACTTAATCAAATGGATCTAAGTTTTACTCAAATATATTATTCTATCGTAGTGTCGTTTCTCCGTTTTAGAGAAAGCGAATTGAAACTCGACTACGCCTCTCTTATTTGTTGTGAACTCCCCATCTTCCTCTTCCTATGATTTTAACAATCAAATCTATCAAAAACACAACAAAAAAATGCAAAAAATACATAAAATTGGACTAGGTTATTTTATAAAAGTTAAGATTGAACATATCATTAGTTGAATTAATGTAGTTTTGTAAATATTAAAAATTTAATTGTAGCACAAAACTCGGTAACCAAATCAAATCGAACCGAACCGAATAGAACCGAACCCGAATGATTTCATAATTAAATTTAGACCCGATAGTTTTACTAACTATGTACCCGAAAATTTCAGGTCCCGAACCGAACCATGTCCAACCCTAATTTTACCTCAAATCTAACATAAAAATCTGAGAAAGTGGGTTTGAATAGCATTGGACAAAGTGGAGCTGGATAGCATTATTCTATTATTTAAAGAAAACAAAAGAAAAGGCCAAACTACGATGTCAATTAAGAGGAATATGTGAAATACATTTATTAGTAGTTGCAAAAAGATAAAATAGAGAATTTAGTCGAGGTGAGGTGAGGGGTCGCGTGGAGAAGAAAATTTCAGAAGCCCAATTGCCGAGAGGTCAGAATGTACAGAAAATAAAAGCACAAATTTTGTGGAGATGCCCCTGGTCCTCGTACCTCTTGCATGCTAAGAGGGCACTCTACCATCTGAGCTACTTCCCCATCCTTTGTCATACACAAATCAATTAACATAAATTATCCACTCAAGAAATAAGAAAATCACAATCCCAATTTTTTGGTGGACCCAACACAGGCGATCGCATTGACTCGTCGAGTGCTAACTCCGTCCCTGCTCACAATCCAACCATTCAATTATGTCATCCCTTAATGTCCATGGAACTAACCAAAGTCTGATTGCATCATCCCGTACCCTTGGAAATTGAAAATTTTGAGACATCTTTAGAAATCTTGTAAGATGGGTATTTGGATTTCCATGTGTCTTCCCATAAAACTAAAGATTTTTACTAAATTTATTGATTAGATCTTCTCTCAGTTGAAAATTATCTCTCAAAGTCGGGATATACAGTGTTTGAGCATTTAGGATATGCTGCTGGAGTTTTTAAAAAAAAAAGAAGCAAATGAAGGATTCCTTTTTAGATTTTAGCTAACATTGATTAACCTATTCAATATGATGTTTAAAGCGTTGTTATTCACTATTTCAACGCATTACTTCTAAAATTTGAGTCCAAAAATTATTACTTGCTGAAATTCACTAATTAAAATCAATTTACTCTCTCAAGTTCAAATCAATCTTATCTAACTAAATAAACTTACTAAGTCTCAATCGAATGCACTTAAACAACAATAGAAATCTATTTCTCTATCTTTTACCTAAATGTTGAATTTTACAACACGGTCTAAATTATAACTTATCTCTCATTTGTTACAAACTACAAATCATGAATTAGTGATAAAGTAATTCAAGCATTAAGAAAAGATATAAAACCAATGAACAAACAAATTATCTGCGATAATATTGAGAACTAAAATTAAAGGTTCAAATTTAGGTTGCTTTGTCCGTCCTATCTAATGATTTAGTTACACATCACTAAAAAAGAAAAACACGCAAAAGGATTTCAGATTACATCACCAAGTTAAAACGAAAAATGAGAAAAAAAATGGGCGTTCTCTTTACTGTTTTCGGGCCGTTTTCTATTTTCGATTTTTCAAAACATTGAAAACGCGTTCTCTTTCCCATTTTCGAAAACGAGTTTTTGAAAACGATCGAAAATTTTGTGAAGAAAATAGAAAACAACTTTTTTTACGTTTTGACTGTTTTCTTCACATATCTGCCAAAATTCAAAAAATACTGGTTGGGAAATATTTTTTCAAAACGACAAAAAGAACAAGTTTTCAACAATTCCAAATGGACACCCAAAATACAAAACACAAAACGAATTCAAAACTCAAAACACAAAATTGAAATACGAAAAGAACGCCCCCTAAACTTCTTGCCCTAAGAATTCGTCTTATTCACGTCAAGTTCTTAAAACCCTAGCTTTCATGCTCTCCATCTTCTTGTATGTTCCACATTTGATATCCCCTTCTATTGATCTAAATTAACTCTTTAAATAATGATCGAACTGTTTTGAAAGGCGTGTCCTCGAAAAGGACCAAAATACCCCAAGCTTAAAAAACAACAATTGAAAAAACTTATGGACAGGCTGCAACAATTTTTTTCAACCACTAACTTGCTGCAAAGGTTCTCCATGTGATAGTGGGCCGCCTACGGTGACCCCTACAACTTTTATATTTTTACAAGTTGGTCCTTACTTCAAGTTTTTCACATGGTTTTGGTCCATGTCTTCCGTATTGATCTCACAACTTCAAGAAACATCCATGTTGGTCCCCCAAACATTCATAATCATCCAAAAATGGTTGTCCCCATGTTTTGAAAGCGTGTAAAGCAGTCCCTAAACATTCAGTAAGTTGAATTTCACTCTCCAAACTCCAATTTCTCTCTTAATACTTCGAATCATTCTAGTATAATTCGATTAGTCTTCAATTCTCGAACCAACTTCAATTAGACTCAAAATCTTTATTGTTGCTTCAAGTACCTCAAATTCCCAATTTTACCTACAATGATAACATTTACACTAAATTCAGAAGGAAAAAAAAATCATAAATTTGCAAATATAAACCAAGTTTATAAGCACAGATAAGTGTGTAAACTGCATTTATCATAAACCTTGGGAGAGGTATACATTATTCAAAACAATTTGTAAATTTTGCATCTAATTCGAATCTTGAGGATTTGTTTGCAACATAATTTATCTTAGTAACTAGAATAAATTGCATAGAAAAAAAAATAAACAAAGAAAATGTGAAGTTGTCTCAAGAAAAGTTCAACTACTCGTTTTGACCTAAGGGCTGTGCTGCAGTGACAACCCCGTGGACGTCCAGGGGGTTGTCACACTGACTTTTTCCTTGACGTAATAATATTTTAAATTATGGTAATCGTAATACTTTCCTAATCTCAAGTCAATGAACTACTTCAAAAATACTGAAAACGTTTTTAACATGACCAAGTCCCAAAAATTTGTTTACCTCAATCTACAGTAAATAATTCGACTTCAATGAATTGTACTCTCTCTCTCTATATATATATCCCTGGATAGCTTATTTCTTCAAACTATCATCTGCACTTTTTCTACATCGTAAAGCTATGGCTTCCGAATGCAACAAGTCTTTCTGTAGTGATTATATGCTGCTAAAGCCAGAGGAAGCTGGCTTGATTGATGTCTTTCGCATCTTATTTTCTGATGACATCGGGAAGAGAAAATTTATCGACTGCCCAAAGGGTAAACGGCCGGAGCCATTCAAGCGTAGATGGCTGATCTTTGTTTCTATCTTGGTGCTGAAGATTTTGCTAGCAGTAGAGAAACCCATGGCATGGTTTGGTTCTTTGGTTGAGCAGTGGTTAAATCTTCTGTCGAGCAATGGCAGTTTGTCAAGTCTCATTCTCAACATCTTACGAGGTAGTTATATTTTCTTTCAAGCATGTTTGATATATAATAACTAAACAATCAACCGTGCTACATGAACAGGTTCAAAGATAGAATCCTAAACAGGGGGATAAGTATCATTTTTTCATTTACAAGTAGAAAAAAAAATAATAATAATAATAAAAGAAGCCAAACACCTGGCATCTATTCCTTTCAAATGCTTTCCTAAACAATATATTGTATAAGATGGCGGATAGTATTTCAATTTCTTTTTCCTTTTTTTAATCACGTTCAATAGAACATGTGTATGAACATGTGTGTATCTGCATGTTTTATCTTATGCAATGCTAGGACCCTGTTTAGTTTGGAAAAGATTTAGATTTTCAAATATGTTATGTGTACAGGGCATTTTGCTAGATTGGTTTACAGGCACTTGAAAATATTTCATTGAGTGTTGGACCAAAAAAAAAACATACTGCACCTATAAATCTGTATTTTAATCAATACCAAATAGGGTCTTACAGAGGATAAGAAGCTCCGGTGCCACTGTATGCATGATGAGTCTGTGTGAGAGCGAGGGGCATATGGGATTTTACTTTTCATTTTTTATTTTTTAAAAAAAAAAAAAAATGGTTGAACCCCAACCTTGAGGGTCCCCGCCCCGCCCCTAAAGTATTGTGCAGGAGGTAAATCGCAGGATGTACCTCAACAGGACAGGGTATAAGAGTTGTCATACTAGTGCCCACAAAGAGTTCAATTTTATACCTTGTAAGAGGCAGAAATCTAACCCTCACACTGCAACTGTCAGTTCAGCTTAGACTACCTCACTCCTGTTCTTTGCACCACTGAGCTATGCCCCGAAGGGCAACTTTTCATTTTTTATTTTTTGGTGGGTCGGTGGAGATGAAGACATAAACACTGGTGAATCAATAGTCAAAATTTTGTTAGGTGGGTAATGGACGAAACTTAGCTAGACAATTCATTTGCAATTATAGATGAGTGATTATATATGGAGGAAAAAATTTCAATTGCACATCGACTAGTTTTTAGTACGATTTTTTCTCCTAAAGGGCGAACCTTCAATTGAAATATATGTGATGGGAAATGCTACATGTACACACAATTCCCTACACAATCCCCTACACCCCCCTCACATGGAGGGGGGCCCACAAATATTTTATTATGTGTGGGCCCCCCTCCATGTGAGGGGGGTGTAGGGGATTGTGTAGGAGATTGTGTACAAATAGCTTTATTCATATGTGATAGTGCATTGATCCTTCTTGGAAAATATGTATTTGTCTCTTTAGCTGATTGCGTTGACATCATTGTGTACCACAAAATAATTAAGTTTTCCACCCTGGCCTAGCTTAGATAAGTTTCAATAGGGTAGTTGGAAAATTTTATTTTGCTTCTTTATCCAAGAAAAATCCTAATTAATTATAACTTAACTAGATTTATGAACAGTCATAGAAAAAATTAAATTAATAAATGGATCTACAACTATCAATTTATGATTTTAAATGAGGAAGTCTGATGTTTTATGGACAAATTTGGTATCAAATTATTTCATCTTTACCTAATTAAAAAAATTGTGTACGTGGATAATCTAAACGAATATTGTCTTAAATCAAAGTCATAATATTTTGTGTAGTGAGATCTTAAAATAGACGTATCGATTATTTTGATTTTCAGGAAATGTAATATATTCAGACAAAACCGCAAAGAGTTTCAAATCAATTATCGCACATGTCGATAATCGTCAAGAGTTAGATGACAAGATAAAACAAGGAGATAAAAGATACAATGCAGCACTTTCTATAATGGCTGCTAAAGTATCTTACGAGAACAAGGCTTACATAAAATCTACGGTCATGGACTACTGGAAGGTAAATTAAAAATTCTTCATTGTTTCTAACGTTTTACATGCCTTTCAAAACTTTTGCGTGCTTAAATTTTGTTTCTAACAATTTACAAGAGTATCACGTATTTAATGATTCATTGACCATTTAAAATATAAGATTTTAAAAACAATCATAAGATAATCGTGTTAATTTTATACGACCATTCTTAAGCTACGATGGTTATAAAATATAACTTTTATGTGTTGTTTAGTTAAAAAATTGATAAATATTTATATTTAAAGTCAACAATTAATTTTAATCACATATTTCATATACCCACAACTTTTATTAATTTTTCAACCACATTTAATTAATTTTTCTTTATTAAAAACTTGAGTTTTTAACTAAATTAAATAGGGACTAAATATAAAATTGTTCGTAATAATTTCACGTCATCTTTTAGCCATTGTGGAACCCAGTTAATAGTATTGTTTTCCTTTTAATGGGGCTAAGATTATTTCGAGATTTATGGGCAATAATTATTGCTTCTCCAAAATAAAAACTCTGCCTTCCATCAGTTCCATGGTTTGGCTATGGAAAGAGAGTTCAACTACAAGTACAGCATCGTGCACAGCTGTCTCACATGCAGGGGTGGGGCCCGCGATTAAAAAAATCGCTGACCCCACCAGCTTGGTCACAGCTGTGCACAGCTGCTGTAAAAATAGCATTTCTGATGGAAAGAAATCCAATAACAGAACTTAAAAAGTAGAGAAGAATAAAAATATTAGATTATTGTACGTCTAATTCTTTCCCCTCCTTTTCCTCTCTACAGATGCATTTTTTGGGTTCCTACGATTTTTGGAACGGTGATCATCAGACCTATTTCTCATGATCTTAAATAATTTTTTTATTTCATGAAATTAAATTTTGCAATTATGTTAATAATTAAAAACTTTGAATTTTGGCAGATTATCAAGAGAAAGCTACAACACAAGCGTTAATGTTCGATGACCAAAATGATAAAATCGTTGTGGCTTTCAGAGGCACCGAACCATTCAATGCAAATGATTGGTCTACCGACTTCGATATATCTTGGTATTGTTTAACCATGTCATCTAAAAAAAGTTTTTAACTATTAACAAGTGAAAATATTAATTATTTAATTAATTTAAAACACACCTTCATATAAGCTAAATTCAATTTTATTGAAGGTTTGACTCTTGTAGAATTTCCAAAGAATGATGTGAGTGAATCTAAGCGTATGTCTTCTATAATACCATATGCAAGTACCTTATCTAAAAACTTAAACTATTAAAAAGATGACACTTTTTTTTTATTTAAATAAATTGGTCATCTACACAAGCTCTCACATTCACACTCACACACAAGTTTATTTAACACAGGCATAATTTGTATCAATGGGAGAACAATGAAACTTAAAACCAAGGCATTTGGTTATTTTGATATAATGTTGAACCATCTTCTCTAAAAGTTAAAGCAGTTAGAATTTATACAAATTTATTTATTTAAACTACATCTTCAACAGGTATGAGATTCCGGGCCTTGGAAAGGCGCACGGTGGATTTATGAAAGCTCTAGGGCTGCAGAAGAACCAGGGCTGGCCCCGAGAACAGGCGGCAGATAAGAAACAAGTAGCTTACTATTCCATTAGGAAGATACTGAAACAACTTCTTCAGAAAAATGAAAAGGCAAAGTTTATAATTACTGGCCACAGCTTGGGTGGTGCATTGGCAATTTTATTTCCAGCAATTTTGGCGTTCCATAAGGAGACATGGTTGCTAGAAAGATTAGAGGGGATTTATACATTTGGTCAGCCAAGAGTAGGAGATGAACAATTTGGAGAATTCTTGAAAGAAGAATTAAGAAAATACAACATCGATTATTACAGACTTGTTTACAGTTTTGATATCGTTCCTAGATTGCCTTTAGATGATTCCACCTTCTTGTTCAAGCATTTGGGGACTTGCGTTTACTATAATAGCTTCTACCAAGGAAAAGTAAGTTTCTATTCTCTTATACCTGCTTCGAAATTCTAATTATTATTTCAATCAAGTCATCTAAGAATTAAACTGTCACATATATAGTAGTTATATCTTCGAAATTCTTTTCATTGTTATCCTCGTAAAATAAGTATAGTTGATTACTTAAGAATCTTTTTCTGTAATTTTTACACAGATTTTGGCTGAAGAACCAGACAAGAATTATTTCTCTCTTAGATGGCTTATACCGAAGATCATAAATGCCATCTGGGAGCTAATAAGAAGCTTTATTATTTCATATACAAGAGGAGCAGACTACGAAGAATGTGGTCTTCTTCGATTACTTAGGGTGATCGGCTTGTTAACTGCAGGATTACCGGCTCATTGTCCCCAAGATTATGTTAATGCGACAAGATTGGGACCATCGGAAGTATATCTTGGTGAACTTTCCTAGCTCGCTAGATATGATGAAAACATAAACTGAATGGAAATTATTTTGTTGATTTATAAAAGTGATGATTTTGTTCATTAGAAAATAAACTAGAATTGTTTGTCCTTGAATCTTAAAGCAAAGATATGATACTTTTGTAATAAAACATGTTGATGTCAAAAAATCAATATCAATTTTTATATAAATATCTTCCATCCTTCTATGTGGAATTGTCAATTTATTTTTGTAAAATCCGTGCTTAAATTACATTCTAATAACTAACATTTTACCTGCTAAAAATCGGATAGAGTTTTGACTTACCAGAACTAAATATATAAAAAGTATAAATGTAGTAAATGAGACTTTACCAAGGCAAGCGTTTGAATTTTCCTCCTTACAATGATAATGTTCCACATAAGTGCTAATGCACTCCGACACTCGTCTCACAATATACAATAATCATGTTCCGTAATATGAGAACTTCAAAGTTCAAATTATGAAAACCAGCTAACATGCTAATATTTTTATACTCTCTTAAATGAAAGGCACGCCCAAATTATACAGATTATAGTTTTGGAGTGAAATGCAAAGGCTATACGCACGAAAAATGTGATGACCAAATTTTCAGACATCGAGGTCTGCTTATAATACTTCAAATTTGGGTCTCAAAAGACAATTTCATTAACAGACGTGTCCGTGGAAAGTACGTGTGGACTTTTAAAATCATTTATGTATTTAAAATTTTGGATGTATATAGACTTTTTTAAGTCTTAGATTAGATGTTTAATATAGATTTTTAAAACATCTTTAAAAGTCGTGTAGTATTAAATAAAGACTATTTTAAAGTCTTCGAAAGTCACGAGATATTTAAAATGTCAACAATTTTAACGACTCTAATTAAATATTGCGTGTACTAACATATAAGTTGATACAAATATCTCTTATTCATCCTCAAGATTTTGAAAGACTTCAAAAAAAAAAAAAATAATAATAATAATAATAATAATAATAATAATAATAATAATAAAAGGTCATTGAATATGTAATTTTTTCCATTCTTAAATATTTTTCTTTCATCTTTCATTCTATGAACCCTAAAGTCATGATTAATTACTAACTTTTTTTGTAGAAATAGAAGATAAATATTTTTTTCTCTCTTCAACATTTTTCTCTCCATTTAACTTTATCCCTTTTCATTTTTCTCTCTTCTTTTCCATTGTTTCTTTCATTATTCTATGAAAATAAATCAATTTTGTAAAAAAAAAAATTATAAAATTTTATTTAAAAATAAGTACATTTATCTCACATCAAATTCTTATTTATATAGAGGTTGGTTAGTTTAATATCTTTGTACAAACCTACGTCATGTTAAAGATTATGTTAATTTATTTATTTTTTCATTAGGAGGTTTATTCACGCCTTTTTGGTTCTTATTGTATGGATCAATTGTGAGAAAGTTGTTTTTCTTTCATCATGACGAGTATTGATGTCTTTTTTTGGTATGCAGTATTTTAATTTATTGTTCAACATATAATGATAAGTGTATTGGAATGATAATACATCTATAAGGGTCTGTCAAGCAAGTACGGAAACATCGAAAGCAAAACGAGAAGAAAAAACAAAGGGACTAAAATTTTGGCTTGGGCGAGTGCCTAGAGTTGAGGCAGTGCATTCGCGTGGCCTTGACTTGTTTTACCATAGGCCAAAACTTCGGCATGGGCGATAGCCCAATTTTGTATTGGACAATTGCCCAGGTTTATTTTTTGACCGTTTGGTTTTGAAATTCTGGTCCTTTTTTGGTGTCTTTTCATGAAAAAATCCATCTTTTCATAAATCATTGAGACATAGATTCATTCTAAAACAGAATCAAACCACCAAATAAAGAAATCATTCCATATTGTAAAAGTTATTCAAAGTTTCTATACATAATTAACCTTCAAGTGTTCTTCAAATTCTAGGAAGAAACTCAAGTGCTTAAGTGTTTATTCTTCTTCTAGGCTTGTTCAATCCTTCAAACCATTTGCCTTGAGTGCTTTTAAGCTTCAAAATCAATCCTAGATGGGGCAAACTTTATTTGAGGACAATGATAATGCGTTCAAGCTATTTTTCGGTGTTTGCTATTTCTATTGGTTCTCTTCTCCATTTCCGTTGAAAGGTTTACATTCCAACAATTTCAAACTAAATTTTCGTTATGGAGGACGAGACTACCATGACTACCATCAAACTTATGAATCAAGACCTTGTTCGTTTGGATCGATTCGTAAAACAATCTTCACTCAATCGCAAGACAAGTTGAATTTTTTTTTCACAGTATTGAAGATCTTTTACATCCTTCATCCAAAATTGGCACAACCACCAAAAACAACAAATCGAAATATCGATGTCGTAAGAGCGGAAAGATAAAAGCATCAAGAAATGAATTGATTTGCCACGGTCAAATTCTCAATACACTATCCGACCGGTTGTATGATCTATACATCAACACATCCTCGGCAAAAGATATTTGGGATGCATTAGAGAACAAATAAAAAGTCAAAGAAGTTTGTGAACTTCTTGATATCAAGGTATTTCGATTTTAATTTTCTTGAAAACATTACCCTGCTTCCCCAAGTGCGTGTAATTGAAAATGCTCGTCAACAAACTAAATGCGGTCAAGATTACACTTTCGAGATCTTTTCAAATGGAAGCAATTATTGCTAAACTCTTGGGAACTTGAAAATGATATCGAAAAAAGATTCTTCATAGTTCTGAATATTACTCTTGGAACAAGTTCAGAAACATCTCCGAATTGAAGAAGAATCGAGGACAAGAGACCAAAGTGAAAACTATTATGAAGGCATATATAAAGCCAACGTCATTGAAAAGATCGAGTCATCCAACAAATCAAACAAGAGGAAACGTTCTAAAAACTTCAAAAAAAGTTTAAGAAAAAGTCCAAGGGAGATTATTTTATATGTGGAAACCCCGGACATTTTGCAAAGGAATGTAGATATCGTAAACAAAACGAGAAAGTGGGAAAAGTTAACTCCATTGATGAAGATAGCATTGTAGCTACCGTGAGCGAAATTAATGGTACAAAGGGCAAAGTCCCCGATTGGTAGGATGATTCATTTGCAACTATTTATGTATCATATGATAAATTACTATTCAAGACTTATCATGAATTAAATGGAAAGCAAGAGATACAAATGAGTAATGAAAGCTACTCCAAAGGATAGGGAAAGGAAATGTTGATATCATCTTCACTTTTGAAAAAATCATTACTTTAAAAAATGTACCACATAAGTACATATTCGTGAAAGGAATAGAAACTTAGTGAGTGGAGATCTCTTAGGAAAAACGGGCATCATAAGTTTTTACAAGTCCAAAAAACTTGTACTATCCCGAAATGAATTTTTTTTTTTTAAAAAAATGCTATTCTTCTGGAGGAATTGTGAAACTATATTGTTGACAATATTAATAATAATAAAGTAGATTTTGCCTTTTTTATTGATTCATTTACTTTAGGTCACGCTAGATTAGGTCATATAGGCGCCAGTACAATGAAACGAATACTTAAATGTGATGTGATTCCATACAATGTGAATGATGCTTAAAAATGTAAAATATGTGTAGAATCTAAAATGGTTAAGAAGCCTTATCAAAGTGTAAATAGGACTTATCAAATTTTAGAACTTATTCATTCGGAAATATGTGAACTTAATGACGTATTAACCAGGAGTAGGAATAGATATTTCATTATCTTTATAGATAATCATTCTAGGTATACTTAGGGATGACAATTCAAACCGTCAAAATCGAAAATCGTGGTTAACCGAACCGAATGGGGCGAAAAAACCGAACCGATGGTGCAGTGGGTTGGTTATGGTTTTGATTTTAATGAACCGATTCGTGGTGGGGCGGGTATGGTATTTAGCGACGGTACCCCGAATCGAACCGATTACCCATTTAAAAAAAAATTAATTGGACAATTGGGTTTCTTTTAATAATTCTTTGTATAATTATGGTCCATTACTTTACCGACCCGTTAACATGACCGGCACACTAACCCAATTTTTTGGCCTTAACTTAACCCTACTCACACTCACTCACTGAAAATACACAGAAAAAAAAGAAATATTAAAGCAATGGGCAACGACGAGAAAGAAAATTCGAAATTGGAATCAACAACACTGTCTTCGCCTTCTGTTGTGCCTCCGCTCTAGATTTGGCGTTATAATCAGATATGAATTCGAAAGGTATAGGCTGTGTCTCATCCATAGTGTGCAACATTCAGATCTTATTCTGATATCTATATCTTGATTAGTTCACTGTTATTTTTTTTTTTATTGTAGTTTTGAAATGACATTTTAAATAGGCTATATTTCCTTATATTATATTATGTAATGGAAGTATGTGTGGGATGACTATGATTTAAATTTGAAAAAGTCTTATGTGATTGGGATGGAGATATTTTTTGAATTGGTCTTGGCAAGTCTGTTTTATATGAGGCTCTCCTTCCCTGAGTCATCCCGTACATTTTCTTGGAGCGAATGCAAACGCAATTTTCTTGATTATGATCTTTCTCTCTATTTTTTACAGCTCACGGGAGTTGAGCTCATTAATCTATTTGATTCTCTAATTCTATCTCTCCTTTTTGTTACTTAATACAATGTTTACTTGGTTGAGTACTTTAATTTTATTGCTAACAGTTATGATATGTCTACTGGTTGTTAATTATCTGTATGATATTAAATTAGTGTTTTTAAATTTGTCTACAATTTTCTTATTTTGGGTTGTTTTATCTTAACTTCTCAAAGGCCAAAGAAATATCCTTTAAATTGTTTGCATTTTCATTTGGGATATTGTTTGCTAAATTGGCTTAGTATTGTGTTTTTATTTTTATTGATTTTTATTCATAATTTTTTTTTCAATTTTACGGTTGGATTTATAAAAAATAATTTATTTTCGTAGTTATTAACCGAACCGAGATACGAACTGAGCCGAACCGGACCGACTTTTGTGGTTATGATGCGGTTATGGAATGACAAAAAAATTGGTGGTGTGGTTATGATTTTGACCGAACCGACCCCGAACCGACCTGTTGCCATCCCTAGGTATACTTATGTTTATTTAATAAAACATAAACACGAAGCCTTTATATTTTTACAACATATAAAAATGAAGTTGATAATCACTTAAACAAGAAAATAAAAAAAATTAGAAATTATAGAGGAGGATAATATTTATTTAGTGATTTTAATTAATTTTGTGAACAACAAGGAATAGTACATCAATATTTTGCACTTAGGACACTCGAACATAATGGTTTGGCTGAAAGGAAAAATAGAACATTAGTTGAAATGATTAATGTCGTGTTAACTTATGCTAAGTTACCATTTAACTTGCAGAGTGAGACCTTGTCGAGTGCATATAGAATTTTAAATCCTTCAAAATTTACAGAGGTCTCTTTTTATGAATTGTGGAAATGAAGAAAATCAAACATTAGATACTTCAAAGTGTGGGATGTCTTGCATATTGTAAGAACACAAACCTTATGTATTTTTATTTAAAAATAAAAAAATTGGGGGTTTATTTATTTTTATGTTATTGTTTTCATTACGTTTTAATACTATAGTTATCTCCAAATTTTAGTATTGAGAGTATGGTTTCAATTCTTGTGATAAATTTATGCTTGTTATGCTTTTAGTTGAATTCTTGTATGTGTTTTGTAAACATGAAGTGGTTGTTTATATATAGACTGTCAACGAAGTGTAACTTTCGTTTTTCAATTTTTTGGTCATGAAAGTATGTTTTCTTATGCTTCTTGTTGATTTGAAAAAGACTTAAGATTGGGTGTTTATTCTCAAAGTGAGCAATACATTGCTTTAAAGGGAACAGATGTGTGAAAGTGAAATTATCATTGTCTTTAACATAAACTATTGCTTCATTTTCATAAAATGATGCATTTCTAACGAAGGTCTTTATTTTTTTTTCTATTCAAAATTCTACAACTTAAAGAAAATGCGTGAACCTTGAATAATAAACATGACCATTTGAGTTAATATCTGATCTAATTTATTGTTCAAACGATAGTGAGGTGAAAAAAGGTTTTGGTAATTGAAAAGTACATCTTCTTCTGGTGTTTATGATGGATTCAATATGATACTGTTTTAATTGTATGGAGGACTTAATTTTAGTTGCAGTATGTGTTCTTATTTTTGGCTTGTCTAGGATTATGTCAAATGGATGGTTATAGGGAAACTGATGAGAACATTGTTGATGATTTTGTTTAATAGATTGATTTTAGTTAAGGTATATAATTTTATGCAAGCTGGTGTAATTTTATTTCCTAGGACTAAAGCTTGGACAATAGTTCCTCATTTGAATTACATTTTTTTTTTTTCAAACTTGTATAACGAGCGTGTTTGCAACAAAATCATATGGGCTTGGAACATCTTTTGCATTTTAAATTTTTATGCATGTAGCTGATTAAACTCGAAAGATGTAAACCTTTTTTTATGAATTATGTCAATTGAAGATTAAATCTATGCAAAAGATCAGCTGAGAGTCGATAAATCTGCTCAAAGTTTATAGTAGTAATCTATTTTGGTTGAAAGTTCATTTTAGCTGTAGAGTGTTTTTTTTAAGTGCTTTAGGATGCTTAGACTAAGGTGTATACAAGTTGATAATACTGTATTAATGTAATTTTGGATCCACAAGAATGAGGTTTAAATGAATTAAAAAAATAGCATATCTATCTTTATTTGGGTATAAATATTTTTTCGCTGTGATTATAAAATACAGCCTGAAATGTTGATAAACAACCAGGAAATCCAGGTTCTGTAGTAGGTCCTGGCTACTTTTTTTGGTCGGTTCTAGGTAGGAATCCTAACAAACAGAAGAGTAGAGGGCAAATGTAGGATTCTAGAGAGGGGGGAAAAGCTGAATAAATACAATAAATGTGAATAAAATTAATGATTCAGTGCATAGTTATGTGAGAGATAAAGTAGTTAAATTTCGGTTGTTTAATTTTCATTGTTAATGCATCAGTAGAAATTGTTAACGTCCACACATAGATATGGGAACAACTAAATAGTTATGAATACATTGATAGTCAATCGAACCTTGAAATTGAAGAAATAAAAGAACTAGCAGAAGAATCTAAAGTCATTATTATAAAAACCTATGCAATAAATCATCAAACGCATGTACGGTTAAGACTCCATAGTTAACCACTGCTACAAGTTTACTAGATCCCAATAAATCACGCTAAGTAAGTACCTCAAGAATCATAATGTCAGATATAAGATATACAATGTCCATTGTTCTTACGAGCAAATTGAACTCGTCTTGACTCAAAAATCCAAAAACTAACTTTCACACTTGGCTACATGTTATTCCAGATCTTCATTTGCTATTTTCTTTATTAATTGTGAAGAATGATTATATTTGTTGTAATTGGAATAAATGGTGAAAAAGAAATTGCAGGTGTTAAAGATTGCAGCTCCGATCAAGGTGTTGACCGTGAGGCCGTTGACGTAGATGTGGCTCAGCAGTAGCATATTGGAGGTTGTAGTAGCACAATTGTTCCACTAAATGTAAATTCACGAAGAAAAAAAAAGATGTGCAGAATTATTTGTCGCTCAACATGAATTGCAACCAGGTTATGAAATGTGGATGATAAAATCTAGACGTTTTGCAACGTTAAGAGGTAAGCATATTCTGTTAGAGGCCTAATTCTTGATTTTCTTTTTCTTTTTCTTTTTTTTATGTCTATAATCAAAGTGTTGACTATTTTTTTCACCGATATGTCCAATTCAAGAGTGTGGTTGAAACCAATTTGTTGGGCTTGAACTTCAAGGTTCCGCAGATAATGTTCCAAATCGGGCTGGTTTTGAAGCTGAAAAATGTAAGTTTACATATTTTCACCATATCGTTACCTACGTTAAGTTGAAAATTAGCTCATGACCTATCTTTACCCCTCATTGTTGAACCGCTATTTGTATTTTTTTTTCAATATTAATGACGATTCATTTTATTGTAGTTGACGGCTGTTGTTATAGTGTACATCCGAAACCTAGAATTTATATATCATAACGGGGAGTTGATAGTCAATATGACTATGAATAAGATCGACTTAGAATTGATGAAGTTGTAAAGGATAATGGACGTACTACAAAGTTTAGTTTGCAGAACCTTCCTACTAAACCTCATGTACTTGTTAAGACAACTATTTGTGAACATTGCGATGCCAAAAAATTCCATAGAGAAAGTAAAGGGTTCTGCTGTTCTAATGGCAAAGTTAAATTGCAGACACGTAGTGTGCCTAATGAATTATATGAATTATTTACTTCAAAATCAATCGAAGCATTGAATTTCAAAAAAAAAAAATTGCAAGAACCTTATAACAATCATTTTGCATTCACATCATTTGGTGTTAAGTATGACAAAAAATTGTGTATGATGAATAATGGCATTTATACATTTAGGGTTCAAGGACAGGTTTGTCATTACATAAATCAACTTTTACCATCTGATAGCAACCCAACTTGTTTACAGTTGTACTTTTATGATACTAAAAATGAACTACAAAATCGACTGAACATTTCAGATAAATTTTGTAAATCAATTTTATGAATCTTGATTGATAACCTAAGGATTAATCCTTACTCTAGGTTCTTGTGTTCATTGAGCGATATTGATAGTTTACATACATGTCGAATACAAAGAAGATGTGATCCTAGTCTAGACTAAAGAGTCTACAACACCAATGGCTTCACAATAGTCAGTTTGGGTTGATGAGGACTCATCTACAAACAACAGAATTCGTGATATATTGATTTATGGTCATTCTAGTGCTTCACATCGAGTGCATTATTATTTTGGTTGTTATGATCCCCTTCAATACCCATTGTTATTTCCTTACGGTGAGTCTGGATGGCAGGAAGGTATCGAGAGATTTAATAAAGAAATGTTTCATTGTTCTTCTACACAAGAAAACATTTTAAACATCAATAACATTAATTTTGCAAATGAATTGATTGAAAGAGAGACTCAAGGTTAATAATGTGGAAATTGTTTTTCCTATGGCTGGGCACGGTCCGGTTCGGTTCCGTTATGAAGAAAATCGAACCGAAAATTTTCGGGGTTAGTAATCGAAACCGTCGGGTCCAAATATAATTTTGGAACCGTTCGGTTCCATTCGATTTCATACTATAATTAAAAATTTTAACATTTATAACAACATTACAATCTGACATGTTCAATCTTAACTTTTACAAATTAAAGTATTTCAATTTAATAACATATAAATAACAAATTGTCCAATAAGATTAATTTATCAATGTATACAAATAACAAAAGGTAGATAGTAAATTAGTAATACTAAAATATCGGTGATCCATATAAATTAGAAGTCATAGGTTCGTAGAGATAAAATATTTTAAAGTATTGCTAATACAATTGTACTCACCAACTATTTGATTTAATCATCAATTGCTTGATTTATCGTACTAGCTACTAAGAAATTCTAAAAGAAAAATTGAAAAATCACAATTAACAAACATAAATAAACTAAAAATTGTTCAACTAATAAAATTTAATAAGAAAAAAATATAATATATATTTTATTACATGTCTCAATGCCCTCATAGAAATCAGTATCTTCAATGCAAACTCGATCTTTACTAATTTATTTTTAAAAAAATAGAATAATTTGATTTATCCGATGTATAAAAATTAAAAAATTCAGTTCTTATTCAGTTCTTCGATTTTGGGTCTAGAACCGAGAACCGAACCGAACCGAACCCGTCGGTTCTTGATTCAGATACCCATTCGGGTATTTCACTTACAAAGAACCGCTCAATTCGGTTCAGTTCGGTTCGGGTCCGATTCGGTTCAGTTCTATTCGAAATTTTTGCTCAGCCCTAGTTTTTCCAATATATTTTATTTTTTTGAATTTATTATTTTTTATTTTTTTATTTTTTTTGTCCTGTAGTTATGAAAAAAAAAAAAAAAAAAAAAAGGTCACGTGTGTCTTGTCGTGACTCGTGAGCATTACTGCTATAAATTACTAATTCAAAATTCAGGTAATTGTATTTTGCTCCATGCTGGTAGGCTTTTTCAACAATATGTTGTTGATATGTATAGTTACTTTCGTAATAACCAAAAACAGATCTCGACTGAACTTTATCAAGGAATTGTTGATAGTGTTGAAATGGGTGAAAGTAGAGGTTATAAGTAGGGCTGGACAAAACTCAACCCAAATCGCTCAACACGAACCAAACCAATCGGTTTGGGTGATTTTTTAAGTTCAATTGGGTTGAGTTGGGTTAAAAAATTGAATTTGAGGTTGGCTTGAATTGGGTCTCGGGTTATAAATAAAACTCAACCCAACCCAACTCGATGAGTTAAAAAATTAATATCTAAGATGGAAAAAAAATTAAATAGATACAATAGCAAAGATAAGAGAATGACTTATAATTTATAAACGTCTATTTTCTTCATATAGACTGATTCACATGAACATTATGTACAAATGCAATGTTATTTGACGATAAAGTAAAAATTAAAGGCATGATGATGAAATAAATTAATTCCAAAATTGTAAAAAAGAAAATGATTCATAAATTTTAAACTTATTTATATATTATTTTTATAGAATTTCTTATTTATGTGTTTAAAAATGGAGGTTTTCAAGTAATTTCAAATTCTAAAAAATTATCCAAATTTAATAAATAAATCGGATCCAACTTTAATTGACTGAAGCCCAAACCGACCAACTAAACCCAAACTAATCCAAACTTGATCGGTTTGGGTTGGGTTGGGTTTAAATCAATAAGTGAGTTGGGTTGAGTTGATTTTCGGTCAAACCCATCATGTTGGGTTGGGTTTGGGTTGGACAAAAAATCAACCCAACCCAATCCACGCTCACCCCTAGTTATAAGATTGGTCGAAGGATTGTTTTACCATCATCGTTAACAGGTGGACCTCGAGATAATAAAAAGCAATGTATGGATGCAATGGCATTGGTTCAAAGATATGGTAAACTTGATGTATTTTTTACGATAACTTGCAATTCTGATTGGCCAAAAATAGAGCTAGAAATAAGACACAATGATGAAAAGCAAAATAGACCTGATTTACTTGCACGAGTATTTAGAGCTAAATTGGAAAAGCTAAAACTAATTTGTTTAGCAGACATATTTTAGGACCTGTTACTGCATACATATACGTAATCAAATTTCAAAAAAGAGATCTTCCACCTGCTAATTTTTTGTTGATTTTAAAATTTGGATCAAAAATATTTCAGTTGATTCGATTGATAAAATTGTTTGTTGTGAAATTCCAAACAAAAATCATTGCCCCAATTTACATCCTATTGTTGTAAAACATATGCTACATAGTCCTTGTGGAACATTAAATTCGAATAATATTTGTATAGAAAATAATAAAATATGCAGAAATAAGTATCCAAAAGAATATACAATGACAACTTCACTTGGCGACAATCCATATCAACGATATAGACGTCGCAATGATGATCAAAAGTTAGAGTCATGGGACATTTATTAGATAAAAGATGGGTTGTATCTTACAATCCTTATTTAACATCTAAATATGATTGTCATATCAATGTAGAAATATATTCAACTGTTAAAGCTGTCAAATATTTATATAAACATAAAGGGACAAGATCAAATAATTTTTTCCCTGAATGGCAATGAACAAGATGTTGATATTGATGAAATTTCGGGATATTAAACTGCTGGGTGGATTTCTCCCACTGAAGCGATGTAGAGAATTTATGGATTTGTGTTGTCTGAAATGTCTCCATCAGTTGTTTCATTACAATTACATCTTGAAGACCATCAACTAATTACATATAGATATTCTGATAATTTCCATGCAATTGTTTGTAGAGATTATGTATGGAGGTCAATGTTAACTGAGTTTTTTTGTACCAATATTACAAATGAAAAAGCTAGAACACTTGCGTATAGAGATTTCCCTTCTGATTTTTTGTGGGATGCAAATGAACGGATTTGGACTCCTGGAAAGCAAAAGAATGTAATTGGTAGAATAGTTAAGCTAATCCAGCAGAAGGTAAAAGATATTATTTACGCCTTTTGTTAAATCACATTAAGGGATCAACTTGTTTCAAACAATTAAGACTTGTAAATAGTGTATTAGCATCCACATTTCTTGAAGCAACTCTTTTACATGATTTATTAAGTGAAGATATAATTGTGAGCTATGTTTTGTAGAAGCTATTGGTTACCAAATGCCCCTTTCATTGCGTAGGTTATTTGCTACCATATTGACCTTTTGTAGTCCTAACATAAGATAAGTTTAAGGTTATATGTTTGAAGATTTCATACAACAAGGTATGTCATTTAGTGCTACTCAAATAAAAGCATTATAGTGTATAAATTCTATATTAGAACCATTGAAAAAAAAAATTAAATGATTACCGATTAGTTTCTTTTGATATAAGCATAGAAGAAGATGAAACATTGGCTATCATGATTTCCAAAGAGCCGAGAAATGGTGGTAATCAAAGTGAAAATTTTGATACGAACACTTTAAATAAAGAGCAACAATATGCCTATAATACGGTAGAATGTTTTTCGTCGATGGGCCTGGTGGAATAGGTAAAACATATTTGTACAAAGCTTTATTAGCAACTGTAAGATCGAGAAATCTCATTGCTTTAGCTATAGCTTCTTCTGGAGTAGCTGCTTCGTTATTACCAGGTGGAAGAACTACACATTCTAGATTTAAAATTCCTTTAGAAATAACTGATGATGTTGGTTGTTCAATTAGTAAACAATCTGCCTTGGCAGACCTTTTCAGAATGACAAAAATTATCATATGGGATGAGGTACCAATGGTAAATCGTTTAGCTATGGAAGTTTTAGATGAAACGTTGAGAGATGTAAATGAACGAGATGTACCGTTCAATGGAAAAGTAATTGTATTAGGAGGAGATTTTCGTCAGGTTTTACCGATTGTTAAAAGAGGGGGGAAAAAAAGAAATAATGAAAGCGAGTTTAGTTTTTTCGTATTCAAGGCCTTCTTTTACCAATTTATCATTGGTTCAAAATATGATAACTCAATTGGATTCGTTATTTTGTAAATATTTACTATCTATCGGAAATGGTACAGAGAAAGAACTCTCATGTCAAATGATTAAACTTCCATCTGATATAATAGTAGAATTTGAGGATGAATTTCAATCTTTGAAATATTTGATTAACGTAGTTTTTTCAAATATAGAAAATTTAGACACTATGATTAATAGAGTCATTTTGACACCCAAAAATGTATGTGTCGATCAAATAAACAATATTTTACTAAAAGAAATTCCCATGAAGATCTTTACATATTACAGCTTTGATAAAGTCATTGACAAATCCAAACAAAGTATCCAAGAAGATTTTCTAAACACGCTAACTCCAAATGGTATTCTACTTAGGGATGGCAATTCAAACCGTTAAAATTGAAAACAGTGGTTAACCGAACCGAATAGGGCGGGAAAAATCAAACGGGAAAAATCGAACTGATCGTACAAATGGGTGATTATAATTTTGATTTTAATAACCCGATTTGTGGTGGGGCAGGAATGGTATTTAGCAATGGTGCCCCGCCCCGAACCAATTATCCGTTAAAAAAAATTAATTGGATAATTGGACTTTCCATTATTTTTTCCCAAAATTGATTGGGCAATTTTGACAATTGGGTTTCCCCAAAATTTTGGCTCAATGAACATTATTAAGTAAACCCAAATAACTCATTAACCTAACTCTAAGTCTCTAACCCTACACGACTACACGTTAAATCTGAAAATTGGTAACAAAAGTTACAAAACACTCCTCCATTCAACGAATCCTTATTCTCGATGACAACAGAGATTTTACTCTCAAGATGAGATCAAATCTCGAGAAAATGGAATACTTAGGTAAATTATTCGTCTTCATATCTTTTGTCTTAGAAACAGCCAAAAGATTATAAATCATTACATTGTAATTTTTGTAAACATACATTGCTCTCGTGTATTAATGCAGTAAGATATTTAAGGTTTTGAAATTCAAGATTTGTGACTTAAGGAATCGATAATGGATCAGTATGGGATTATGGGGAACATTGTTCAAGAAGCTTTTGGAGTAGCAACCATTTTGAGAGCTTCTGGAAAGAAAAAATTATGTCATTTGAAATTATATTAGTTCTATTCATTTTCATGTTATTTTGTAAAAACTGTTTTTAAAGTACACAAAAATCTAACAAATTATCCCCTTATTCTTTCAAATGGAAATAAGTATGTGCTTAAGAAGATTTGGTTCGCTTGACAAATATAGCGTTGCAAAATATCTGCTCATCTAGAGGTATACTGATGTATATTACCTTTTATAATTATTTAAATTTTATTTTCGTTTTATTTTATAAATTTCATGATTAAGGAATTTGTTTTGTGTACTAATTTGTCTGCTAGATTATATTGGATATTTTCATATTTCTTTGAGTAATTTGCTTTAGAAACCTCAGTATTGGTGAATGAATATGTAAAAATTTAGTCGGTTAATAGTCTAAATGTAATGTCTTCGTTAACTTGATTAGTTCAATCTTTTGACACCTATTATTTTTCTTGTTTTTGTAGACATTAGAGCCTTAATAGTCTAAATGTGAATTTTTTTGTTGAGTGCATATGATCATACATGTGTGTATTTGTAAATTCACCTGCCAAAGTGTCTTCTTTTTTTTCTTCTTCTTTTTTTCTTTTTTGGGTCTATTTTGATGCGGGACTAGGTGATCACTTGAATTTATATGCTAACACTTGGATTCCAAAAATATTTATCCATGATTAACATCATGTAAAGGTAAGAACAGCTTAATCTCTGTTATAGGATTATTCCTCTCTTCCTTAGAATAATCAATAGCTTGTGTATTGATTCAAGAGTATGCACAATCTTTTGGATGTGGATTGTTGAATTGAAGTTTTTGATGTTGATTTTAATTTACTTCTCCATTTGTTCCTCTTTATATCAAGATTACTTGATGAAATTTTGAATCAAAGAGAATGAAAGATTTAATCTTTACTGAATTTACCATATTTCAACACCTTACCGGGATCGTTCTTACTGTATTTGAATGGTAGCTTACAAGATTTCAATAGCTTACCGTATTTGAATGGAAGCTTACCGGTTTTCAGTAACTTACCGGATCCAGAATTTATCGTATTTCAGCTTAAGGAAACAAGGAATATTCCTTCACTTACCGGTATTTGATATGAACTTACCGGTTTGTGCAAACTTACCGGTTTCAAACGGAGAAAATGAGGAAGAAGAAGAGGGAGATTTTCAGACCAAAAAGAAGCATACTTTTAGCTCGATTTCTTGCAAAATATATAGACTTACAAGACCATACTTCATTACATCATTCTACCAACTCAAATCTATCAGATACACATTAAAATACAAAGACCATACTTGGTCTATATTTTAAAGATTAATCTACCAACTAAAGTACATAACCACATGACTTTAGATACACAAAATAAGTAACCATACATCAGCAAAAGTGTCAATCAATTTCAACATTCCTCCTTGGCACTTTGGCTAAAAACACCAAGATTGTTTCTTAATGTTTCAAACTTTGCCTTAGCTAAAGACTTGGTTAATATGCTGCGAGTTGATCATCTGATTTGCAATGCACTAGCTTTATTTCACTTTGTTCCTGAGCTTCTCTGATTGAATGATATCTGATCTTGATGTGCTTTGTGAAGACCAGATTTTTCACCATTGCAACTGTGGACTAATTATCACAATAGATAATTGTGGCCTCATCTCGCTTGAATTTCATATCTTCTAACACCTTTCTTAGCCAAATTGCTTGATTTGTAGCTTTTGAAACAGCTATGTGTTCAGTTTCAGCTGTTGATTGGGCTACCATCTTTTGTTTCATTGAATTCCAGCATATGATGCTCGATCCAAAATTAAACATGTAACCAGAAGTGATTTTCATGTCTTCAAAAATCTCAGCCCAATCACTATCAGTGTAGCCAGTTATCTTGCACAATTCTGTCTTTCTGAACCAGATTCCCATTTCATCAGTTCCTTTGATATATCTCAGAACTCTTTTGGCCGCTTGAAAATGCAATTCACTAGGCTCCTGCCTAAACCTTGATAGAAGATTTGCAGCATAAGTTATATCAGTTTTGGTTGCTGTTAAATACAATAGGCAACCAACTAAACTCTGTAAATCTTTGCATCAACCTTCTTTGCACCATCTTCCTTCAACAAGTTTTCATTTTGAACTAAAGGTGTGTTAACAGCCTTGCAGTTCTTCATGTTAAACCTCTTTAACACATCATTTGCAAATTTCCTTTGATTGATGAATACCTTGCTGATTCTGATAAATCTCCATTCCTAGGAAGTAATGCATCTCTCCCAAATCAGTCATTTCAAACGCCTTCTTCAATTCATCTATCACTTCTTTGATTTCTTTGTTGCTGCTACCAGTAATCAACAGATCATCAACATAAAGTGATATGATGACCATTTCTCCTTCCACTTGTTTTACATATAGAGTTTGTTCATTTAAACTCTTTGTAAAACTAAGATAGCCAAGGTGGCTATCAATTCGACTGTACCAGGCTCTTGGAGCCTGTTTTAATCCATACAAGGCTTTCCTTAATAGATACACTTTATCCTGATTTTCATCCACCAGAAATCCTTCAAGTTGCTCTATGAAAATCTCCTCATTCAAGTATCCATTAAGAAAAGTTGATTTCACATCAAGGTGATAAATTTTCCAACAACTTTGAGCTACAATTGCCATTAACAACCTGATGGTCTCATATCTTGCAACAGGAGTAAATGTATCGGTGAAATCAATTCCAAACTCCTGAGCATATCCCTTGACCACCAATCTTGCTGTCAACTTGTTGACTGATCCATCATGATTCAATTTTGTCTTGTACACCCATTTAACCTCAATCACATGCTTATGTTGAGGTCTATCTGTCAATTCCCATGTGTCATTCTTTTTTGTCATCTTGATTTCTTCTTCCATTGCAGCCATCCAATCAGGTGATTTCGATGCTTCATCAAAATTTGCAGGTTCAACTATAGCAGAATTACAACTTGCATAAATGTCTAGAAGTGATCTCATCTTTACTCTGTCATTGTCCATATCAGGATCATCATCTGACTCCAACTCATTTTCAATGATTCTTCCATCTCTGTTTTGAGAAATCATTTCACCTATTTTTTATTTCTCAAGTGAACTTGCCTCCCAATCCCATATAGTTTCTTCATCAACTTTGAGATCCCTACTGGAGATTATCCTTTTTTACTTAGGATAGAACACCCTATATCATTTTGCATTGCTACAATAACCAACTAGAATTCCAATCTCTGCCTTTTCACTTAGCTTATCTCTTTTTGCATCTGGAATGTGAGTGTAACAAACACTTCCAAACAGTTTTAAATGAGAGATATCTGGTTTGACATCATACCAGGCCTCATAAGGAGTCTTTTTCTCAACTGATATTGTAGGCAAACGGTTAAGAAGATAAACAGCAGTGTTAACTGCCTCAGCCCAGAACTCCTTAGGCATTTTTTTCTCAATCAACAAGCACCTAACCATTTCCATTACAGTCTTATTCTTCCTTTCACTAACTTCATTTTGTTGAGAAGAATAGGGAATGGTTAACTAATGCTTGATACCTTCATCATTGCAGAAACTATCAATTTTTTCACAGCTGTACTCAGTTCCATTATCAGTTCTGATAGTCTTTATATTGCATCCACTTTCATTCTCCACCATTTGTTTGAATTTTTGAAACACAGATGCAACCTCTGATTTGGCTTTTAGAAAATACACCCAGTACATCCTTATCAAGTTATCAATAAAAAGGATGAAATACCTGTTGCCATTCAGTGTGGTAGTTTTCATTGGACCACAAACATCTGAATGCATCAACTCAAGCTTTTTGACAGCCCTTCTTGACTAATTCTTTGGGAAAGGCAACCTCGTTTGTTTTCCAAACTGACAAACATTACAGACATAGGCATCTTCCATGATTTTAGGTAAATTTTCAACTAGATTAAGGTCATGCATTTGCCTAAGTGAAGTGTGGCTAGCATGACCAAATCGTCTATGCCATAAAGTGGTTTCATTTTCTTCAGCTAAACATGCTTGAGTATTAACTTTCTTCCAATCTATAGGAAAACTTCTATTCCTCATTTCTACAGTCATTAACTCCTTTCCAGATTCATCTAATATAGTACAGGCTTTTTCCTTAAACATCAAGATATGATTTTTCTCTAACAATTGTCCTACACTAATCAGATTATGATCTATTTTAGGCATAAATAAAACATTAGGAATATGCTTAATACCTATAGAAGTTTGTACAGCAATCACTCCAATGTCTTTCACTTCAACAAAATCACCATTTCCAACTTTGACTTTGGATCTGTAGGCTTCATTCAGTTCCACAAAAATGTTGGAGTCTGTTGTCATATGGTGATTGCATCCACTATCCAAAAGCCAAGTTTCAGCCTTGCTATATGTCTTGACGGCACTAAACAGATGTTCTTCAAACAGCTCATCCTGATTCTCTGCCATTTTTGTTTACTGAGGATGTTTTCCCTTCTTGTTTTTTCATACCTTCTCCATATGGCCAAATTGTTTGCAGCCTCTACACTGAACTTCAGGTCTATACCAACACCATTTGGGTGAATGGCCTTTCTTTTTACAATGATGACAAGGTGCAAACTTATCCTCTTTATTTTCAGGTCTGAATCTGTCTTCAATAGCTTTCTTTTCAGCCTGAGGTTTCTGCATTCCAAAGCTCATTTGAGCTCTATTATTTCCCTTAACAAACAAAGCTCCATCTGTTTGTTCCTCCTGCCTCATTAGCCTTCTTTGTTCAGTTGCTTGCAGTACATTAACCAATTCAGCCAAGGTTATAGATAACAGATCTCTTGTATCTTCCAATGAAGATATCTTTGCTTCGAATTTTTCAGGTAGACTTTTTATAACCTTTTCCACCACTCTTTTATTTGGTAAATCATCTCTCAGAAGTCTGATTTGATCTACAATCTTCATCATCTTGTCTGAAAAATCTTTCACAGCCTTTGTGTCCTTCATCTTCAAGTTCTCAAACTCTCTTCTAAGATTGAGTACTTGCATCTGCCTAGTCCTTTCATTGCCATGATATTCTTCTTTCAGAATATCTCAGGCCTCTTTTGTAGTCTCACAAGTCATGATTCTTGTGAAGATAGCATCTGACACGGCTGACTGTATACAAGAGAGGGCTTTGAACTTCTTTGCTACATCTTCACTATGCTGCTTTATCTGTGCAACAGTTGGATTTGGCCTCAACAGTGGAGGCTCAACTCCAGTTTCTGATGTCTCCCACAAGTCATAGGCTTTAAGATAAGCCTTTATTTTTGTAGCCCAGAAGTTGTAGTTTTCTCCTGTGAAGGTGGATGGCAATGGTGCTGAAAAACCGTTTGAAGCCATTTCTTTTCTGTCAAGCTGAATATCCCTTTTCTGATGGTTTCTTTATCTACTGCTCTTGCTCCTCTTTCTCACTTCTTACTGTCCCTTTTCTAAGATCATTAATGCTCAGACACCATGATGAAATTTTGAATCAAAGAGAATGAAAGATTTGATCTTTACTGAACTTACCGTATTTCAACACCTTACCGGTATCGTTCTTACCGTATTTGAATGGTAGCTTACCGGATTTCAATAGCTTACCGTATTTAAATGGAAGCTTACCGGCTTTCAGTAACTTACCGTATTTCAAATTACCGGATCCAAAAATTATCGTATTTCAGCTTAAGGAAAAAGGAATATTTCTTCACTTACCAGTATTTGATATGAACTTACCGGTTTGTGCAAATTTATCAGTTTCAAACAGAGAAAATGAGGAAGAAGAAGAGGGAGATTTTTAGACCAAAAAGAAACATACTCTTAGCTCGATTTCTTGCAAAATATATAGACTTACAAGACCATACTTCATTACATCATTCTACCAACTCAAATCTATCAAATATACATCAAAATACAAAGACCATACTTGGTCTATATTTTAAAGATTAATCTACCAACTAAAGTACATAACCACATGACTTTAGATACACAAAATAAGTAACCATACATCAGCAAAAATGTCAATCAATTTCAACACTACTACTATGTGCTGACTATCTCTTTCTATTTTTCTAAATTGTTATTTGCTTAATCTTGTTGCTGCTAAAACTTCATGGGGGTAATTCTATTTCTCATTAGCTTTCAATGGCTTTTCTCCATATCTTATTGCTTAATCCTTTTTTCACATGATTTACTCTTTTTTAGGATTTGGGATTCTTTTTTTGAGGTCCATATTTTGTGCCTAGCATTCTGAGTAGCCATTTTAGCAAGAAACTATGCATTTCTGTGCAGCCATATTTGCATAAAGTAATGCAATAAGAAAATATGCATACTTGAGTTGTCAAATTCACATACTGAAGTGTCAAGGCACTTCTGCACTTTGATATGTGTACCCATATTTCTTTTAGGGCAAAGTCATTTGTACAGCACTTAAGTGCTATAAATTTTAGAGCCCTCTCACAAATGTGGGTCTGCGATTATTTTAATTGCGGGCTCCATCCCTTAAATGTGAGAGTGTTGTACACAATGATGTATAACTTGATGTACCTTTAGCATGTTTCTTTCTTTTATCGCTTGGTTTACTTTTTAACGTGCCAGCTATATTTTTTAGAAGTTACCTGGTACAGTCCTACAATCTAATCATACTGATATATCAAACTCTGATTCAAAGCTGCACATAGTAATCCTTTTTTCCTTTTATCTTTTTCCTGAATATGCATCACGCATAATGCTACTTCTTAAGAAAAATACAATACACTTCTATATATACCTAATTTACATACTTCAAAACATATAGATTTCTGCTTCCTTACTTGCGAAAAAAAAAAACCCATCAACCACTTCATTTCTTCTGGTAAATATAAATGTAAATATATTTAAAAAGAATATGCATATTTTTTGCATATTATTACATTTAGTGATTCTTCAATGTCTCTCTTTAATCATTTTATCTTTCTTCCAGACTCAACAAGATGACAGAAAACTATAAGTTAATCCCAGAAATCAACCCAAATCAAAAGAACTAGCAAGCCAAGGTAATAGTTGCAGGGAACTTGGCCCCAAAGCAAGCAAAAAACGATAACAGTAGATATCAAAACATGGTGCTAATGGATCTCAAGGTAAATGGCTTCAGAGTAATTTGTCATCCTTTATTTTTATTTTTTTAGGGTAAACATTATTGTGTAAATCAAAGTTTATGATATTTTCCATTTTTACTTGCCATAAGGAAATAAAGTGCACACAACACTATATAATGGAATCATTATTGACTTTGAAGATCAGCTACTTTTGAGCAAAACATATATCATTTCAAATGCTCTTGTTAAGGACACGAAACATGAATATAGAGCTTCAAATGGTGACTTGCAGTGGACAATATTTGGAAAGACTCAAATTCAAGAAGTCAACGAAAAAAACATGGAATTCCTATTTTCAACATACACATTCATTCCATTTAATAAACTAGAAAAATACATGGACTGCAACAACGACATAAGTTCTTTCTGCTAACTCTTTCTCTATTTTTTTCATAACGATATCTTACATTTTTACTTCAGCACATTCATAACTGCTTGTCATATTTATTAACATTTTAACTGATGTTATACATATAATATCTATATAGGCATACTTGCAGTTTCTATTGACATGCGTCCAAAACGACTCATTCAAACACGATCTGGAAACCAAACGTATGTGCAAGACATTTTACTAATAGATAAAAGCTTCCATACAATCATCCTAACAATGTGGCATTGTTATGTCAAAAAAGAATGTTTTTTTCTTGCGGAAAACATTGCTAAAAGCCTGTGATCCAGTTGAAAGTTTCATCTTTTAATGGTGATACTTCATGTATCTTACTATGCAACTTATTATTGTCCATAAAAATTCATATGATTCTGTACAAGCAACAACTAATGTTAAGTCTTGATTGCAGGCCTTACACTATCAACCAAGATAAATAATACCTTCTTTATAGATGTTGTATTCAACAGAGTTGTGAAATTCCGAGCATGGTAAATACAAATAACTTGTACAATATAGAAAATCTTTTGCTGTAATTTATATCAACTATATGTCATCATCAACATTCATATGTTCAAACCCCACTACTGTTTTCTTCCTCCTACTTTACTCATGTATGAAGCTTTGATTATTATTTCCTAATAGTTAACTTTTAATAAACATATCATATAATGCAAATGTTGAAACACATCCTGAGGAACTGAATGAAATCGCACTGGAGAAATCATGTCTTACAGTAACACTGACAAAGTTGTCTCCTCTAGCCCACAAGAATTTTACGCAAATACAAAATATAAAAGGCCAACTACTAAGAGTAACTTATTTAACTTTATTGTGCACATAATATATTTTTTCTCGTCTTACACAATTGCATTTTATGTTATTTCATTATGTTTATAATGAATGTTTACACAGCGTAAATACTTCTGGATCAAGGCCAAAGCAACCATCAAAGCAAATAAGCAAACTTTCTAGTACATGTCATGTAGCAATTGCAATAAAGTCAGCCATGCAGATTTTGGTGACACTTTCCCATGTATTTACTGCAAATATCCTTCCGCAAAGGCTGTCCCTAGGTAATGCTCACTAGATTCCTTTCCAATTTGTACCACTTACAGAGATGGCTTGTTAAACTTCACACAAGTTCTTCCATTTCAATATTTCTTCTTAATACTAATGAACTCACTCCAATATCATAGGGCACATGCTAATGTACAGTTAGAATATGCAAGTGGAATCTTAATTGCATGTGCAATTGGCGACCCTGCTGAGACACTATTAAAGTATAATGCTGAGACTTTAATGAAGTATTCTAAATTAGTAAGTGCATATATCATTCCCTAACTATGTCAACTTCGATCACTCATGCGTACTCATAGTAATTTTTCAATCCTAGGAAGTGATCCAAACATTGATGAATTCATTCAAATAAATCCCGAAGAAGAACATATCTTTTATGTCAAGGTTACACAACTGAAGCCAAATACTAATGAGTACAAGTATGAGATTATATTTGTCCCCAATGCATTCTCTACTATTGCTGATGGAACATAACAACAAAGTGAGAAAGAGAAAGGTTTCCTATACCCTACAGAAGTAAACAACAATAATGATAATCAAGAAGTGTCACCACCTTCTGCAAAGCAATCATTGTTTCAAGCTTCAAGTTAGCCAATACTTCCCAACATAACAGCTAAGACAAAAATTGCTATCTCTAACTCAGAAAACAATCACGTTACAGTGAAAGGAAAACTTGACTAATCATCGTCATATGTATTTGAAAGGCAATGCCAATGCTACAACCTAAAAGTTTGATTTGCTTGTTCTGCCAACATCTAAATGATTCTATCGCTGCCACCTTCGAAAAACTTTGTTTTAGTTTGTAGCACTGATTACAATAACTTCATGATGCTTTTGACTTATAACTTTGTTTCATTTTGTAGCACTACTTTTGCTTGGAACTCTTCCATGAAGTTTAAGCTTAGCAAGAATGTATAACAAGTTTCATGATGCTTTAGCTTGTAACTTAACTACGATAACGTATCAATACTTTTGAAATGTATAAATCATCCTGTGTTTGTCCCTGAGAATGTTATTTTATAGTTTGTCTTAGTCTATTAATTAAGATTCCTTTGAGAAGCATTAACACAATTTTGTTGAAATTGGTTACTTGATAATGAAATTGCTTATGAGAAATTCTTTCATCACATACGTTGTGCTTATGAATGACACACTCTTTCTTATCACATAGCAGTTTTTTAGTCTATTGGATCCAAGAAAATTGATCATATTACTGCATCAATTGAGTCATGTAAGGAAGCACTTCATTACAGTTATGCCAGAGTGTAAACTTCCTCTATGCGAGTTCTTGCTTGTGCATAACGTTCCATTTCTGCCTTGCCAATGCAACACATCTTCTAAGACAAAATTTGTCATTATATCATTTATTTCCTACAGATGCTCAAAGCTTTTTCAGTTTTTAACGAATGGTCTATTTCTACAATCATTTTGTTAGTACAAATCATTAAGTTTTTGGCAAAGACACTCCAATGTATAAGTAGATACATTGAACCTGGAAAGTGTAAAATATAAACGTCAACTTTATTTTCATTGGACACTTTAGTCCTATTCTTCATTTGCCACGCTATAACTTAGCCAATTACGTTATCGCACGTGCACTTGTACGTGCGTCTCACTAGTATAGTTGAATAAGTGGGGGATTGTTGTAATTTATTGTTTAACTTATAATGATAAGTGTATTGGAATGATAATACATCCATATGGGTGTGTCAAAAAAATACGAAAATGCTGAAAGCAAAACAAGAAGAAAAAACGAAGGGATTGAAATTTTGGCTTGGTCACTCGCCCGACCTTGATTTGGATTACTAGAAGCCAGAACTTCTGAGCAATTGCCCTTGCGAATTTTTTAACCGTTTGGGTTTGAAATTCGGATCCCTTTTATGCCTTTTCATGAAAAAAAAATATATATATATATATCCTCTTTTCATTGAGACATTTTCGCGGTGTTTGAATGATAATCTACGAATAGAAGATAGATTTCTTACTTAAACACAATCAAACCACCAAATAAAGAAATCATTCCATATTGAAAGAGTTATTCAAAGTTTCTATACATATTCAACTTTCCAGTACTCTTCAAATCCGAAGAAGAAACACACAAGTGCTCCAGCGTTTATTCTTCTTTTAGGCTTATTCAATCCTACAAACTGTTTGCCTTGAGTGCTTTTGAGCATCAAAATCCTAGAGGGAACAAATTTAATTTGAGGACAACGAAAAGTGTTTTGTACACTACGGTATGTGATTGCTACACCACATCATAACCATAAGTGTGATTATAATGTTGAGTAGCAAGTAAAATTTGTGGTAGCAATATAACTACCTTACAAATTTTATGACATTCTCGTTTCCAATTATGCCCATGTTTGACAACCACATTTTTTTTCTTTTTCTTTTTTTCTTTTTTTTTTGTAAAAAATGAGTTTTTGAATAATAATTTTTTTTAAAATGTATGATTAACAATTTTTTTTGAATTTACGTAAAGAATGTTACAATTGAAAATGAGTATGAAAAAAAAATTGAAAAAATAGTTACCAAACATGACCAAGGAGGAGATTCTGCAAAGAAAAGAAATGGAACAAGAACGAGCTTGTCCCAACGAGCTTTAAGTTGGGAACGAAAACACAATTTTCCATTTCGTGAACTTTAGCATACGTTTGGCCAAGTTAAGCACATGTTTCATAAGTTTTTAAAAATAACTTGGATTATAAATAAATAGAAATGAATTGTGAATAAGAAGTTAGTACTTGTGATTCTCATGAAATATGATGAAAAATATTTTAACATTTTATCAGCAAATCATAAACAGATGACAAATATTTAATCTAACGCATAAATATTTGGGGAAGGCACCCCAAATATTCATATACTTTCGAAATGAAAGTGTCGATTAAGTTCACAAAAGTTGAGTCTGACCCATAAAGTTCATATTTCACCACTCACAAAAGGTGTGTTTTGCATAGAAGTATTAAAATCTTTCTTTCGCTCCACTTACTGATATTTGTGTGAATTTCCCTCGTTATTCTTCTGCCTAAAGTCAAATAGTGACAAATTCAGCAACTCAAATATAAGAACCAAAAAATCATACCACAAGAATAACTGGATAAACAAAAGAAGATAAACACAATGAGCTGGAATACAAGTTCAATTAGACATTTTGCATGTTTTGGCTAAACTTATTAAGAGCCGGAGTCTTGCCTACCTAAGCAAAGATCTCATGGTTCCAATAACCATCTGGCGGAAAAGATTCTTCAATACACACATTTCACTTATATATAATATTAAGCAGTATAGTAGACCAACGAGGTGTTCTTTTAACCTAACCCCAGCTGAGACAAACTGGTAATAAGGACACGAGGAATAGCTGCAGGCAGCCAGCTGAATGCTTCTATTTGCACCTCCTCGAATTCCAGTGTAAAATCATTTTCAATACCTTGACCGTCTTCTTCCCCTGAAATATCTTACCATTATAAGCAAGCAGGATAGAAACAGGAGCTTAACTGAGAAGATGACAAATTACCGTGGTGAGGTAGAACGTGAGTGAGATCGAGAACTAGAGTAGGGTGAACGTGAACGTGAACGCGCGTGAGAACGAGATCCAGAGCGAGACCGGGAGTGTGAAGGAGAACGATATTTCCTAGGACTCCTGCCCGTGCTTGGACTCCTGCGCCTGTATCTTCTGCAACACATGAAAACATGTAAACAAGAAAGTATCTGATAAAAGCAATATAACCAGAAAAATATATATATATATATATATATATATATATTTAATTGGCAAAAAGGGCTTATAGATAAAGAGCCTTTGTAAAGTCCCATTACAAAGACGTGTATCTTCACTACCAGTTTCTGGGACAGCCAAAAAAAGTGGAGAGTCCTGGCAGAAGGTGCAATTTGTTGAAACCTAGGACTGTGGCTGGTTAAATATACTACCGAAAATGGGAAATCCCAATTCACTGCTTCCTAGAGACCAAAATTAAAGTCATCCAAATTTCTCATTTCAGTTTTAATACCAATTTAGAAAGTCAATTTTTTAAATGACATGATGGAGAATCAAAAGGGATATTATTATTAATTAATTTTCAATTTTATGCGTATTTTAGGAAACTTTATTAATGTTTGATTTATTACCTTACTTAGAATATGGCCTTAGAAACCATATATAATTGGGTCTATGCAATGTAATTGCAACAACTTCGAAATGAAATAAAAATTGATATTTTCTCCCCAACTTCTCTTCCGTCTCTCTAGTTCTTCTCCCCTTTCTATTTCCAACCTACTACCTTCCCCTCTTCTTCCATTCCCCCCCCCCCCCCCCCTTCTTCTTCTTTCCCCTTTCCCGTTCTCCTACAATTCTCCTTACATACGACATCAATTTGGTACAGCATCATTCGGTTTTTTTCTCTGTTTTGATATATATATATGTTCTTCTGTACTGTTCTTGGGTACTGTTCATGCATCATTTTTAAAAAAAAATAATAATTTGAAACCTATTATTGTCAACTTATGCTGCCCAGAGAAAATATTACCGCTGTCTTTCAATACCTTCACTACAACCAAACCCTAAAACTCCAAACATACATCCAACAATCCATAATACACGCCCCATATTATACCAAAGATGAACAGTCCAATAACACAGGCCCATATCTGCTACAGTCCAATTAACCCCCAAGGATACCAACAGCCTACTTTACTACACCCATTGCCCAAGCCTAATACACAAAAACCTAACCCAGCCCACTCCCCAAACAACTAACCCTACAGGCCCATCCTCATCTCCATAACACAAACACAAACCCAAACCCCAAATACCCAACCCAGCCCAAAACCCACCACCATCTTCATCGATTCTTCAAACCCTAATCTGACTGCTTGCCTTCTGTTGCTTCTCGCCAGACAAAAACACTCACTGCCAGCAACCACTTCATCTGCTTTCATCATCGCCACCATCATCATCTTCAATCCTAATCATCAGCCACAACGTCAACCTGACCCACGGTACACGCCTACAACCCATCATATTCATTCTCCTCCCACCATACAGTTCTGCAAATCTACTCCAGCCGTCTCTCCTCCATCAACACCACCATTGCCACATTCAATAATTGCCACCGCCTACACCCGTTCAGTCCAACTCCTGTTAGCAGCCCGTTCGAACAACTTCCGGCATTCATCACTTATCACACACTCAAAGTAACCGCCGGCCATCACATCAATCCTGGTACCCTCCACTACCTCCCACAAGACACCTGCATCACCATCCCAAACTCCCCCTTCACGGCATCTTCTTGTCTGCTCTTTGCATATTTTGATCGTGGAGTAGCAGCTCGCATAGGCACTGACAGGAGGTCTAGAAAAACGGAAAAAATTGGATAGTAATTCATACAACAGGCTTGGAATTGGAATCCATGGTGCACTACTATCGGGCTCGAATTACATCTTGTGAGGTATCTGATAGGCCCCCAATTCCAGAAGATCCCGGAAGAATTGAGAAGAATATTCATCAACAGAATTCTGTTGGGAATGGGGGGGAAGCATTTAGAAAGGATCTATAAATAGAAGGCAAACCGTAGTGGTAGGCAGGCAGGAGTTGAGTGGTAGAAAAGAGTCTAGTATATCCGTTTTATGTTACATTTTCGTGTAATTGCTTTCAAAAATAAATAAAAATCCCTTTGTTCTTAATTTCTCCAATTAGAACTCTATCAATTGGTATCAGAGCGGTTTTTCCTGATGGCACAAAAAAAGACAAACAGCAAGGTGGACATAATAGAAAAGAAAATGGAAGGGTTGAAGGCAGAGCTGCAACGCCTTCCTGGATTGGAGAAATCGGTGGATTAGTAAACTCAAAACATGGCCAAATTATTACAATCCATGGAGGAAACGAGGAGGATAGTAGCAGCCCTATCTGGTGCTAAAACAAGGACAGGCAAAGGCAGGGAAGGAGAAGGATCAAGCAGTGTGGCCGAGGGCCCATCACCGCAGAACAAACCACAGGAAGTCATTGGTGCTCAACGTACTTTGGATCGGGGAAAATAGCCAGAGGGCTCAAGTGAGGCCAGTTACGGTAAAATCCCAGTAAACCATGAAGATGACATAGATGGAGGGAATTGGAGGCGAGTACGCAAGCTAGAAATGCCCATTTTTTTGCGGGGAAAATTCGAACAGCTGGTTGTTTCGTGCAAAGAGATACTTTGATGTTAATGGCTTGTCGAAACGAGAAGTTAGGAGCAATCGCCCTGAGTCTAATCGGTGACGCCTTGTCTTAGCTTCAGTGAACAAAGGCCAGAGCTCCAATCCAACCATGGCAACAGTTTCGGCAGCAGGTATTGTTGCGATTCAGGCCAACCCAAGAGGGAAGCCTCTGTGAAAAGTTTATGGCTATCAAACAGAGCTGATCAATGGCGGACTTCCGACGAGAGTTCGAGCTACTTGCATTGCCACTGAGAGGAATCTCAGATGAGGTGCTGGAAAGTACCTTCGTGAATGGGTTGAAGCCTGAAGGGCCGAGGTTCGTTTATTGGGCCCAAAAGGATTGGGCCAAATTATGGAGGTAGCCCAGAAAGTTGAGGATAAAAATTTGATACTAAAAAAAATTCCGGGAGCCCATAACCCATAATTCAATTAAACCCAATTCACCCCCAATTCGTTCAGACTCGAGAAGGCTCAACATGTTTCCTACGAAGACGACCAACTTGAGGGAGAAAAATTCCAGCAATCAACAAGAATATCCAGCCAAGTGCTTGACAGATGCTGAGTGGCAGATGAGGCGAGACAAGGGCTTATGCTCCAGGTGTGAAGAGAAGTACACGATGGGCCACCAGTGTCGAAATTGCGAGCTACATGTGCTGTTGGTAGAAGGGAACGATAGAGAGGAAGAGAAGGAACTTACAGGCCGACCGAGGAGAAACCCATAGAAGTGAAGGACAGGATAAAGTTGTCTCTTAACACGGTGGTCGGGCTTTCTACACCGGGCACTATGAACTTCAAAGGTACCATTGGGCCGCAAGAAGTGACAGTATTAATCGATTGTGGGGCGACCTATAATTTTATTTCACTAGAGTTGGTACAGAAACTGGGACCCAACCAAGGCTACTACCAATTACGGCTTAATAATGGGGACAGGCCAATCTGTTAAGGGAAGGGAAATTTGCAAAGGGGTAGTAGTTGAAGTTTGACAATCGTGGAAAATTTCCTACCGCTGGGGCTAGGTTGACCGATGTAGTGCTAGGAATGCAGTGGCTTGGTAGTTTAGGAGATATGGAGTTGAACTGGAAGGGGTTAACCATGCGATTTAGAATGGGAGACAGATGGTTTACTTTGAAGGGAGACGCAAGGCTACACAGGACAGGGATTTCCCTTAAAATCATGGTAAAAACCTTACAACTAAAAGGTAGAGAAGCATAGGTCGAACTAGGAAGCCTACTATGTCCTTACCGTCACGATGCAAAATTAGAAGGGAACGTGGAACCCAATCAAATCTTGGGAGAACAACCTGGAAGAGAGGTATTGATAAAAGGGGATGATCGTCCTATAGCCAAAGCTTCATAATCATAGGGAGTAGTTTTTTTCTAGCCAACAACGCTTCCCCGACTTCCACCTTGAGGACAAGGTGTCTTTGGAATCTAGGGGTAATGACAGGCCCCCAATTCTAGAGAAGAATATTCACCAACGGAATTCTGTTGGGAATGGGAGGCAAGCAATTAGAATCTATAAATAGAGGGGCAAATTATAGTGGTAGGCAGGCGGGAGTTGAGTGTTAGAAGAGAGTCTAGTATATCCGTTTTATGTTACATTTTCTTGTAATTGCTTTCAAAAATCAATAAAAATCCCTTTGTTCTTAATTTCTCCAACTAGAACTCTATCAGTATCCTACTTGTGCATACAGAAAGCTCTACTTTTATTTAGGTGTTTGTGGCCTGTTAAACTTTACGTTGAAAAAAATAAGTCTTATAACACCAATTACAATTCATATAACTCGTCCACCTATAACACGTTTTTCCGTCATCACCATGATCATGTACCTTCCGCTTTCATTTATCAAAACAATTATCCATTGTCTAAGAATTTTGTGGAGGACATATTCTCCTTCTAGGCACAACAGGATCCACGTATCAGACTTGGATGGTCTCTCTGGATCCAATTCATTTCTTTATTGGCTCGAGTCTCTTGAATAATTTTTTTTATTTTCACAATTTAAGTGACTCCCGTTGTCTTTATCATGCTAATATGGCACTTGTGGGATCTACTAAGTGTTATTGGAATTCCTTTTTGCATAACATTGATATCTTAGGTCAACGTCCTGTCACTTCGTGGAATAAAATGAAACGAATAATAAGTAACAAATACGCTCATGTGTACTATCAATCTCAATTAGTGAACCAATTCTTCTTCACTTGTAAGCAAGGTACATCCACTGTTAGTGAATATCTAACACATTTCGAAACATTATTGCACAATTGTGATATTTATGAAGCTCCCCACATTACAGTGTTTAGGTTTATCAAGGGTTTAAATCCTGAAATCATACATCATAACATCTCTGCACCACAATCCTTAGAGTCAGCTTACCGACAGGCCAACCTATGGGACATGTCTTTTCCATCTTCGCCAAGTATATCATAAGCTGGGTTTCACATCCCGGTCCAAAGAGTCACCTCCCGAGTCTATTGTGTTCCTCTTGAGAAAGAAATCAGTTTGTATTGTTAAGTCAATTGAGTATTCTGATAGTGAGGATAAGATATTATCTATAGTGTTGCCACCTCAGTTAAACAATTCACCTATCCTCAATTCCAAGCCCAAGTTGATCTTGCCCTAAACTTTTGTATGACTCTAACATTACCTTTGATACGACTCTCCATAGTGTGATACTTCCTTGGTTGGCACGTGTTCTGGGGTTATTGTTCGATCATATATTTTTCCTATCGATATTCAATATATCATAATTGTTAACTTCTCGGGGCACATTTGAGCCACCGATGTTACTCATATGTTTCTACAAGCCAGTCTACCATACTAGTGTTTCATGCTCAAGTGAATCCTGTAGTACCTTTTGTAGATGAATTGTACATGATGTTGCTTCTTGGAGCTCCTTATCGCTACTTTGTTAAAATGAAAGATCGTCCCCCTTAGTTTAGATGCTTGGGAATGTTTTCCATAGTCAGTTGCTGACATATAGATGGTATCGTTATTTGACGAAGATAAAAGATCGCCCTCCTTGGTCACAACGTTGTAGTCTACCTTGCCGGAGTCAAGTTCTCTTAGCCGGGTAGTTTAAATGCTTGGAAATGTTTTCCAGAGTCAGTTGCTGACATATGGATGGTATCGTTATTGGACGAGGATAAAAGATCGCCCTCCTTGGTCACAACGTTGTAGTCTACCTTGCCGGAGTCAAGTTCTCTTGGCCGGGGAGAAATGGAGAATCAGAAAGAATATTATTATAACTAGTTTTCAATATTAATGCATATTTTAGGAAACTTTATTAATGTTTGATTTATTACCTTTTATATTATTTTCTTACATAGAATAGGTCTTGGAAACCCTATATAAAGGGGTTTATGCAATGTAATTGCAGCAACTTCGAAATGAAATAAAGATTGATATTTTCTCCCAAGCTTCTCTTCCGTCTCTCTAGTTCTTCTCCTTTTTCTATCTCCTTCCTACCTTCCCATCTTCTTCTTTCCCTTTCCCTTTCCCTTTCCCCTTCTCCTTCTCCGACAATTCTCCTCTTGCATCCGGTATCACATTAACTAGGAAATACTACTACTTATCATAAGCTTGTGTGTGACGAATCCGTTGTTGTAAACCTTCCCTCTGCCCCCACAGCAGAAAATATGAAAGAATGGATATATAAAGTCTCATATGTATTGATTTCACGGATCAGCAAAAGACAATTGCACTAGCATTTTAGAGAGAGAAAAAAGAACGAAGTTTCTGCGATAACAGAAAAGTAGTTCTCCAGTCCAGCAACAAATTTAAATGAAGAGTATCAAAAAAGACTCATTTCAAAAAAAAATTGACCAAGTATTGTTAGCCCTTATCAAAAACCAAATTCAACAAAAAGCTGAAAGAACAAGGAAGAACTAGAACAACAGCAAATTAAGCCCATGTTTGGCAAATTAACAATCAAACCACTTTTCACATATTTTGTGGAATCCACAAGTACCACCCATTTATCAACGACTCGCTTCTATCTATTTGTAATTTAACAACCAAACATGTTTTAAGCCTTGTTCCCAGCAAATTTGGGAATAAAAACTACAGATTATCAAAATCTCTATCCCCCAAGATCAATCCTTCAATCAACAGCCAAAAGCAAGATTGGTAGAGATATATATATATACCTTGGAGGAGAGCGGCTGTAACTTCTACTACGGCTTCGCAGCCGATATCGGCTAACTCGGCTTGTTTCAGCTAGTTTTTCAAGCCTTTGTCGCTCTTGCTCTCGTTTCTTTGCCATTTCAATAGCTGTATCTTTTTTTACTGCAAAAAAGAAGTGGCACGCCACAATGAACGTGATAATCATGCAGCCATGAAACATAATCAAAGAGAGAAAAAAAATGCCAATCCTCATCAATTCTACATTTTAGCATAAAAATCAGGCGAACATACTTTGTTTGTTCAATTGTTTGCTCATGATCCGTTTAAGTCGTTCTTGAGGTGTTTCCTTCTTCTCCCCCTGTTGCTTAGAGAGGCTCCCACTACTAGTGGTTTTGCTCAACTTTGCGAGTGCGGAGGATGTGATTCCCTTGGACGTGCTGCCAAGGGAATCAATGAAAATAAATAATAAGTTAACGACGAAGAGAATTATCCAAAAAATACATGTTGACTAATAGAAATGGAAACACTATGAGATACCTCATTGGTGGCTTCAACAGTTTGGCATTCTTTTCTTTGTCGAGGGATACACCAGATGCAGGGTCTACATGAAGAGCCTCGAGTATGCGACCAGGGGATGGCCTGCAGGAAAGCATATGCATTAGAGAAACACTTTACAATACTTCCTGGGACTCAGATGCAGTCATATGAAGTCCAGCTTTGGGAATAATGAGCTTCAAAAAGGAAGCTTCCTTCCCTCTCCCCCTTGGCAGTTAAGCTTGTTACCCTAAACATGATATATTCTAAACAACAAAAGTTTGGCTCAGGTAACATAATGGACGGTTAGCTGCAGCAGAGTAAATACTTCCAATCTATCTTTGCAATTATTAAAAGGTCGAGTGCTCCGACCGATTCAATGCATCAGCATGGGACAAAGGAGATGGTGGTGGAGAATGTCCTTCAAGCTTTGGCTCATCTCCATCATCAAAGCCCCCAAATTCTGTAATATATTCTATTTTTGGAGCCTTATCTTTGCCTCGATTAAGATCATCAGTGTGTGATCCATGTGCACGGCACCTTGACTGTGATGGAGAGTGGGACCGAGACTTCGACCTCGATCTGCTAAAAGAGAAGACAGTTAACAATTTCCCACCAATTTTTACATTTATGCAATAAAAGAGACGAGAATATCCACCTTCTAGATCGTGAATAAGCTTCATAAGTAGGACTGTGCCTTGATTCACTGCAAATCGTCAGAGGCAACAATGATGTTAGGACCACATATTACTGGCTAGTGACTCCCATTTTATATCCTATGCGCACATGACTTTGCACCATTGCAAATGCACGAAGGAAACACGTGACATTTACCGATATGGATCGTGACGAAGCACTCTAGTTCCAGTTATTTTCGCAGCTTCTCTTTCCATCTGAGAAACCTTCCTTCTTTCCTTGCGACTCAGTTTTCTCTAAAAAATTCACAGTAATTCAAAATATGGTGAGGCAGTATCACTCTCAATAGAACCATAATTCCAAGTTTCCAACTCAAATTTTTTACAAACGTACAATTGAAGGATCTCCCTTGATGACTTCTTTCTGCCTCCTTTCCTCTTCTTTAGCCTTTTTATCCATGTATAAAAGCCATCCATACCTCTTTACTCCAAATTCTTTTGCAATTGACTCCATCAATTCATCATTGCTGTCATCACTGTTAAAATCCTCCTCGTAATCGTCGTCCTCGTCATCATCTTCATCACCATCTAAATCTTGAGTTTCCTCCTTTTCATCTCCATCATAAGAGAAACCAACTTGCGAGTAAGGCCCCTTGCTTGTTGGCGTCTGAGCCGCATGAGATTTACTGTGCTTGTCATTATGTCAAATATAATAGGTAAAAGGATCAAACAAATGATATAAACAGAGAGCTTAATATAAGCTATAGCATCATGGTACATCAAAGAAATTTCTGTATTAAAAAATGAAGAGCAACCATAAAGAGACAAGCATGTGTTTTCAAGGTTCACATGTGTTCATTGGGAAATTGCAATGCATATTTAAATGCCAAACAATAAGCAAAATCAAAATTTAAACGTACAGAGAATTTTCCCATTGACTGCTGTTTGCTTTGTAATGAATAAAACACAGAAAGAAAAAAAAGGTCTGAACCTGTCTGATCCAAAATAGGCACTGATCTTAGCCTCCATCTCTTGGTTAACGTGTTGCAGTCCCTCCTCATCGGTAACTGCTAAAGGGTATTATTAGCTCTCAAAAGATATCAGAAAATTACTATTAATAGAAAAGGGGGTATCGTTATCTTCGTTCACTAACAGATAACCAGAAAAAGGTAAAAATACAAAAACGTTGCTGTAAATCAAACAGATTATGACAAATAAAAAAAAGTACCGACATCCTCTACGTCGATGCTTAATTAAATCCCGGTAACGCTCAAAACTAACAAACTCTTCTAACTCCTCTTCTTCCTCAGTTTTTTCTGAGACCTGATGACGGCGTGTACTACTATCACGAATAAAATCAAGAAGAGCACGGCCATCAAATCTGGTAAAAGTATAGTTAATCAGTAACAGCAGGACAATCCCCCGACATCTAACTCCTAATCCCAATCACGAAACATATGTTTTGAACGATGCCTTTCATATAGGCAGGTAACTGAAATTGTATTACCTGTCAATCATAATATCCTGTTTCCCATTCCAGGGTATCCTGAACAGGAGGCAAAAAGGTTAGGTCAATTTATCAGTGGAATGCACATATTAAATTAGTGAAGCCATGTGAAATATATAATAACTTCGCCATAACATTGCAAATACGAGGGAAGGAACAGACGAGACTGGAACACATTCCTTCTAACATATAGCAAGAATGGATAGGAAGAGTATATGTGTTATACTAAATGTCCTTATAGTGAAAAGATAGAATGATGTTACTTCTTGCAATTTTTTTCAATTTTGCATGATTATAATTAAGTGACACAGATGCAAACTTGAGTACCCTAAGATGTTTAAAAACCCAACATCTCAGTTTCTCATCAACAACTCAACTCAAAATTAACAACCCGCTCGAGCTCCAAACTACCAATCATCATCACGTCTTCTATTTCCAATAGCAAGTCTAGACAACTCATCAGTTAGTACAAGTTATAACCAAAAAAAAAAAAACACTATTTTCCAAGTACCCACAACCAATTTAGACATGAAATTTTACCTATCTACGTTAACGTAAGCATTACTTAAGAGTGTGAATTTAGCAGAAAGAAGTCATAACTATAGTATAATGACCGCTATGAGAGACATATCCACAGCACGACTCGCATCAAAAGGACAAAGGCTAAATTGATATAATATGAAGTACATATCCAATAGGAGCTACAGTCCTGAACAAGGCAGCTATAATCGGGACAGTAAGTATCCAAATACTGTTTGAAGCACTTAATTATCCATAGCATAAATTAAAAACCGGATTACCCTACTCAATAAGAAAAAATCAGCATAGGATGATTAAATAATCTTTAAATAAATAAGGAAAATTTGATAAAATAAAACTCGTGTCATACAAGCCTTGTTGGTCTTCGGCAGCCTGGTAGAGAGCGTCATCACGGTGGATGCGGCAGCGAGTTCCGACGGCTTGGATAGATTGGCTTGGGTCGCCGCGCCGCTTGGCTAGGTATATGGCTCTGCGCTGCGCTCTCTTCCGAGCAGCGTCCATCATTTCATGCACTTTCTTCTCCGACCTCCGCGCCTCGTGCCACATCTTTGATCGATCGAAAATCGATTTCTGGATTTCGAACAATAATTCCGAATTTCTTAGGAGTTTAATGGATTGGATTCCGTAACCCTAGGTCTAATTGCGTGATTCTTCCTGTTATCCGTGAACGAGGTATTGAGATGTATGAATTACTTTACTAATAGGGTGGGTGGTTTAATAAAGTCTCCTCCATTATCTAAAAACATTTTTTTCACAAACTCATTTTTTACCTCTAAAGTTCTCATATTAAAATATTTTCACATAAATTCAAAAAATTTCCTACTTTTAATCTTACAAAGCTCATTTTCAACAAAAAGGAGGTCAAACACATCCTAAGTTTCTATTAATCCATGTTGATTAAAACAAAACTTTTTTTCTTAAACTCATTTTCAATATAAAATATTTTACATGTAAATTCAAAAAAAATTCTAATTTTAACAATACATTCTCGAAAACTTCATGGATCGTACTCTTCGCATTTCAGTTTTTAATTTTTAGTTTTGAATTCATTTTTTATTTTGTGTTTTGAGTGTCGGTTTTGAAATTGCTAAAAATGCGTTCTTTTTGTCATTTTGGAAAACTGTTTCTCAAAATATAAAACTGAAAAATGCATTTACTTTGAAAATTTGAGAATCTTTCTTATAATATTTTATTCAAAAATTATGATTATTCAATTAATTTTAATAGTTTAATGTTAATCGATTGATGACAGTTCATCTTCAATGAGCTCCATTAAGATTGATGTTTATATGTCAATACTGATAGTTTCTGATAACTTTTCTCATACAAAGAGGCTTGACGAAGGAGTTTAACAAAGTGACGTGTACGGTTGAGATTCAAAAGCATTAGACGGCTGAGATTTTGCAAAAATGCTTAACTGTAAAGAATTTATTTTCCACAGAGAGCTTTGAGGCAGCAAAGTTTTTGGCGTTCTTTTCCCATCCCGTCCCCACTACCATTTCTCATTCCTCCACCAGCATCACCACCATCCACAATCTTCCCCATTTTTCGCGAATCAAGAAACAAAGAAACTAATAAAATGGAGGAAATTGGAGCACACACTTGTAATTATTATTTTTTATAATTGCATTTCTTGTTTACATAATGAGCTGTAGAGTTTCTGAGTGAATTGGGGGTACAATGGAAACACATCAGTTGCCACTAGAAAGTGTAGTAAAGATGATGAAAGATAATGGGTTCAGCAAGGTTATTCAACCATATCGGGTTTAAGTGCCATAAGTGTCTCAATAAGAGCTCTTCAGTTTGCCCCATGTTTGTGCTACTAGAAGCAACAAAACTGCCCTTTTCCCTAGAAATGAATGCGGGGCTTGACTGCAGCGGGAAAGAATCTACTGGTCTATCCCTCTTGGACGAAACATTTGCAGATCATAAACTTCAACCAAATGAAAAATCTTGGGTCGAAGGCTCGAAGCCAACCTGCTTATTCATACTCTGGAGGAGTCAATATCATGTTCTGTTATTAAAAATTTTAACATCATTTCTTGATAATATTGGAACAATTTGTTGGGTCTCTTTTGGTTGTTTATCACTACCGTCCACGACGGCTTCGCCACCTCCGATGTCGTTATTCTCCACAGCAAACTAACCGGAGTAAAGAAGAAGAAGGTGAAGTTTGACGTGGCAGATCCGGATTAGATGATGATGTTGACGCCATCACCTTCGACGACGCCATTAGAGTCGATTTTCTCGGAGTTCAGTGAGAATTTTTTTCTACTACTAAATCAAAAATCAAAGCATGGGGGAAAATGGGGAAGAGTTGGAGAGAGAACGTGATTTTTGGGTTAAAAGATTTTTTCGTTGCTTCTTAATCTCAGCCGTCCATTGATCTTTAATCATAGCCATACACATCATTTTGTCAAACTCCTTTGTCATCATTCTTGGTACAACTAGCATTATTCATTATCTAAAAACATTTTTTTCACAAACTCATTTTTACCACTAAGTTCTCTTATTAAAATATTTTCACATAAATTCAAAAAAATTCCTACTTTTAATCTTACAAAACTCATTTTCAACAAAAAGGAGGTCAAACACATCCTAAGTTTCTATTAATCCATGTTTGACAATCATTAAAACAAAACTTTTTTCTTAAACTCATTTTCAATATAAAATATTTTACATGTAAATTAAAAACAAATCTATCTTTTAACAATACATTCTCGAAAAATCCATGGACCGTACTCTTCGTATTTCAATTTTTAGTTTTGAGTTTTGAATTCATTTTTTATTGTGTTTTGAGTGTCTTTTTTGAAATTGCTAAAAATGCGTTCTTTTTGTCATTTTGGGAAACTGTTTATCAAAATATAAAACTGACAAATGCATTTACTTTGAAAATTTGAGAATCTTTTTTATAATATTTTATTAAAGATTATTCAATTAATTTTAATAGTTTAATGTTAATCGATTAATTACAGTTCATCTTCAGTGAGCTCCATTAAGATTGATGTTTATATGTCAATACTAATAGTTTCTGATAACTTTTCTCATAACTATGACCAATTCATTCATCACTCCACAGAGATAAACAAATACAATCTCTATGAAAAGTCAAACAACAATAATATTAAAAACTGAAGGGTTTGCCAGGAATAGAACCATGGAAACTCGAATAATTCTCTAGGAACAATCTTAATAGCATAAAGCAACTGATGACAGTTCATCTTCAATGAGCTCCATTAAGATTGATGTTTATATATCAATACTGATAGTTTCTGATAACTTTTCTCATAACTATGACCAATTCATTCATCACTCCACAGAGATAAACAAACACAATCTCTAGGAAAAGTCAAACAACAATAATATTAAAAACTGAAGGATTTGCCAGGAACAGAACCATGGAAACTCGAATAATTCTGTAGGAACAATCTTAACAACATAAAGCAACTATCTTTCAATGAACCATCTATGAGTTGAAAAAAAAAAGCAAAAAAAATCAGACACCCATCATCAATAACTGACATTGATTAGGCTAAAAAGGTGAAAAACAATATTGGAACCAATTAACCAATGAAGTTCACAACAAATGTTGCCAGTAATTGAATCCGAGAAATTTAAAAAAAGAAAAAAAAAAGCTCACGGATTGCTCCAACAAGCTTAGCCGATTCTAGACAAAATTGAGGGTGATCTATGGTAGAACAAGATGCACCTGGTTGATAGGAATGTTGTGATGGTGCTCTATGATCGAGCGAGTGGCCGGATATGGATGTAAAGTTGAAAAAATCGTGACTACGCTCACGATTTTGGATGGGAATTGGTGATGTTTCCAGCCGTCTGGTGGGCAAGCGATAGTCAAAGGTTGTAGAGGGAGGTGAAGGGTACCAGTGGTGTGTAAGTTTGACAGCTTAGGTGGCGGGTGGTGGTTGATGCTGATGGAAAGAGGGCGGATCGGCCTCTACCATTCAAGAAAGAGGAAAATGTTGGGGAAATGGAAAAAGAGGAAGTCTATGCCGTTTTCCGTGTTTTGGATTTTTTGGTGTGTTTTGTACTGAAAATGCTCAAAATGACAATTTTGTCATTTGGGTTTTCTTTGTAATTTTTTTCTTTCAAAAATGCGTTTTCGAAAATGGGAAAAAGAACGCGTTTTCACCGTTTTGAAAAATCGAAAATAAAAAACGACAAAGAGAACGGAACCTCAATTTTTAAGACTCGTTTCTCCCAAAGAATATATATATATATATAGACACACACATCCTATTTAGCAAAAAGATGGGTATTCCTTACTCATTATCAAATAATAACTTATTCACAAACTTCGTGTGGGAGTCTGACTAATACTTTTTATTTCCCATCTCATGGAAAACCATTTTTTCTCCGCTTAACCTTATCCCCCTCTAGGAGGATTTTAATTATAGGTTCTATAGGAACTGGATGATCCTATTTGGTTAAATACCTAATATATATTTAATGATTATCAAACTAAGGCTAAATCTTAAAGTTTAGTTCAAACTGGACACAATTTGTTGTTTCATACTAGTTGGATGACCTGAATATTTTTCCCTAATAGTTGTTGGAGTAAATTTATGTTTCAGAATAGTTTGATGGCAAAATTGTTGGTTCCAAAAAGTTAGAGGACTAAATTGCTATTTCATGTTACTCAGATGAGGAAATTACTATTTTCTAACACATGCAACACAATAGTTAGTGGGCTAAATTGATGTTTTCCAATAGCTGGAGGAAATGAAATGTTTAGTGAAGAAAATGAAGTAAACAATTAAATAAATATTTAAAATTACAATTGGCTACGTCGCTAAAGATTTTATCCCACGTTGTAGGATCAATAAAACTATGTAGAATATGGATGGCAAAAATACCCGTTAAACCTGATATCCGCGGGGTCCCGCCCTGAAAGGGGAGGAAAATTTCGCCCCGAGACAAGTATGGGTAACAGGGGGCCACCCTGTTTACATTTTTTTTTTTAAATTTAATATTATAAATAAAAAACTCCACAAAATTTCATTAATTCTAATAGAAAATGGCAAATAAGATTATCTAATGAATATGATAAACAATAAAAATCTTAACTTACCAAATATATTCTAATAATATAAATTTGAAAAATAAATAATTTAATTAAAAATTTTAATAATTATATTATTGTTTTACTTGAATGAATGGGAACAATAAAAAGAATTATCAAAAACTTCAAAAAAGGAAAAAAAAAAAAAAAAAAAAAAAAAAAAAAAAAAGGGTACATAAACGAGGCATTTTCCCGCCCCGTCCCACCTTAAACGGATAACTGGGCGGGTATGGGGCAAGAGGCCCCGAATCCGCCGTTGCCAACCTTAAATTGTAGAAGGAGTCTTTTTGAAAGTAGCAGCAATTGGAAGGAAATCAGAATTGGGCCTTCCAATGCAATTGAGCTCATCAAAACAGTTGATATATTTTCTAAGGATTAATTACCACAATAGTCACTGAACTTTCAGGATAATAACTTAATGGTCACTGAACTTTAAAAATCACTTAAGTCATCACTGAACTTTGCAAAAAGTTTCTACGGGATCATTGAACTTTGCAAAAGATTTTCACGGGGTCACTGAACTTTAAAAATCACATTATTCATCACTAAACTTTACAAAAATTTAGTGATCTCCTAGGAAACATTTTGCAAAGTTCAATGACCCCGTGGAAACCTTTTGCAAAGTTTAGTGATGAATGAGGTGATTTTTAAAGTTCAGTGACCTCATGAAAATTTTATGTAAAGTTCAGTGACTATTGAGGTAATTAACCGTATTTTGTAACAAAGTTATATTTTTCATGTCAATAAAAATATTTTAACGGAGGTAGAGGTTCTGAAAGTTTTGGTGGGATTGGAGGTTTGGATGGGAGTTTTGGGGTATGGGAGGCCGTAGTTGATTGTGGTCTTGAGCTTGGTGGTGTCGTGTTAGTTTGGAGAAGAATGAGACGACTTTTTCATTCTATTTCTTTTTTATTGTATCTCTCTCTTTTACTTTATTTAGTTATTTGGTTTTTTTTTTTTAATTTTAAGTCATAAAGTAGAATTGTCCTATTACAGGACTTTAACGGCAAAAATGGATGGAAATAGATAATGTGAGAGAATAAATGAAAGGTCGGGGATGGGAAAGAATAGAAAGAATGGGGATGAAATTGTTACAAGTGAAAAAGGTTGGAGACCCACATTGAAATTTACCCTAAGAAATACTGGAAAGCGGAGTATCAAGAGTCAACTCATGTCATTCTTTCATCATTTACTTAGACTATGTTTGATAACCATCAAAATAGGTGGAAAAGAAAAATCAATTCCCTTTCCATACTTAATTTTGGTATTTGATTGCATAATTTTTTCATAAAATTTATTTCTACCCATTTTCTAGGTACAATCATTTAAAACACATTTTTCACCTTTTATTTTTTCATGGTTTTGGTGAGAAAGTTATTTTTCATCTTTTTTTTTTTTTTTTTTTTTTTTTTTTTACTTTTTTGGCAATGGAAACATATTCTAAATCCAATGGTAAACAAATTTATCCATTTAATTGACAATTTGTATGAAAAATAAAGTCAAAGGAACATAAAAAAATTTGAATTTTTTTTTTTTTTTTTTTTTTACCTTTTAGCAATCCAAACAAATTTTAATATAGATTGTAAAAAAAATAATTCCAAAAAGTAACAATTTGCATGAAAAATAAAGTCAAACGGATTAAGTGAAAAAATTATACCAATCAAACACCATTAATAAAAAATTCCCTCTAAAACAAATTTTAGGCAATTCAATTCCCTGCAATTCGTTTTCTTTCCAAACAAATTTCACATTTGCTATCAAACGCACCCTTATAGAAATAGAATATATTGGTGGAGTAGGAACAAAGTCAAGAATAAGCCCTTCTTTGTCATCAATTTTTTCAAAACTATTTTTTTTTCTTAAACTGATTTTCAACCACATATTTCTGTAATAAAAAAAAATTTATAAGTAAATTTAAATTTTTTTTCCTACTTTTCAATAACACGTTTTTCAAAAAATCAATATTCTAAAACTCATTTTTTCTAAACAACTGGTTGAGGACAATGCTATTCGCAATTAACTATTATCAGTAGTCATCTTATTTGCCAACTTGTTATTAGAGGTATTAGATTATTATTATTAGTTTATCATCCATTAATACTTCAAATAATAAGCTGTCACATAGGATGACAACTAACAGTTGTTGGCTATGAATAACATTATTTACTGATATATTCATAGAAGTTATCTATTATTTCTACCAGACAAAACATATAGAATTTTTGATCTAAACTACTATTTTTTTTTATCGATGTGATCAAAGATAAACGTGAAAGACGACAATGCCATCAATCTCAAATCATATGAACAACATAGCAAATAGAGTCAGGACTACTTGTCGTAAGCTATAAAAAAATAAAAAATATATAAATAAATTGTATACGTGACGATTTGCGAGAAAAGTTATCTTCCAAATCTATGTTAACTGTCCAATTGAACATACATTTTCACTAATCTTGCAGGTGATCGAGCCATCAAGTCAAAAAATTACAATCAAGAGCAACCATTCTCTAACACATACAAATCCTTGAATGTCTTCTTCTCAATGTTGGAAGGATTCGCCTTAATGAATTAGATATGTTCTTATAAGGAGTAAATCACAACAAAGTATTCCTAATAGAATCGTAAAGGTACTCAAATAATCTAAAATCCAAGATTACCTAATATAATTCTCGTAAGTCAAAACTAATAGACTTTTGAGCATTTAGAAAAATACATTTCTTATTCTTTAAATTACCTACTCACTCACATGTCAAAGTTATCATGATTTACTACCTTTTTTTATTGATTGTTACAAGACAATTATATTCGCGTGTTGGAGAAAATTGACATGTCCATGCACTATAATCTATAAATCACTTTTTTGTCGATATTTTCCACTTTTCTTGTGTTCGTTGTTTATGACTATAAGTAGATAATTATATATTGGAGAAAGAAAATGACATTGCACGACATAATCTTTTATAAATTACCTTTAAAAGCTAGTGGAAGCACAATAATGAAATGCAGACCCACAATTTTCAATTTCACTCAAGTCACAAATCGTTCATTGCGAAATCTTGGGACAACGAGCAAATATTTTCCTTTTCTTTCTTAAATGTGAGAGAAATTACGGTTGTAAATAGGTGAGAGTCATTCTAAATTAGTTTACCTTTGACGAGTCCAAAATTGTCAAATAAATTTTTCATATTTCTTATTTCCCAATATTTTAATTTTTTTGGTAATTTGTCGAGTTTTAATATCTTGTGAACATTGTTTGAGAGTACTTAGGAGATTTTTTTAAGTCTTTAATCACGGTGAAAGAACTTTTTCATATATATATATATATATATATATATATATATATATATATACATACATATACATACATGTGTGCGCACGCGTGTATATATACATATACATGTATATGTGTTCGCTAACATCCGCAGCAGGATAAACTATCACCTCTCAGGCCTCCCTGCCTGATTCTATTAAGCTGTGTTTTGGGGAGTTATTGTCTATCGTCAGTGGAAGGTAGAAAAGAATTTACAAAAAAGAGGATTCTTGAAAAATTGATTAATTATTGATTCGAAGAGGGGAGTCGAACCAGATATGTTGGTTGTAAGAGATGTGAATCCGTCTGTCCAATGGATTTTTCGAGTGTTCGAGTTTATTTATGGCATGAAACAACTCACAATATGGGTCTAACTTATTGATACGTTCCAAAAAACTCTACTTAATTCCATTTGATTTTTTTACCTACAAAACCCATGGACAAAATATTCGTCATAAGATACTGAATTTTTATATGAAAACGTTTTCAGTAGGGATCTCTGCCTTCGTCATCCCCCTCCTTACGGTTAAGGTAACAACTTTAGGCATGACCAGCACTCATAGTGTGATGGGTGGTGTGTACGAGGTGGGATCGCAATCCTTTGTCCCGACCATTGTAGCACGTGTGTCACCCAGGGCATGATGACTAGGCGTCGCGGGCGTAAACGAAGTGCTCTACCAACTGAGCTATAGCTCTTAGTGCTTGTGATACAAATTTTATCATGTAGATAATTTTTTGTCAAGATGAATATTCTATAATGCACAAAGCCCTTATTACTTAGTTTTCGACTTTTCGGGAATATTTTAGCGAATGAATTAGAGAATATGAGAATATCCTTCGGCATCGAGGGAATTGCACGTATAGAATTTCAAAAAAGAATTGATTTGATCCAGGTCATAATCTTTATGGGATTCCCAAAGTAGATCAATTGTTTTTATTCCCGATGAAGTGCATATCTTACCGGATCTTCTTCCATAATGGTACGGAACAATAGTCTCATTAGGGTAGATACACAAATTACTTTAAATATGAGAAGCCGAGTAGGCGGGTTCGAATCCCTCCTCGCTCACAACTGGCCCCAAAGGGACTTTCCCTCTAGGGGTAGGAAAATCATGACCCTTCTTTTTCTTTGAACCCACCCAATCAAAAATCCTCCAATTATCAAGGAAAGATATCAAATATCTGGAATTTATTCTTGTATATTAAATGGATGATCATATCCGCAAGGACAATGATTGGGAAGTCAATAATTTTTTAAGAAAAATTGATAAGCTCAATAAAAAGCAGAAAATGAAATAATAGTAACTTGGTCCCGGGTATCTACCATTGACAATTTAATCCGATTTTGACCATTATTTTCATATCGTAATAGTGCGAAAAGAAGGTCTGGCTCCAAGTTGTTCAAGAATAAACGAAACTCTGCCTTACGTAAAGATGTCAAAGTACAACTCTAGATTTGAAACGTATAACTTGTACAACTTTTTATATTTTCCAAGTCGATACGATCCATTCGTTCGTAGAACTATTTACTCGATCACATACAAATCCCAATCATTCTTTTAGTCCCGAGCCCGATAAGAAAAGGGATAATTTCCAACAAAGTTTTTGTGTTGTTGATTCCCAGGCCCCTCTAATTATATTTGGGGACTTATATTAAATTGTAATTACCCAGTTTATGAAGATTCTTATCTAATGAATATCAATAAGAATCACGACAATTCAAAATACTTATCAAAAAATGTAAATTACAAAAAAAATGAGTTTTTAGGAAGATTTTTTCAAAAATATAAACAGTGTATGGCTTTGCATATTAACTATATGTTTAGTATGTTCGACTCAAGAATTATACATGAAAACAATAATAAATAATTGTTTGGGTTTTGATACCCATTAAATTCTGGACGATGATATTAAACAATTTGGATTATATTTCATAGGCTTCGTTAGATGATTGAAATAACTATCAACACAATCAATTAAAAGGCTCGACCTGAAAGCAAGCCGGTCATTGGTAGCAACTTAATTAGTTAATGTTGCACTAGCCCAAATTCTACTTCTTGAGTATAAACCTATTCCGCCATTGTTTTTCTACTCTTTGTGACTTGCAAACTCATCACCATAACCTTGTCTAAGTGGGTGCAAAAGGGAAGCAACTGAAGTAGTGATGGATTGAGTTTTTTGGTTGATTGTGTTTGATTTGGGATAAGATATTGCAAACTGAACCCGGAATCCACTAATTGAAAAACAATTCCACTAAAGTTGGTATCACAGCGTGGTTAATATGGATTTTCAGCCAAAAACATATCCAAAAATCGGTAGAATTGGAGCAAAAACCTGATCGAAAATTTGCCTAGAATTTTTGTTAAAAATCAGACCTGTAAACTCGATTTTCGAGCAATCCAAAGGTCCATTGGTAAAACAGAGACTTGATTCTTACTTGTAATGGGTAAGTCGCCAATCCTTGGACAACGGTTACGAGTGAGCATTTTACCAGAGGTTTATGCTATGAGAGTGAAAGTTGTTCAGAAATGTCTGTTTAGTGAGAGGTTGTGCCTTCGAGGTTTCTCATTGGCCTTGGGTGGAGGCGGTGTTGGGTAGCCGATGTGTCCGGGTGACAGCCGGTGGCACATGGAGGTAAGTCCGGCATTGTTCGGGAAAGATTCTTTAGGAAGTTTGACCATTATTATTTTTCTGACATTTTGGTGTTATTAGTTTTCTATTTCAGGTTATACTATTGAATCTGGACAATATCGCCCTTGGTCACTCGGAATTTGGAATTTGCCTAATGATTTTGCTGCTTTTTTGAGACTTTAGGACGAATAGTGGCAGTCCTAAAACAATAAATTCGCATCTCTCGTTATTTACGGACTCAGATTGATCTGCTCCGATAAATTGGCTTATATGTTTAAATTTCAACATTAGCATGTCATTGTGTGGGGTGACTTTAGGGTTGGAGTTAACGTAAAAGGATAACCATTGCTTGTGATAAAAATTTAGAATTATTTTCCATATTTGAATTGTTGAATTTGAGTACAAGTTAATAATTGATTTTGTACTCTTATTGTCGTCTAGTTGAGACTGCATTATGTGAGAATTTAAATTTTCGTTAACATATCATCGTGTTGCATTGATTATTCTGTTAGAACACTTAGACTTGACCCATTTGAACATTCCCTTAATCTAATATCGTGAATCTTACGAAATCCTGAGAATTCAGAACTGTATATACTGCGGCTTTAGGATTACTTTGTTTAACCTATTTGTGCACTTTGGTTATTCTGTTTTCTCAAAATGTTTTCACATTCGAAACTGAAATTTTCAATGGGAAATGAGATTTTTCAATTTGGTAACAAAGGATGAAGTGAATTTTTGCTCAACAAAAAGTTTCAAAAGCTATAGATGAATATGATAAAATTGACAGAAGTGCAAAAAGAAGAATATGATAGACTTACTTATACTTCAATCATTTTACACATATCTGACACTATTTTGGAAAAAGTTGAAAAACTTGATTCGACAAAAGAACTTTGACAAAAGTTATAAGACTTATATTTGCTTAAGTCTACTCCTAATAAGTTGTACTTTAAAGATTTTTCAGTTTTAAAATTGATCATTCAAAAGATCTTGATGACAATTTGAATGTTTTCAACAAACATGTTCAAGATATAGTTAATTATGATGAGAATGTGTCTGGAACTTATAAGGTCATTATTTTGCTTAATTCAATGCATGATTCATATAGAGAGGTTAATAATGCAATTAAGTATGGTAGGTATATCTTAACAACTGAGATTGTCATAGATTCCCTTAAGAGTAAAGAGATGGAGATTAAGGCTGAAAAAAGAGGATAAAAGAAGTGGTGAGCTACATATGATGAGAAGTAGAATGAAGTTTAAGCAAATGAATTTGGATAGAGTTCAAGATAGTAGTGATTCGAGTAATGACTCGAGTGATGAGGGTTGTAAAAAGAAGGGCATGAGTTAGAACAAGTCCAGCAGTAAACGGTATTACAGTTACGGTAAAGAGAATGGTAAAACGAGAGGTGAGACGAATGTGACTATAGGGTCGAGTGATGATCCTAGTGAGATTTATTAAGAGTAAACCTAATTATTGCATGTGCATCTACGTGTAATCCTTTCTACATATATGTGATTTCTTAATTTTATTGCATGATTATATGTTGCATTTCAATATGTTTCATATGTTCATTTGCATAAATTTTAGAACAGTTTGATTACTTGTACAATTGTTTGCATGCATAGTGGGTTGGGATGCATTAGTAGTAAGTGGGTTGTGTGTCTATTGGTGAGGTGGAGTATAGATGTCTAGGGGTAAATTGTGGTTTGTACCGGGGATATGGAGTGTGATATTTGGATCACGAGTGATAGATGATTAAATGTTGAAATTCTTTATATAGAAAGATCCTGATGAGGTGGAGTGTGAAAGACATTTCTATCACTTCGGTTCCGTAGAGAGCCATCATCTACTTAGATTAGAAGAAGTGATGTAGTGATAGAGGATGACCACGTAGATTTAGGATCTATTGTGATTTACCATCTAGACATGAGTTGAATTATTAGTCTAGTGAGCATAGTTGGCAAAGAGAGGAGATATGCGTTTTCGAGGTGTAAGTAACTCAGAATGAGATAGGATAAATCCTTTCGTGTGGTCATTTATGCATTTGTTACATATGTGTTGACCGTTTGATTGATTAACTTGGTGTTAATCTGTTGTTCTGTGTGACCATGTTTCGAAAGAATAAGTGTTTTATCTTATGTCATATTTTCATCGCACGTTTATTTGCTCTTGAATGTTATACTGGTATTATCTATTTCTACTTGGGTGTTATTGACCTTAGCCCCTGGTGAGTATATAAAGCAAGTATAGTATGTGTTTAGTGTCCGAAACACGAGCTAGAGTCTGTGATCTCAATTTTGTTGGTTACATTGATTATGCAAATACTAGTTGTATATTTTGATTGTTTGCAGGTTTATTGGACGTCAAAAATGAAGATTTGTTGGATTTTGATACCCAATAAATCCCGGACATTGATGTTAAACAGTTTTGATGATATTTTATAGGGCTCGACCGATAAGTGAAATAACTATTAACACAATCATTTAAAAGACTCGACCCGAAAGCAAGCGAACCATTAGTAGCAACTTAATTAATTAATGTTGCATTGACCCAAATTCTACTTCTTGGATGGCTCCTATATTGTTGGTACATTTAGTATGACCTAGCCCATTTTAGCTACAACCTAATTCTATATATATTGATCTCTTTTGCTGTGGAAAAATTGTGACTTTGCAAGGGGAAAAACCGTAGCTGCATACCTTGTTATCCTTTCTCTTTGTGCCCGAGTATAACCCTATTCTTTCATTGTTTTTCTACTCATTGTGACTTGCAAACTAATCACCATAGCCTTATCTAAATGGGTGCAAAGGGGAAGCAACCGAAGTAGTGATGTATTGAGTTTTTTGGTTAATTGTGCTTGATTTGGGATAAGATACTGCAAATTGAGCCCGAAATCTACCATTTGAAGAACAATTTCGCGACAATAATATTTCCTTGTCATGTACTAAAAGTGTTGGATTGTCAATGAATCAGATCAAACTAAAAATATAATATTTTTATATATTAAATTTTTCTTTTGTGGAGGAATATTTTTAATTTTCATTTATAGAATATTAGAATTTGAAGTATAATTGTTTGTAAAATCAAAATATTCTGTGAAAGAGTTTTCTGGTAGTGATCGCCATCAAGGAAAATTCTAAGAAATAGAGAGCAAGAATTTGACTGTGATTTCTAATGTTGCTTGAATTTCTTCTTATTTTCCAGTTTATTTTTAGATTACCCAAGCTTATGGATTCTTTAGTCTTTTAGCATTTACTTGGACACATGTTGAATTATAATTGGCGATCCTCTAGCAAGTTATCATTTTAAACAAGTCTGACACGTAGTCGCTATCCATTGGGTTTTTTGTTATTTTTTTGATATTATCTTAATCACTTTCTAGTATTCTTCCCGATATATTTGTGTCACGCGACATTTTTCCAATATTGCTACGTGATTAAAAAGGCGTTAGCATGTTTCTCTTTGAGACATCCATTCAATAGTTTTAAGTTTTTGGGTTAGATTATGAGGTTTCGATCCCAAAAGTTCGATTTTGTCGAGATGGGATTTAGGGAAATGGTTCAAAGCTTTGCCTGCACAAAGTGATAATGGGTACAAAGCTTCGATTATGCGAAGCAATATTAACTAAGCTTATTTTGAGTATGTTCCGTAATGACCGAAGTGATAATGATGATGTCACTTCTTACGTTATTTGTGAACAGTTGTATGTCTCATGGACTCAAATAGTAACAATTTTCACCTCTAAAATCTTCATATATTCAATGGAAGGACTTTCGCCCACACACCCCAAAAAAATAAAAAATAAAATAAAATAAAATTAAGAATAAAAATCAAGTTGTGGTGACTGTAGCCAAACAATGCTTAGCTTGCAGGCCCCACAATACTGGGCCCACCAATCAATGCCCAACAAGGAGAACAGAATATAACCCACCATTCACCCATTCTACCCCTTCAATTTGACAAAAAAAAAAACTTCAAGCCATAGCGCTCTCCGCCTGTCCCCCACTCTCCCCGCCTTAGGGGTTGGGCGGCGCTCGGTGATCCACAGCCACCTCCTCCTCAATGTCACACACCACAACTCCACCGCCATCGAATCAGCCACCCTTCTCCCCTCCGCCGCCTCATGTAACTTCCTCTCTGTGCAAACAGAATTCTTGGTCGCCCGACTCCTACCGCGACGAGGCGTGGCTTCGGCGTAAGGATCGCCGTAACCGACGGAGCAAGAGCGTCACCGACGAGGATTTAGATGAACTGAAGGCCTGCATAGAGCTTGGATTTGGATTTGACTCTCCCAAAATGGACCAGCGGCTTTCTGATACTTTTCCGGCTTATGAACTTTACTATTCAGTGAACAAACATTACAACGATTCTATTTCAAAGCCACCACTGCCGCCATTATCTTCCGCCACCTCCGAGTGCGATACGCCATCTCCCCTTGGAAGCCCCCACACCATTTTCGGCCCCGGTAATAAATCACTTTCTTACTCTCTTTTTTTTCTCAAAATTTTCTTTACGATTATATGATCTCAACTCTCGATCTTGTTACACGCTTTGGCTTCAACTAAACTCAAAGATTTAAAACTCCTTCACAAGAATTGATAGATGGATCAGAGATTCCCCCGAATAGTCGGGTTTTATAAAGATTGATGCTTAAACGATCCTATGTTTAATTATATGACTTCTGCTTCTCTTTTTGACAGGGGATAATCCACAAACGGTGAAGACAAGGTTGAGACAATGGGCACAAGTGGTTGCTTGCGCAGTGCGTCAATCTCCAAGTTGATGAAGGAAAAAAGTGTTTGACAAGGAGTTTTAAGCAAAAACATAATTAATTATAAGTAACCAAAGCCTGCCAACAAAATAATATGATATTATGAAGTGATATAATTTGCCCACCCCACATCTAGCCACCCCCAACAACTGTATAATTATTAAATATGACCAAAGTGGGAAATAACTTGGATTTCTACTTAGGGTTTGTTGACTTTTTGTCTGATTGTTATCATGATTGTATGTATGGTGTTGATCAAGCTCATGTAAATTGCTTTTTTTGGCTTTTGCTTTTAATTACTACTTTGGCTATGGCACTAGCACCTTGTTTGAGTCTAATTTTTGTCCCCAAAAAAAAATAAAAAATGTATTTTTGAATATTATATTGATGAGAAATGTATGGTAAATAAATAAGGAAAAATTTTGAATTTGTATAATATTATTTTATTGAAAAACGTGTAATTGAAATGGAGTCCAAATACTATTTAAGAATTATTATTATTATTATTTTTTTTTTTAAATATGGGGCTCAAACAAGAGAAATGTTTGAAAAACAGGATCAATGACCGACCCTGCTTCCGAGGCTCCTTCTTTGGCTTAAACCCTCAAACAAGGGTTAGATTTCATGTCTGAATGAATGCTGACGTTAATTGAAAAGGTATAATAAAATTGTTTGTGTAGTTTGTTTGTCGATTAATGTTAAGCTTTAATTTTAATCCTTTTCTTATATTTTTGTGTTTGTAATATTTTTTACAAAAGGGTAATTCTCATTTCTTTTTCTCAATAGGATAGGATCATTTCGTTCAGGCCAGTTGTTTATATTAAATAATAGTAAAACAATAATGATGTCTAGCTTAGTATTAGTATATTATTAATTTATTATGGTTAATTTTGAATAATGGAAAATTTATTTTTATATATACCTACGCATGTGATTCCCTTATTACACAAGGATGATCGGCGAGATGTAACTTTATTATTAAACCTACTATTTGGTTAATAACAAAATGTTATTTCTCAAAAGTGTACTCAATTTAGATTTTTAAAATTACTTTTTATAGAGTTTTACAAAATTATAGATTTTTATTTAAAGACTTTTATAGAATTCATTTAATTTTTACGGACTTTCATTTAAAAAAAAAAAAAAAATCTTATATATAACTTATTGCATATTCTTTTGAATCGCTACTTGCATGACATAATAATCCACAACCCTATTACAAGATTATATTTCTGATTTCAATAAAAATATTTTTTTAAAGAACTTTAAAATTTGTCGCCTAAATTAGAAAAATTACCAACCTACACAAAAAAATAAAAATATATAAAATTTCAATACTTTTTATGGAAAAAATTTCTAATGTTCAATATTATCAATATATTGTTATTAAATTAAACAAGCAATCAATATATAAAAATTAATTCATATTTAATTAAAAATTCTTCCGCTATAGAATAAATGGAGGAAACTGGGGATGAACATGGTTTCATTTTATTATGGTTTCAAGAGAACCGAATTGAATTGAATCATGAACCAATGATTTTTTCTGAAAATGGAACCAAATGAATTTTTTTAAGATATGGAACCAAATCGAAACTGAACCATTCAGTTCTAGTTTGGTTCTAATTAGATTACTGTGAGAGAGAGAGAGAGAGAGAGAGAGAGAGAGAGAGAGAGCATTTTAGGAAGAAGTACCAAAAGTTGAGGTTTCAATTTCAAAAATCTATGGGTGGTGGGGGATGAGCACGACGGTAGGCCGCATCTATTGGTATCCATGTTAGAGTCCATGTATAAATTGAGAAGGAGAGAAAATGATAAATGAATTAGGGTCTAATTTTCCAAAATGTATTAGGATCTCTAGTCCCCACAAGGAAAAATGAGAAATCGAATGTACATGACCTTTTTGGTCATGATTTTCAATTGAAATTTGAATTTATTTTTTTTGTGTGAATTGTGATTCACTAATTTGTAAAAAGTATAATAATAATAATAATAATAAAATTTAAAAATTGAGTTTGATTATTAATTCGGTTCTTGGTTCTAGATTTAGAATCAAACCAGAATCAAATGGTTTTCAATTTTAAGAACCAGGCCTATTATTTTTTCTCGTAGAATCGAACCAAATCGTTCGATTTGGTTTGGTAAGGTTTAGTTTGGTTTGATCATTTTATCCACTTCTATAGGAAAACCATGAAAAGGAAGTGCATAAAAAGTCTTATAAGAATTTTTATTTGCAAATTATCATTTTTTATAGAAAAAGGAGAAAGTGATGAAATAAAATGAGAATATAAAAAAAAATGATAATAATAACAAGTCGAATAGAGAGATATATTTTTTGTATCATGTCTCTAAGGTTTGTAGAATGAAAGAGGAAAGAAACATACTGTAGACAAACATATTATTTTTTTTCTTAAAAATAAAAGCCTATAAAATGTCCAAAGACTTTTTGAAGTCTTAAACAAGTCTTGATTGATGCTTCCAAACAAATCATCATCTGCGCAAATATACTAACATCATTTAAACATAAAAACATCATTAACTATTAAGAATTCCTTCCAACAAAATTAACTTTTAAAATTTTAGACGGACCCTCTTCGAGTCCAGCATTAATATTGTACTGCTAAACCAAGACGAGCAAACGCATACAAAGAAATAATTAAATAAAGCCAACTATTTGTGGACCATAAATCAAATAATTCCCGACGAGTTTTTTGAACAGTAATAGATGGGATCCACTGCCAAATAATTGTATGCTTTAATTATTTTCTTCTTTTTTTGTGTGGACGTAGGAGTGGCAGGTCCAATCATTCATTTTAAAAATTTGAACTACTTATTTATCACTGATCTCTTAAGCATACTGAACCGACAACATCAGTAGGCATATCACCATAAACAAACCCAAAACGCTCCCAGCACACACTATGAAATGCCAAAAGTCTGAAAAAATAGGCGATTGAGTTCTCTAACTTTAATAATCACGAACAATAATTAACAATATATCTGTTGGTGCTATTACAGTTCCAATACATCAAATCAAGTTGTAAAAGAAAAGAAACTATTCTAGGTTGCAGACAAGCAAAGATGAAGAATAGAGCAAATACCCAGAGGGAGACAGGGAGAATGCCATATTTGGAAATAACCATCACCAGCTGGTTCTGCAATCCAACGAAAATCGTTAGCCACAAAGAAAATTGCAAAACTAAGCATTCTGCGAAGCCCTAAAATTGAAGACCTGAAAGCTAGATGTTACTATCACTTTTAATCTTCCCAGTATTCGCCATAACTAATGTCTGCTCACGCCGCATTGGAACTTCCACTTGTGGTTTGTTTAGCAACGTATATTTGTTTTATTTTTGAACCAAGACCACCCTTCTCTGCACTAGCAGACTGGTTCCTTCCATGGAAACCCATTCTTCGATAGGACCACTCATTTCCTGCATTGTTTCTTTGGGAAATCCCACCACCTCTTTGATAATTATAGCCAGAGGAATTACTCTGCCGGGTGTTTGCATTCTTCTGAGGGAACGGATGAGTCTTCAGAGAAGTTGTGCTCTGGTGTTTACCATTTTTGTCAACGCTATTCTTAAGAACATCAGTCTTGCCAGACTCAGCAGTAGCACTTCCAGTGGAGCTTTGATCAATGCCACTCTGGGCAGATGTGCCTGAATTGATGGATCTCATTGTATCTACTAATCCTAACTCAGCAGGAAACTGGGCAATATTTGTATCTGCTTCCACAGAAAAAGGAGGGTCATTCTCTGATGGTGTTGAAATTCGAGACTCAGAGAACATATTGACATTTAATGATTGGTCAATGGAATGTCCACGGCTGACTTGAGAAGGCAGTACAACATCTGGTTGTTGCTGCAATGGTCGTGAGAGAGGCAAAGAGTGAAGTGGTGATGCAGGAAGATGTGGCCAGCGAACTTGAACGGATAGGTCCGGTGCAGACTGAAATCGAGTTCAAGACATTCCAAGTTATCACATATTGCATACATTTTTTTTTTTTTAAGATACTGGATAAGAGCTGCTCGAAGCCAATAACAGAAAAACAACAAATCCTGCAGTGCTCCCATCTACCAAGTCATTCTTCAATAGCAAGATAAAAGACAATGCGAAATGAAAACATAGCTTCTTGAAAAATCAGAATTTTCAACATAAGGATGATAAGTTTTCAATTTTTTTGTCACAAGCATTCAAGTTATCATATGCAGATCTTTTTTTTTTTTTTTTTGTCATATTAAGAATAATGATGATATTGGAGACATGATACTAGAGCATGTTGTTCCAAAGGGTGACCATATTAGGTATTTAGGTTCGATTAAAAACAAAGGATGGACTTGAGGAGGATGTAACACACACATAGGCTGGAGCAGGTTTTATAAATTTGAAAAATTCTGTAGAGATTTCCCTCACAGAAATATCCATGTAAGGTCAAAAATAAGTTTGTATTAGACCAATTATGCATGGTAGTGAGTATAGGGCAGTTTAAAAGACCAGAATGTAGCGTAATGGTAATGAGAATATTAAGATTAACGTGTGATCATATTAAAATAGATTAAATATAAAATCAAAATACATGCCAACATAGAGATGACACATTGAGGCAAAATTAATGGAAGGAGACTTAGGTGGTTGGAATATGTCTTTCATAAACCTAAAGAAATCTCATTCATAAGAATGAGATATAATCCAATAAGAACTCATTGAAGAAGTGATTAGAGTAAAATTAGCAAATGACTTGAAGTTGCAAGCACTAAATCATGTTGTGTATTCCAATAAATGTAACCATAGATCAATGGAGCAGTGAAAAATGATTCAGGTAGAAGAGTCCAAATTTATCACAAATAAGGCTTAGTTTGTTACTAGTACCAAGAATATAAACTTAACAAGTGAAGAAAGAAAAATGGCAATAGAACTGCGAGACTATAACACAACTTCAATAGCATTATATGATTTACACAACACGTCAAATCTTTTACCTGGAATGGAGATACATCAAACATGGGCAAAGGGGAGGCAATGGGCAAGAGTGGTGATCCAGGGGCAAGATGCTGAACAGGAGCAGCCATGTTGGACACATTTCGTTGTGCAGCAGTAGTATTCATACTACTCATCTCTCCCTCACCAATATGCATGGCCGAAGATGTTGGATTGTGTTTCCAATCAGATTGCTTACCAGAAGGGATATAGGTGGTACCCATAAAACTCAAACCAACCTGTCCGTATTGTCCCACAGGAGCAAAATGGTTATAAACAACCATATGTGGAGGCCCCTGCACCCCAGGAATACCACCAGGCGGACTAATGAAAGGACCAGTATATCCAGCTGGAGGACCATAAATTGAGTCCAGGCTAGAATGACATTGTTGCCAGGTACCAGTAGGTGCTGTACTTGATGCTATATTATTCTGGGGTTGCGATTTCGTGCCAGAAGAATCTTCACATGGACCAAAGGCAAAGATTGGACCCCCCAACATCGGATTCATCTCATAGAAGGGGAAGTGTGAAGGTGGACCAGCAGGAAATTGAGAAAGCATCTGGGACGTAGAACTCTGCGGACTTGGCATAGGTGGCCATAAGGAGATAGGAGTTGTCTCAACAGAAAGATCTACAGGAAGAGATACGCTTAAGGATTCTTCACCTTGTGATTGATTTGCCAATTGCTGATCTTCTGATACAGCTGTAGTAAATTTAAACAGAAAGATGAACTCCCCAATGAAAAGGTAAAGGATTCTCTCTCAAAATGCGCGGGGTGGGGACTTCAAACATACCTGCTATAATTCCACCAATGTCAGCGCCTCTGAAGTTGTTGGCATCTGAGAAACCCACAGATCCTAACCCACGGGCAACTATCTCATCATTACTGATGGCTGCAACAGCAATTGCGGAAGCAGCTGCTTCAGCTTCAGCCTCAGCCTCACTGTCTTGTAGGGCAATACAAGAGTCATTGCGGTGTTTCCCCTTTTTCAAAGAAAAGAGAACTATCCTTCTCAGCAGCAGAAAGATTGAGGGATATTTGTATGTCAGGTCGATTGGAACCTGGAGCCCCAATCCCCCATGGAAACGGCACGACTAGTTGGAGGAAGGACTGTTGGAGAGGTAACAGCACCTGTTGGATAGATAAAGCAGTCAGAAATTTCTCAATTGAAACTAAAGTAGAAACTTAAGCTTGCAATATAATAAATTGTACCGAATTGAATTTTCTCTCCAGCAAGAAGAGAATTGATTGGACTTGCACCAGAAGAAAAAGACTTATCCTTTGCTAACATAGATGATGATGGCAAGACAGGATCACTAACAGTGCTGGAATGGCCTTCAACAGAAATGTGTGAATCATATCGAGCAGGCTTCATAGCCTCCTCAAGTTGAGTCTGGGTCAAGGCCATAACCTGCCAGAAATTAAATTTATCACTAGAAGCATTTTCACTGCACAGAAATAGTCAAACTGGTTTCAAGACATTTTCTATGGCAATAAGAGGCAAAAAGGAAATATGGAACTCTTTTCATAAGGAAGTTGGTTGAGGTTTGAAGAAGAAACTGGTAATATGATGCCAAAAAAGAAGCTCAAGTAGAATAAATAAAATCAACATGGATTAGTGTCGCAAGACAACAAGACAGAGAATGGCTGGGAAACTATGGTATCAGGGTGTATGTTAGTGAGGATCAATATCCACATATTCAGGAGCTAATCACATGGAACGACTAGTAGAACAAAACTTCAATATTCATTACGTCTTAGCTCTAACAGTCACCAAATTTTCCTTGGAACCTACTCTGTATCATGATCCAAAGCTAACACATGATATCCAACAACTAATATCAATTTGTATATCACATGATATACAAAAACTCGTCTTCCAGGGAAAATAGTACCATATAAAATGCTAATGAATGAAGATATACTGGGAAGTGAGATGGGATTGAAGATGAAAGGATGGCAGTGATTATAATCAGAAATAAGACTTTATGCAAAGAACTTGATTGAAATGGCATATCATGATTATGATTTGATAATCAGGACATAAGATACCAATGCAAACACAAAATTTTCAACATAATTTTAGCTCGAAAAAATATTAAGAACTTTTTCAAGACAGGTTAGGTTTCGCACATATTTTTTTTCATTTAAGAGCTAACATATGCTGCGGTAATGATCCCCCTCATGTTCTTCTATCTCGAGTCTACGACAGATTTTGTGAATGAAATAAAGACATATCCTACTCTACATCATGAAAATTCTTAACAGAATTATAGAAGTCAAACTGCAAATAAAAGTTGAAAGTCACAAAAAAAAATTCCGTCTGCTATAGAAAATATTGATTAATAGCTCTAATGATGGATAGTTTTTGCATCTTCCTAGTCTCTTTTACTAGAAGTTGACAGTAGATGTAAGAGCTTGGAAGCATTCTCAAGTGTGCTAATAATCACCAGCTACAACTAACCCATATCAATAAAAACAATAGTTCAGCATACCTGTTGATTAAGTCCTGCAGTGCCCCAAGTGCTCGCATCTGAATGGAAATTATCCAAAACCTTATTTTTGTTCTCAAAAACATTTTTGCAGTCTCAAGGTCTTTTCCACTTTTATTAGAAACAACAGAAACCGATTCTGTTTGGACGGACCTGCAGAAAAATAGAAGCATATACATAAGAATACTTCTAAATAAGTGTCAAAAGCAAAACTTTATATTGAAGGATATGTACACGATAGCATGAGATGGAGTCATAGCCGGAGTTTCAGTATTCAGAGCAGGAGTGCCAATTGGAGCCAGTGATGGGGAAACTTCAGTGGCTCCTGTGGATGCTTCTTTATCGTCCAAGCTTTTTCCCTCCGAGGCAACAAAATCCAAGTGAGAGTTGGTTGATGATTTTCTAGCCTGTGGTGCAGAAAGCTTATTTGGACTTGTTGAGACCACAAAACTTTGTCTAGGTGCACGAGATTTCGGCAGTAGCTGAGATGAGAGAAAATGTAATTGAGTAATTGCAAATCAGAAAACTGCCAAATGAGAAAATATGGTAGAGAATAATAATCTTCTAGAGCATCAATACCTTTGTGGCCCGTGATTTTGCTTTGATTTCTTTTTCCCTCTGCTCACGTCGATCGTTCAGCATTTGCCTTTTGGATCTTACTTCAATGAAGTCATCTTCATCACTGGGAGCTTCTATGCCAGGTTGTTTATAAACACGAACAACACCACTTTGCAAGGGAGCATCAACATCCTCCTCAGAAGCATTTCTCTTGAAATTTAACTCCCCAGGGGAAGAAATATTCTGCTTCTTCATTGACGCATCATTTACACTTTTCTTTCCTAGTCTGTCACTGGAATTCAACTCCTGGAAACTAGTATTTCCAGACAATGAGCTCTCTGGTTTCAACTCTCTGTTTCAATGGTCTATTAGAGTTTGTACCTCTCTTAGAACCACCTCTTGCAATAATTCCCACAGCTCTTCTTTTGTAATTTGACTTATCAACTGAGCCTCCGTTTTTAACAGTAGTCTTTTCTTGTTTCTTTTCATTCTCCCGAACTCGAAATTCAGTTTGCTGAAAAATTCGAGGTTTCCTCTGAAACCCATTTGAATCTGTAGAAGTATCAGGAGCCAGAAAAGAAGTTCTCGTGTTGGAATTTTTCACTGCATATGCATATCTTCTTCCTCTGCTACCATCTATGCCATGGAGTCTTGGTCTACTGAAATTTTTCTCACCAGAAACATGCTTTGATGATGGTTGTACACGCCGCAACTGACTTACACTTCCATTCTCCTTTGATGATGACAAGTAATTGTTCGAAACAGAATCAAGTTTCCCCTTTTCTTCTGATCGAGAACTAGATTCTAGCTTCTTCTTGTTATTACAGGCACCAGAAACCCCAGAACTAATTGAATGTGAAAGAAAATCACCTACTGAACTATCTTCAGCCAAAGCTGAATCTAATTCCCTGGGAAGGTTCCCATGAGATTGCTCTGGCTGTCCTGACACAAAACTGGACTGCTTATTTACCAAGACAGACGTCACCTCATCTTTTACTGCATGTGGTGGGGCATCTTGAGTGGGTTGATTAGGTACAGAGCCTCCAGCATTCTGATTCAGATTATAATGGACCTGCATGTTGGGCTGGACAAAGGACATTGATTTGTGGGGTATGGGAAAAATTCCCTGCGAGATAGGAGATGTATAACACAGCTGACCGAATTGGAAGATGGGAGGTTGTGAAGGATGCACATGAGTAAGAGATGGACCGACAGGAGGATGAATGTGGAGAGGCATTTGTATTGAACCAATCTGGATAGCAGGAACTGGAGATGGTATCAGAGATGGACCAGAGAACAGCCCAAATTGAAGCTTAACAGGTACGTCAGCCTGAGTCCCAGCAGAAGCCATTGATGACATATTCATCTCACCAGCAGCAGATGTAACATCACCTGAAGCTGAGATGAGTTGTTGAACAGGTAAAACAGAGCTACCTGAGACATCGACATATAAAAGATCTGATGCAGCTGAGGAATAAGGAGCACTGATAGGTTGAATAGTAGCTGCTGTGAACAACTTATCAGATTCCCGACTCTTCCCAGAGGAGCTCTCTTTCCCTGTCCCAAAGGAATCATCAGCAGGCATAAGGCCTTGTTCATCATCTGGAACCCTATTGATAGCTCCTTGTTCTTCCATAACATGAACATGACAGCCAGAAATTCCAAATGTGCTTTCTTCAGTCCCTGAATTTCTCGCAAAATCGTCACTTGGAATTACAACTTCAACGCCATCGTCAAAGCCTAAGACCACATTGTCCAAAATATGAGAAGAATCTCTGTCCTCAAGCTGCAAATCTTCGAATTTTGGGTCCAGATCAAGATTCCCGTCATCTCCTTCACGCACTTCATCCTCTTCCTGATAACCATCTTCATCCTCATCATATTCCTCTTGCTGCTGCATCTCATCATTTTCAGTCCACTCCTCATCCTCAACAGTAGAAGTAGGACTTGGCGCTATTATCATGGTATCGTTTCCAGAATTATCATTCAAGATAACAGAACCAATTGCAGATAGCTGATTCTTTTTTCCTTGTCCTACAATGGATATCAAAGGAGAATCTCCAGATTCATCCAATTCATCATTGGAGAGATGAGGCGGTGAGTTGGGGGGACTTGAAACAGATAGTGAAGATTGTGAGTCACATCTTGATGAAATGTCCTTCAATTTCTGGTCTTCATTAGGAGTGTTTTCTTGCCGCAGTTCAACAAGGTTGGGTGCTTCAAGGGCTTCCCGGTTACCCCCATAATAACCTGTCTGCCTATTGGATTCATTTCTTGTACTGTAAGCATAATGGACGCCATTATCTAGGACAGTTGATGGACCAGGATGCTCATTCACCCCCCTGAAAGTTCTTTGAGAGGAAGCAAGTGGAGGGGGAAGGACGCGAGGCTGCTTCATGGAATGCCGTGACCTCCCATACTGATAAAGCTCATCTGCCTCAGAATTCAAATACAATCGCTCTGGGTAAGGTAAGCGAGTGCTAATACGAGAACGGCCCTGCCCCAGTCCATTATCACCATACTTATCTGCAAAATTATCATGAAATCCAGAATTAGTTTCCCTATTTTTGCTATACAAGTCAACATCCCCTGGCACGTTCCACCTATGGTCTTTCTGAGGTCCAAAGCCATCTAAGAAAGGCTCTTGCATGCCCAATTTGGAATAAGCCCTAGAATTCATGTATCCAGATCCTCCAGAGAACTCTCTTCTAGGAACTGTTGTGCCACCACCAAATGTATCTCTTCTCGGACTGTTGTGACCAATCTCCTGGTCCTGTGCTGGTAAGGGCAAGGTACTCACATTTTCAAACACATCCCTTTTCCATGAATTAACACTTTTTCCTCTGTCAAAAAAGCTTGAAGAAACTTCTTTTGGAGGGTAAGGCCCAGAACTGATATCAAAAGGTCTGTCATAAGTAGATGAATCAAACGATGCTGATGTCATCATCTTATCCACCATTCTTTCACCGTCTTCCCAGTTGTCCAGGTCAACAGACCTGGAGCTATCATTTTCAATCACCCCAGCATCTACTTTGTCATCCACAATCGCATTAGACAATGAAGCATCAATGTTTGAAGTTTCAATCTGCCTCTGGGCCATCCTAGCCTCCAATTCTAAAAGCTTTTGAGTGGCAGCTTGTTTCCTCCTCTCTTCCTCCATAAGAGCTCTCTTCTTCTCTTCTTCCCTAGCAATTCTGTGCTCTTCAGCTATCCGAATAGCCTCCAGTCTCTCCTGTTCTGCTCTCCAAGCAGCTTCACGAGCTTCCTCCTCTAACCTCCGCTGCATTTCTTCCTCTTCCCTGATTCTTCTCAGTCTCTCCTCTTCTTCTCTTCGAGCTTGCTCCAAAGCTCTTTCTTGTTCTTCAATGATTCTCTGCCTCTCAAGCTCTTGCATCTTCTGAACTCTTTCAAGTTCTGCCTCAAAAGATTCCCTAACAGGATCGTGAAAATCAGCAAGCTTAGCAACATCCTTCTTCCTCTTAATTACACCAACAAGACCCCCGGAAAAGAGCTCCCTTTCATCGAAACCAGCAGAGCTGAAGTCTTTGGGGAAGGGATCCTCCGAAAACAGTCTATCTCCTTTCGAAAAAGCATGTTTCTCCCTGCCTAAAGTCATTTTGACACCACTCCTAGAAGGAACTTTCCCACTAGACGAAAATGGAGATTTAGATGATGCATTATTCTGAAAATTATCACTTCTGTATCTGTTGGGTTGCTCAGCACCATAACGATCTCCATTATTACGCTCAGCCCCTTGATTGCTATGTACTTCCATTGAGTTGTTCCATTTCTGCCGCACTTCTGGAACATGTACCACATCCTTCCTTCCAAATGAAGAATTCCTATTAACCATCACACTGCTATCTCTACCAGTGTCGCCAGAATGTGGTGGAATGTACTTATAGTCCTTCGTAGCATTGTTAGGTCCATCTGTCCTTGCACCAACACCACTTCGGTCATTTCCAACCTCTTGAGAATTTACTCCATTTTTAGGAAATGGTGAGGTTCTCCACTTGTTGACTTCCCTGCCTTCCCTACTAGTTCTCAAATCTCTGTTGTAAGGGTCCAGATTAAGGACTTCACTGGAAAATACCTTTCCAGTTTCATTGTCTCGTTGACTCCAATTATGATTATGAACTGGTTTGTGCAGTAAAACATTGGGCCTGGGCAAGTCAAAATCCCTATCCCAATAATTTTCATTTTTAGAACCCCCAACTTCTCTTCCCCATTCTGCAAACTCACGGCCAGTGTCACGTTCATCATCAGCCCAATCAGATCTCGGATTAAATTGAACCAGTGGTAGTGGACCAGGAAAGTAATATTCCTGCTTCCGAGCGGGATCTGCCATTCGCAAACTGTCCATCCTATGACCTTCTCCAGCATTCTGCAATGACCCATTTCCAACAGTACTCCTTGAAGACTGTCCCTGTTGCCTTATATCAGCTAGCAGACTTGAATGGTAAGTGTCCCTCTTATCATCAGATGTTTCCTCACTCACCACCTGCTTCTGTTTTTGGTTCAAAGCATCCTTCTGTTTCTGTGATGTGCCTGATGAAACAGGCCTTGCAGCCTGCAAAGAGGGGAAATCCTCACCTCTCAAAACTGTTACTTTCTCCGCTGATTGTGGAAATGCCCGAGCAGGATAACCAGAATGTGCAACTCCAAGCTCATCAGATTGAACTGATCGTGGCAAATGAGAACCACCACCACGACTTAATCCATCAGTACCATTCATTCCATCAGCCACATGAACATCAACACTACTCTCATTCTTCTGTGATGAAGAAGCAGTAGCTGCCACAGGCTTGGTCCAGCCCAAACCTGACGAAGTGGGCCTTGGCCCACTTCCAGGACCGACACCACCACCTGGCCCTCCACCTGGCCCTGACAAATCAAACCTTTCGTGTTCTTTCCTCAAGGAGGGCAAATTCAAGGGGGGTGGAACAGCGAGTTTTGGACCAGCCTTCTGTGTACCCCGATTCCTTGATAAGGCCACCATTCCCGCACCAACACTCCCAGGGCGCCCCCTTGCTCCAGTGCCACCCTGCCCATAAGAACCACTGCTGCCACTGCCACTAAAAGCTGAATGATAAGTATGATGAGAAGGCTGATGCTGTTGTCCATAAGACTTGTTCAGATTCACCGACACAAACTTTGCACCAGAATTGGCCATCCCCAAACCAGACCTGTAATCTGAACTGACCTGACGAATCTCAACCCGCACCAGCGCATCAAAACCCTAACCCAATTTTTTTTCCTCTCTCCTCCACAATAATAAATCAATCAGAACTCACCCCAGGAGATCTCACTGTAAATATATTTTGTAAAAAAAAAAAAAAAACAATACTAATCAAATCCGAGACTCTCACAGGGGCACTTCAAAAAATATTATTAGAACTAATAATCAATTAATAAGGAGAGAAAAATAGTGTTATTACTTATTAGTCTAATTAGGGTTTGTTGTAGTATAATAAAAGGAGAAAATGGGGGATCAAGTAAGAAACAAAGAGGCATGGATGGGGAAGAATCAGAAGCGTACCTTTAATGGCGTAGATAGAGGACGGCGGTGCACTCTTCGGCGCCGCGTAGAGAGAGAAAGTATTACGGTGTGAGATAGAGAGACGGAGATACGTAGAGAGAAAGAGAGTCAGGTTTTCTGTTTTTTATGTATATACACAGAGAGAGAGTGATGCAAATAGAAGAGGAAAAGTAGCAGTTGATTTCGTTGCAACCTTAAAATTACGTGGATTCTGCAGATATAAACCTCAATTACGTGTTAATAGTCTAATTAGGGTTTGCTTGTACGTGTGTCCCTTTTTTGTTCGTTTCATTTCAATTATTTATATGTTTGATGACATTAAATTAAATTTCATTATATTTTCTTTTTCTTTTTTTTTTTTCTATTTTCAATCACACAATTTTTTATAAAATAATATTACACGTAAATTGAAAAAAATTCCTTCATTTTCAACCACTCAGTTTTCAAAAAAAATATTATTCCTCTCATTTTCATTCCAAAAAATGGGGGTAAAACGGGGGCTAAATTTCAAAAATTTATTTTTATTTTTGGCTTGACCATTATTTTAATTATACCTATACTAACTTAATTATTCCAATAGCTAATATTATATATAATTAATTGTTCTTGGAATTTTATTCGCATAAAACCATTTTCTTTTATCTTTTTTTTTTTAATGACGGGGAACTCGTTCGGACTAACGCAATAGCCTGCAAATCACGTCAACCAGATTAATCATATTGGACAAGCCCGATGCGACAGACTAGGTCGAAAAAATATTGATAGGGGGAATCGAACTCGACAGACTAACCATTTTCTCTTTTTATAAGATAATCGAGAGGATTTTTTAATAACTTCATCTTATATTTTTTTCTCTTGAAACAATAATGTCCTCAGCTTTTGAACTTAATGTAATCTCATTCCTTTCTTCTTCTTTTTTTTGGACAAATAGATCATCAACATCAAATTAATCAGTGACATGAGTTGCTTGCAAAAAAATTTCAAATTTATTAGATTTTTAAGTGTTAAACGATAATCTTTTAATCTTGTAAATAGTTTTTATATTATGGGTACATTAGCAATAGAGCTTGAATGGTTAATATTATCAAACATAAATAGCGCATCACTTGAAACTTTTTTATAAACAGTTTAAATTATAAATATATGAAAGTGAAAGTGATTAATAATTGTGAATCCTTCAAAATGTTTAAATAAAAGTAGTTTAAATATTTATAAATAGTTTATAATATGAGCAAAACATAATGATAGACTAAGTAGTTATCTCGTGAGTTTTGACTTGCATGTGCAGTCGATAAATGAGAAATACTTGGGTTGTAGCTTGAACTTGAACATATAAGAAAAGCTAGAAATGGGCTTCTTTGATGCCAGTGGAAATGGATTAGTTGGTCTTAATGATGTCCCTTTAGAAGTTTTGGTTGAGAATCTCTGTGAGCTTTTAGACTGGAGGAAATTTACCTCATGTTTGGTCATTTTTTTAAAATTCATTTTTAATCACGTATTTCAATAATTTCTATCAAAATTTATTGATTTTTTTTTTACCCAAATCAATCAGGGGCTTACTATTCATTTTATTTTATTCCATAATTATTGAGCTTTTTTTTTTTTTTTTTTTCAAATACACGCAAAAAACACACGCACAAGAGAATGAGCAGATCTTGTATACTCCAATTGTAGATCATCCATTTGCTGCTAACGGTGCTGATGAAGGAAAGGATTCCTGCAAATCAATTTGTTGGTTATGGTGGTTTTGTTTTTGGGTGATTTAGTCTATTTGATAGCGCTAGTGTAGATTCGATTACAATGGTGGTGATGGTCTTGTTTGGACAATGGTCAAGTTAGGCCGTTAAGCTTGTGGTTGGTTTGGGTCTTGGACATGGCGGATATTGAATGGATATGATGGAGATGGTAGTGGAATACGATCAAGTATCGTGCATATAGGGCGACTGTGCCTACAAAATGTTAACTTTGTGGCTTCGCATCTGGTGATTAGTCAATGACAGTGTTCTAAATAGCGTAAATTGATGACACCTAGGCACGAGGAGCGGCAAAAACACTACGCCTAAGACCTATACTCTAATTTAGCGATCAACAGAAGCATTGACCGCTTTAAGGCGCACCTAATCTTGCATAAGCGTGACTTGGAGCACATTATTAATATTTTTTTTATTTTTTTTTTTTACTATATAAAATTTTCAACTTTTAGATTATTGGATTGAAAGATCAAAAATTAATAATTATAAATTTTCCAACTTTTGGGCCAACGGATTGAATGGTCCAAAAATTTGATTACCCATTTATTAGTCCACTAATTTATAGAGGCAACTAAAAGGATTTTATGGTAAACTTATTGTACCTTTTAATTTATATTTTATTTGATTTTAATGTTGCTAAGGTTTTCCTGTTCTAGTACATAAAAAATTTCATCTTCAATTTTATAATTTTGAGTGAGTATATATTAAAATTCTAATTTGTATGAATTGGATTAATTCATATGAAAAATCATCGAATTAAGTTATGCATGCATTGTATTTGTGAAAATGAGAAAAGTGACATTCTCTTTCACTTTTATTAAAAAAAAATGTCCAGTCTCTTTCATTTGAATTCCTTGAGAGAAATTAAACATTGCATGCATGTGTGTTTTTTAAAATTTAACTATGAATATAAATTAAAGCCTTATTTTTCATTAATAAGTTTCTCTATTACTTTATTTGTATTTTTTAATATAAATTAAGATGTCAAAACTTAAAAGTGACATTCTCTATCATTTGTTACTAAAAAGTCACAATTATCTTTTTTGAATTTTTGAATCGATTAAATATTAATATTAATATGAATTCAAACCTTATTTTACATCAGAAAGTGACATGATGTAACATTTTGTTTGTATTTTTGCATATGAGTCAAGTGCTAAATCTTAAAAGTGATATTTAATTTCTATCACTTTTATCTAAAAATGTCTCACTCTATCTCATTTGAATTCTTTTGGATCAATTAAATGGATGTGTTCATGTGTGTTTGTGAAAATTTAAATATGAATATGAATTTAAAATTTACTTTACATTAAAAAGTAATATGATGTAACACTTTGTTAGTATATTGTTGTATATGAGCTAATGTGGAGGAATTTAAAAGGGATATGCTAGAACTTTTCTAAAAAAAGAAGTTTCACACTATTTTTTTTTTTATTTTTTTTTTGTAGATAAGGATAAAATTAACGTCTTCATCTATTATAGAGGGCAAATGGAAAGAAGATAACAAATATAAAAGTGATAAAAATAATTGGAATCCTTGTCCCAATAGAATGCATACATAATAACATTTGTTAATAGGTAAATATCACCTTAAAGAAGCTAGGTTTTTAAGAAGCTAAGTTTTTGCATTGTTAAAAAGAAACTAAGTTGTCATTTTGCGATTTCATTTATATATAAACTAAATTTGACAATAATTTTATGAAATTCAAAGTATATGTCACTTTTTGAAGGAGTGACGGCTAAAAAGTATGATATAACCTTTTCATAAAAGTGACATGGCATGTCCCTTTAAATCAATATTCATGTGGTATTATTAACTCTCAATATATTGTAAAAATAGAAAAATGACTATTAAAAGAAAAGTGACAACAATTCAAAATTGTGACAAATATCTACAATATATTAATGTGGATTGAGGAGAAACTTTTAAATACCAATTTTACCCTTATATATTTAGATATATGTCAATTTTATCCTTATATATTTAATATAATTTAACTTCATTTATTATCCATTTAAGTGTAATGCTCATTGCTTTATATTTGAGTACTTTGAATTTTACATTAATCCAATTAAGCTTAATTACTTAAATTACATAATTTAAATTAAGTTTAATACTTTAAATCGAAGCTCACATGTATAGATGCAATTTTATTATAATTATGCAATAATTAATATTAAAGGTTGTATTAATATAATGGTGAATTAATTACAATATAAAATAATATTTATTATAGTTTTAATATAATTATATATGTTGACGAGCTTCGATTTTAAGTAATTAAAATAAAATTATGAGTACTCCAATATGAAAAATGAATTATATACTTAAAAGGAGAATACATGAAATTAAATTGTAATTAATCTATCATTAATGTCACCTTTAATATATTATTATGTTATTTCATATGTACACGTATGTGTGAGTGTATTATTTATTATTTATATACGTGAGTTTCACTTAAAATCAACGTTACTTATATAATTATATTATAATTACAATATATATAAAAATAAAATGTGGAGATAAATGAGAAACGTTCAATTTACCATTTTGTCCTTATGTAACATCGTCAACATTTTTATTCAAATATTATAAAATGCAGGTTTAATTAATATAGTATTGTGTATTTTATTATTATTGCATGTTCATTTTTGTAAGCAAAAAATTAATGGTAATTCAGTTACTTATTAGTAGCCTATTTGAGCTCCATTTTGGCTAAGAATACATTTTGAAATAGTAGATTGATAGAAAATGTGTAGTTAAAAAGTAAGAAATTTTTTTGAATTTACATGTAATATTATTTTAACGAAAAATGTGTGATTAAAAAGAAGATAGAGAAAAATGTATTTTGAAAATAATGGGGATCGAACAAATATAAATATATAAAGAAAAGAAAAATAATTTTATCTTGATACATTTAAAATGAGAATTTATATTCCTCCATTTGTATTAATCCTATTAAAAAAAAAAAACTTTTGTTTTAAGATTTTTCACTTCTATATCTGTTTTGAATGTAACTTTGGTTTTTAATTTAAAATAAATGATATGGATTAATATGACAAACATGATTAGTATGTAATTTATTTTACAGACAAAATTAGTAATTTTTTATTTTGAAAATCATCTATGTACCTTTAGTTTACTTATAAGTAAATATTTTTAACTTAGTCAAATGTACATCTCTTTATTTGATTTTTCTTTGTATCTGTCCGTACCAAAAAGTTGGTCAGTGTCGCTATAATGGTTGAAAATTAGAGTCCAACCAATGTCTAGCATAAACAAATAAGTAAACAAAATATTACATTTTAGTTTAATTAAATTTTCATATTATGCCCCTGTTTGATTCCCATTTTCTCAAAATTCATTTTTCTTTCTCTTTTTTTCAACCACACATTCTTCAATAAAATAATATTACACGTAAACCCAAAACTTTTCTTTAATTTTCAACCACACATTCTCCATCAATCAACTATTCAAAATGCATTTTCTTCCCCAAAATGAGAATCAAACGATGTATGTAATTCCATAAAACTTTTAACAATTTTAACTTTTTTAAAAAAAAATTATCAATTATCTTATTTTAAAAATATTACGCATATCATTTATTTCATACATAAAACATGCAACGCACGTACTTATTATTAGTTTTAAAAAATGACAAAATCCAGAAAGTGACAATCTAAAAAGTGACAAAATCAATTTGTGGGTTTCTGAGATTTTGGACGTAATTAATACAGGATTTTGAATTTCTTATTAATTTTAGGGGTGTTAATCTAATATTTTACTTTTGTGGGTAATGAGCCTAATCTAAAAATCAATTTGTGGGTTTTTGAGATTTTGGACGTAATTAATACAAGATTTTGATTTTCTTATTAATTTTAAGGGTGTTAATCTAATATTTTACTTTTGAGGTTAATGAGCCTAATTTCCCCACTAAAATTTCAGTATTAATTCCAACCCCCCAAAATTTCGAAAGCCCATAAATGTCCACAAAATTGACATACATTTTGAACTTCATAAAATTGTTGCATAATTTATGATGTGATCCAGGATACCGATACAATAAGAGCAAGTCAGTGGAAGGATCCATTGATTGTTGACGATGGACCAATGACACGTTTGAGGGCAAATCGAATAAAACAAGCTATGAGATTATTTGTACAAGCAACAGTGGACGACGTCATGAGCTATGCGCAAAAAGAGGCAAGTTCCATGTTGGGGTCGAAGTTCGAATCAACGTGGATCAACGTGTTGGAAGCAGTCGAAGACGAAGGTGAAAGTCACTTCCATGCGACCGCATAGAAGAAACTTGGGTGCGGCCGCATCCAATGGTCAGAGACCCCAGAAGAAGCGACCGCATGAACTATGCGGCTGCATATAATATAACTATGCGACCGCATAGTTGTTTTTTAGGACAATTTCGGAATTTTTCATATTTTGACTAGAATTTATTTCTTTTCCATGTTTTGGCAAGATTTTAGGGTTACACATTTTTGGGCTAGATTTTTGGGATAAGTATAAATACTTATCATTATTGACATTATTATTTTACACACTATTATTGAGAGAATTAAATTGACTTCAATTCCTTTGTTCTTAATTGGGCAAACTCTGAACTTATCAAGAATCGATCTTGTGGCGTTCAATCCATTGGGTGAAGTTCTTAATATTGGATTCAAAAGGGGTCAGCGTTTCTTTCGGATCGTTGGTTGTTTTCGATTCATATTTTGAATCAAATCTACAAACCAATGTTTAATTGGGTTTTCTCGCGTTCTTCAACAAACGACGTGGATTTGGTAGTTCCAAGCTATCCAGATTCTCATCAATTTAACTTATGTATAAATCAAAGGATACACTTATTATTTTATTGATGAAATTGTATATCAATGACAATTTAATATATTTTAAACAGTGTTAAAAGGCTTCTTACAAAAAATGATTTGATATATCATTTTTTTATTACACGTTTTAACAAAAGGTTGTTGTATTTGTATTCTATTGGGGCAATAATTTCAATAATTTTATCTCTTTAATATTCGTTGTTTTGTTTTCATTTGCCTCCATAGTAGATGAAAACGTTAATGCAATACATGTGCGCAAAAAAAAAATACAAATGAAATAGTATATAAGAATTTATTTAAAAAAAAAAAAAAAAGTAACAGAGTATGTCACTTTTAAATTTCACTACATTAATTCATATGCAAATATAAATAAATTGTTACATCATGTTACTTTTTAATGTAAAGCAGAGTTCAAATTCATATTTAAATTTTCACAAACATCACATGTATGCATATTTTTAATTAATCCAAAAGAATTTAAATGAGATAGTCTGCGACCCTTTAAAAAAAATGATAGAGAATATCACTTTTAAAATTTAGCAACTTAATTACTATGGAAAATACCAATAAAGCATTAAATCATGTCAATTTTTAATGTAAAGCAAAGTTTGAATTTATATTCATATTTAAATTTTTAAACATAAATGTATGCGTCTCTTCAATTGTTCAAAAAAGAATTCAAATAATATAGTCTACGACTTTCTTTAAAAATTGAAAGAGCATGTCACTTTCACTTTCACTTTCACATTCTCATATTCGTGTTTTATGTTTTAACAAACACCTTGTATTCATCTCTTAAAATGAATATACGGGAACTCTATAGCCTATTATCACCAATTCTATCTCAATAACCTACTTTTCTACTTAGGAATTTACTCTATCTTCTACTTACTATTATAACTATCAGGATCTTTTGCTTGGGGTGTCTAAGAGCATAAAATTTGACAACTTATATAGCCACATTTGAGGGGAGAAAAAAAAGAATAAGAAACAATTGCAAAGCCAAATGTAGCCACATTTCATACAACAAATTGGGAATGCAGCCGCATTCCATACAAAACATTTTGGAACAGAGTGTATTATTTCAAAAATTATTGAACTTTTACCATGATTGCGAACTGCTTATCGAACTTCATTTTGCTTCACAGTGGTCACTAAACTTTCTTTCTCCATTACCACTCCGAACAAAATCAAAATATCAGAGCACAAATTGCAATCCCCAAATTAATTTCCCTAAATCATCTAAAACCGTAACCCCAATTCTGTAAATCATCCCCATGCACGACCCCGCCTACTGAAATTCGGACAACTGCGCACATGGAAGGGACCACACAAAGGTAAATTTGAACTTCAATTTTGTCTTTTTTGTTGTCGTTAATCGGACTTTTTGTCAGCCAAAAAGTTGCAATTTTGTTTGTTGTATTCACCATTTCATGATTTCTCTAGGCGGATCCATCAAGCGCGGCCGCGGGTACTCGTCAGTGTGCTGGATCCGCCCCTACTTATATCTAATTATGCTTTTGGCATGTAGAAAGTCCAGTTCTGTCAAAAGGTTTTATGCAGGATATACAACTTTTATGAGAAGTATTGACATCAATTTGGAACTTAAATGAATAAAATGTGTATAGATTGAAAAATAATGGTCAGGACATAACTTTCATCTACCCAGTACCAAAGTCACTTTTCCTCTATCCATTTTATCGCCTAGTGACTAGGGTGACCTTCATGCCATAAAATAGGAAAAGATTTCCCTTATCTTTTATTGGCGGTGAATAACTGCAAGGTTTTTTGAATGTGCAGTTTAGTTTTGACATTTTTAATTGATTCTCATCCACGTAAGCCTGCAAAAGTAGTAAAATGTTGGCATTTTTTGAGGTTGTGTAGTTGATCTAGAAGAAAAGCTGGATGGTCAGGGGTCGGTGCCAGATAGGTGACCGACCCCTCACATAGCGGTGGGACCCGCATGTATAAAATATTTTTAAAAATTATGGGCCGTCCCCCCTATGTGAGGGGTCGGTCACCAAATTTGGCACCGACCCCCTGGCCATGTAGCAGGGCTGGACCTAGAATTGGTTTCAGGCTGGTCGATTGTCAGGCCTCTTAGTTTCCTGCTACAATAGTTTCGATGTTCAGCTATATTGTTAAGGTGCTGAAAATCTGAACTTGGGTTCATTGATACTAGTGGAAATTTTAAGATTCCTATAATAATTTCACTACTATTATAGAGTTTGGTAACAGGAAGTATTTTTCATTTATAACCTCCACAACCACTTACTTGCCAGAAATTCACCGATAAGGAAATTGTTTGGACCTCCAGTCTTTAATAACGAAACTGCCCTAATACAATGATATGTAATAAAGAAAAAACTAACAAGCAACCAAGTTAACTAGACAGTCTGTTTTTTGTGTTGGGGATTGGTGTGAAATAACCTGTGCTTAAATGTTTCTACTTTCTATATTATGGTTATTGCATGCCTTCTCTAATTGATAAAATTGGCATGAGGTGTTGGATTAACTGCCTTGATAATTTCATTGACTTGCAATGATTAATTTAAACATTTTGGCTCAAGCATTTATTTGTGATAACTTATTTTATTTATTTAGCATGCTGTTGAAGCTAATTCTATTTTATATGGACACAACTTTTTTAATATATAAAGTTTTAACAATCTTTCGTTGTTCTTGTTGCAACAGAATGAACTATGTCGGATAAGATTAGATGTTTCTATTAACCCTGAGAGGTAGCTCAGTTGGTTAGGCCTTGGGTTTGCTCATCAATGGTCACCAGTTCGAGTCCCCTCAAGGCCATTGAGGTGAGTATCCGACTGTAAACTTCAGGGCCCCGTAGAATTAGTCGAGGTGCGCGTAAACTAGCCCGGACATCCACAGTCATAAAAAAAATAATAATAATAAAAAAAAAAAGACTAGATGTTTCTATGCTTGATGAACTTGTTCATGATTATTGTATCTATAGGGGTATTGTTGACTCTCGTCTCGCATATTCTGGTGTGCCTTTTTTTCTTTCTTATTGTTATTTAGCCCCTCTTTGGTAGGAATTAAAATCAAATTTTTAGTAGATTTTGATACAAATTGATGAAACGCATGGTTGAAAAGTTATAAAACCTATAAAATATGTGATTGAAATGAATTGTTGATTTTGACTTAGATACCAAACAGGGCTTAGTTTATTCTTTTGATTAATTCATGTCCCTGACTAAAGATCTCATCAACATCAGGAATGTAAGCTATTTTTGGAGAAAAAAGCTATATGCACGGGCCTGTGATAGATGGGGTATAGACTGTTGGAATTTTGTTGGAATTCTTAATTGGTGAATGGAAATTAATCAAAGATCATGACCTTTGGAGATCATGACTTTTGGAATGGTTACTTTCCAATATTTATGTCTCTTTATGTAGAGGTATAAAGTCCAAGAGATGTGTCTCTTGGTATGGTTCCAACTACTATAAATTGATCCCATATGTTTGAATTTCATATCTCATCTCACAATTCCATATCATTTCTTTCATATCATGTTGCATAAAATACTTGGAGAAAAAAGCTATATGCACGGGCCTGTGATAGATGGGGTATAGACCTGCTCATTTCTGGAACAATGAGTGTTAATCAATTGAAGCCTGGTGCTTTTTTACAGGAAACCATTCTGTTGAAGTTGAATATAACAAACATGCTACAAGTATAGGAAAATCTCACAGAAAAGTTACAGAAACAACATTTTGTTGAATTTCACTGGAGGAAGAAAAAAGGGAAAAGCAGGAACAGGGTGCTTCCACGACAGCATCTGTATGGAATCTGTTGAGATTTTCTTGTACCTGGAGCTTAAATCTGAATATAAAAGCAATGAACTTTCGGGCGGGGAATCATCAATAAGTGACGCTTACATGGAAGGTTCTTCACGAACCATAATTGATCTGGCTAACATAAAAAATTCTGATGTGGAAGTCCGAGACCCTTGTGATGTAATCAATCCTAATGAAGACTGTAGCACGAGTGGAACCTTTCAACCTGAAACCGTTAAAGTTGTGCAAAGAAATAGAAGTCATGGAACTGGAGAAAGGAACAAACGAGAGCGATGGAGAGTAGACATGAGAAAACAGAAACTAGTTCTTAAATTCTGAACTACATTACTCGTTAACACAAATATGGTAAGTGTATTAGCAGGTTAATGCTGATTTGATAGTAATTGCTTATGAACTTCTATTAATGCTGTTGTTTTGCAGACATCTTTAGATTCATCCATGGACATTGTAACCGACAGGAAAGACAATTTTGAGATTGTCCTGGTCATGAAGGAACTAGCAAGCCAGGGAATGGCTGCAGAGGTTGTTGAAGAGATGAATGCTTTGGACCCAAACTTCTTTGCTCAAAAACCTTTATTGTTATTTCAACTGAAGCAGGTTGGCCTATTTTCTTTCATTTTTTAGCCTGAAAGAGGATCAGATGCCCATCTAATGGAATACTGTAACCAACCCATTTTGACTTCTCCAATGGCTCCAGGTTTAGCATAGCCACAACTAGTCACGATGTGCATCTCTATTTCTAGAACTGTATTTCCCCTGGAATGAGGCAATCAGAAGTTTCCACAAAAATTAGATGCAACTATTTTCTTATCTTGATCAATTTGTTGGCTGCTGATTCTAGTTGGTTGTTTAAACTGTCAAATTGAAGAAGTTAACAATGTTTCTCGTTGTTAGCACAAGTAACTTGCAAAGAGGATCAAGTTAAGAAGTTACATTATTCTGGTGGTCTTTTGCATTCTTATTCCCCCATAACCCTCCTTTGGTCCTCTTTCTGATGCGGGGACGTGGCCAGCAGTGTTTTCTTTTTTGGGTGTGTGTGTGTGTGTGTATCATAAAAACTGTGTGATGTCTTGGCAAACTCCTTACATGTCATATCTGCAATTGTTGTATTCCAATCTCATCTACAGAAGGCTCCAGGTAGGGTTAGAATTATGAGTTTTTTTGCCTTACATATAGAAATTTTCAATTTGGTCTCTCTCTCTCTCTCAAATTTCTTGGCCAATGATGAAAGTTTGAGGCAGCAAGAAGTGTTTTATTTAACCAAGTTAAATAGGAGTAAGAAGAAGGAAATCTGTTCTGAGATGCTTGTGCTGATCATCCCAGATATCCTCAGGAAGATGGTAGCAGCCCTACTCAAATGTCATCAACCGATCTTGGATGTGATGAAAATGCTAAACTTAAAGTTATGGTCAATTCTGCTTGTCCCTACTTATCATCATTTATTTTGTTACTATGTATAATTTTAACTTTTTCCCAGTTCAAAGGTTCTTTCATATTTGTTATACAAGCTCGATGCTCTTTAACAAATATTGTGTGGAGTCTTTTTCCGTTGAATTATATTCAGATGATGTTGTAGACTCTTAGCGTCAAAATCTTTCAGACATTTTATCAGATGACATTGACGAGTAATTGAGCTTCTCCGCTGCAAATGACCTTTATTGCATTAACCAAATGCTTTGTTATTGTCGCAGGAATTTCTGGCTTTTCCCAGAGCTGATGCCATTCATCTTCTTGCACAGTATATTTGAAATGCAGAGATTGTGTAATTCAGCACATATTTGCTTAGCCTTCTGAATGTATATATATATTTATAGCAAAAATTCAATTTACTTATTCAGTAGAATGTTTTATTCATTCTATTACAAGCCACAAATAAGTTGTGAATGGATGAAAATAAGTTGTCCATTGCTAAAGTTGTAGATTGCTATTGACTAGGCATTGAATAATAAAATAAGATTTAATAAATACAAAAAATTCTGCTTTTGCAAGTTAGAGCAAAGATGCAACGATGATTTATCACCGTAATCCTAAAGATTTATGAGTTTTACATTATGGTTGCTATGGAATAGTTGTAACTTTTGATCAAGCACTCAAAAGGTTATCGTCTTCTGCAACTTTTTAAGCCATCTCTTTCTGTATGGAGAACGATCTACTGAGGTATCTTTGTTGATTCGTGGATGAGAAAGAAATAGGTTGCACAATTTGGCGTGCTAATTTAGGTTCAGAAAAAAAAAAAAGATTTGTAAAAGTGAATTTTCAATTCACTCTTTTATGAAAAAGAGGAATTTCTTGTTTCAAGAACATACACTTTCTTTATATAGCCGTGCTATGTGTACGAGGGGAAGCTGTCAGGCAATATACTGGAGGACACTTGACATTTTCTCGTTAGAAGTTGGGAAAAGAAAGACAATCATACAAGTGTTGTCAGCGTAGCACCTATAAATTGCTTGGCAGAATAACTCTTCTTTATAAGAAAATGGTGAAGACGTTTTTACACCAACAATTTAGCATGATTAGTTTTACATAATCACTCTCTTTTTTGGGCAACTTATAAAGAATGCTACAATGATTTAGGATGAGATGGAGAAAAAAAAATTCCTTCGCTATACAGCCGCCACTCACAAGCTTAGCAACTTGTTAAAACAAAAGATAATTATGAAATTTTTAATCTATAGAAGCTGATAAATTTCATTGACTTCATAAAATTTTATCATCTATGGTGTTGCCAGCAATACTTGTAGATGCAAGTTCCATTGGTGATCTGCCTACAAAATTTTCATCAATGATCATAGTGATAACATCAAACTGATAGTTTTCACCGATTTCATAATATTCATCCACGAAATTGTTGGCATCAGCAACGGAAAATTATCGATGGCACTATCTATGGTATTACTACTATCTTTGGTTGAAGTTCCATCAATAATCGTGAATAACAGTGTTATGTTGTGGAACCTAATTATTGTCACTTTACGGAGCAAGTCCCAGATCGACTTCAGCAGTGATGTGGCTTGCCCTCCCGAGGTTGGGAGAGGACAGAGCACCCCATGCCAAATTTTCATTAAAGACAATTTAGGAATTTGTGTTACCGCAAAATTCGTCTTAGGAAATTTAAGTTCTTGTAAATTTCAATTTTTTTTTTCTAATTTTTCTTATAAATAAGGAATCATCATTAGCTTTTGAAATCATCATAAAAGAGAGAAAAAGATGATAAATAAAATAGTTCTTCGGTATTTTCTTGTAAACTCCTTTTTATCATAGTAAATTATTGTATTAATGAAAGAGGACGTAATATTATATTGAGACAAATATCTATAAATTTTACGTGTTCTTGACTATTTATTTTTCTTTCTTCGAATTGATTAATTTTGGTTTAATAGAATTAAGGGGGGTGTATTCAATTGAAACTTTTAATAACTTTTTGGAATTTAAAAAGTTTATGTGTATTTAATCTAGACTTTTAAAGACTTTTTAAAAGTTATGGTGTATTCAATTGAAACTTTTATAAATTTTTAAAAAGTCTCTAAAAGTTACGGTGTGTTCAACTAAAATTTTTTAGAAGTCTCCATAAGTTTTTGGGTATTCAAATTTTAATGACTTTTGAAAACTTTTATATGTCTCTGAAATACTAACTTTTAAGCAAAAAGTACTCATATAAAATCTCAAAATTTGTCTCTCATTAATCACGAGATTCTTGGAGACTTTTACAAAAAAAAAAAAAAAAAAAATGTTTTTTTTCAATATTTCTTTCTTTTTTCCTTCTACGAATATTAGATGTATGATTAAAATTTATTTTTTCTATTGATTCTCTCTCTCTCTCTCTTATCGTTCATCTCTATTTTCTATGGAAAAAATAAATAAATGGAATTCTTGTAACTTTTTTTTGTGAAAAATATCAATTTTTTTATTAAATTATAAAATTTTATATGACAAATTTATAATTAAATGTAAATATATTTATTTTTAAAAGTATATTATATTAATAATATTAAATATTAAATCTATTTTTGATCATATATATATATATATATATATATATGTATACTTTTTATTATTATTTATTTAATTAAGATCTTAAATTTTTATTCTTTTCAAAAAAAAATTAATTATAAGAGGAGGGGAGTAGAAAGAAAATTGTGGGAACTACAATTTCATATGTGATAATTTTACGTTATTGCATTAGATCCACGTGAATTTACTTCAAATGAAAGTCTTTAAAAAATCTTTTGAATTTTACAAAAGTCTACAAAAGTTTTAAAATGAAAGTTTACAGAAATTTACGAAAGACTTCCACTAATTCTATGTAAATCTATAAAAAAAATACACGAAATCCACGAAAGTAATCACTTAAAAAAAGTTCATCAAAATCTCAATTAAATACACCCTCTAAGATTTCTATCTCTCAACATTATTTTCTTTGATGATTACATCAATAATTTTCATCAACGGAAGTGTTCGCATCAGCAAGAAAAAATCCTGTGAGTGATTTCATATTTTCTCAGAAATTTTGTCTAAGACCGTCAAATTATTAGAGTGAAATTTGATTAAACCACCTTATTTTAAAGCTTAAATGGTTATATTTATCTTAAATTTACTTTCTACCATATCCAAGTTATATTCGCTAAAGAAACATGCAATGCCCTTCGGGTAGAAGTGTCAATTCGAGTGGTCTGGGTTGGCTCAATCCGCCAATATATTAGTCCGATAACAACCTGCATGAAAAGGCCCACCCGATACGGGTTCCGGGCTAATTTCAGGTCAGTCCACAAATTTTGGACTACAATCCAACTCGTCCGTTGACCCATCCGAGTCAAGTCATGCGGGTCACGGATCGCGATTTGTTCCGATTTGACTTGTATGATTGTATAAATAAAATTATAAAAATATAGAATTTTTCATATTTATAGCAAAAAAATATTTTTTTTGTTAAATGTATATTAAGAATGGAACAAAATGATAAATTCATTTTTATATCAAGAAATGTTTACATAGAATTCAAATTTAATGTTACAAGAATTATTTATAATTTTGCAAAGTTAAATTTAACTTAAACAAATGACAACTAAATGCATTTCTAATTACTATTATCAAATATTTATAGTATAAGTACATCGTAACTAGATTAACACCTACTTAACTATAATTTAGTTGTTCAAAAATTATATATATTTTTATATTTTTTTTTTCACGGACCAGCGGATTAATCGCATCTGTGAAGGTGCAACCCGCGAATCCCACAGGTCGCACCTCCTTGACCCGTGAACGGCTCGCTCGGGTCAAGGGTCGGTCCGCGGTCCCGAGCCGATTTTTATGGATCTAGTCGGTCCGCCCATCTTGACACCTCTACTCTAGGACATAGCTCATAGATGCAAATGATAAGAGTGAGATAATTTCAACTGAGTCGACAGTCGCAGTATGAAGATTCAATTTCTGTCTTTTACAAAATATGGAATTGGATTTTTATGAACACCAATATGATAGCTCTTGTACCTTAACCAACTAATTGAGACACATTTCACAATTTATCTCCTATAAGGACTCCCAAAATTGAGATTCAACTTTAAAAAACGTGCAATAAATATCTTGCTAAGATTCTCATCCATCTCATATAAACAATGAAATAGACAGAGGAGGATCTGTTCTTGTCCCCAATAATCCAATCAAAATGCTACCCAGTAACACTGGATTTATTACGCACCGGCGTCTTTGTTTTGTTTTATTAAACGTTTATATTATCCTATTACAGAACATATCTAAGGGTGTGTTTGATAGGTTCATTTGCCATGAAACTAGGAAAAAAATTTCCTAGTTCCTACTTTTTGGCCGTTTGATAAGGTTCATTTGCCATGGAAAATATTTGCTAGGTACAAGTTATTGATGCACAAAAGCTAGAAAATATTTTTCCACAAAAATTGTGGAAAAATATTTTCCAGCTTGTTGACCAAATTTTTTTTTTTTTTTTTTTTTTTTTTTTTTTTTTTTAACAATTGGAACACATTCCAAAGTCAATAGTAAAAAAATTTATCCATTTAATTGACAATTTGTATAAAAAATAAAGCCAAACGAAAAATTTGCCAGGTGAAAAATTATATCAATCAAACACCTTTAGGGTCCGTTTGATTGCAGGGTGGAAAATGGATGGAAAAGGAATTGAATTCCAGGGAATTGAATTGCCTGGAATTGTTTTACCGGGAATTGAATTAAAGGTGTTTGATTGGTATAATTTTCCACCTTTCTATCATAACACGTTCGACTTTATTTTTCATGCAAATTGTCAATTAAATGGATAAATTTTTTTACCATTAGGAACAAAATATGTTTAGATTGCCAAAAAAAAAATAAAAAAAAATAAAAAAATAATTTTTTATTTTTTATTTTTACGTTTGGCTTTGTTTTGTATGAAATTTGTCAATTAAAGGGATAATTTTTTTTACACTTTATCTTAGAATTTATTTCTATTGCTTAAAAAACCAAAAAAAAAAAAAAAAAAAAAAAAAGGTGGAAATCAATTCCCACCTATATAGCAAGTCATTGAATTCCACGAAATTACGCTTCAAGTGGTTGTACCTTGGAATTGGGTGGAAACCAATTCCATGGAAAATAAACGCTATCAAACAGCGCAAAAGTGGAAGTTGGAATCGAATTCCAACTTTCTGAAAAAATAAAGTGCTATCAAACACACCCTTACTTCTCAAACAAATTTCAGGCAAATCACTTCCCTGCCAAACATTTTATTTGCCACCTATTTTCCACCTTTCTATCAAACACACCCTAAGTAATTCTGAGATGTTTGGTGCAACTTTCTTTTATGTACAAGACAAGAAAATATCAAATCATGTACAGTGTACTATAAAAAAAACTTTTTTCCACTATGAAATGTCCCAATTCATCTTCTGCTAGGTGGTGGAATTATTGTTGAGTGAAGTAAAAATTACGGAAACATGATTATCATGGACCATTTCAAAGTTCATTGCATATATTGTTTATTTTTTTACTGTAAATCTAAATATAGCCAAACTTTGACCTAGGATAGTATAAAAAAATTGCGAAATCGTAAATCGAACCGTAATCGTTGATTTGGGTCCATGTGAACTCGCAATTTTTCTCTCTCAAACCGAACCAAATTATTTCAAAATGATTTGGTTTAGATTTCGATTTTTAAAAACCGCACAAAATAAAACCGAACCACACTTTTTTAATTAAAAAAATATTTGTATAAAATTATAAATTCTCATATATAATTTTATTAAAGTATAATTTTTAGAATTTAAAATGTAAACCAATTAGAAATGACATCTTCAAAGTAGGTCTAATAAATCCCATCTTTAAATTTACAGCCCAAGCCTTTAAAAATAAAAATCAAACTCAAACCTTCCATTCTACTGTTTTAACGTTTCTAACTCTCAAGAAAGGGGGGAACTGCGGAGCCGCCGACTGCCTCAGATTCCTCAAATTTCTCTTATTTTCGGTGGTGGGTTGCGGTGGTTGTGTTAAAGGTGGTGATGGTGGTGGCATGGGCATTGGTTTTGATTATGGTATGTTGGAGTGGCAATGGGGGCGATGGTTTGTTGGTGGTTGGACGATTTTTATTTTTATTTTTTAGGTGACGATTTCGTTGGTGTTTGGGCAGCGATTGTTGTTTTGCGAGGTTTGGTGGTGGTAATAGTGATGGTGGTTGTGGTGGACGTGGCGATCGTTATGGGTGGGATGAAATGAGGTTAGATGTTTGTGACCAATTATTTTGTTGATTGTGACTAATAATTGGTTAATTTGTAATATGTGACCTAAAAATTGTGACCGTGACTTACAATTGATTAAGTTGTGACCGAAAAATTAATTGTGACCAATTAATCTAATAATTTGCAATAAATAAACAAGTTGTAACCAATTAAATTTTTGATTCTGTGACCGATGAATAATTTGTGACCTATAAAATTTTTGATTCGTGATCGAAAAATAATCTATAACTTATAAAAAAATTTGATTTGTGTCAAGAAATAAGTTGTGACTAATAATTTGATAAGTTGTGACTAATTAATTAGATAACTGTAACTAAATTATATAGAATTGTGATCTCAATATATTTAATTAGTAAAATATATGTTTAATAAATTAATTTTAAAATATTTGATTTTTGAAATTTGAAACTTTGTTTCTTAATTTTGAAATGTGTCATATAATATCATATCATTTTTTTCCTCTCTCTCATACTTTCAATCACACAATATTCCATAAAATAATACTGCACATATACCGAAAATTTTATCTTCTTTTTAACCACACATTTTTCAAAAAATACTATTCCAAAAACTCTTTTTTGAAAAAAGAGGGGCTCAAACAAGGGCTTAATCTCTTATTTATGAATTTTTCCCAAAATACAATTAGCATTAGGCATGAGCGCAGTTTGGTTTGGGTTGGTTTTGACTCCAAATCGAAATCAAAACCAAATTAGTCGGTTTTGATAAATTCAATCCAAACCAACCCATTCTAACTCCTAAACTAAACCGAACCAAATCAATTTGGTTTGGTTAGTCGGTTTGAACTTTTAGTTCAAATTATTTTTTTTAAAAAAAAATTGTCTAAGTTTTGAGTCCACTTAAATTTTAAGAACAAAGATAAGTAAATAATTTTATATTACAAGAATTATTGATTAACAAATAAAATCAGATCAATAAAGACAGATCAATAAAAATATTAAGAATTTATTTTTTTATATATTATTTAATTTGACTGTTTGAGTAGGGAAAAAAAAGTTAAATATAACATAATGAGTTCGTGAAAGAAAATTTTTAATACTATTACTTACCGACAACATTATAGATTGGAGGGAATCGAAATATAGTTATGTGATTATGACTTTTTTTTTCTTTAAAAAAAAGAAGAAGGTAAACATGTAAATGAGTTGCGTTGGGTTAGTTCGGTTAACCAACGGTTTGAGCTTTCAAATCATAATCGAACCAACCCACCATGATTTTGTTTAAAAGAAAACCAATCCAAACCAATTACCCATATCAAACCGATCCAAACCAACCCGAATCGATTTGGTTTGATTAGTTTGATTGATTTTTCGATTTTTTTGCCCAAACCTAATTAGCATATAAAAATCATAATTATCTTCTATATGTGTATTAATTATTAAAATTATGCTTCAAGTACATTTTTTATTAATATTGTTTTTGACATTTCACTCATATGCATGGGATTCTCGATTATTTAATCATGAATCTCACCTTTTATATGTGAGTGAAGTGTCAAATTCTATATAAAAATAATGTAGTTGAAAGATAATTCTAATTATTATGTACCCCTTAAATAATCCTTTTGTGAGTAGACTATTTTATCATTTTCATTAGGACAATTAAAAAATTGTCCACATCATCGCATTTTTTTGAGCATTGATTGAAAATGACTTGAAGGCTCGATGTAATCTATCAATAAATTAATAATCTTTCTAAAGTAATAATTTTGTCTGTCCCAATATTGTTTTTTTTTTTTTTTTTTTTTCCATTAAAGGCTTGAAGACCGTAATTGTCAAACTATTGATGACAATTAATTAATTAATTAGGATATATCTTAAAGGATTATGCAACCAATTTCAAAAGTCGTTTAACTATCCAAACATGCTATAAATATATCAGTATTACATAGTCCCTCCGCTCTATAAAGCCATGCTGTTTTTCATTTTCATAATCATTAAGAAAATATAATTAATATAATTAAAAATATAATTTTTTTTCTTACATTTTCTAGTGTACTCCTACATTAAATAATGTTTTAAATAGGAATATTTCATATTTGTTGATAAAAATGTACATTAAATAGAGATATATTGAAAAATTAAAAAATTAATTATACTCTCACCGAAAAAAGTGACCTATAAATTGGGATAGATGAAAAATTTAAACAATTCTATATTTATGGGAAGAATAACTATTTCATTATTCAGACTTCTGAAGGGAGAAAACTAGATGAATACGACCACTTAATGGAAATAAATAAATAAGAGCAAAGCAAACAAAAAATGACCATTCACTAGTCATAACGGGCTTGACCATGCATATGAAGGAAGCATTTTTAAGTTCGTGACGTGAGCTCTTTTGCGTTCTTGAGCTGCTATGCTTTAACCTATCAATAAGGCAAAATTGATTAATCGACTCGATCTTTATCGTAATCTTAGTCCCGTTTGGCCCCTTTTTTATAAATAAAAATGAGTGGAATAATATTTTTTTTCCAAAAAAATGAGTTGTTGAAAAAGAAGGAAAATTTTTCAATTTACGTGTAATATTATTTTATGAAAGATTATATGATTGAAAATATGATAAATAAAATTTTTATTTAATTTAATGAGTTTCAAAGAAGGGCTTATAAAGGTCTCGCGTCAAATATTGGTACTACTATGGTTTTGACTTTTAAAATGTTTTACCAATTTTACTTAGGTTTATGTGCAGGGACTAGAGTTGGGCGAAACTCATTCCAACTCATTCAATTCAACCAATTCAAATTAAATTGATCGGTTTGGATTTGATTTTTACGTTCAATTGGGTTAAGTTGGGTTGAAAAATTGAATTTGAAGTTGGGTTAAATTGGGCCACGGGTTATGAATTAAAATTCAACCCAACCCAACCCAACCCGTTGAATTAAAAAATTAATATTTAAGATGAAAAAAAATTAAATAGATATAACAGTAAAGATAAGATAATGACTTATAATATATAAATATCAATTTTCTTCACGTACACTGATTCACAGGAACACTATTTACAAATGCAATATTATGTGATAATAAAATAAAAATTAAAGACATGATCAAATGAATGAATTCAAAAAAATTGTAATAAATAAAAATTTCATAAATTTTAAACTTATTTATATATTATTTTTAGAAAGAATTTCTTATATGTGTATTTAAAAAGCGAAGGTTTTCAAGTAATTTCAAACCCCAAAAAATATCCAAATTTAACAAATAAATTGGATCCAACTTTAATTGGGTCGAAACCAAACCGACTAACCCAACCCAAATCGATCAAGTTCAGTTTGGGTTGGATTGGGTTTAAATTAATAATTGGGTTAGGTTGAATTGATTTTTGAGCAAATCGATCATATTGAATTGGGTTTGGGTTGAAAAAAAAAATCGACACAATCCAATTCACGCCTACCAGGGATTTTGGATTCGGGCAGCTGGCTCACATAATTTGATTTGATACCAATTACCAAGTCATACGCTAGAAAATAAAGCGGGGACCTCAAACCAACGTCACCATTGCTAAATTAGATGGACAGTGGATTTCATAATTATAAGACGACACCACCGACGATGAATGGACGCAAGTAATGTATATTTAGCGTGTAGATTAAAATTAATTTTTTAATAAATTTTGATTAAAAAAAAATAAAAATATATAATTGAAAAGTAATGAATTTTATAAAATATGTGATCAAAATAATTGTTAATTAACTTGAAATTGAGCTCAGACTTTTAATCTATATCAAGGGCTTAATGAGATTTACTTTAAAAAACAGTACTTATTTTCAATAAAAAAAAAGTAATTTTAAAAATCATTTAACTGGAATAAGAAATTTTGTTAAGCAATTAGACCAAACATATTTTCAAGAATAAAAGTCCGTTTGATAGAAAGAAGGAATTTGGGTGAAAAGAAAAGGAATTACAAGGATTTTTAATTGTCTATAATCTGTTTCTATTGCTTAAAAAAAAATGTGTAATTTCAATTTCTTGAAATCAAGAAAAATTTCAAAAGTTGAAAAACGATTTCCATGAAAAATTTGGTTAATCAAACAAGCTAAAAGTAAAAGTTAGAATTCGAATTCCAAGTTTCAGGAAAAATCTGGAGCTATCAAACGGAGCCTAAAAGTATCTTATCTGAATTAAGTTTTGGCAGTGATTAAATTGAGAAAAGTTATTATGTGGGCTCTACGTGAATGTTTTTGAGAATGATTGACGACAATGTACTCATTTGATATTGGTTATATTTCTATAATTATATTGTATTTTTGGTAATATTAGAAGAAAAAATTCCTTGTTATTTTATTTAATATATATATAAAAGATTAAAATTTATTAAAATAAAAGATTTCATAGTTATTACATAACAAAAATAATATTCTAAGAGGATCAGAAAATATCACAAAGTATAATAAAGATTTTTCCTAATCTTGAAATCAACATATTATCATTTTTATAAAATATGCAGACAATTTTTGAGCTCCCACGACATTATCAATTTCAATCTCTCTTCTTAAAAATCACAAAAGACAGTGTCGAAACATATCTCTAGTCCCCTTCTCTCTCACCAGTGTTAATTATAATTCATTTTCTTTTTTAATAATATTTAATACTATTCAACTTACCTTATCAAACATTATTGTTCTCTAAGTCCCTATTTGACACCTATTATTTGAATTTTTTTCTACGTCCTCATTTTTAACTATATATTCACACAATAAAATATTTTATATGTAAATTCAAATTTTTTTTTTTACTATTTTTAAACCATGCATACTCTTAAAAATCACTGTTCAAAATATTATTTTTCTCGAATAATAAACATCAAAATAGAGGCTAAAATAGTTGTTTGCGAACAAGTGGTAGATTACAAGTTAGCCCTCTCATACTAGGGTTGGCAAGTCGCAATTGCTCGAATAACACAGATAATAGATCGATCCCAAGTCGAATCTTTGTTAAGATTATCATAGTAGTCTTAATGCTGTCATCACAAGATTGTAGCTTGCAAAATGAAAGATGTAGGACTCAAGATCAATTTGTACAGGGGCAAAACTGTAAACAACCAACGTTAAGTCCTTGTTTGGTGAAAATTAAAAACAAGATTTTAATTCAAATCAAAATCAAGAATTTTTCTACCAAACATTAGCTAATTAATAGTTGGCAAGGTGAAAAATGAACGCCGATTTGAACCGCCCAATAATTCTAGTTAATTAACTCGTGATTAGTCATTAGAGCCGTTACACTACGTATTTACAAAATGAATTTCCGACCTACATTTCCCAAAATACCCCTACTCGGGTATTACACTCAACCTCGCCGCAAACTTCCCTCTCCTTCCACCGCTACTCTTCCGCCTACTCCCAGTATCACCACCGTCCCCCACTTTTCTTGACGGCAGCTTCAGGCCATTCTCGCCGGTAAACACCAAGACTCTCCGCAGGCAACCACTCTTGGCCAACGCCGAGCTGGCTTTCACAGCCAAAGCAGCCATTTCCTCCGCCCGAAGCCGTTGCTTCAATCGGCTCAACGGCAAAGCGAAGTAAAGTTGACCCGGCTGTAATTCCTCCTCGTCACTCACAGCTGAAACGACGTCGTTAAAATCCATTTCGTCGGAATTACAGATGAAATACGTAGGGTTTCTCTGTAATACATAAGAAACCTTTACAGGATATGGGAATTCCTGCATTCTTCCGTCGTATAATATCAGTTTTGCTGTGGCTACAGATGTATCTTCACAGGAACTGCAAATTCCCATTATCTTAACCTTTTTTTGTGTATGAAAGTGAACGGGGAGAAACTAGAGAAGCTATATATATACAAACACACACATAGGACGAATGGTGGATCGTTGTCGTTTAATTTCAACTACACATTCACATAATAAAATATTATGCACAAACTCAATACTTTTTCTAGTACTTTTAATCTCACATTTTCCTAAAATACTATTCAATTTTTTTTAATTTTTATTTTTATAGAGGAATGGCCACCGAAAAGGGGCTAAACACCAACACATTGAAAAATTAAATATTTTTTTGATTGCAAAATTTGAGTAGAAAAAAAATAAATTACACGAAATTAAATTATCTAGAATTTATTTTATCGAAAATTGTTGATTAATTATATTTGATTGACATAATTATCCACTCGAATTTTTTTTGAAAATTTAAATATTTTGGTATTCGTTTAACTTTATTTTTTTTATGCAAATTGTTAACATTAAGTCTAGAATTTGTTTCAATTATCAAAAAAAAAATTACCATACCGAATATCATTCGTTCGACTTTATTTTCATACAAATTATGAATTAAAGAGATAATTTTTTTCTACCATTAAATTTAGAATAAAATCCAATTGCCCAAAAAACAAAAAAATAAAAATAAAAAAGAATTGGAAAATAGGCGCATGGTAGGGGAGGGTGGTGTAAAGATTTTGAGATCCATCTTAAAAGGTCAACCTTATTACGAAGAGTAGTTTAAGACCTTATAAATTGGCTTATGTTTACATCTTTAATCAATGTGAAATTATATCTCTTAACATGCCCGAGCAAGATGGTGGCTCGTTTGAGTAGAAAAATCTTGAAATCCATATACTCATATTTTTTAGTCTTATAAGAATCGAATCGCTCGTTGAAATTTAATGAGTTTTGATATCATGAAAAGATTTGAAAATCCATTTTAAAAGATCAACTTTATTAAGAGGAGTAGCTCAAAACCTTATAAATTGGTCTATGTTTACATTTTTAATCGATGTGAGATTATATTCTTTAACAGGTAAAAATTGTTTTGCCAAGAAAATTAGGCCATGTTTGATAGCCGTAGTTTTCCGTGGAAGGTGAAAAACGTTTTCCTACTTTTTACTATTCACCTGTTTGAAAGCTAGAAAACGTTTTTTCACCATAGTGGTGGGAAAACATTTTCCAACTTTTTGACAATTTTTTTTTTTAGCAATTGAAACACATTCCAAAGTCAATGGTACAAAAATTTATCCATTTAATTGACAATTTGCATAAAAACAAAGTCGAACGAAAAATTTGCCAGATGAAAAATTATACCAATCAAACACCATTAATTACAATTCCCTGTAAAATATTTTCTAGACAATTCAATTCCCTGCCATTCATTTTCTTTCCACCCGTTTTCCACCCTTCCAATCAAACACTACATTTTGGATGGAAATGGAAAGTGAATTCCATTTTTCTTGGAATTTCAATCCCATCAAACAAGCCCTAAGTTTTTCGTACAAAATTTTTATTTAATTTTAATTTTAAAAATCAAAAGTATATTTCATAAAAGTCAAGACTCGTACACAATTTATAAATATATATCAGATAAATAGGTTTTAAAAAAAAATAAAATTTAGTGTGTAAATCCGTCGATTTTGAGTAGAATCAGCCAGATTTTTTTAGGGATAATTTGGGTTATTCAAAATTTTACATATAATTGAAATTTGAATCAGGTCTTAAGAACTTGTTAATTCAGTCATTACATTTTTTTTTTCTTAACGAGAATTTAAGCACGAGGAAGGCTAGATAAAAAATAATAATAATAATAAGCACATCTTCAAGTGGTGAAAGGGAAAGGTGAAAAAAATTTAACTTCGTTTGTAATTGTCGGATAAGGGTTCAAATTCTGAAATATTGATGAGGTCTTTGATAAGTGGAAATTAAAGGACAGCCTTCCATCCTATACTTTTAAAGGTATAACTTATGATTTATCTCTCCATCAAAACTTAAGATAGAATTGATGGAGACGTCAGTAATAAGACGTAATTCAAAAAAATAATAATAATAATAATAAAGAATTATGAGAAGGATAAATGGTGGATTACAGGTTGTATTGAGGACTACAGTGTCCTTGTACTGTGACCCACGTTTTTTTTTATTAATTTTGGGACTTGTGAACAGTGAACTCGATGGCTGGCCTTTCTTTTGCCTGTTTTTTTCTCTCGTGAAGAAGTAAATAAAAATTCATGTGGGTACAATTATTTGTCGTTTGTGATTACTATTCAATTGGTAATGTATGTAATATGAGGTCAGCTTGTCAGGTTTAGCACTTATGACTAGACTAGAGTCTCTCGAATAATATGACGTATACGCACGAAATTAAACCTCCCTTATGTGGATGGGATCATGAATATTTGATTGTGAGACGTTTCAGAACAGCACGATAGATATTATCGTGCACAATCATCTCACATTTAGAGGTGGGATCCTATGATTAAAAAAATCGCAGACCCCACTAGCTGGGTATGTGTTTTGCATTGCGCTGTGCAATTATACTGTACAAACAACATAATTCTATTTGATTATATATGATTTTTCGAGCACGGAACGGGTGTAAACTCATGTATACATTATTATATATACATAGCATTATTCGAAATCTCTCTAGTGCACGAATTTTAGTGTTAAATAATGTTAATAAGTGTACATTTCTTGATTACATCTTTTGTGTTTTCAAAAAATTGAGAGCGGAAAAACAATTTTTTTTTTTTTTTTTTAAAACTGAAAAATGGTATGTTGTCACTTGACATAATATAAACAATAATGTACATATAACATGATTGGTGTGTGTCTAGCATAGACATAACTAACAGTCGTTAAAGCTTGATCAAATAATTATAAAATTTGCTTTTGAGTAACTTTTTTTTTGTCAAATACTTAAAAAAAAAAAAAAAAATTCTTTTAGAATTGAGCCCTCACTCGAATTTAAAGAAAAAAAAATGCATTTTTTTATGATTGGAGAGTTCGTATCTCGTTGTTACTTAGGCTCTGTTTGAATCCCATTTTAAAGATAATATATTTTGTAATAGTAAATTTTTTTTATAGAATATGTGATTAAAAAGTTAAAAAAAAAAAAAGTTTATGTGCAAAATTATTTTATTGTAAAAATGTGTAATTGAAATCGATTTTAAAAAAAAAAAAAAAAAATTTAAAGAATGATGCTCAAATATGCACTTGCGCTTAATATTCTCCGAGTGTCAAGAATTACTCATTGACATAACGCAACAAGTATATTGAATTAATACTACCATCTAAAATCCACTATAAATTGTTGAGTTGGCAGACACGGCTAACACGATAAACATCTTAAACTAAGTAGAAGGACCATTATAGTCCCGTATGATACCAATTTTTCTCTACAAAAATAAAAAATATGATCATTATCCATCACATTCAACTATCATTTTTTACTTTTCATATCTTATGTAGGGATCATAACGGTTATATTTTTTATTTTTATTTTACAAAAATAAGAACAGTAGTAGTAAAGTTGAGTAATTACTAATTAATTATTTTGACATTTAAAAAAAATTTTAAGAGCCATTACGAGTGGAGAGAGACTATGAGTCAATTTAGGAGGCGAGGAATCGCGTGAGGCAGTGTGATGGGAGGTGGATAATATAATGGTGGGACAACCACCATTGTCTTGGAACAATGCATCGCCTTACCTTTTTCTATTCAAAAATTTGCCTTTTTTTAACGTATGATTATAATATATAAAAAATTATGAAAAATACGAATTTCATTTTTTTCAAAAAATGTACAATTAAAAATGAAATTGGAATAAACATGCTTCTCGAATGATTAAAATAAAAAAGGCTTAATCTAATTAGATTGTTGGATTTATTTAGGAAAAACAATTTGACTCGTCGACTCATTAAAAAAAATCGGAAGGCATCAGACTACTGCCTTTTTAAGGCCGCACTCGACTGCTAATGTGAGGGGGGGGAGGGGGTGGAATCCAACCAGTCCGGCTCGGCTCGGAAAGGCTCGAGCAGAAAGTTCGGGTCGAGCCTTGACTCGGCTAAAAAAAAAGCTTGCACTATTTTACTCGAATCGAGTGTGAGCCTCGAATTTCGTCTCACGAGCGGACTTGACTTGGCTTGTTGACTTTCTTAAGTTTATTGGTTCAACACTTAACAGATATGCAACTTGAGGTCCAACAACAAATTTTGCATAAAAGAAGATTTTAGGAGTGAATCTATTCGGATTTCGAAACTTCTAACCCAATACCTAAACTATGGTTTAATTTCAACCATTATCCATAAGAGATACTTAAATGACATTGAATTATAAGTTCAATAACATAAATTTCATGTCACATTATCTCATTTTATTAGAATTATTTCACAGCGTTAATCAACTGTCATGGCTTGAAATTCATGAATCAGTGAAGGATTGTAACAAAAAAAATGGGTAACATTGCAATAATGGTGGAAAAGTACTCAATAATTTGTTCTTCACAAAGTGGAAAGTGATCAATTATTTGTTCAATAAAGTGCACTACATCCAAAGTTTGCTATTTCGTTCTTCTAATAATTGAGAATAAGGTAGCTTCTAAATTGAAGCACCTTTTAAGAAAAAATCACAAGAATATCTTAATTAAGAATTAGGGTTGTTCATTTTATCTGTAAAATCAACCCAACCCAAATCAATTTTGGTCGATTTTGTGGCTTGATGGATAAAAAATTTCGAGTTAGCATGGACCCAACCCGAAGATCTTAGTTTGGCATCCCTCTTTTTTATTTTTATTTTCTTTGAAAACAAATTTAAGATTTCCGAGGGTATTCCATCCTTAAAACCCACCAGACCCAAATTGACTCTGATCAATTTGCTCATCTTGCTCTTAATGATAGTTTTGGTCAAAATATTCTATTAGGGTCCGTTTGATAGCAAAGGTGAAAAGACAAACATTTTCCATGCAAATTGGAAAATAAAAAACCACCTAAACCATTGGAAAATATTTTTCATAAAATTTGTTGAAAACAAGTTTAAAGTGGTTGTACCTTGAAAAATATTTTTCATTTCCACGTTGCAATCAAACGGCCAAAGTGAAAAATATTTCTCTTGGATGTGACATTTTTCTTGGCAAATGTGTCAATCAAACAGGGTAATGTGTTTTGAATTGAGAAAAAATATCTTATTTATTGTGCTTTTGCTTTTATTGCTTTTAATATATAATGAACAAATAAATCGTTTTACATCCTATCAATGGAATTTTGGAAATGAAATTATTAAACATTATAAGAATATAATGGAAACGAGATTGAGAATATAATTGTTGCAATAGAAAAGATTGAGGATATAATTGCAATTTAAATATGATTCAACAAATAAAAAATGCAGTATGAATATAATTATCTATTGTTTAGCATGATTGTCAAACGAAGGCTAAGTTATTTGCAATTATCTTTTCTTTTTCTTTTTTCTTTTTCAAAATTTATATACTCATAAACACTATAAATCTAAAATTCATTTTAAATTTTGTCCACGTCATTACAATTGAGTTTAAAGTTTCACAATTTTTTATACAGCTGGATATCCCTTAAAATTATAGAACTTCCTTTTGGAAAAAGGGATTAACCAAACCGCAAATTCATTGAAAAGGAAATAAATATATTTAAAAATCATGTCAATTGGCACTTCTTTCCTTTTCTTTTCTCACTAATAAATATGATTTAATTATTTAATTTTAAGATTCGAGACAAGATATAATAATTTGTCTTTCTTAAGCAGATATTCTGCTTAAAAGAGGTGGAAAAATTATTTTTAATAAAATTTTAAAATGTATTTTAAGATTGTTAAAAATTGGTTCACTCATGAAGCCACGTACTTGTCGGAGGGAGAATCCAATTGTCGCTCAATTTTGAATTTTTATATTTCTGAATAATACAAATAAGCAGATTCCCAAGTACTTGTTTTTTTTTTTTTTTTTTTAGCCAAATTGGATCAACTGCTGGGACATCGTGTCAAGGTCGAGTAGGGTTAAGAACAACATGACAATGTAAAAATATCAATTACTTATAAAAATATTTGGGACCCTACTACTTGGCCCGTCTCAATGCCAAGGCCAAGTCAGCAGCCCCGGGCCAAGGGGCTTTAGCCAAATATTTGTATGTCCACGTCTCATTGAAATTTTATTTATTTATTTAATTTGTTTTGAAATGTTTATTTTGAATACTAACCCTTATATATGATTATTATTATTTAGTCCATATTTGATAGGGATTAAAATTAAATTTTGATATATGAGATGTGTGATTGAGAAATTGTTGGTATCATAAAACGTGTAGTTAAAATTTGCTTTGACTGAGATAAAATTTGGATTTTACTTTCTACCAAATTTATCTCATTGCTTTGTAGATTTTTATTTTATATGCAGGTGGAATAAATCATAATAAACTCAGAAAAGAATCGATTCTAAAAAAATTAGAGGTGAACCAAAAATATCTTGTTATTGTTATAATGGTCCATTTGATAGCATTGAATTCCATGAAAAATGTCATATCCAAGGATTTCGAATTCCACTTTGTCTGCTAGATACGATTGTGGAAATAAAGTTCGAATTCCAAAATACAACCAATTTAAGCTTGTTTTCAATCAATTTCATGGAGAATGATTTCCTATGATTCAGATGAGTTTTTATTTTCTAATTTACATGAAATTGATTTGTTTTTCCACCTTTGTTAATCAAACGGACTCTAAGATTGAATGATATATAAGCTTTTATGCAACACTGTTAACTAGGGCGGTCTCAATACTGGCTTCATTAATTTTTTTAATTGATGAGTAAATGATGAAACGAGATTGATTATCAATTTCTTCATATACCAAGTCAAGTACTTTGAATCTAGTTCTCTCAAAGCATATATAAAAAGACCGTCAATGAATATTTGTAAACAAAAAATGTACACAAAGGACAAGTATTTCGGGATAAAATTTAAATAAATTTATATTCTTTTAAATTTTTGAATAAGTTGGATCAATATGATATATCATTAATATTATAAACAAAAAATGACAAAAGTATTCAAATTTAAACAAACTAAAAAATTAAAAAATAGAAAGATTAAAACGTGGATGATACTATTGACATTTTGTTAGCAACTAGTGATAAAACATTGACGATGGTTGTCGAAAACATCGCCAATGATGTTACCATCGAGAATCATCAAAAGATGTGCGTCGATGATCTTCCACGACATATCCATCAATCTGAAACACTAAGGGTCCGTTTGATTGCAAGGGTGGAATTTGGGTGGAAAAAAAACGAATTACAGGGAATTGAATAGCCTAGAACTTGTTTTCCTGGAAATTGTCAATTAATAGTGCTTGATTGGTATAATTTTTCACCTGAAAAATGTTAAAAATTTTCAACTATTGGTATTTGTTTGGCTATATTTTCCATGAAAATTGTATTATTTTTCAACTATTGGTGTTTGATAACCAATGGAGAAAATGAAAAATTATAAGAATTTAACGAGATATGTAAAAACAGAGTTCCCAAAACCAATTCAAGAAAATTTTTCAGATGGACAATGTCGTCAAATTAAAGTTGAATATAATTTAGAATTTATTCCCAAAATCAATTTACGAAAATCACATGTATTCATCTTCAACAAGCTGAAAATATTAATTTTCCTTTCCAACACACAATCCACACAAATTATTTCTTTTATGCAGATTTCACAATCTGACAAATTTTATCCCAAAAAAATCATTTTTATCAAAAAATGCATACATGTGTTAGAAAATCTGAACCGAAATTTTCTAATTTCAGCACAGACTCAAAAAAAAGTCATGAAAAATTGTTTCAAATTGTATTTTCCAAATTTCACCACTAACAAACTCTGATTCTACAACGTAACATAGATTATAACCCAAAAATATACAAAAGTAAGCGAATTTCTCAACAATATGTAAAGTGGAATACTGTTTCCAACATACATAATTGACAAAATACATCCACACTATATGTTACCAAAAAGTACACACTAGGAGCATCGTGTGTACGGTACCAAAAAAACTTTCGCATCACAACCTGCGTGGATTAAGTTTTTAAAATACACACTAGTACATACATACGAACGTCAGAACACTCGTGTCATCTATGGTAGTGGAGGCGGATCACGACCAAGCTTGTCATACACCAAAGCACGCATGTATTTTGTACTCGTCAAGTTCATAAATACCTTCGCTAAACCATCGTCGGCTCGAAAAGCTTTCATGACTTGCATGATGTCGTCCATGTCTAGGTTCATGGCCTCCAGCTTCTCTAGAATACACTGCCAGTTGACATGATTCAGTGTATCTAGCGTAGCTTGCATTTCCATAGCTTGAGCTATTTTTGCAGATGAATCGGCAATCCTCAAAAGGGTGACGGTACTGTCATCCACTGGTTGTGCACGTCGACGCTTGGCTTTGGTAGTGACTTCTTCGGCACTACGCTTACGAGCTTGCACTGGGCTAGGATCCATCTCCACGTTTTCCATATCTACCTCATTCACACTTTCATCGGTTGCTACATAAATGAGATATCAATTTGTTAGAAGTTAAAACATGAATACAATTATAGTATCATATTGCACAATATATAATGCATACCATTCATTGGGGAGAAATGGTCGGAGCCAGACACTGCGCGATTTCCGGTGGCAGCATCATTGCCAAAGATGGTCTCCATCTCATCATATCTTGGACACAGTTTCAGCCTCCACTTCCCAAATTCTGGTTTGCCCTGTAAATTACCTTGTTAGTGTATTATAACTATACAAAAACGTCTACTTTTCCATATGACTATTAGCATCAAGTTTGAAATAGATTTACACTGTGTACCTTAATAAAATCGTCCCAAGCAACTGCATCGGCTACAATGCGTCCAGTTTCGGGATCCAATCCAAAACCACTCATATTTAGCAACTGGCGAACTTCAGCATGCTCTTTCTTAAGAGTCTTCAACCTTGCCCTTATATTTTTATCTGTGACCCTTACCCCGCATCCATTTTGAACCTTCTCCATTGCTTTAGACACTTGAAATGCAGTAAAACCATTGTCAGTTCGTTTGTGCCCATCCAACAATTGTTCAGCAAGTGCAGTGATCAGAAGACCATCCATCTCATCGCTCCAACGTACGTGACGCCTCCTAGCATTTGGATCCACTTGCAATCTATCGAAACCCATATCACTCCTGCCCGAATGGGTGGTTGGTATGGGAACTCGACTAGGACCCGTAGAGCTTCGTTGCTTGTTTGCCATAGACACTGTTACTGAAAAACTAAAAACAGTCAAATATCAGCATCACTTAAAATTAACATCTTGCATGAGCTTATGACAGCTATAGCCTCGATATAAAAATACAACACAAATATTTGAAACTATATAATAGATGCAAATGTAGCTAGCCTATGAAATTAAATATCACATCACAATTGAAAAAGTACAGAATAACAGTTAGTAAGGTATGCAACCAGTAGCAAGTTTATCTCGAAACATTACAGACCAAAACAGAAAATGGAATTCAACATAGTACAATCAATCAAAATCAATTTCCGCATCTTGACTTGGATTGTAAGTTGTCCACATATCATCAGCCATTGTGTCCCTATTACTAGACCATGCAGCTTCTGCTGTAAAAGATATTGTAGCATTTGGTGTGTCATATTCGGGTGTGTCAATAACTTCAGGATTAATGTCATCATCGCTACTGTAATAGTCATCGTCACACTGATCCTCTTCGTCATAAATCCGTAAGAAGTTGTGAATAGCACAACATGCAAGTACAATCTTCGCTTGTGTCTCAATGTCGTGGTATGGTTGATGCCTCAGATATGCGAATCTTTTTTTCAGCAGTCCAATAATCTTCTCCACAACATTTCGTAGACTAGAATGTCGAAAATTAAACAGTTCCTTACTGCTTTCGGGCCGATGTCCTTCAATGTCTCTACGATGGTACCGAGTCCGACGATATGGTGTTAGAAATCCGGGAACCAATGGAAATCCGGCATCGACAAGATAATATTTACCTATTATACACATGGTTGTTCAGTTGTCGTTCGTTATTAAAAGTAGTAAAAAATAAATATTGCAGGGGAATAAAAGTACATCTTACCAGCAGAAATGGTGAGCTTATGACCTTCTCGTAAAGTAGCACTCCGTAACAATCGACCGTCGTGGGCAGAACCCTCCCAACCAGCAAACACATAAGTAAACTTCATATCGAATGTGCAAGCAACCAAAACATTCTGCGTGATAATTTGCTTCCTATTTCGATACCTCGCTTGATCCTCTAAGGAAACATTTGCAGGAATGTGAGTACCATCTATTGCCCCCACACAATTCTAAAACGAGAAAAAACAATTTGGTTACAAACGGAAAAAATGTTGGTGAAGGAAAAATTTATTATTTTACAAATGACCACCGAACCTGAAAATTTTCGAACCATGGCTGCACCTTTTTCTTCTCGTATGGTGAGTTGTGAGTAGTGGCATTGTTCACGACATCTCTATACAATGCAAGGCATGCCTCTAAAACTCTATGGAAGTAGTAACTAACAGTTTGACCAGATCTGAAGAAAGTAAAACTGCCAGTTCGATTATGTTGGTCATGCCCTACGGTGTTGAGAAATATAGCCACTTGTTCTTCTACTTTGACAAATCTACTGTCAACCAAGTCATATGTTCTCAAACGATCACATAATAATTCAAACGGAGCAATCTTCATCCTCAATAGATCATGATAAATTCTATCGTTTGTACCAAACATCCGTGTAAGTGTCATTTCTCTTTCAGAATCCCAGTTTCTATGTGGGGCTCTACGGAGTTGTGGCCTACGACGCTTGATTTTTTTAAATATTATAATTGCTTGCATGACCATCGTCCAAAATATACTCAATTGTTGTCGTTGGTGACGACGTTGGTTCCATGTGTTAGCCATGCTACTTAGAACGTATAAAAAATGTCAATATTATGTCAATTATTGATGAAAATTAATAGTATTACAAAAATGATAAGGAACAACAAATGAAGCATACAATATTCATGGATTTAAACAAAGTTCACTAAAACACATAACAAAGGCATTGTTAGGCCTCTAGTCAGACTCACGTATGCTAGGAGGAAAGGGAGGGTGGCACAACTAACACTGTGGTAGCAAATGAGGCAGTTTAATTGTTAGTTGCAAGGGGTAAAAGAGGGTTGGGGGGGACAAGGAAGGCATTCTAGAAGTTTAATTGTTAGGAAGGAGAACTCCTAGGCCTATCGAACAGTTTTGGGATTGTTATTTCCATTTTCTGATTCAATCTATTTCAGCTCAATTACATTGCAATACAAATATAATCCATTTTTCCTATTTTCATCTCTATAATACATTCCTATATCTGTTACTTAACCCCTGACTGTGATCACCAATTTAGCAGGAGCATAGCAGGAGGAGGACTGTGATCACCAGTTTACTTAACCCCTATTCACTGAAGCTCTTCGACCTCCGGAGGGTCATCCTTCTGAACCAAAACTATTAACCGAGTCTAAGACACAATGGGAGCATAGACGTGACGGGCTCAAGACAAAACCATCTCAGATATATATATATATATATATATATATATATATATATATATATATTCAATGTAAACAATTGTAATTCCAGTAGAATTATTAACCATGAGGTTTAAACACGTGACTCAGTACACTAGTAAGGGAAACTTGACATCAGGTGCAATTCAAATACACTCTAGTGAGCTGGTAAGTGTTAAGTATGCATTTAAGAATCTAACTGTGTCATTCTATTAAAAATTTCTTTATTCAATGCTTATGTTGATACATTAGGTACTTCCTAGTTAGTACTTCAAATGAATGTCTATGCCACTTTCTTCTGTCATTCAACTAATGTGGCTTACCAAGCCACGTGATTTCCCTCCATCCCTGCAGCCGCAAGTGAACTTGTAACTGCCTCATTTGTGCAACTAGAAGGAGCACTGGTAAAGTTGGAAAAGAATGGATGACTCATAATAGGCCTCTTTTACTCTAGTTTAAGTTTATATATGCTTAGTAAAGTGAAAGTCTAGTTCCAATCCTATTAATTTTCAATTCAGTAGGGAAGTATCCATCTTCACCCGTTAAGTTATAGAACAAACTCCCAGTTCATATTGTCACAATAAACAGAGCAGTAATTACACAAGTTTGAAGGGACAGAGCTAATGGATTCACGAAAAAAAAGAAAAAAGAAACAAAAAAATCCTGGTGAGGGCAGTAATATCAAATATCAAAATTTCATTTTTGCATAAACAGTTCCATTAAGAAATGCTAAATAAGCATCAAGCTTTGATATCTGAATATTGATTGTCAGCAGGGGAGAAAGAGAATGAAGGCGTGAAAGAAATTTAAAAAGTCATCGGTCATACACAACATAATAAACAAAATTTGTCACAGTTCGTGATCACTCCATTTTGGTTTTTGAAAACTGTTGACAAGCATCAAACCGTATGGCAAACAACCAAAAAGCCAGGTAGGTTAATCAAATGTAAAGCCTGAAAACAAAGTGAATATGAATCGTAATACACAACGACTCCTACCAACGTCAAATTTAGTTCCAAAAATTTCAACACTTTACCCTACCTGTTGGAGATTCTTACGGGTCTCCAGAAATTGGGCGATTTGGCGTGACAAATTGGAATGGCAGAGTGGTTTGTGACCTTCGCCTTCACGATTTGGCGCAATAACAGTACCGGAAGCTCGCAAGACAGAAAAGGGGCGATTTGGGCGTGAGAGATGGAGATGGGAAAGTGGCTGCAGATTTGGTGAAGAAATAGAGAGTAGTGGAAGTCGGCTACTTTTAATTTCCCTGGAAATTGAATAATCTGCTACCCCAAAGGAAAGTGATTTCACCATTTAGCAGGAAAAGAAGAGCACGTGATAGGAAACGGGAAACCATTTTACCGGGAAAATTTTGTCTGTCAAACAACCAAAAAATTGAGAAAATGCCAAACAAATTCCCTTTTCCCTGGAACTTTTGGTAAATCAAACGCAGCCTAAGGGCCTGTTTGATTGGCACCCGTTTTCCGTGGAAGGTGGAAAACGTTTTCCTACTTTTTACTATTCATCTGTTTGATTGCACTAATTTTTCAAGGAAAACGTTTTCCAAGGTAAAAGCGGTTGATGCACAAAAGCTAGAAAACGTTTTTTTACCATAGTGGTGGGAAAATGTTTTCTAACTTTTTTACAATTTTTTTTATTAGCAATTGGAATACATTCCAAAGTCAATGGTAAAAAAATTTATCCATTTAATTGACAATTTGTATAAAAAACAAAGCCAAACGAAAATTTTGCTAGGTAGAAAATTATACCAATCAAACACTATTAATTACAATTCCCTGTAAAACGTTTTCTAGACAATTTAATTCCCTGCCATTCATTTTCTTTCCACTCGTTTTCCATCCTTGTAATCAAACAGACCCTAACATATATTGATTTTCATTTGAATCTTCGACAATATCGTTGTTGGTAATCACTAAAGAATTTCCTTTTAATAATCATTTGCTCCAATTTTTTTTTCTATTATTATTCTCGAATTTGAGCTGCTTCTAAATATTATGCAGGGGAAAATATGCAAAATGGAGTAAAATCAAGGCATAGAGAAAACATTCATCATGGTTAACCAAAAACACTACAATTAACACCGATTCAAGCAAACAACAGAGAAATAGGAAAATTTGAAATAGTAAATAACTGAGTCTTGAACCCATGTTTGCCCTTGTTCTTGCATTTACAATGAAATATTAAACGACAAGCCAAAATGTTTTTTTTGGCATTAATCCCCAGACGCTCAAGTCATAAACGGATTATAGAAGGAAAAATAAAATTAAGTACATAGTTTGCTATATAAGTAGTGAATATTGCTTAAGCTTGTTTCTTACCTACTTTTCCCTTCCTGTTATAAAGCTATTTTTTGCATCTATTGGGCGGGCCGGGCCCAGCCAAGCATTTCGTTGAGTTTTGGTGATACCAATCTAACATAAGAGTGTGTTTGGTGCACATTTTTAGAGTAAAAGTGTATTTTTACTATTGATATGATGGGGAATATGTGGTTGAAAAATAAAGAAAAATTATTGATGTGATGAAAAATATTATTTTATTGAAAAATATGTGATTGAAAATGAGTAGAAGAATGAAAATGAAAATGAGAATGAGAATGTGGCTCAAATAGGAAAGTACTGTTTATCGGAGTAGAAATTGAAGTGTATAGATTCTACCAGTTCTTCCGTTGTATTTTGGGAAAAATAAGTTGGGCCTGGCCAATTGCAAGTTCTTGGCCCATTAGAGAGGTTGAAGAGTGTATGTGGATGGGCCCAATAAGTGCCCTAAATTTCTTTCCTATAAGTATGGAAATGTTTCTTGTTAGTCACCTAAATTTGTCGTATTTCAATAAGGGTTAAGAACTTTGTTGGTCACCAAACTTTTAAAGTCATCTTAGTCATTCATCACGTTTTAGCATAAATGACGACCGAAAACACAAGTAGTTTCAACTGAGTCACTTTTCACCTATGCACTAGCAATCTTAACATTTTTGTCGAGTTGTCTAATAGCATTTATTACGTGGCTGGCAGCCTAATTGATATGGAGTTAATAAATTAAATAACGCTGCTTTCACTCTCAATTCTAATTTTACAGTTCGTATTTATATGTTTATAATTTATATTCACTTAATGTGATTTAAAGGATTTAATATCATTTGAATATGCCTCGACAATAATTTTTATTTGGAGCATAGAGTCGCGCAATTGAAAACATCACCAAATTCGATAAATTGACTAACAGGCATATGATCATTGATTTAATTGAAACAACTTTGTAAGTTCGATAGTTAAAAGTGACTTATTTTGAAAGCTTAGTGACCAAAAAAGTTTTTTACCCTATTTCAACGTGGTCACCCAACTTATGTTTTTGTTACAGTTTGACAATTTGTGCCCATCCCACGTAGGACAAGACTACAAGTGACCTTAAGCGAGTTTTTTCCTCGGTGGCATGTTTAGCCAAATAAATTCATGTATCAAAAATATTTATATGGATTGCCTTTTTTTTTTTATACTTATAATCAAAATATTTAATTATTTTAATAACAAGTAGAGCTTTTAAAATAAGTAATTTTTTTAATTTTGACCAACAAATTTTTTTTATTTATTTACTAGGTAAATTTTTAGAAGTAGCATGACTGGCTAATTTTATTTTTTTTTTTGTTTAAAGTTACTTTTAAATATTTTTTTATTTTCAAAATATTTTTGCAGCACTCTATTTATTTACTCTAATTTTTTTTCTTACGAAGAAAAATATTCTTGTTGAATTGTCAAAATAAAAGACTTAATTTTTTTAAGTTTTACTATTAAAGAAAATATTTTAGAACTTTGGATATCAAAATATATTAAAATCTAGTCATTTAAACATTTACCTTGGTATTTTTGTTCAACTCCAACTTAACAACCAAGGGTCGTGAACTTATTGCACTAGCGGAATGAACTTAGGTCCGCTTGATTTAAAGATGAAATTTGGGTGGAAAGAAAATGAATTGTAGGGAATTGAATTGTCTAGAACTTGTTTTATTAGAAATTGTCAATTAATTGTGTTTGATTGGTATAATTTTTCACCTGAAAATGTTGAAATTTTCTATCTTTTGGTGTTTGTTTGACTTTATTTTTCATGAAAATTGTCAATTAAAGATATATAATTTCTTACAATTGAAGATAGAATTTGTTTGGATTACAAAAAAAAAAAAAAAAAAAAAAAAAGTGTGTTCATTCGACTTTGTTTTTCATGAAAATTGTCAATTAAATATATATATATATATATATATATATATATATATATATATATATATATATATATATATTTTTACAATTAGTGATAGAATTTGCTTGAATTGCCAAAAAAAAAAAAAGGAAAACGAAAAACCACCAAAATGGTGGGAATTTATTTTCATAAAAAAGCTAGAAAAAGACATGTGTGGGGAAAAGATGAAAAACGAATTGTCTAGAAAATTTCGTCAATCAAACGGATAAAAAGATGAAAAATGAAAAATGTTTCCCATTTTCCATGGAAAAAAGCTTATCAAACCGAGCCATTGCGCTATCCACGGGATACATTAATGCCAATATTGACATAAAATGCTAAAAATGACAATGTGCAAACGGTCCTAAACGTTTGGGAGTTATGTGTACAGGTGCCAAAGACTGGGGATGAAATGTGCAATTTATTATTTTTTAATATTTTCATATCGTTGATAAGTGTAGATGTATGTTGTACAAGAAGTTTTTTTCAAAAAGTAAAACTTATTTTAATGGGGATCGAGTCAGAGACAGGAAGTCTCTCAATTCCACTGAACATGCATGAGTTCAAAAATACTACAAATTTTATTTATCATATAAATAAAATTATTATTACCCATTAATTTTTCTTTATTTATTATTTACACAGTCTTATTTCTTTGTTTTTCATATTATACCTTTTTAAAGGTAGAAAAGGTGAAGGTTAGATAATTGAAGCAATTTTAATTCAATTTGTCATGTATTTAACATTTTTGCCAACTAGAGTGGTATGTTCTTAATAAACAAATTCTTATTAAAATGACAAATCTTCTTAACTATTGCATTTGAAGAAGGAAATTGATTTACAATCCTCAATTGCAGTGAATTTCAAAGAAAAAGGGGGCATTCAGAATGAGTAGGAGGTTGTAATAATTCAATAGAAAAAAATTCAGAATAATTTACTTTCATCATCATTATTTTCCCACAATTTCCCAACTAAACTTCTAATAAATCGTATAGTTTTCAATAAATAAAATAAAAAGGCGATAGAATTCCTTTCAGACGAATGCCTCGATTTGTCGTCACGATTTTTAGTCGAATGGCTTTCAATCGGAGTTGTCATCGTATTTTATTCATCACTGAGAAATCCAAACAAAAAAGCATATATCCACATGGTTTTTGAGATAATAGTAATAATAAGGAGAAAATTTATGAATAAAGTATTGTAAATTTTGGAAACATTAGTTTAAATGACTAATATGCCACTTTACCCGACCCGATTTGTGGTCTGCATGATTTAAATAGTTTGGAGCAAAAAGTTTGTTGGTAAGTAAAAATCGTTTGTCAAAACTCATTGATAAAATTAGACCTGGACCGAGTCGAGCCGAAAATTTTCGGATAGTTAGTAAATGGAATCGTCGGATCCAAATATAATTTTGGAACCGTTCGAGTTCGGTTCCGTTCGGTTCCATACTATAATTAAAATTTTTAACATTTATAACAACACTACAATCTGACATGTTCAATTTTAACTTTTACAAATTAACATTTTTCAATTTAATAACATATAAATAACAAGTTATCCAATAAGATTAATTTATCAATGTATACAAATAACTAAAAGTAGATAATAAATTAGTAATACTAAAATATCGGTGATCCATATAAATCAGAAGTCGTAGACTCATACAGATAAAATATTTTAAAGTATGGCTAATATAGTAGTACTTACCAACTATTTGACTTAACCATTAATTACTTAACTTGTCATAATAGATGTTAAGAAACTCTATAGGAAAATTTAAAAAATCACAATTAACAAACATAAATAAACTAAAAATTGTTCAACTAATAAGATTTAATAAGAAAAAATATAATATATATTTTATTATCCGTCTCAATGCTCTCATAGAACTCAATCTATTTAATGCAAACTCTATCTTTGCTAATTTATTTTAAAATAATTAAAATAATTTGATTTATCCCATATATAAAAATTTAAAAATTTTAAAAAAATTCGGTTCTTATTAGATTCTGGGTCTAGAGCCGAGAATCGAATCGAACACGTCGATTCTCGATTTAGATACTCGTTCGGGTATTTCACTTACGAAAAACCGCTCGATTCGAGTTCAGTTCGGTTCAAAATTTTTGCCCAACCCTAGATAAAATGCATTTTATTGGCTTACAATATTGAGATAAAAAATCATAAATAGTTTGTTCAAAATTCCTTAAAATATTGTGTTCTTTCATCAATTGATTGCAAGTAGAATCATCAAATTTTCATAGATGTAACGATAAATTAAAAATTCGATGAATGATTCATCGTACTAAGAATTCAAAACCTATTAAATTTTAATATATTTATATAATCTATAGATGTATCAAATATTCCATTTTCCAAAATAGGTTATGGGCTTGAAATTAAAGTCATATGAAATACCATTTTTTTTTTTTTTTTGGCAAATTCATTCCATTCATCTCATTTTGAGATGGGAACCCAAATGCTTCACAAAGTTGTTTGGACTAAAGAAATCATCTAAAAGTACTTATAAGTTTAATTGTAATTATCATGACCTTAAAATATGTTTTACTTACCTGTCATAAACTTTTTTCATTTTTTTTAATCAACTATGCCTCTCTTACTATGATTTCGTGCTACAATTATTTAATCCCCACTTCCGCACATATCTGCAGACTACAATAACATTTTTTAGCTGTCTATTTTGTATATCGATCAAGTTGAATATCATTCTCTCAAATAGTTACAATATTTGTCCTCGTGCAACAATACTATTTCTATATTTACCATTTATTTTCCTAGCTCAAATTAGTTTTGACAATATCTTTTCAAGCTTGAGGTGATACTAAATATATTAAAATAGGGAGACATATATGGTTGGTTTGATCTCTTAATATAGAGGTATAAAAATCAACTAGATTTCCCTCGGTGTTATTAAAGATAGAAACACAATTAATGTTTGAAAATAGTAATTACTAAATCTTTGAGAATAATTGTGTTTCTAATTTTAACACTCACACAAGCTAGGTGAATTGGTTCAATCATGTCTGTTCGAGTAAGGACGAATTCAGGATTAAACTATAACATGCCTGTTCGAGTAAGAACGAATTCATGATTAAACTACAACATACCTGCTCAAGTAAGGACGAATTCAGGATCGAACTATAACATACCTCTTATCAGAATCAAGATTGTGGAATACCAACCACAATCAAGTTTAACCTTCAATTTTGATTTGCCAAACCATTCGTTAATTGTCCACCTCAATCCGAGTCAACATTTCACTACAAATTAGTTGTTAATCAAAGTGCAAATGTTAGATTGAATTATTCTTTTTCACATGCAACTGTCAATCATAGGAATTCTGCAATCAAATTCATTACTTTCCTTTTCTCTCGAGTCATACTACAGGAACATTATGAGTGACCGTAAGGATGATCGCATATTCACATGCGAGGAAATATTATTTTATTCATATGAGTCCCGCACACTCACATACGATCACCTATATAGTCATCTATACGGATAGAGTATCATTTTTCTTTTCTCTTACTGACTAAATCTTTATAATTATAATATAAGAAAACTGCAAGTGTGAATTGACAGTGGACGCAGATTCACGACAGGACTGGATGCAAAATTTTATCCAAATCAAATTTAATGCAATCTCTTTAACGTTGACTACAGCAACCAACAATTCTATTCATTAAATGTTTATCAATGCAGTGTGAATAGAGTATGTACAACTATGACTAAAAGAGTTGTTAGTTTGATGTTGTTCGAGTAGTATCTTTATGAACAATAGAATGAGTTATGATTAGATTATTTGTAATAATAATCTAAAGTTTCATGATCATACAAGATGTCACAAGTTGTATACTTAATGATTCAAATGTGGTGAGACAAAATTTGTGAGAAGATCAAAATATACTGTTTGCGATCGGTATATAAAGTTGAATGTTTTATGTTGATAAGATTGCATTATTCTTGTTGAGATTTATCTCAGTCTTGGAAATAAATAATGATGTGTTTTGGTGCACATTGAACAAGTCCATGTAAATTAGTCATTTGTGACCGTTAAAAATCAGACTCTACTCGATCATCGAACAAGTAATCAAATCCTAAGCAAGTAATGTACTTTAGATTGCTAGTTCTAGGTCTTTGATATGCTAATGAGTAGAGTCATAATTGGAAGATCGATCTCGGTACTTAGAGAATCGTGGAGAAATATTTAAAGATCATATACTTAAAAAAAAGAGGAATCTATTAATCATTGCGATGAATGATAGCCACTACGAGTCATTCCCTATAGACATTTGAATCTGAACTTGGTAGTTCGAAGATGAGATCGTTGGATTCTTTGTTGTGATTTTTCACAACGAATTTGCCTTATTAAAATGGGACTTGAATGACTATACATGTTGGAAGGGCAAAACACCCATTTTTCCATTTATGACATAATGACGATTAAATGAGAGTTCACTTGTAGAATGATGATTGGTTAATGTTGTTATTGAATCATGATTTGATTCTATAATTGTCACTCTTGAGATTGCAATTTTGGCTCTTTGGTAGAATATGATGAGAATAACAGATGTATCTTAATTGGTCAAGAGTTGATTAAAAATAGACTTTAAAAGAGTTCGTTTTAACTTTTTAAAATATATATTTTCTCTATTTTACTTTATAGAGAATGTATTTAATAATATGCGTATATCAATGCTTTACATCTTAAATTATTTAAACAATATTTTGAACCGATTGGCAACATCTAAAAAATACATTAATAAAAAATGACTAATAACAGTAAATATTTTTTGAAAAAAAGTAAAAATAAAAATTCGAAATAGAAAGTATTAACCCAAATATAACTTTCTAAATTTAAATATGTTTTTTATTTATTCATAGAATGCTTTTTATAAAATTTTGTGGTGGCTTTTTCAGATTTTAATGTCTCAATTATGAATTAACACTAATACACACAAACATGTTTCAATTAAAAATTCATAATTAATACATTCCAATAAATGAAACAACACGAACTATTTCACAAGTGTATTAACGACAACCAAATTAATTTGGATTATTTATTGATCACGGCGATGACTACGGCCTTTTCTGCTCTCCTCGGCCGCCGCCGGCTCATGTGAATAGCATACTTGACTGTAGAATTTACATCCAAATACTTTCTTCAGCGACGTCCTCCGCCCGCCTCTCTCCACCGTTGCAGGCGGACCCATCTTACCAATTGCCTTTCTCGTGGTGGAGCACTCTCTCTCCAGTTGGTGCACTCGCGTTCTCATGCTATCCAAGTACTGCTTCAGCACCTGATTCTCCCGCACCACCGCCCTCCACGGCCTGCCCCCCTCCTGCTCATGGTCAACTGCAATCAACTCGTCGTCGTCCTCTCCTCCTCCCATAGGACCGGCTTCAGCCGCTAGATGCGTGCCGGCGATGGCTTGTCGCAGCTGAAGCTGCTCAAAAAAGAGTACCTGAACCACTGCTTTAAGCGGAAGCCGCTCGTTTTGGGCGGCATGAGTGCATGCCTCTAATGTCAGCTTCCGGCAATCCAAAATTCCACATATTTTTTCCCTTTCTGCCTCCATTGTCAATGGATGCGCCTGCACAAATGCATCCGAAATCTAAGACAATTTCTCAAATTAAAAGTTTCAAGCAAATTCATAAAGGATGCTGTTTGGTCAAAATTTACTAGATGGCCAAAAACCAACTCGGTTCGATTCTAGTCATATGTTTGGTAGGGACGGATGAATAGTAATAGACAAAATAAAGAGATTTTAATTTCAGGTAACTAGAATTGATCTCTTGCCCGGCGAGTAGGATAAAAACTTGGTAGGAGAATCTTAATTATGGTCATTTGAAACAGTCATAAATTCAGAAAACCATAATTAAGAATTTCTCACGTCAGCATCGAGAAGTTATTATTCGGCTCCAGTTTATGTAACAATGCTCGTGAATTTATGAACAAATTTACCTTAAGGTAAACATCAACGGCCCTATAAAGACCATCATGGAAGAGTCTGGCATACTCTGGCAGGGAAACAGCCAGCTGATAGAAATTTTCCGGCTGCAAATTAACATCAGAAGCAATTTCTGACAAGTACCCATCAATCAATTTACCAACCAGCATTAATGCTGCTGATCGAAAGTTACTATTTTCGTCTTCAACTTCAATTCTGTTTAAGGATCTCTCTTCTAATCCTTGTAGAAAGTGTCCTAAAATTCTCTGAACACAATCAACATCGTATAATGTTTCATTTGAGTATGAAAAACTTGGAACGAGAAGATCATCCAATGTTGCTCCTTCCAATTGCCATCCAATTTTTTTCTCCAATGCTGCTCGACAAGCCTCTGAAGCCTTCAATATATTGACAGTTCGTAGTAATCTAAATAAAAATCGAGTAGTAGCTGAAGATGATATTGGGCTTTTCTGTAATGAAAAATTGGAAATTATTATCTCCAGAATCTCCCTCTGCTCATCCTCGGACACGGCATTGGATGGCGATGCTGATGGCTTCCAGTTCGTACGTGAAATTCCGGGAATATACTTCTTTGCGTAGGAAATCAAACAGGAATCAATGATTTCCGAGCTCAGATTCGATGATTTCATCACAAAAATCAATTGCTTGAAAAAGGGTAAACTCAATAGCCCGAGCTCATCGAACCAAGAATCCTTTCCATTGGTACTTCTACTCTTAAGATTTTCTTCAATTCGACCATTCACAGGCCATCCGAATAGCGATGGATCTGAGGATGCAGCTCTAGAAGAAATCGCATCAATGCATCTCTCGACAATGCTAAGATTTACAGCTAAAGGCATTAGCTTTTCACAGGTTTTTAAGGTAATGATAGAATTTTTGATGTTTTTGAACACAAACTGAGCGAGAAATCTCTCGGTTTTGGAAATCAGATTGTCCTCAGAATACTCTTCTTTCATTTCTAAGTATTCTCCGGCGCAGCGAAGAGGGGCGGCATTGGAGGCTGACAGATCAATTTTTAGGCCGTAACAGAATTTTGCGGCGGTTTCGAAGGATTCGGAGCCGCCCGGGAATTCTGGGAGTGTGATGTGATAGTCGTCATCATCTTCTTCTTGGATATCTTTCTGTTTTTTTACGGAGGCGTTTTGGATTCCAGTGCTTCTGATTTTTGGGTTCATCTCTTGTTCTGTTATCAGCTTGTGCAGCTTTCTACTTTTTGACATCAATGGAAACTGAAAATTCATGAAAAATATCGTTATATTGAAAATTGGCGTTTTCAAAGATTCAATACAAAACAGAAAACTGACCTTGTGGAGATGAAAAGTCGTGCCATCAACTTCGATTATAACATCACTGGGCAAATTTGTGGTGCAAAACCTGAATCAATCAAATGCCCATCAAAATTCAACATAGAAAATTAACAAACAAGTCTCCGAATCTACGCAAAAATTGTAAGATCAAAATTTGAACGTACCATGCTTGGCCTTTGGAACTGGGTTTTTCAGAGGCCATTTTTCTGGACTGAACAAGAGCTTACAGAAAATAGACACTAGCCAGATTCATGAAAATAATGGGTTTTGACCTGTGTAAAAAGCTGAATGGATTAGGTGAAAAATAGCTTCATTTTATTCAAAAGGAATAAGAAGTAGAATTTCTGGAATGATTGTGCTTGTGGAAAATCAAACAAAAGTCTAAAAGGTGATTTTTGAAGAGAGGGTGGAATAATTGATCAGAAAGAAGAATCTGAAAATGGACAAATGGGCTTTTTGAATAGAAATCTAGAAATTGATTGGATGGTGAACTTGGAGCAATTCTTTTCTTATTCTTTTCCTCCCGTCTCTATTCTCTGATCTTGAACGAGTGAAAGTACCCCCCATTCTTTTATAAATTAAAGAACAAAATTACATGTACAATTTTTACGATATTATGGGTGACAGTCTTTTCGCATAGGAGAGATCCCATGTTGAATAAAAAAATTGGTAGGATCCCCTCATGTGAGGGGGCTGTCAACATTAATGTAAATAAAAGTTGTACAAACAGTTTTTTCCTAAATGAAGCTTTTTCCTAAATTAAAATGCATTCCAATCAGTGGCGGAGCCAATTATTTAGAGTTGGGGTCCCAGAATTAAAGATATACAAGTAAAGGGGTGGGAGGCCCCCGAAATGTTTATTTTTGATACCTTATTAACAAAAAAATCAATATGTATAAAAGAAAGTATTTCTTGAGTGTCAATATTTAATTTAGTACAATCACACATTATTATAAGCATTCATTTTGAGTTCTCATATTTTGATAACGTTGTATAATTACATCATCATTAATCTTGTCGAATACATCCTTCTCAATAGACACAATTAAGCTATCATAACCTTGATCTCTCAAATTAGACATGCTTAAGTCATATCTAGAGAACAAGTCATCAATAGCAACCTTAAGTGAAATAGTTGTGGTACTTGAAACATGTTGGATGTCAATAAAAATGGTTCGATCGAGTTTTGAAACAAGAATGGTATGTCGATAAATAAAGAATAAAGCTATCATTATCAATAATTACGAAACATTGATTAGCCCAACTAACCCCAAATCAAGTAACGAACAAATAGGGTGATTACAATTTACATTGATGTAAATACAGATAAAAAAAAAAAAAAAAGCAATTTTTTTTTTTTTTTTGTCAAAATTTTTTTTTTTGGGGGGGGGGGGGGGGGGGGGGGGGGGGTCCGGGGACCCCCCTGATTCCAATTGAAAAATGTGACAGAGACCACTAAAAGGGATATTCTATAAATTAAAATATCATTGTTCATTAATTTTATGTGGAACCTGTTTGGCAGACTTTTGAAAGATTAAAAGCTACTTTTAATATTGAATGATTTTTTAGAAGTATTTGTTACAATTGATGCGATTATAAGAGTGCCTACGTTTGAAGCAACAATGCATTAATGTTTCATTCCCAATTAATGCCGAAAATATGTTAATATTGGGAAGTTCTTTTGTTAAATTTTCATTTAGCACATGTTATGTACAAGTATATACTACAAACTAAGGCTCTCTTTGGAAAGGCTCCTTTTCCATGGAAAATGAAAAAAAATTTTATTTTCCACCCAATAGGGTTGTTTGATATGCTAGTTTTTTGACGCAAACCCCCCCCCCCCCCCTCCCTCACTCCCATGCCTCTTTTGACACTTTTTAATGAAAAAAATTTCTGGGAATTTTTTTTTTATTTGGAATTGGAACATATTTCAAATTCAATGTTAAAAAAAATTATCCATTTAATTGACAATTTGCATAAAAAAAAAATAAAGCCAAATGAACACCAAAAATTTATGAAAATATATTTTTATTTTTTATTTTACTTTTTGGCAATCTAAATAAATTTTAATACAGATTGTAAAAAAAAATTTATCCCAAAAATTAACAATTTGTATGAAAAATAAAGCAAAATGAATTAGGTGAAAAATTATGTCAATCGAACACTATTAATTATATTTCCCTCTAAAATAAATTATAGGCAATTCAATTTCCTGTAATTCGTTTTCTTTCCACCCAAATTTCACATTTACAATCAAACGGATCCTAAGGGAAATATATATAGATATATATATATATATATTAGAAATGAAAAGAAGAAAAAATAAACCTGCTAATGTAACCTCATTCAACTTCAAATCTAATTACACGACTTGTCTATTTATAGAATTAACTATCTAACTAACTAACTATACAAACCAATACAATGATGACATTTGTCTCAACTAACTAACAAACAAACAAACTAAAGTGACAACTGGAGCTGAGCTGGAACATATATTCTAACAATATATATATATATATATATATATATATATATATATATGTATGTATATGTATATGTATATATTGCCTCCTTTGGTAAAATTTATAAAATATTTACTAATAATTAAATTTTATTTTTGCTTGTGCATTTTAATGAACGAGCAAGTACCATTCATTTACCGATCATCAAGTATCATCTATCTATAAATTAAATCGATTAATGAAAGTATTAAATAAAGTATTTGGGGGAAATGTGATTGAAGGAGTAGCTTTTAATTCTTGGAAAAGGGTTCAGGATTATAAAACTAATATTATCTGCACAACCTAATATTTATTAAAATAAATATTCACAATCATGCAGGTCTAATTTATTTTCTCTTTTTAAGTCGATTCTCATGTTAATGACAAAGTTCATCAATTTATAGTTAGAAATACGTAAGCTATTATCACAAAAGTAATCTTACTGTCCAAGACAAATAATTTTTGAATCTTTTCTTTAAGTGTAAAAATAATCGCGGTCAGCAACAAGATCCTTCTCGGAAATCGCCCCGCTTGAATTTTTCGAGCCAAATTGCCATCTCTAAATGTACAGCCTTTTTCTTTAAGTCCTCTTCTAATTAAAAAAAAGACGCCTATGAAAAATTGAGACCTTTTCAAATTATGTGCAAGAAAATAGGTAAGATATTATTAATATTGCCCATGAAAAATACTCCGAAATATCTTTGACTCATCGAGTCAATACGGAAGTCCAATTAATATTGGATTCCTTAAAGTCTCATTCGTAAATAAGGATTATAAGATATTAATATGAAACAAAATATCATTTTTAACATAAAGCCATGTTCACATAACAAGGATAAAAAGGAAATAACTTGGGGGATGTTCTCTTTGCTGTTTTCGGATCGTTTTCTATTTTTAATTTTCCAAAATATTGAAAACGCGTTCTCTTTCCCATTTTCGAAAACGAGTTTTTGAAAACGGCCGAAAATTTTGTGAAGAAAATAGAAAACAACTTTTTTTTACGTTTTGACTGTTTTCTTCACAAATCTGCCAAAACTAAAAAAAAAAGGGTTGAGAAATATTTTTTCAAAACGACAAAAAGAACGAGTTTTCAACAATCTCAAAATGAACACCCAAAACACAAAACACAAAACGAATTCAAAACTCAAAACACAAAATTCAAATACAAAGAGAACACCCCCTTAAAACTCGAAAATTTGAAATTCCAGTAAAGTACTATCATTTCATTGGTACGATCGAATGTGTACATGAATTCACTAATGAACGTGCTAATGAACATACAAACTTAACTAACCCTTCACTTACAAATATAAGCTTCACCGAGTGCATAACATTAAAAATCAATTAGATAAATTACGCGAGCCGAATTAATAAACAAAATTTGATTTGCACAAGCAAGTACTTAGCGCGGGGATGAAATCTCTCATATATAGCACGAAAGCAAGGTTCGAAAGTCAAATAAAGAAGCATGTTGGTTTAATATGACACATATTCTGTACTCACAACATGCATCCACCCATGTCTGTACTGTGTACATAATAAACCAAGATTGAAATAAATAGTTCTATAGTCATTGAACTACATTACCTAATAAGCTATTTGTTGATGGTGGTGAGCTTCGTTCACTCAACCAAGGATCCTGGACAGAAACCGGAGAACTGTCGTTTTCCAGGCCGGCACCTGGCCTCTGCGGAACAATCAATCTCCGACTTCCTACACTTGCCTTCTTAGCTGTAGCATTTACTGATTGCTCACTTCCATTGTACAGTGATGAGCACAATGATGTAACTGATGATCCCGTACATACATTATCATCCGATGGTGCGCAGCTGCTGATCCTGATTTGTTCTAGTTCGTCTGCTACTTCCATCATTGAGGGTCTCATGTCGCGGTGAAATGGAAGACATCTAAAAGCCAGTTCTGCCACTTTGTGAATGGATGAAAGTGTCCAAGCATCTCTATTTGGCTCTAGGAGTGGATCTATTATCTCATCGATACGACCTTTCCCTATCCTATCAATTGCGAGTGCAGCCAAGTTAATCTCGCTCTGAGGTCGAGAAAAGTCAACTACTTTCATTGCTGTAATGATTTCTACAAGAACCACCCCGAAACTGTAAACATCGCTTTTGTCTGAAAGATAGAAGTTTTGATGGTACTGAGGATCAACATAGCCAGGCGTCCCTTGTGGTGCTGTAGAAACGTGGGAATCATCCGTCATGCCAAATCTTGAAAGACCAAAGTCTGCCACTTTCGCATTGAAATTGAAATCTAGAAGTATATTACTAGATTTAATATCTCTGTGGTATATTGGTGGATTCATTGCTGAATGAAGGTGAGCAATTGCACGAGCTGTTTCAGCAGCAATGGTCAGACGAGTATTCCATGACAATACCGATCCCCTTTCTCTTTGAAGATGCTGGGATAGAGTTCCATTTGCCATATATTCGTAAACAAGAATCTTTTCACCATTCTCAATACAGCAACCTAAAAGGCGGACTAAATTTGGATGACTCAGAGTGGACAGAAGCTTGATTTCATTCAATACTTGTTCAATGCTGTTGTGATCTTGATGCCTCATTTTCTTAATTGCAACCCACTCATGATTGTAGAGCTTTCCTGCATAAACAGTGCCGTAGGCACCCGTTCCCAGCCTTTGTTTTTCAGAAAAGACATTTGTAGCTCGCTCAATTTCTTTATAAGGATAGAGGGGTACACTGGAGTTGCCTGCTGCCTCGCTGAGCAGTTGCCTAGCACTTGATTGGCTCTTCAGAGACGCAGAACGTTTCTTTATGCAGCAACATATGAAAGCCGCAGCAGTCACCAAAGAAGCTCCAGCAATGATCCCTGCAAATCAAGCAGAATGGACAATGCTGTTATCTTGGAAAAGAACCCTTAAGAGTGACGGTAGGATGTGGATATATCAAGAACGCGCCAAGCACGAATGAGGCCTGAAATGGGATATCTAATTCGAATCAAGTAAAGGTTCTTTAATTATGTTTAAGCACAACCAAGGATACTTGACCACGTTAAGGATCCAACACTTATATTATCTCCCTATAGCTGTGTTGAGACAAGCAAGAGAATTATAATTATCTGAATAAGGTTGACATGTAAATGTAGTTGCAGAAAAAAGTACTGAAGAAACTTAGATAAACTGAAATCCACAGTCAAGAACACTATCAGGAAAAATGGCACTGAAGAAAATGGGGAAAACAAAGCTTTTACCGAAACCAGAATCACAAGGCAGAAAAAATAGAGTGGAAATCTTTCTGATCTTGAATATAATTTATGACGTGATAGCACCTATCAAAAAAAAAATTTATGACGTGATAGCAATAAAAAATAACTCAAGCAACTGCAACGATAAATTACAAAATTAAATCAATCTCAAACTTTTAGAATGCTGAGGAGTTTAAAACAGATCCAGGACAAAGAATCATGCAAAATCAAAAATGGCCCAAGAAATAGGCAGCAAGAACAAGAAACAGAATAGTTGCAAGACAAAATTCGGAGTATTAACCCAAAGCAATTTGACATTGTAAAGAAGAATAACTTGAAGTGCCGAGCGTATATTTCTAGAAAGAGAAATGAAAGAACTCAGTCAAAAACAGTACCTCCAATGAGAAAGCCTACTTTGGTTCCAGACATATGATTTGAATCAGAAACTGGTACATGGCGATCAACAGATAACAGAAGAAATTAGCACAATGAAAATAAATGTATTATGAAAGTTAAAGCTAACAAGAAATAGTAATGCAGTTTTAAGGGTGCCTTTATTGCATGTCACAGACATCATATATATGGAATTAAATGCAACAAAATCCAGGTTCGATTCCCTGTTGTTTGTTGCTGCTGAAGATGGCTGTAATGGTAATATACGATTTTTCATCAAACTTAGTGTAAAGCACAAGTGTTTAAATAACTTAGTTCCAGAAATATAGATTCATTTAAACAAACATGATTTGATTTGTCATGCATTACATAAACGAAATATCAGCAATATGACCTAACATTTCTGGGAATATCTAATGCCTAGTTTCCAATGGATACGACAGATTGCTTGATCTAATGCTTGTTCAGTTATCGTTAAGTCGAGAAAAGAACATGATAACGTTCTGCAATCCGTGTCCTCTCTTTCCTCTGACTTTTGCACATTCAACATTGAAGCCTTTCAAAGTTCTAAACTGCACAAGTTTGAATAGTTTGAGATTATCCAATGGCCCAAAGAAGGCCAAATATAAATTGCAAATTATATTAAGAACATAGTGTAAGTATTATGCCCTAGGTCCAATCAACTTTGGGTATTAGTACTTTTGATATATGTTTAATGCATTTATTATGACAAGATCTATTATGATATTAAATAATAGAGTCCGTAGATTCAAGTCTCGGTAATTTGTTAATCACAAGGAGTTGTGATTGTGAGATACAAATTACATATGATTGAATCTTAAATCATCCATGGTCGTAAGTAATAACGAGATACGGATATCGCTGTTACGGATAGACCATCACGTGTGTCATTCCTTACTTGTGAAGTAAGTAGTTGATCTCACAAGCTAAAGTGTAGTGACACTTAAATGAACACGTGGATGTTTTGTTACAAAACAAAACATTGGAGACCCTGTTGGGAGATTCCACATTGATAACTATCTGAGTGTCAGTGGTTAATCTCTAACGTTCGGTAGTGGAATTGATCCTTCGACTTGAGATAATCATAGTACCTTATGTGGGGACAGTCATACTTTGGTGATGCTAGAAGTTACTCTGTCAAGGGGCCGCTAATACGGCAGCGTTCGGGTATGTCAAGAACCATATGAAGGTTGTGTGTGATCAATAGAGGATTCATCACTCTTAGATAGTAAGAGTTTATGATCTGCATTTCATCCAGTTAAGTTGATAATGAAATCCTTGGCCAAGGTGTACGCATAAGTCGAAAAGGAGTTTTTGACTTGCATTGACTTAATAGTGGAATGAAAGATATGATTGATAATTGAGATTGACACAATTCATATCTCGTAATTGATCGGATCATATTGACGAATGGATTATAGTTTCACGATAAACGAACGAGTTTGATTTTGTCATACCACGTGACATTTCCCGTCACATGTATTGCCCTGACACATTGCTAGATGTCAATCTGGGACGACGGATGTGAATTAGTGATAAATCAAAAGGGTGTTTTGATTTATCGATTTTGATTAGATCAAAATAATAATTCATGTCGTTAGATATCGTGACTGAGAACCTAATGAGTCACACACAAAAGGAGAATTAGAAAATTGAGATCTACCAATTAATTAATTGACAAACGTTGGATAATTAATTAATTGGATTGCTTATTAATGGACCCGAATTAATTAATTCATGGACCGAATTTAATTTATTGGATTAGTTAAATATTGGGCCATGTTAAATTGTAGGACGGGCCAAACCCTTTTGGGCTTATATAAATAAGCTGCTAGGGTTTGAAATTAGTTGATGAATTTCATTATTCTTGCTAGCACAAGAAAAGTAAACCCTAATTTTTCTCTCAATCTTATTCTCTGTGTGGATACCATTGGAGGCTGGACAATTGAACAGCTGTAGGAGGCAGATTAGGATTGCTGGAACTACAGGAATAACAAAGGAATTTGCAGATCTGAATAAAGGTATGATCTCTATCACAGTTTCTATCTAAACACAAAGCGGATCCTCGAGTGAAAATTAAAATTTAAGTTATTTTTCACTGTGCATGTTAAGTAAATTCCCAACACATAGCATCATCAATAAGGCCAAAGTCAAACTCCTTTCCCTTCTTTATATTCTTTATTAGGTAAATACTGAATATTCAAATCCCCAGTATACAGCTCTCCTCGAATAAACCCTGAGCCGTCAATGTTTACCGAAGTTAAACAATGGAAATTCAAGGAAGGAAGCCGAAGACTAGTCTCCTCACCAATCACTCACCGGAATATTTGAAACCAGGCTATGTCTTAAGAGTATATTCTGGTGTTTCCGTTTCATCACTCTATTTCATCTACTATAGATTAAATTATTGTAAGTTTATGATCAAGATGAAGTTTAACAGATCAAACATCCCAGCTATACCAGTCCCCCTTATATGATCTAACCATATACAGTACGAACAGCACCAAAATATTATGGTTTATTAATAATCTAAGTCATTTGTGATCAATGAATCTTCATCAATTATTAAATACACATTTGAATACCAGTGGTTCGACAAAATATCCAGCCGACTTCATATCCCAGTTCTCATAGCACGAACTTGGCACTTTGCCAAAGTTAACATATATGTACAGAAATTTTTTCACAGATGGATATTTGAGAGATTATCGTTGGAAGATGACAAAAAAAAAGCAGTCGTACAAGTGCTGTCCTGTACAGATTCTTTCTGTATTTTCCTATACTTGCAGAATAATTCAATTAAATAATTCAACTAAAAATAATTTCCAGGAAAGAAAATTTACCGATCTTGCAACCTTCACCTTCGGCGAACCGTCCCCGGAATAACTTTTTTGACAGTTGCAACGAAACCCAGTCCCATTAACAAGTGTACAATTAGCATTTGGATCACAATTGCAGTCGCCCAGCAGCCACCACCCGAGCTCCACCTTCTGAGTCTGCACCTCCAGCAACATAGAGGAGTTCTCAGTTACAATAATAGAACTATTATTTCCATTATGATTCGAATTCACCATGATCGACGAAATTAAAAAGCTGCAATCTCTAATTCTTTCATAGTTCAAAAACTCCACATAACTATCTTTTGCCTCTGCATAATAACTTATATTGTGATTATAATTATCACTACTGTTTCTATCCTCAAAATCGCACCCATCAATCTGGAAAAAAGAATTAAGCAAGTTTCTGGGAATGGCAAAATCATTGACCGGCTGGCTGCAGTTCTGTAGAAGAAGTCCATTTCGTCCAGTAACCGCAAAGTTTGTACCGAAGAGTGGATTGAGTGCATCAATCGAACGGTTGCATATTGCCGGAAGACTAACCAAGATACGATCCGACGTTAAATTCTGGACCAAAAAATCGCCTATATGGATATTTCCATCGTTTTCACTACAAGTTAACTTGATTTTGCAACCGTCGGAAAATCCAAATGGGTATGGCACTCTGTTTTCCACTTCTCCACAAGATCGATTACAATTATTTGCTTCTGCAGCTGATGAAACTAAAAAGAAAACTACCCAGATGAATATTTGACTAGAAATCATTGTATTTGTGGGTGGGATCGAATGATGCTCAAAATATTAAGCATGCTGCTAGAAAAATACCTGGAAATAAGTGATTCAGTAACAAGTTATCAAAAAATTCCACAAAAAAAAAAAAAAAAAAAAAAAAAAAATGATGACGATGAGAAGTTTGACTTGAGGAAGAATTAAAGGGAGCAATTGATACTAGTCGCAGGTCATGTATTGAAGTTAACGCAGTTTTCAATTACTTGGACGACATTTCAAACCTATTAAATTGTGGTGTCCAATCGAGAAAGCCGCAAACTATAAGTTTTAAAACATTGGCCATTCATCGAACCACACGTGCACCAATCGAGGACGAATGATCGGTTTAGCACCTGTTTGACCCATTAAAATTTTAATAAATTTTTCTCTATTTATTTTGGTCACATACTTTTAATAAAATAATATTACATATTAATTATTAAAATAAATATTTTTTTTAAGAACATATTCTTCCAAAAGTTATTATTCCAAAGTACATTATTTTCAAAAATAAGAGCTAACAGTCAAGATATATTTTCTTATCCTTTCGACCCATAAAGTCAAAACACGATCATTGGTGCCATTTTGTGGCCATCGACATCAGCGTGGCCAGATAACACAATGAACTACGCATCTGGTAATAGGATTTTACATCAAGAATCTAAGAGATTTATCTAGGAATCTTTATATTTTCTTAATTTTTGCTGGATATCAAGGAAACCCTTAGACACCTATCTTATGTGCTCGTAGCTAACTTTGTACATGTCACTATATTTTGAAGAAAATATTCATAATTAAGATATATAATTTACACAAATTCAAAAATTATGTATATAGTTTAAAAATTTAAAAATCAAGTTTATATATAATTAATTAAATATATTTATTAATTAAATATAATAAATCACAATTATATAATTATTGGTCACAGATTTATAATTAAGGTCATAAATTATTTATTGATCACATATTATCAAATTAATAAGTCATGGATTATTTCGAGAAAATTTTTATAAGTTACAATTTATTTCGAGATCACAAATTGTAGGTCACAGTGTATTTGTTGGTCATAGTTTTTCAATTAGTTGGTCATAGAAAATTTTCAGTCACACATTATCAATTTTTTAGGTCATAGATGAATACTTGGTCACAATTTTTGGGTCACAATTGAATGTTTGATCACAGATTAATAAATAATTGGTCACATACACCAGAAGCCCTAAATCTCAACCCCAATAATTGGTCACAGATCGGCCAATAAGAGAAACTGATCGCTATCTGTGTCGTCACACAAGCAGTGGTTAAAACCAACAACCAAGATGGCGCCACCATTTGATAGCCATGTCAGATGCATCACTATCGCCACCCATGCTGCCACTAACAGAACCACCACCGCCCATGCCGCCACCACACCAACACTTTCCTTCCCCAGTCCCCATAGTCGCCACTACAACACTACCACCACCAGATCCCCAAATCACCGCCAACAATCCCTAAATCTCGCTCCCTGCACCACCATCGCCACAATCCCCAAATCGCCTCCATCCAGTCACTGTCGTTGCCTTCTCCACCGTCACAACCACCACCACCACCACCAACACCATACCACAGCCACCAACATCACCATCGTCAACCGCCACTACCACTGTCGACAGCTCCACCGGTAACCCAACCGCCATTTCCACTAAAAACTCACAAAAACAGACACCCACAGGAACCCACCACTATACTACAACCTCCATAGTTAATCCACAACACCACCAACACCGCAAAAACCACCACTCAGATCACCACTATAACACTCAGATTCGAAAGCACAATGGTGATCTTCGAACAAATAAAATCGCCGAATATTGTGGTGTGCTGCAGTTGAAGGCACAAAAGCTTCGAAGGAATAGAGGCGATCGCCAAATGCTGGAGTCACGCTGTAGTTGATGACGCGAAATCGTCCTTATTGTGGTACCCCCGCCAAGATACGAGTCAGGGCGCCGACGATGGTGAGAGAATGGAGTGAGGCGTGGGTTTTGAGAGAAGGGAGAGAGGGAGAATAAAATAATTTTGGGTTAGAATTTGTATATATGGATATCTGATTTGTGAATAAGTAAACTTGGTCCCTGAATTTTCAATTGTCATCTTTAAACCCCTGAAATTATGTAATTGTCTCTATTTTGAAACTTATATGAAGGGAGTCCAACTCAAAAGCGAAAAGGTAAATTTGATGTCTTGTTACTTTACCTAATTTAATATACACTCATATTTTCTTACTCGTGAAAATTGTTAATTGATTCTTACACAGAATAGGGAATCGAGCCCAAGTACCTAGGGCTGGACAAAATTCAATTCAAACCGTTCAATCCAACCAACCTAAACCAAACTGATCGATTTTTGTCGATTTTTTTAAGTTCAATTGGATTGGGTTGGAAAATTAAATTTGAGGTTAGTTTAGGTTAGGTTGGGTCTCGCCGTCTCGGATTATGAATTAAAATCCAACTCAACCTGATGAATTAAAAAATTGATATCTAAGATGAAAAAAAATTAAATAGACATATTAGTAAAAATAAGAGAATGACTTATAATTTAGAATTTATCTACTTGTACATAGAGATTGGTACATAGAGGTGTCCACACCTTCACATGGTGTAAAGCCCACCCGAATAAAATATTCAAGTGGACCTATAATTTATAAACATCAATTTTCTTCACGTAAACCGGTTCACATGAACATTATATACAAATGCAATGTTATTTGACTATAAAATAAAAATTAAAAATATGGTGATGAAATGAATGAATTCCAAAAAAAAATGTAAACAAGAAAATGTTTCATAAATTTTAAACTTATTTATACATTATTTTCAGAAAGAATTCTTTATTTATGTGTTTAAAGAACGTGGATTTTCAAGTAATTTCAAACTCTAAAAAATTATCCAAATTTAACAAATGAAACGGATCCAACTTTAATTTGGCCGAAATCCAAACCAACCAACCCAACACATACCGATCCAAACTTGATCGGTTGTGTTGAGTTTAAATCAATAATTAGGTTGGATTGTGTTGATTTTCGGTCAAACCGACCATGTTGGGTTGAGTTTGGACTGAAAACAAATCGACTCAATCCAACTCACGCTCACCCCTACAGGTACCCAACCTTTTATTTTGCAAGACATTGTTGATCGATCAAGTGCAATTACTGGGGCAGACGAAATAACTAATATTGGTCGTTTAGATACATAATCAGTGAGTTGCCTTGTCATTTGATTTTGATGAGTTTATTTGAGCCGATAATAACTACGTTTCAAATTTAACATAGGAACGTATAGAACTGGTTTAAAATCTCTGTAAATTGCATTGAAATGAGAGGGTTAACCATCAAAGTTTTCCCAATTGCCAAATAGACTGACTTAGTATTATATTCATTCCAAAATCACTACGCAAATATGAACCAAAATGCACTTTTATCATAAATTGGAAATATTAAATGGAAATAAATGATATTGGTTTGAATTGGGTAGTCCACGCGGATTTGTTGGGTCAGCTGGAAAATTGATAGAATAGTTTGACCAAAGAAAAATCAACACGTTAGACAGCAACCCATCGATCGACAAAATTTATTCTAAAAAACTGGTGCTGAATTTCGATTCGCGTATGAACTCTTGGTAGACAACTTAACAATAACATTACTCTTTTTTTTTTCCTTACCAGAACCCTGTATCCTTTCACAATAAAGAAAAAGTAAGAAATTTTTTTATCTTTGATTTAACTCAATATGCAAATTATATTTTAAATATAATATTCGAGAAAAGTGGAAAAGTGAGGGAGATCATTTAAAAAGAAAAAAAAAGGCAGCATTATTTGACCGTTTGGAGTGGATTAGGATACCCAACAATGGTAGGTAGCTCATCAAAATTGGTCAAATACAAAACAATTTCCATGCTGCAGTTGTTTGAATTGTCACGTTTGTGAGGCATGTCAAAAGAGACGACATAGGCAAGATTTGAGGGTTACAAGTTATAATTGTTCCTAAAAAGTTTTGATTTTGTATTTTAATAATTAACTACTACATGTTTCAATCTAATATCACTTCGTCTCTGTTACACCGCAAAAATAGCGACGAATGCAGCTACTATAAAGACTTTATCCTTGTGTTATTTTTGATAACATAAAAGTAGTTGAGCAATTTTTTAGAAACATTAAACTACATACTATGAATACGTATAAACCAATCTAAAATTGTGTTTGTATCCTAGAAAAACAATACTTGTAGGAGTTTTCCACCTTAACCTGGCTCGAAAACGTCAAGACTGATGATCGCTTTCACTCTTTAAGTACAAGAGATTCATCTGATCTGATGGCGAACATGGACACTTAAAACCCTACCTCAAAACCCCGAGGTTGGAATCATGTTCCCTCACTATGGTCCGTTTCCTACCTAAGGAATTGAAAGTTACGGGATAACGTTAGACCGTTACTAATTACCCGTTTTTAGTTTGACCGTATGTGCGTAATTAATCTAACCAAAACAACAAGTTACTTTAATTAGTTTTTAGATGATTAATCAATCAATTCAATTTATTCTATCTTGAACTACTGCAATAATATAAAAACAATAACTAAAGCAGTAAACAATACAAGAATTGTTCACAGAGAAACCCAATGTGGGAAAAACTCCGAGCGCTTTGTCAGTCAAAGATCCACTATAAGCCCCCGTTTAGTCCCCATTAAATTACATTACATTACATTAAATTTTTCTCTCTCTTCATTACAACCACACATTCATCAAATAAAATAATATTACACACAAATCAAAAACTTTTCATTACTTTTCCATCACATATTCTCCCATCAATCACTATTCCAAAAAATTTCAACCACCAAAAATGCCAAAAAATGGGGCTCAAACAGGGGCTAAATTGTATTATAAACTTACAGACCACCAGCAAAATTGACGACACAAGCTTTCTGATATCCTTTCTGAAATTTGAAGTAGCTCTCCTGAAATGTGCACACGAATACCAATCATAGCTTTTCATTATAAAGCAATCCTCCTGAAGTGAGCACACGAACTCCACTCTTGACTCTTCACACAGTTTATCTCCTGTAGATCTACCAAGAACTCTTCGCTCTTAAATTTCTTCCTTGATTTTCGCAGCCAGCCAAGTTGACGACACAATCTTTCTGACAGATCCAAGTGAAAAATAGCACCAGTGTATTGATTGAAGGCTTTGATATTTTCAATCTGAAAGGCGCATATAGACGGGGTGATTGAACTGTTGAATGTTTGGCTCATGAGAGAATAATTATTTTCTCTTGAATGAATAATGTTCAACACCTCTTTTTCGAATGTGCAACGCCCTCTTTTATATGTTAGACGAATATGGAAACTTTGGCCAATAAAAATCTCGCGAAATCGCGAACTAGGTCTGACTGTAAATTGGTCGCTCGAGCAAAGAGCATGATCGCTCGAGCGAGGGCCCTGTCGCTAGAGCGAGGGGTGGGCGAAGGTCGAGCACTGAATGTTCTGCTTCATCCGCTCGAGCATGACTCCCGCGAGCAGTTAGCGAAAATGTGGTGAGTTTCATTCGTGTTCCAAACTTGGATCCCAAACCTTACACTGTACAACCAACTATGAAACTTTACAATTAAGTCTCTAAACTTCTAAAATGTTCAAGTTGGTCATTTTGTTCACAAAATAACCATTTATAATGATCTAACACTAACAGGAATAATCGAGGAAAACCTCTCAGACTAACCTCTTTATCTCTAGGAACGGAATATGTCTCTTTCTAAGTGCGTTGTTTGCCCACCTAATCAATTGTGGTATGGTCGAATATGAGCAGTTACCTACTCTGAATAAACTTAAACTTAGCTTTATCCTCAACAAAAGAAGATCAATTTTTTTATTGGTATACCGAATTATTGAAAAGTCCTAAAATGATATGGTATTATAGATCTTTGGACAGATCCATAGCCTCCAAGCAACCTAGTTCTACGAAGTATCTACTATTTAAAACATTATATAGAGGCACTTAGCTTCTTCACTTACAAAGCCTCTTCCATGGCTTCACCTATGTTCAAAGGGCTTGTCCAAAGGCATCGTATCTTTCCATCCGAAGCCTCGTATTTTGTCTCTGCAACATCAACCTCGTCCATCATTTTATGTCCTTACTTCAAGTCTACGCATTATATAAATAATCATACATGGATTTTGAGGACTATTGTTACGCCTTCTGTGAATAGGGGCTCTAACTGTCCCCGCTCCACATCATTTTGTATCCAAGATGGTCGATCCCATGTTAGTCGAGCCTTCATATAGTCGAACCCATATAGTTGAGGGAGAGTCATCAAGAGTGTTTTAGGGAAGATTTTATATAAAAATCTCATAATAAATGGATGATGTAACAATACACTGCATTGACAACTCCAATCAATTTCACAAGTCAATCATATTCTTACATGTCATCCTAGGGCTGCAAATAGTCATTAAATGGATTGACACTATGACAAGAGGTCTCAGCCGCTTAGATGAAGCCGTGTTAGTCCTCATCCAACGATTTTTACTCACCCTAAGTTACTATAAAAGCTCACACTTGGTGTCATTCAAGGGTAATGCAAGTTTAGACTATCAATCCTAATTTGCAACTTCACTATTTTACTGCTTGTTTTTCCTAAGGCTGACCCCTTTTTTCATTGACATTGGAGGCTCATGTCTCAGCCCTCCCACACTTATATATTTTTTTCATAGACATCGTCAATCTATTGATCCCAAAAAATGTGTCAACAGAATCCTAACCAAATCCCCTCTCCCGACTCTTGCACTCTCGTATTATTTCTTGTCTGGTTATTGACTTGATTGTCGGAGTGTAAACGATCGCTAGACATTTTTTTCGATCGACAGCCTTTGCCTTTTAATGGGGTACTCAATGTGCAGGTGATGTCCACGTGGGGGGAATGAGGTCGAGATTCTGTTGGTACATTTATTGGGGTCAATGCATATTGAAGAGTCATATTTTTTGAATGGGTAATTAGCATTTCAATATTATTGTGCAAATACATTTCATTTTTTAGTATTTTCACCCATATTTTCACATTTTATTGCTAAAAATGTCATTTTCAATAAAAAAAAATAAAAAAAAATGATAAATATACCCTTTTATTTAAATAAAACAAAAGATAAAAATTAAAGAACTAATTGCAATTATACTCCCAAATTTAAAAAAAAAACTGCAAATGAATCCAAATAAATTATTAAAAGGGTAATTAACACAAAACGTATCTACCTTTCAATATTATTGTGCCAAATGTCCATACTTTTTTATTTACATTTTCACCATTATTTTCACATTTCATTGCAAAAATCATTATTTTCATCCTTTTTTTTTTCATTTAAAACTGTTAAATGATGAATATACACTCCTATTTAAATAAACAAAAAAATAAAAATAAAGAACAAATTGCAACTATACTCCCAAAATTTTCAAAAAGTATAAATAAATTTCAAATAAATAATTAAAAAATAAAAAAATTATTTATTTGAAATTTATTTGTATTTTTTTAATTTTTTTTTGGAAGTATAACAACAATTTATTCTTTATTTTTCTTTTATTTAAATATGATGATATATTTTTCATTTTATAACTTTTATTTGAAAAAATGGATGAAAGTGATGATTTCTACAATGAAATGTGAAAATAAGGGTGAAAATACCAAAAAAATGAAAGTGAAGACGTTTTGCACAATAATATTGAAAGATGAAAATATTTTGTGCTAATTATCCTTTTAATAATTTATTTGAACTCATTTGTAGTTTTTAAAAAAGTTTGGAGTATAGTTGCAAATTTGTTCCTTAATTTTTCTTTTATTTTCTTTTTGTTTTATTTAAATAAAATGGTATGTGTTATTTTATATTTTTTTTATTAAGAAATTGGATGAAAATGATATTTTTTTGCAATGAACGGTGAAAATGTCAAAAAAATAAAAGTATGAACGTTTTGCATAATAATATTGAAAGATAATGACGTTTTGTGATAATTATCCTTTTTCGAATTGAGTGAAACTATTCAAAAAGGTCGTGATGAAAAGTCAAGACATTTTGATAGTCTATGATCTACACTATGGGATCATGATCCAAATTAATTTAAACCAAAAGGTGAACATGTTCAAAAAAGGACACCTGAAAATTTATATTAAAGGGACCCCTAATTTCAGTTTTTCTACAGCAAATCAATTCAAGAAAAATTGATTTCTAATTCTCTCATCTTTTCAAAATATAATAGTTCTTTTTTTTTTTTTTTTTTTGTTGCTAAAATAAAAATTTCATCAGAATTATTCTCAGAAATAAAATTTCGTTCGAGGAATTTCAGTTTGTGTATATTCTATTCATGAAGAGTACTATCGATTTTAAGGAAATTTAAAATAATTCCTTCTAGTAAATCACGATTTCATCGCATTTTCATACACATAATTTATCCAACATTTGTAAGACTTTTTTGTGCATTTCATATTTTATTTTGCTGCGTGAATCACTATTAAAATTTTGACTGGAATTGGTAATCGAACATACGATATGATACTGCATGCAAGCTTATTTACCTATACATGCATGAGTATGTGTGAATATGCTTTATTATGGATACTATTTCAATGTATATAATCATTCATCATGCGTTCACGTCAACACCAAAATAGTTTATCGATCAAGTAATTTTATGATCAATGCTACCTTATAGATACCGTAATATATATTAATTAAGGCTGTTTTTACTTGATGACATAAATGTAAATTTCATGATATTAGTGGGTAAATATGAAACAAAATTACATGGCTCTAACTAGATCGTGAAAATTTGTCATATTTCGGTTGGTTGGTGTAATTCTTTCCTTAAACAAAAGGAACGTGATGTTTGTTCGAAAAATACTCTGATTATATAGAATAATGTGTTTGTTATGCCAATCATTGTGGACGTGTGGAGTTGATTCATGATAATGTGTTTATCTTATAAAGATAAAATAATACTCTTGTCTTCGGACTTTATAACTAGCGAGAAATGATTGTTTCTAAGTGATGAATAAAGGTTAAAAGTTCCACCCGTAAAAGCGTAATCAAACTATAGATTTATGAAAGGAATTTGAAGTACAACAAATTCAACAAAACCAGAAAATAAATTTAGAAAAGGAGAAGAAGAAGAATGTCAATCCGAGACAAGTGGTGACACTTTCTCCTTAAGACAATATTGTTCCGCAACGATATTTACGGTTCACGACAATTGTCTTCCAAAATACAACGGATTCGGATTGTGGTGGTAACACTACAAACCACAAATCCCAATGAATTTCGATGGAGTTTTCCCTCTCTACCGGGAAATGCAAAAATATAAAGAAAAGAGAGCTTTGTAAGAGTTAAGAAGATTTCTCAATGCAAAGTATGATATGGTATGCTAAATGGTCGTGCATAGGGTCATTTATATGGAGGATAAAGTGGTGTGGGTGAAAGATTGCAGACAAAATCACGCAACTTTTCGAACAGAAGCCTCAGTTCATTTCGCTAACTTTTCGCTAGATTATTGCTCGAGCAACACTTTCAGAGAGTTGATTGCTAACTTTTCGCTCGACATCGCTCGAGCGATACCTTAACTTGAGCGAAACACATGTCGCTCGAGCGACAGTATTATTTGACTTCCTTTAAATTTTCTCCAACTTTTGGACCGCAATTTCTCATTCATCCGAAATTAGTTTCGACGCACCAAATATACACGAAAATCAAAATTTTCTTTTGGAGCGCCGAAGCGACAGAGCGACAAACTATTTTGTCTAAACATATCGAATCTAAATATTGGCCAAAATTAACTTAAGGTCACACTTTTTTGATTTTGATACTTAACCAATTTTTGATTATTTTCAAACAAATTTCCAACAAATACCAATAACTAGTATTAGTGGATTATTATATTATTACCAATAGAAGGGTAATATTCGAGATCATATTTGCTTTCGGTAGATCTATATTGCACTATTTGAACAAATTTAGAAAATGAAAGTAAATTATCTTCTTTCATAAGTGAAAGAAGTGAAATTTAAAAGTTTTTTTAAAGCATGTTGATAATTTATGTTAGGTCCTTGGGTGTATTATCCACTTAAATACACCAATGTACAAAAGTCAAGAACATAAAATCGAAAATGGAAGCACCAACAATGGCCGAAATCTGAAGCTTTTCTTCCCTTTGTTTATGGTTGATTTGTAAGCTCAGGAACAACTTCCATGCAATGCAAATCACCTTCCAAAAGAGCTAGAGAAAATCGACAAAGAACCTCCTCTACTTGACTTGAAGAAACCACTCCTTCTCCTTCCCCTTCCCCAATCACTCAAGAATCACTAATGTAACTTAACCCTATTTCATGCCTAAGAATACACAAGAATCTCACAGTAGAAGAGAAGAGAAAAGAAGCCAAAGAGATTTACCAATGGAGAGGCAAAAACGAGAAAGAGAGAGAGAGAGGCTTTTGAAAGTATGGCTCAACCCTTTTTTGCCCTAACAACCCACGTGAGTGATAGAAAGATAGTGTATATATATTCAAACAAAGTAGGTAAAAGCTTCTCCAACAAGTCACATGAATATCTTTCAAGTAATTTTCACCATCCATTTAATTTAAGGTTCACATCAAATATGAGAAGTTAGGAGAACCATTTCTCACAATTTAAAAAATGGAAGTAAATTAACTTTCGTTATTCTGGTTCATGATAGGGGTGGCTATTCACATCCAATGAATTTGTATTCATGTTTGCAAATTCTTTAGTATATGTAAAGATGTAGACCCATTAAATTTGGATACTTGTAATTCAATTTTCTTTAAAGAAAAATTAATATCTAAGAAATCATCGTTGATAAGATGATTCATGTACCAATATGGAGAAAGCACGTAGAATATTACATGTTTTGCACGCATCAATATTTTTCAACTTGGTTCGAGTTGACCAACGTGGTACAATTGAAACTAGATCTGGGTCTATATGTTGACCGTGGCCAAGCCTATACCGCCCAATTAAAGTTGGGTCCATCACAATTCAAGATGGGGTTGCGGATTTCTTTAAAATGAGAAAAATGTTTTTTTTATTTTTATTTTGTGAATTGACAATATTAAGCCCATATTTGGTGCGTTTAAAATCAGATTTTTAATAAATTTTGACAAAATTTGATGAATTTATAGTTGAAAAGTTGTGGTTCTCATGAAACATGTGATTAAAATTAATTATTGATTTTAATTTATATTAAAATTTTAATTTTAATTTGAGCCAAACAGGGAGCTAAATATAAAATTGCATGGACTTTTGTGTGATATGGACATTCTAGTCATTTTCTATGTTGACTAGAGGTGGAATAAAATTATTTATTTGGTATATAAATATAATTAACTATATGCCCGAAGTTTATATGGGTAGATGGATATTGTGTTAATAAACGAATTATAGGGTAGGTTTTTTGTTAGTACAATATTCTAAATTAAAGTTCAAATGCACCCCGGAATTTGTGAAAGTGACATTGCTTTCTTTAAATTAGAATTTGGGATATTCAAAAAATATTTGAAATGATAAATTGCTCTATAATGCATATCTATATACAATATATAAAAGAGAAAGGCTTGTTCTTATTCAATTTGTATCATCATGACCTATCGACGATGTCATACAATATATATATTTTTTTTCTCATTTCATTTCATTTTTTCTTGCAGCTAACTCCTTGAGGGTAATTGCGTTTTCAGCCCTTCAACTTTCATCTAAAATATTTTAGTCCTCGAATTTTGACTTTTCATTCGATCACGTCCTTCAAAAATTGCAACCGTAGGTCCTTCAACTTTTGACACTTACACACTTCACTCCCCAAGTTAAATGTTTGTGCACTTTTGGTCATTTTTTCCTTTCTTCATCCGTTTTTTTCCTCCAATTTGATATTTAGGCATTAGACACCTACAAAATAGAAAATAACTAAATTAAGTAGTAATGCAAATGAAAATCTATATCTATACATCTATATCTATATCTATCTATATATGACATATTGATGATGTCATACAACACTAGGAAACAAACTTCATCTTTTATATATTGCAATTAAGTCCTCGGTAAATGCGCTTTCAGTTCTTCAACTTTCATCTCAAACATTTTAATCCTCAAATTTTGACTTTTCTTTCGATTACGTCCTTCAAAAATTGCAACAATAGGTCCTTTAACTTTTGACACTTGTACAGTTCAGTCCCCAAGTTAACTTTTTGTGCACTTTCGATCATTTTTTCCTTTCTTCATCATTCATTTCCCCTTTCTCCTACTATAGTTAGATTTTTCTTTAATTTTATGTTGAAAGTTGGATACTATTCATAACGCATCATCAATGATGTCATATTTTAATATCAATTTTATCCCTTTTATTTTATCTCAGGCACGATATTATTGCATTATTTTATTCATTTCTTGCAAGATTTTTCCTTTCTTCTTCTGTCTTTTATTTTTTTTCCCAAGATTTTATCTATATGCTATTTAATTTTGCCAAATTTTTTTGGTATTCACCAACCTAAAAGTTCTAACCCTCTATTTTTGCTTTCTTTTACAGATATTTGAAATTTTCATCATAGATCAATCGAAAGAATTATTGAAACAAGGTTTTTTTGGTAAGTAAATATAGATTTTTGTTATGAATCGAAGGTATGACGGTTCTCTTTTACTGTATCATTCTAGATATGCAAGAATATTTTTTTAAATAAAATTTTAACTTGAATTTCGTGGATTCAATTTTTTTAGAAAATTTAGGAATAAAATAATATTACACGCAAATTCAAATTTTTTTCTTAATTTTTAATCACACGTTCTTCATCAATCTATTAATCCAAAATACATTCTCTTATCAAAATGGGGGCTCAAATAAGGGCTTATTATCCATTACCAGGTTGTCAATTGAGACTTTACTTGGAACTATTATTTTATATTATGAATAATCATTACTTTGTGACACGATATTATTGAGTATCAGTTTTTAACACTGAAAGGTCTCGAGACAATCATATGTTTCATATTCATTTTGAAAATGATAAAAACATATCAAATTTAATTCCATAAAATATCAGAAGACTTTCTATGGACAAAGTTTGGTTTAGCACTGGAAACCAATGAGATAATACAAAGACAAATTCTTTATGTTTTCACTTTTATTTTTCACATTTATATATTAATTTTTTTCTTAATTCATCTTTCATTTATTATTTGTTTTTTTTTTGTTTCTATAATTGAGATTTGATTCTATTCATTTTGTATGGATTGATTATCAAAATAGCAAAATGTGAGGTAGATAAATTTGTTGAAGTTATATGGCAGGCTTTCAAGACATTTAGTTTCTCTTATGAGATCTGTATACATTTTTTCTATTATGAATGATTTGGAATTTATGATGACGTCCAATTTATGGAAGATATACTTTTCTAATTTATTCTATAGTAAAAGTAAAACGTTTTCAATAGTTTGGCCTTTCAAAGATGTCATTGACTTCTATGATTTCATCATTCTTTCTTGATTTTTCATTGATCCCCTTCCTATCTCTCATGTCTTTCTCAGAGAAATACATTGAGAGACTTCCCTTTTCAACTTCCTATTCACTTGTCTCTTTTTATCAATTTTTAGTATATTTTATTTTTACTGATTGACATTATTTTTTTCTTGGTGATTTCAAGTAAATTTAATTTTTAGGAATTGCAAGTGCATTTACCAGAGGTGAGCCTCTCAGAGGGTTAGCCGAAGCCCCATTTTAACCATGCTAATCATATGATTGCATTTATTGCCAGAGACAGAACCTGAAATTGATCTTTGATTTAATAGGATCTTACTACATTCAACTCATTTTCTTTAATTTTTTTGTCTTATCATATTACATTTTACGTCTTATGATAGATATTGAAGTATTACCCTTGTAATTGAAATTACAATTAACTTGTTCTGTAATGAAGTTATTATTCTTCTTAAAGATGTGAAGTCGTTTAAGAAAGTCATACTTCTCTTTTTTAAACTCTCTGTTTGCTTACATAGAGTAGAGGGATAGTTTTCAAAGGTACATATGAATATATTTTTGGGTTTGTCTATTAAAGATTTTATACAATATACTTTCGTATCGTTAATAATATAAAATACATTAATAGTCTAAATAGTTAAATATTTTGATGTTCCAAAATCATTTATCTTTTTTTAACAAAATCACTTGTAAAATTATAACAATTATCGTGCAACGCACGATCTCTACTAGTCTTGTTAAATGTAAAATTAGGCACAAACATAGTTCGAGTTGTATCTATTTCCACCCCAACTCAAAACCAAAATCGACTAGATCAGTTTGGACGAATTCCAACCAAAATCGACCCTCTCCAGTTTTTAAACCAAACCAACCCAAACCAAGTCGATTTGGGTCGGTTCAATTAATCGATTTGGGTTGAATTATTGAAAAATTGTGTTGGGTTTGGGCTTGGTCCCAAATCGAGTACATGTAGATTTTTTTTTTGGCCTTCACTTCATCGTCAATAAGGAAATGAATAAACCTTAAACAACTACAAGCTACAGCACTTGTTCTTGGTTTTTGAAAGATGTGCAAATACATAATTCACAACCGACTCCATAACCAATAATTAAAAATTTGGGATTCAATTTTACAATTAATGAAAATTCATAACTTGTAATTAACCCAAAATTTTACACACAATTTACTCAAAATATTGCACCAGATTTTACAAATATTAACCATTAACATCCATTCAAAATTCAATATAAAAGCAACAGTAACATAAGGCAAAATAATTGAATACTTTTTACTGCACTGACTACTAACATGTCACCAATGAAAGGAAAAATTATTTCTACACTTGAATAAAGCAAATAAAAAACCACCCTTGACTCCATTCAAAGGGATCCGACCTCTGGTACTTCAAGGATAGATGGTCAATAAATGAAGAGACCATCGGTAGAGGCAGCGACGACGAAAGACAGTTGCAATGGTAGAGGCTATGGTAGCGAGTTATTTTCCCTAGTTCTTATTTACGAAAGCAGATGATTAAGATAAACTGTGAAATATGTATATGAACACCGGTGTTCATATTATGTTAAGCACCGATGACTTGTGATATAAATCTATTGATCAATAAACTTATGGTATGCATCAACATTTGAATTAAATTTAAAATTCACTAATGAATTTATATCACATGTTACCGTTGTTTAACATAAGATGAATATTTGTACTCATTAGATCATTATATATGTGCATGAACATGCATGGAGGGTCGGGTCAGGTCGGGTCACCGGCGGATTGGTGTGTTAATCCTTAACTGACCTGACATATCGTATCATTGGTTAAAAAATAATAAAAAGAAATCAATTTACTGTTTCAAATTGACCCAGACCAACTTGATTCGGTTTAGTCGATTTTTCAATTTTTTTGGCCATACCAACTTAAAATGTGTACGACTTTGAAAATTGAATATCCAAAGCAAATATTCAAAATTTATTGGTAAATATGTTTTCAATCAAAACATAAACGACATAAGTAGGTCTGATCTTCCATATCTAGTGGGCGGGATAATAATATCACACCGCTGACATAACAAAAGAACTTTACTTATGAACACGTCAGTAGTGAAAAGTTTTTATATTCTCCACTGGAGACAGGAGATCAATTTCGGTGATACAAGTTTGGGATTACACATTCAAAAAACCCAGAACATTATCCTAAAACATTGTAGGAAGATGATTTAAATCTACTAACTTCTCTTTTGTCTTGCTTCTTTTCTTGGTTTTTGAAATTGGGGGGTTTTGATTTGGTACCCACCCATTGATTTAGTCAAGTGCAATGACATATCCAAGAAAATGGTGAGCTAGGGCTATCATTAATCGTCGACCATCGACCATCGATAGTCAACGACCACCCCAATAGCAAGGTCATTTATATATACTAATTTAGAGTTGATTTTGAACACCAATTTGAATCCACCAAATGTAGCTCAAACATGATACTTAAAAGAACAAAGGACAAACACATATTACTTACAAGTTGCAATTTTCTTTTTCTTTTCTCCAGCTTTTTTTACGGCAGGCAGTAATGGAGAAATGGCGTCGACGACAGTAGATTTGCTTTTTGTGTTTTCTACAAATGTCGCATGGGCTGGGGCAATATTGTTGCCTTTGCAAAATTAAATGTGAAAATTACACCCCACCCTACTATTAAAATCAGGATTTCTAAAATCAGGTGGGTACTTTAACCTTTCAAAAATCATAAATTTTATTTTAGTTAATAAAAACTTTAATTAATATTTTTATAAAATAAATATTTTTACTAAATTATATACACCAAACACTAATTATTAATTCTCTCTCTCTCTCTCTATCTACATTTCTCCTACAGTCGTCTCTCTCTACAGAATCGTCTCCTCCCTCCATCGATTCTCTCTCTACAGAATCGTTTTCCTCCATCCATGCTCTCTCTTAAAACCCGTTGCAGCCGCCTTCGCCTATCGTCTATCCATATCACAAGCAAATCGTCGATGACTAGTGTTTGCAGAAGTAGTGTTTGCGAAGCAGATCTATGATCGGCGCACGAGAAGTGGTGTTTGTGTGGTGGTGGCTGGCGGTGGTGTTTGTGGTGATGGTGGTAGACTGATGGTTTCGGTGCAATGGTAAGTTGCGGTGCGGTGGTGGTACTTGTGGTGGGGGTAGAGGTGGAGGTTGGATGTGGTGGTGGTTGTGCAGTCGTTGGTGGTAGCGCGATTGGAGGCAACGTCAAAGTGGTGGTCGTAAGTGTTGACGGTGGTCACAAATTATTTGGTTGATTGTGACTAGTGAATTGGTCAATCCGTGATCAATAAATCATATGTGACCAATAAAAAAAAGATTGTGATAAAAAAATAATGTGTGACCAATGAAAAAGATAAATTGTGACCAATAATATCATAATTTGTGACTGTATAATAAGTTGTGACCTATAATAATTGTGATTTGTGACCGATGAAAAAATAAATTTGTCAATATTCAAAGGTGTATGTCAGTGTTGATGGTGTTTTGTGTGGTGGCAGTATTGCTGTCGGGAGGTGGCGATGGTTTAGGCGACGACGGTGGTTGTGATGGTGATTTAGGTGATGATAAGTTGGTAGTCACAAGTGATGCTGGTGGTGACAAATTTTTTTATTGATCGTGACCATTAAATTGAATAATCTGTGACCAATAAACAATATGTGACCAATGTTAAAGATAAATTGTGACTGAAAAATAATATGTGACCTAAAAATTTGTTGATTTATGACTAATAATATGATAATTTGTAACTATATAATAAGTTGTGACTTATAATAATTGTGATTTGTGACCCATGAAGTTTTTGAATCGTGACCGTAAAATAATTTGTGACTTATTAAAATTTTGATTTGTGACATCGGAAATAATCTATAACCTGTAAAATCTTTGATTTGTGACATTGAAATAATTTGTGACCAAATTGTATAAATCTGTGACCTTTATATATTTAATTAATTTAATTATAAATAAATTTTAATAAAAATCTGATTTTTGAATTTTGAAACTTATTTTCTTATTATTGAAATGTACCATACTTATTCTCTTAAATATGAATTTTCCCAAATTAAATTCATTTTTGTAATTAATGGGCCTATTGTTTTAAAAAAGGCCAAACTAAACAAAAGGCCCACAATTCTTTTAAAAAATGGCCCAACTAAACTCATCTCCCCCCTCTTCCCTGTCTTCACTTCGCAACGATTGGCGTCTCGTCTGACAGTGCCCTATGCGCCTGTAAATTTTGACGGAGCCAATACGAGAGTGATCACGTCACCTTGCTTGGTGCTGGCTCTGCCAAGTATCTAGAGTAAAGCAGATTTAATGGTTTCGAGCATGAAGAATTTAAAAACAATCAAATATCTAAGATTGAATTCAAGAAAGCTACGAGAATCCAAGAACGATTAGTGAATTCAATAACGGAGTAATAATGTACACAAGAAACAAAACGAGATTAAATTTCCACAACCTTGTCTAAATTAAATCCGGACATTTGCAGTGTATAATAATTAGAAAAAAAAAATACTCTAAACCATACATTTCAAAATTCATGTACTAATTTTTTTAATTTTTATATATTTTTATTTAAATTTATATTATATACCCCACTACAACCATACGGTCCACACCCACCACTTTTTATGTATTATACATTTACGCAATAGATCACCACATACCACAAGTAAATATCCTCTCCCTTGGACAATCTTCAATGAGGAACACTAAATTTAGTATAAAAATTATACCAAATTTGATGTAGACTATTGGGGATGGTTCAACACTAAATTTTATTTTGAATTATTTAATTATAAATGATACTTTTAGAAAAAAAAATTAATTAAAAATTATATGTAATGAACTAAAATATTGCATTTATTAATAAATTGGAAAAAAATTAAACATAATATCGCAATTAAAAATATTACATTGAACACAAGAAAAATGACATATAATGAAAATGACAATTTGTTTTGTCATTTATTTATCGGAATTAGTATATTCATTCCACAATAATCAATTAATACATCCCGAAGGATAAAGTGCACATCTACATCCTTGAATTGTCCATCTAGATTATTGTTTTAATTAATTTTTGACTTTTTAATGAACAATTTTAGTTTATTATTGAAATAATTATTACTTATTAATTGATAAGAATTTAAAAATAAAGGTTAAATAAAAATAACCGTCACATGAAAATTATTATAGATCAATTAAAATCTATTAAGCCCCAGTTTGGTAGTCATTTTTGGAGAGAAAATGTATTTTTGAATAATTGATTGATGGAGAATGCGTGGTTAAAAATTAAGGAAAAATTTTGGGTTTGCGTGTAATATTATTTTATTGAAAAATGTGTGATTGAAAAGAAGAGGGAGAAAAATGCATTTTAAAAGAAATGGCTACCAATAGGGACTAATTCTGAAATACAAAAGAGGGATATATATTGTTTGTAAGGTGGAAAGAGGGGCAAAATCGGGTTATTGAAAATTCTCAAATTTGGCGTACATGAATGGTGTTGCACCAAATTTGGTGTAAAACCCTCTACAATTTGGTGTTACACCAAATATGTGTAATATGATGTAACACTATATTTCTTCTATGAGGCTGCTACCATTTGTACTATACGATCGTATAGTACTTTTCTGAGACGAGATTTTGTTTTTTTTTTTCAATTGAAACTCTACTTAGATAACAATCCTTTTGGTATCCTTTAAATATCATAACTCGCCCAGAACGTAGGGAGACCTATCTAGACCTAAAAATCTCTATATTTAATCTATTTTGGAGGTGAAGATCAATGCTAGATAGGGATGGCAATGGGGCGGGACACCTCCTCCCCGCCTCACTCCAACACTGCCCCCCCGTGTCCCGCCCCACCTTAGACGGGACGGGGCGAAAATTGCCCCGTTTAATTTTTATTTATTTTTACATTTTAAAAAAAAATTCAAGTTATGCTATTATTCAAAGTTCAACACTTAACCCAAAACCTAAAGGTCATTCCATGTATTGTAAAAAAAATTCTAGTTTTTTCGATCAAGATATTAACTTGTTTTGATTAATTGGTATTAATTTTTTAAAAGCAAAGAATATTTATTTAACTGTCATAATTCAGAATTTCAGATTATATAACTTAATTATAATAAAAGATTGAATGATCGAATTTATAAATTATATAAACAATTGTTAGTTACGTAAAAATTTAATTGACAATTGTATAATATAATTGTTGGATTAGAAACATATTATAAAACTGTAAATATATTCAACAATATTTTAAAACTAACAATTTATTAAAATCCTATTTAATTTTTTTTTTGGGAGGGTTCGGGGCGGGGCATCCTCGCCCCACGCCACCCCGCGACCCGTCACGGGGCAACCCCCAATGCCCTGCCCCACCCTGTCAATCCATCGTGGCGAGTTTTTTGGACCCCATTCGGGGCGTGGCCCCATCGGATCGGCGTAGCGGGTTAAATTGTCATCAATAATGCTAGATCATCAACATTGAGGGAATTGTACAAAATTCTTGAAAATTATCCATCCAAAATCAAGATTTTATTCAAGAAAAGTGAATTTTCCACTTTAGTCCATATTTCTCCGATTCGAATGATGTCTTTTCATTATGTCTTGTATAATTTAATAATTAGGATGGTAGACTAGGTTTTTCCTTTGTATTGGATGAATGATGAACCCCATTGTTTGTTTATTTTAATTCAATATAGTTAGTTTAGTTTTTCTTGATTGATTTTGTATTCTCATTGAACTATTTGATTATTTGATCACCAATTAGATAGTAAGTTGTTTGTTATAATGTAGAAATACTCACAATAAGTTTAGAACGCGACAAAATAACACATGGACAATATATATTAGGAATAATATATATGACATATGCAATCACGTGTGATAAATCATGTGAATCGATGCATATTTTTTCATATGAATTCGAATTAGGAATATGATCGGGTCGTGTTAAACATAGATTTAATATATTTTGAAAAATACTATTGAATAAAAGTGGATTATCAATTGTCTTGAATGTATGAATTTACTAGATTACAATTAAGAATTGAATTAAATGACAATAGGAGGATTCACGATTCCAATACAAACATTCACATATTAGATAAATAACATTATTTGCTTTCTTAGTTTATGATTAATATAGAAAATGTACAAATCATCTCTTTTGATATCACTACGCCTCGAATTTAATAATAATCATTAAACTACAAATTAGACCTTATTCTCCGTGGGAACGATACTCTTAACTCATAAATCTTATTACTTGTATAACGATCTCGTACGCTTACAAGTTTTCTACAAACATAGTCCATCAACTTTATTTTTTATTTTTATCACAATCTACTAAAAGTTTGATTTTTATGTAAACCAAACATAAGCTAAATAAGTTTTGAAATTCATTGCCCTATTCTATTTTTTATTTTATTTTTAAGAAAGCAGTATTTAGCCCTTATTTGAGCCTCATTTTTGTCATCAAAATATATTTTTCAATAGTGATTTGATATCATCTCAACCACACATTTTTTTAATAAAATAATATTATTGTAAATTAACATTTTTTTCTTATTTTTAACCACACATTCTCCATCATAATACTATTACAAAATGAATTTTTGAAAAAAAAAAAAAAATAGGACTCAAACAAACGCTTAATATATATTGTTAGAGACTATCACTATACAACATTTCAAATTCGGGTAGACAAATTGTATGTACTTAACAATACGAATTGAAAGATCAACATATTCGTGGACCTACCGTCTTTGTCCACTTTATATTTCAACTTCATACATTAGCCACCATTTTATCTCATCATATCTGTAAATTCATTATTTTTCATGGCAATATGTTCTTTAGGAACGAAGTTTAAGTACTCGATATAAATGAGTACATCGAGAACAAATGCTGCAATTTTTCCTTCGCTCAAATTTGATATTTAGCAAGCATCGAAGTATATGATTTTCATAAAAACCGTAGAGTATTTACAAATCTTATTACAACTAATTATCACTACATTATTCCCTCTATCTAGATACAATCCAACCCTGAATCTTTTTGGTTAGGGAAAAAAAAGAATAAAATCAAATATTTTACGACCGAATGGGCTAATAGCTACTCGTTGCCTCTATTTGGCTACATGTGTGTGTGTGTGTCTATATATATATATGCACAATCTCTGAAATATATTGCACCATTTGAAGTAGAGAGAGCATAGATTCTTGCTAACTTACCTTTTAATTTTCTTACTAACTTCTCCATTGTCTCTGTCTATTATCACAAGGCGAATCAAAAAGTTCCATTTGAAAATGTTGTGGTTTTGTTTCCACTGCCGCGACTCTCCATATCTTCACCGACTTGTCAAGACTTCCACTGTACATAATGTACTGCCTATTGCCGTCCGTAGAGGCTCCCTTATCCTCCACCGCCAGGCATTTCACCGGACCACCATGGCCGATCAACACAGACAGACAAATATGATTACCTTCTTCCCTTTTCCATACACAAATGTTTGCATCAGCTGATCCACTGAACACTAAATTTTCTGCTGTGGCTAAGCAAAGGACTGCAAGTTTATGGCCCCTTAAAACTCCGCCATGAGAAAGAAACTTATCACGTTCCCAAAAATTTACAAGCCCATCTGATGATCCGGAGTAAAGAATAACGGCGGAAGGGTCGACAGCCAATGCTGTTATTGCACTTTCTTGTTTTAACAACGTTTGTAAGAAAAAATGTTTTGTTCTTCCCTTTCCTTGTGATTCTTTTCGCCAGACTTTGACAGTACCATCTGCTGAACCTGTTGAAGACAAAACTAGAGTCAGCTTAAACTTTTTAATGAAATAATGTGAGCAAAAACGCATTTTATTTATTTAAATGTGGGCTTCTCGACCATTTATGAAACTTGTGTGTACTTGTTAGGGTTTTGATAAACTAATTTATTTATTCTCTAATTACTTAAACTTTTAGACTAGGAGATTCAACCTGTGAATACTAATCCATCAAAGCCTGCAACAATGGAGTTTACTGCATCATTGTGTTCCTTTATTGATTCCAAACACTTGAAATCTGAAACTCTCCAAACCTTAAACGTTTTATCCCAAGAACCTGAGTACAACAATGTTTTGTCGTCGCTTATACTGAGAGATGAAATAGCATCGAAATGCTTAATCCAAACTGCGCTACGATGCCTTCTGATCTCGACATAATTTTTGGGATTAAACGAACTTTTTACGTAAGCCTTTAAAGTTGGCAATGTTCCAATCCGTTTATGAACATTAGGGTTCTTGCCGGAGACTTTCCACACCCTAATTTTCCCATCTTGGTGGCCAGTGAATATTCTTCCGCCGGCAATAATAATAGCTTTAACCAATCCACTATTTGATTTGAACCCAGTAAATTCTTTCTGGTTTTTCCACACCCTGATATTCTTGCTGTCTGAACCTGTATACAGCAAATCCCCAGAAGCCGCTAATGAATATATATGACCCTCTTCACGTACAAGGGACCCTATTAGACCCGCATAAGAATAAGTTCCATTATCCGTTGCTGGCGGATATATATGAGAAGACCATGGAGATTTTGACAACGGAGACGAGGAATATTGGTCTCGTGAAGGCGTCGGAAATGCTGATGTTTGGCTCGTTGAGGCTCTCGAAAATGGGGAATACTGATACTTGTATGGAGAGTTGTTTTCCGAGGTCATTGGATCTTGATTTGTAGGGATGAATTCAGGCGTGTTTGTGAATCGAAAGGATAATTCTTGTTGATCATTTGGATCGGATTCCAACATTTTGGCCAAAGTTTGTTTTCGAAGAACGTTGGTTTCTTTAAACATATTGCCCGTTCTTGAATTTCTCAAGAAGTAGCTCTCTGCAATTAATGAAATTCCAGGATGACAACGAAGAAACAAAATCAAATTACTGAATTTGAAGAACTGGACATCCGAAGAAAATTGAAAATCGATGAGAAAGAGAGAGCATAAAATGGTGGCTATTATATGAACTTGGCATATAAGGTGGAGAAATGTTGATCTTTGAATTCGGGGGAAGGTGAGACCTTACCTGTTAAATACAAATTGTCAATGCAAATTGAAATGTTGTCTCTAACTTACATATTTTGAAATTTCCTTAGCGTTGATGGATTGGATATATTTATTGCACGTAACATTACTATTGTTTATAGGAGAATAGAATTGGAGGGACAGGATTAAGGTTTGATTCTGTCATAATTGTTGGAAAATAAGATTTAATTATTTTGTGTATTGACAAGAATATAATAATTTTACTGAAATAATTAACATTTAAGTATTTTAGAAATTATCCTTGCAACGTGCTTTACAAAAATTCATTCTTGATTCGATCTTGAAACCCTTGGACCTTTTTCGGTGTTACTCTAGAACCAAAAACTATAGAGATTTTATGGTGTAGGCCCAACAAAAATTAAATTAATTGAACCTCAATATAATTGTTTATTTAATATGGATACAGAAAAAACCATAACCTAACAAGAATCTTCCTTTGAGTTCTAATCTATATCAAACTCTTTGCATATATGAATGACACGTGAGTGGCACACGTGACACATCTCTATCCAAGTAGTTGATTTCACAATCAATGAATTATAACTCTTATTATTTATTCTGATTTTTTAATTTTATTTTTATTTTTTTGAAGCCATCAAAGGGATCAAATCGACACATTAAACTAAACTTCAATAAATTAATTTTGACATGATCAATTCTTGATTGATCGAAATAATTAATTAATTCAGTTTTTTTCATTAAAGAACGAGATTTTATTATTATTATTAATTTTTTTTTTTTTTTTTGCCAAAATCTTTAGTGACATCTTTAAAAATCCATAGGAAAGAAAAACTCAACTCTCACTATCCAAAAGAGGTGTTATACAATTTTAAGATAATATAAATTTAATTCAAACCAAGATAAACTGTAAAGTGAAAAAATAAAATTAATGCTAAATTATTAGGTTTGAATATAAAATTTGAACATGTGACTTTGAAGAAACTTCAAAGTATATATTTGACATTTGATGCAAGATTTCTTGGTTGAATTTCGCTTTGTGGACTTCAAAAAATCTCTTGAGGTCAGATATACAAAGAGGTGTCAGCAAGCCAGGCCGTGTCGACTTGTGAGTCCAAATTCAAGGCTCGGGCTCGGCCAAGTGGGTTTTTTACGGGCCCGAGTCGAGCAAAAGCTCGTCGAAAAGGGCTCGGCTCGAGTTTTTACGGGCCGAGTCGAGTCGACCCATTTTTCCGACGACATACCAATTTTTTCGAGCTCGCGGGCCAGCTTGGGCTCGGCCCGTTGTCCCTGAAAGAGGCTCGGCCTGTTTCACCAAGCCGCAAGCAGAGCCTAACTCGAACTTTTTACGGCCCGAGCTCGCGAGCCTTTACGCCACTAGGCCCACCACTAGATATACATATAGCAATAGTAATTAATGGATAAAGAAATGGATATAGGTACAAAGTGGTTGGAGCAAAATCTGTACAAGTTCGATACAAATGATCAATATTGATTGAGCTACGGGTGTAGTTCATAAAAATTACACACCCTTTTGAGCACGGGTAAATTTTATTAGCGATCCCTGAGATTTCAGTAAATTCAATCGCGTTATTGAACCCCCAATTTGTTTTTAAAAGCTATATGAATTTTGATAGAATAATGCTGCTTGTGCACAATCATCCTTCCACCATGCCATCGTTTCTTGAAGAAGAAGAAGGGGATCTCTCAGACTTGTGCAATATTCTTCCCAAAGACGCAACTTTCATGATAATAATTACACAAAAATAACATTACACCATTTTACATATGTTTCTGGTGTGTGTTGATAGTGTGGTTGATGGCTGCGACGGCTGTGGTGGTGGTGAGATGGGGTGCAGATCCACCTTGCACGTGATGTTGATTTTTTGGTGATGATGGAGGCGTTTGGTCGTTCTCCACATTCTTAGTTCCATTCTTATTTGGATTTATATGGAGGGTGTTAGTCACGATCATTTCATATGGTCGTGATATGAAAAAGCGAGGATGAGTAATATATATAAAATAAGAAAAAACACGAAAGTTATGTGAAAATTCAAGGCAAAAAAAATCACGGACATAGAATGAGAAATCTACTATATCAAAGATGAGTACAAGAGATACAGCTACTTCGAATGATCATCCAATGAAATCCTAAAATACATCAAGTCTATATATAAGGTGCGAGAATTTTGGTTTCACCACATATATCGGATCGCATACTTTTCGGAGCCAAACATAATTCGAGTCACCGTAATCTAATAGTTGTCTTATTTCCATGCTTTCACACTTTCATTTTGCCTCTTTTAAGCTTACTCCTTTTTTTAGAACAACCTTCTTTGACTATCTTTCTCTTTCACAAATTTCACACTATTATTGGTAGTTATAGGAATTTGACTTTATCAGTAGAATTTGCCAATTTGGCTTAGTTTGTGTTCTGTTTATTGCACTATGAAAATCTACAATAAGGATTATATTATTCAAATTGATGCAGTCTTCTATAGTTCAACATCAAAGGAAGTTCTTGATTCTTTCTTGTAAACATAAAAGAAAATTTTGCATTGTCTTGATACATAGTATTACACTGTCATTCGACATTCGACAATCACTTCGCCTACTTCATTGCCCATGACCCTTTTAAATTCATGCATTTTATTGACATATTTGATGATTAGAAAGAAGAAGAATCAAATATGTTGGTTTGTGATTTTCTTCTAATCTATCTAACTAAAATAAAAGTAAAAGAGGCAATTTCGCATGCTGGGAAACCTAAGTATCAAAAAAAAAAAAAAAAGGGCACTTTTGAATTACTGTTCACGAGCCAAATTTGTGGTCAACTAAGCCACTTTGAATTGAGCTAGGTTAACTGAGCTGCTTGGAAGTGAATGACTTGAGGACGGCTAAGCCATTTTAAAATGAGCCGGGTTAACTAAGCTGCTTGGAAGTGAGCAGGCTTTCAAAGGAGATCTTTTCATCTTCTAAAAAGGTTCCATTTTACGTTCCTCTTTCTAGTATTAGTAAAAGCGTTTCCTTAGATCTAACGACAAAGAGGGACTTAGAAAGTTAAAATTAAGAAATAGGAGAAAATTATTTTTAATTTTTTACGAATTTATAATTTTTCAAACTGAATAAGACGTGCTGAGTTTTATTTAAGTACTTCATTTGAAGTTTCACCCTGTAATTTTCTTGTTTTTTGATTGCATGCGAATTTTTTTTGGATTTTTTTTTTTGGGTTTTGTTAAATGTGGGGGGATCGACAGTGACCTCAGTCTTTGCCTTCTCCTTTTAATCATTTTCTGGAAAGCTTGTGAATTTTACCAATTTCTATTTTTATTTTTTTAATTCTACATAGTTTTTACTATTGAGCGTGTAGAAAAGAAAAATTAGGATGTGTAAAAGATGTGGGGGTTTAGAATGCTGTTTCTCATGGTGTCTAATTGTGTAATTGGAATTGGATTTTTAAAGTATACATTTTTGTTTATTTCATTTTACTTCAGATTGGGCTGTACGTAGGGAATTTTTTTTTTTTTTTCTATTTAACCCATTAATGCCATTTAGATCACAGCACCTGGTTCAAAGGAATGCTTGAAAAGGATATAGTTTCTATAAATTTGGGTTCTTTAGAATGAAAATTCACTAGATGTAAAATTGGGTTTCATTTGTCCACTTTCAAGCACCCCCATATTGTTATTGTGCAAATGCAATGAATTGGGTTTTTCATTTGAATCTGTTAGGTGAGTTCACACTCATTGCTTTTCTAAATGGTCGTTTAGATCTCCCAAGCTGAGAATGTGGGCTAACTTATATCAGCTAAACCAGTTGCTACTGTTGATTTAGCATTGGCAAGCTACAGTACAATGAGATAATTGGTGGTCAAAAGCACTAGACTAGTCTTTTTTTGGGCAAGAATCATATCAATTGTACATCGGATGAAGGTATTTTAATTGTGCTTCCAAGTTATTGGCAAAAAGATTTTCTTCCACTATTTTTACGGAGGATATGATGTAGGCCACATATTTATAGTTCTATGAGTAAGGAGTTATGCAAAAATAGTGGAAGTACAAATATGAGTAGAAAAATGACTTCAGTGTTTAAGAAAAATATGAGACCAAGAGAAGGGTGTATTGACAATACTAAATTGGATAAAAACGTACAGACGCCAAAGAGAAAATCTCAACGTTTTGTTCAATTGAAATGTATGTATAAACATATTAGTAATCGGATTTCTTAAAGATATTATTCTTGCCTTTTTCTTGTGACTTGCTTCAATTTTTTCCTTTACATATACTTTTTTATTTTGATAATTGAATGTATAAACTATAGTGCTTCAATACTACAATATTACTATTGTATATATAATTTATTCTTTATACTTTATTCTCACAAGAAAAATGTATTTTCAATGAAAATGAATTTTTTTCTCTTTTCTATCATTAGTCTACTATCTTATGCTAGCATAAAAATCGTAGATTTTGGCTAGATATTTTCAATGAATTTCTTTTTGGTGTATTGTGTACTAGCTTTGCAATTTGTATGTTTACAAACCTTCTATGGTGTCCATCTTAAGGCCTACTCCGCCTACTCCCCGTTTAACTGTATTGCAATGGCTCCTTTTAGTCTATAGAAGCCTAGAATGAAAAGTTTGCTATTTACAATTGTATATTGTTGTGAATTTTTTTTATTGGGGCGGAGTTTTGAACTGACCTTCTCTTGAAATTCAAATTGCCCAATACACAATGAATGACATTAGGGCTGGGCATATATCCCGAATCGAACTGAACCGAACCGGACCCGAACCGAGCGATTCTTCGTAAGTGAAATACCCGAACAGGTATCAGAATCAAGAACCGATGGGTACGGGTCGGTTCTCGGTTCTAGACCCAGAACCGAAGAACCGAATTTTTTTAAAATTTTTTAATTTTTATATATGGGATAAATCAAATTATTTAGTTTTTAAAAAAAAAAATAACAAATATAGAGTTTGCAATGAAGAGACTGGGTTCTATGATGGCATTGAGATATGTAATAAAAAATATATTATATTTTTTCTTATTAAATTGTATTAGTTGAACAATTTTGTTTATTTATGTTTGTTAATTGTGATTTTTCAATCTTTCTTGTAGAGTTTTTTTAGTATCTAATATGGCAAGTCAAGTAATTGATGGTTAAATCAAATAGTTGTTAAGTAAGTACTACTGTATTAGTAATACTTTAAAATATTTTATCTCTACGAGTCTATGACTTTTAATTTATATGGATCACCGATATTTTAGTATTACTAATTTACTATCTATTTTTTGTTATTTGTATATATTAATAAATTAATCTTATTGGACAATTTGTTATTTATATCTTATTAAATTGGAATACGTTAATTTGTAAAAGTTAATATTGAACATGTCAGACTGTAGTATTGTTATAAATGTTAAAAAAAATTAATTATACTATGGAACCGAACAGAACCGAACCGAATCGAACTGAACCGAATGGAACCGAACCCGAACGGTTCCAAAGTTATATTTGGACCCGACGGTTCCATTTACTAACTACCCGAAAATTTCGGTTCGGTTCGGTTCTCTTCAGAACCGAACCGAACCGACCCGTGCCCAGGCCTAAATGACATGGTGGAAATGAAAGAATTTATCCCCATGGCAAACTAGAATTCCAGACTTTATGATCCGATCCATCCATGCCTTCCAATTTAGAATTAAAAGAGGAATTAGAATCTTTACATTCTAATGTGAAATTTTTAGTGTGTAAAGATAATCTTGTCAGGGTAGTTATTATAGATACACCTGAAACGGGAAAGGAAACGAGGAAGAATATTTGATTAATTTTGTGATTAATATGGAATTTGGTTCAGACTCTTCAAATTATGAAATCTTGTTGGCTTATCAGTTTACTCTTGTTGTGTGAAGGGCCAATCTATTTCAAGAATAAAAAAGATATTAGAATCTTCATTTAATGCTAAGATCGTAACATAAATGAAAAATAATAAAGGAAAAGATATTTTCTAAGTTAATGCTTAGTTTCAAGAATAATGATGGTTGAACAGGGTTAAAGAATAGGGAAAGTGTGAACAGACTAAATTGGTGGTATTTGATTGAGTGTTTTTTTTTTTTCAAACTATCTATTCAGAATTTGACACATGTCCCCCGTTTTTAACCCTATTTTCGTAGCATTTCTCTAGTTTCAAAAGATGCTTCACCTTAATATAGGCTTTATGATGCCTTCCAATTTGAATTGAAAAAGATATTAGAATCTTCATATTCAAAGGTGAAATATCAGCATCATCGTTATCATTTTCTGTCAAACCTGTCAGCTAGCACCCCAATTGGCTCCCCGATACAGTCTCAGTTACAAATGAACCAGACCTTCATTCTTCCATCGCATGCTGCTAATAAAGAATTTTTGAAAGGATAGCTGATTGAAATATTTATATATTGTTAGTTTTCAGCTCTCAAAATCTTTGTCCAAAGATATACTATATGCATTATCAATGAAGTTTATTTAATGGGAATTTCTTCTCTACCCAATTTCACCTTTTTCTCATTTGTGTTCTACTTCCTTTTGAAAAAAAAAAAAATATTCTATTTTTCATGCATCTTGCATTAGGTTGGGTTGTGCATATTTATCATCAAAATGGATTAAGTTGTTCAACCTGCTAGTAGGTGAATGGCTAGTTTTCCGAATCTCCATTTTAATATTTACAATATTTGTACCACAAATTTTCTTTTGTTCAAATATCCCACAATTGCCGAATGTCATTTCTATATACTTCACTATTACTTACTAAACAAATACACATTACTTCACTACCAACCACGCGGCAACTGTCCCTTACAAACAAAAAATCATATAATCACCCCCGACATACCACTTCCCACGCCCGTTCTTTAAAAACCTTTGCTTACAATACTAAACAAAAAAAAAATTGCCTGCCACTAAAGAGTGGAATCTACATTGAAAATAGGAATCTAACTTTGACAGCACTCATTCTAAAATTTCATCATTTCCATCCATTACGATATCCCATCCCCAACATATAAAACACCACTAAAAACCTCTAACTAGATTATCTTCTCAGCTTCCTTTGCTCCAGTATACCATTAACCTGGTTAAAAAAAAAAAATCAACAAACATCATCATAGACGGACCCAGGATGTTAGATTGGGAGGTCCTAAAATGAAAGATATTGAGATAAATGAGGGGGAGCAAGTACCCCCCGAATTTTATTTATTTATTTTTTTTTGGAGCTCAGGGTAGCATAAACATTCATAATGATTAAAGAACTTGTACAATTAAAATAAACTCAGTGCAACTCAAAGATAAGAATGGAAACAGTAAGAGAACTCAATGTATGCAATTAAACTATCATTCAACCATTGAATTCCGATTTGATTGCGCAAATGATTTATTTTCCTTCCCCAATACATGATAAGTAGTAGAGAAGCAACCTCAACAAATATAATAGCAAAAGAATCAAGAGAATATAATATTTGAGTTAGCCATATGAAATCTATTTAGTCAATTTTCTTAATTTCTGTAATTAACAACAAAAAACAAACCACAACATGAACAAGAGAGAGTTCAAAAGTGCTTATAAATGTTTTTCACCACCAAACCACAGTTAATATCCTAAAGATGATAATTAAAAATACGTCTTTCACATCTATAACATACAAAAATACAAAAAATGGATTGGGGGGTTTTGGGTTAAATGGATTGGAGGGTTTTGGGTTAAATGGGTTGGAGGGGTTCTCCCCCCCCCCAAAAAAAAAAAAAAAAAAAAAAACCTGAAAAAAATAAAGGGTCCCAGGACCCTGCGGAATCCTCCCTGGGTCCGCCTATGAATATCATATATTAACTGCAAATACTTTCAAAAAAGTCATCACATATATCTTTCAATATTTTTGTTTCATTCTAAATTTTCTATTTCTAATCATCCTCCTCTACTAACCAAATAGAATTAATTGTAGATTGAAATGGCCACAGAATACAAACTCATACCTGACATCAAACCTGAAGAATCTGACTAGTCTGTTAAGGCAATAGTTTCAGAAAAATGCTATCCAAACAAAACTCGAAACAGTCAATTAAAATACCAACACATTTGGTTAATGGATCCTAAGGTAAATCTCTTCACATAATTTAAGTTCCTTCATTTGAAATTTTGATCCACATTAAACCAAAACCATTAACTTTAAAAATCTATTTATCAATTTTTTTAATCTAAACGAACTAATCCCCTTTCTTTTACAACAATATATACAATAAGAGCAAACATAGGCTATACGCATTTCTCTATTTAAATAACTATTTTTTCTTTCTTTAATATCACGTTATTATATTAATATTGTATGTAGAGAGATGTTTACAAGTGGAACCATTTTTTGGTCGAAGCACATAATTGGCTGCGTTAAAAAAAATTAAATTTATATTAAGTTAATTATTTTGTCATCTATGATTTTTAAATTAGTATTTTACAAATAGATTTCTATAACAAATATAATAACTTACTTTTAAGAAAAATGATTTTTCACTGCATATGGGGTTCACAAATTGTCCAACATTTTTGTATTCCAATTCCATCACTCAATTTTGTTAGGAATTTTCTGTTTAGTTCTTATGTTCATGTCGAACAGGCCAAACTAACATTTTTGCGGTTTGCCTTAACTTATATGTTGGTTTATGAATGGTCCCTATAACATTTTATATCTAATGAATTTCCGGTTGTTGTTAATTAAAAGCATCTTACATTATAACTCTTTTCATTTTGGTTCCTTTAATGCTTAATGTTTTTATTTTTTGCTCTTCAACACCTAATTATACTCTTCATTCATGCATAGTTGATTGTCAAACAATCTATCGTCAAACACATCGTATCTCATCCTATTCCTACATTTTAACACAAATCACACAACTTAACTATTTCATTTAAGATTAACATTCCACTTAAATACTTATTTTCAAATGCTAAAACAATATCTCTTACATTATAAATCTTTTATGTCCGCTCTCATAAAATCTCACCATAACATCTTTAACTTATTTTTCTTTAGGGAGCAAAATTCAAGTTACATTATTCGATAACATCATCACAAATTAGTCAACATCAAACAGTTATAGCAACTCCAACACATGGTAGACCAAATCACTAAACTTTCTCAATTACATAGCATTTCACCCCTACCCCTATACATCATTTTCTAAATGTCATATTGCATTAAACCAACCATTATGGTATCTATCACGTGAGAATTGCAATAAATTTGCAAGTGCAAAAATGAACGAAACTTATTTATGTAGATTTTGCAAGTACAATTATGCTACACCAACCCCAAGTGTCACGGGCAGCATCTTTGCCTAAATTCCGTGGTCCAGTTGCAGCCGAAGTTTGCCCAACTTCGATTGCCCATTGTAAATATTTATTTAAATAGATAGAAATTAGAAAATTTTAGTATGATTCTTTGGCAAAAAAAGTCTACTCCCGTCATTTGGGTTTTTGTTCTGAAATCTATTATAGGAAGTATTATTCTTTCAAACATTTTTAAGCTTTCTAGTGTTCGCCGCCTGCTCTAACAATTGTAATTTACTGTTTTCATCAATTGTAATTTCCAGCGTTCAAGCAATCAAAGAACAAGTTATTTTCATTGCATTTTTATTCGTGTTGCAAAGCTTTCTTAAAATTGTGATCAAATTTGATTTCGTCCCAAGAAAATGTGGAAGGTAGTCAGCGGAACAGACTACTGCCGCACAGTGTTCCTTTCTGTGCTAAGAAGAAAGACACCTCGTGAAAGTTGGTATCAGAGCTGCGGCTCACAACCCTCGACAAGAAAGCTATGGATACGGATTCCTTGAACGCCACAGAGGTGGTAGATGTTCAAAAGAGGACAACGAAGCAGCGCGTGGATGCGCTTGAAGAGACAACTATTATGTTGGCTTATGCCGTAGAAGGCTTAGAGGAAAAGCTCGAGACGACAGAGACGAAAATTCGAAAATTACACATCCAGCTGGATGAAAGCCAAGAGGCTTGCGCAACAATGACTGAAGCTGTTGCAATCATTCCTGATCTGCAGGATGATATGGAAGCATTGAGAACTCAATTACTAGTTCTCCAACGTGCGGTGGGCAATGGGCAAGCCAATGCACAGGAGCATATTCATAGGCTCAGAATTCCAGATCCGTGTACCTATAGAGGGGCGCGCGATGCTAAAGAAGTTGAAAACTTCTTGTTCGATATGGAACAATACTTTCTTGCGGCTTCGATCAGAGACGAAGCGAGAAATGTTACAACTACCATGTATCTAAGTGGAGATGCAAAACTATGGTGGCGTACGAAGTATGCTGATATTCAGGCCAACAGGGTTAGAATAGATACTTGAGATCTCCTCAAGGAGGCAATTAGATCTCAATTTTTCCCAGAGAATGTGGAATATGAGGCACGTCGGGCATTGCGAGAACTGAAACACACAGGCTCCATCAGGGAGTACGTGAAAGCCTTCTCCGGACATATGCTGAATATTCGAGATATGTCAGAGAAGGATAAGATATTCACCTTCATGGAAGGGTTGGAACTGTGGACATACACGAAACTTCAGAGACAGAAGGTCACTGATCTAAGCGCGACTATGGGAGCTGCTGAATGCTTAAGTGACTATCAACCAGAATCGAGAAATGATCGATCTTCTGGAAAGAGTCAGTCTGTCGAAGGTGGAAATAGACCTTATAGACCCAGCTCGAACTCAAATGGGGGAGAGCGCTACTCTCAGAATAGGGGAGGACCCTATCAAGGCAACTGTCAGGGTAACTTCGAAGGAAACTCTAGCGGTAGCAACCGGAACCAAGGAAAAGCAACGGAGGGAAGATATGATGTCGCTCCTAAAATGAAGTGTTACTTATGTGAAGGACATTACCGGGTGGCAGAGTGTCCTTAGAAACAAATGATAAATGCATATTGTCAAATAGCAAGTGGTGGAACTAGTTCGAAGCAAGGTACCCTACAAGCTAGCTGTCATAGCGAGACCAACTCCGAAGAGGATGGGGATGCAATTGGTGCATTCTCACATCGGTGCAATACACTATTTCACCAAGTTGCTAAAAGGGAAGATGGTCCATTGAGAGAGCGGAAGATTGAAGAATCAAAGGCTCACAGTTGTAAGGTGAAAGGCCTAATGTACATTGATGTGATGATCAATAGAAAGTCAATCAGGGCTATGATAGATACTGGTGCTACCCATAATTACCTTGCAAGTGTCGAAGTAGGACGACTCGGACTTGCTCTGGAAAGAGGTAAGAGGAAAGTTAAAGCTATCAACTCTGTTCCTCAACCAATAGCGGGAGTGACGAAATCTGTGTCAATCAAAATAGGTCCCTTCGAAGGAAGGACGAATTTGTTGGCAATTCAGATGGACGACTTCAAGCTCATTCTGGGATTGGAGTTTCTTCGGGATACAAAGATAGCAGTGTTGCCGTATTCCGACTCTTTGATAATGATGGATAGAAAACCATTCATTATCCCCACGCAGGTTGAGAAAATAGGCGAGAAAGGCATCTCAGCCATACAACTCAACAAGGGTTTCAAGAGGAATGAACCCTCATTTTTGTGCACTCTTCGATTAGAGGAAATTGAAGAGGCAACTGGTCCTATTCCAAAGCCTAACACAAGGCTTAAGGAAGTTGAGGACATCCTGTTGGAGGAGTTATCAAAGAAATTGTCGAGGGCAATTGATCGTGAGATTGAACTCGTTTCGGGTGCCAAACCTTCCACCAAGGCACCATACCGTATGGCTCAGCCGGAGCATGAAGAACTTCGAAAACGAGCGGGAAAAGTACTGAGAAGTGGGACTTTTGCGGAGTGCACTTCTGCACTACTTCAACATGCAACTTTCACCACAGCGTCCAAGTATGTATCAGCCGAAGAGACAGCTCAACTCTTCTACAAACATATTATCAAATACTGTGGACTGCTTACAGACAACGTCAGTGGTCGGGATTCTCGATTTATTGGTATACTTTGGACCAAGCTGTTCAAAATTCTTGGTTCATCTTTGAGCATGAGTTCAAGTTTCCACCCACAATCAGACAGACAGACAGGGCGATTCAATTCTATACTGGAATACTATTTTCAACACTTTATCTCTACTTCGCATGAAATTTGGGTAAAACTTTCAGATGTGGCCCAAATATGCTTCCACGCTCAAAAGAGCTCTTCTCCCAATAAGAGTTCTTTCGAGATTACTACTGGCCCGCAACCGTTACTCCCTCATACTGTAGAGATTGATCAGAAATGGTACAATGAGTCTGCATATCTGAAGCGACCTTTGTTAAAATTGAAAAGATCAAAAAAGAAGGTTGCTGAAAAGATTCTTGGCCATCAAACTACTCGAGCTTCCAAGAAACATCTTCAAGAGTACTTGATCAAATGGAGCGGATGCAACAGCGAGAAGACTACTCAATGGCTCTGAGGATGACACCAAAGCAAATGGGGGAGAATGTCACGGGCAGCCAGGCAACATCTTTGCTTAAGCCCCGTGGCCCAGTCGTAGCCGAAGTTTGCCCAACATCGATTACCTATTGTAAATATTTATTTAAATAGATAGAAATTAGAAAATTTTAGTATGATTCTTCGGCCAAAAAACGTCTGCTCCCGTCATTTAGGGTTTTTGTTCCGAAATCTATTATAGGGGTATTAGTCTTT